>OW964838.1:27410568-28666818 GCA_943142095.1 Ophonus ardosiacus
CACTTGTAAAAACTTAAAACATTTATATTCTAATAATATAACCTCAATCGTCATTTCATTCCTTTTTATAAAGTAAAAATAATGAAATAGATATATATATATAAATAAATAAATATAAAATATACTTACTTGTAATGATAGAAAGAATATTTTTTATCTTAATATTCAGCCATTGGCTGGGATTCTGTAACTAGTTATCGCACGTAGTTTTCGCAATTTGCGATAGTTATCGCACTCTAACACTTTCATGCGATTCTGTAGGACATTTGACATGCGATAACTAACGTAACTTGCGACCAGAGTTATCGCATGCTATGTAACCAACGATAAAGTTATCGCCATATTGAAATCAATATTCGCAACAACTGTTGTATTATAATTTAAAGAAATATTTAGAATATTAAGATAAAAAATATTCTTTCTATCATTACAAGTAAGTATATTTTATATTTATTTATTTATATATATATCTATTTCATTATTTTTACTTTTATAAAAAGGAATGAAATGACGATTGAGGTTATATTATTAGAATATAAATGTTTTAAGTTTTTACAAGTGTAATAGGAATAGAACCAATGTAATAATAATATATTATTATTATTAATATATTATTTTGTAAATATTTCAAATTAATAAAATTTTAGTGACAAAACGAATAGGCAGAACCACTGCTTTACAGTTTGAAAAGCTGTTAAATTTTATGGAAGAACATCCAGACTTGGCACGAAATAAATACGTCGGAATACACGGTAAAGAGAAAACCAAACAACTTTGGCAAGAAATTGCAGGAATATTAAATTGTGAGGCAGGCCCCCAGAAAGAAATCAAACAATGGCAGTCTGTAAGTACTAACAATAAATGAACATTAATTTCTATATTTTTTATTTAATAGAATACAATTACATACAAAATATTATTGATATATTATAAATAAGCCTTTATTCTGTTAATGTACTCGCCATTCTGGGATTATTTTATTTTAATAAAGAATTGTTTCTTAAACATGTATTATTCCTATTCCTTCAGACCTGGAATGACTGGAAAAGTATTGTAAAAAAGAAGTGCAGAGTGAAATATGCGGAAATGAAAAAGACTGGTGGTGGAGATCCAGTAAAGGTTGTTCTTTCACCTACTGATGAAAGATTATTAGCAATTATTGGACATAGTGCTATTGAAGGAGATGGAAAAACTCCGGAAGCTGGAATTGCACATGTATATTTTTATTATAGTTGTTTTAACACTAAGTCCTGATAATCATAAACTATTTTATGTGTAGGTCCTTACTAATATTCCCATTCCTGTTCCTGTTGAGTATAACGAATTACTGGATATACCAGTTGAAATAATTACTACATCAGCTGATGTAGAAATGATTCAACATGAACCAGAATTCGCATCCGAACCACTCGAACCCGAACCTGCAATCCAACACAAGCCACAACCTTCAACCAAGAAAAATAAAAAAAGGAAATTGTTAGAAGACGAGGATATTTTACAGAATCAAACGAAACAGTCAAAATTAATGGAAGAAAATAATTCCATATTAAATTCATTATCTGACAATGTGAACAAAATTAGCAAAGAATTAGAAAGGCAAAATAATTTATTAGAAAAATTACTTAATGTACTAACAGAAAATAAATAAGTTTGGCCAATTAATATTTTAATACATATTTTTTTTATTTTGTACATATACACATTTCATGCATAAATGTATGCAAATATATGAAATGTACATATATAAACTAAATCAGAAAATGTAATTGTGTACGCCACAATACAAAAATATTAAATAATTGAAATAATTATTGTTATATTCTATGCAAATTAAACACGTAATAGATGGATATACAAATATGTTAAACTATTCTAGTTTTGCGTTTGATTTTTAAATTTTCCGCCACCAAGAATAAATGTGAATATTGTGCGACCAAGTGATATGTGTCCCTGGCCTTGACGCGGAAGGCACGCGCTGGGGTAAATACTCTACCAATAACATTTGAGAATTTTGCCGCGAACGCGTAAGTACATGCAGAATAAAAGTAGACGCGTAGTGGCGGCGGCGACAGGCATACTAATAAATGAATTATAATTATGGAGAGGGTATAATATGCATATGCATATAATAAATGACATTTAAAGAAATGCGTATGTATTTCATTTGTGTTCTAATTAAATCCATTTCATAAATGAACCACTAAAATTTGTATAGAAAACTTCTGTCTCCGAATGTGCCCTTAATGATACCTCCCAAGTCTAGGCCAGGGGCACATATGGCTTGGTCGCACTATAGAGTAGGAATGGAACCACGCCCCAAACTAAAGCAAATGGCGACAAGGGTCAAGGAATTAGTTTGTTTTTATATTAATTTAAGTGAAATTTACTCTTCTTACTATAGAACTAAAAACGGAAAAAGTGTATAGAAATAAAGTAGGTATTAAAACTGACGAATAAGTCTATATCTAATCCTTTGTGCATCGTTAAACAGATCATTATTAACATTATTGTCATCAGCTGCTGGCATCACAAGTGGTTCATTTCTTGGTAATTCATCTACTTCAGCTAAATTTAAATGTAGTCTCATATTGTGCAATACTGCACACGAATTTATGATGGCACCGGCCATTCTTGGATCATATCGAAGAGATCTGTCGTCTCCTAAACATCTGAAAACGGCCTTTAATAAACCATTGCATCTTTCGACGATTACTCTGGTTCGTATATGACTAGCATTAAACCGTTCTTCTGGACTTCCAATTGCAGCATTTGCTACAGGGGTCATGAGCCATGGTTCCAGTGGGTAACCAGAATCACCTAGAAGCCAGGATCCTCTAGTTCCAGTACTGTATTGATCTTGTAAATGCTGTCTGATACCACTTAAGCGCCAGATGTGGCTATCATGACTGCTACCAGCATGTCTTGCATTAATGTTTAATATTTTAAGGTTTGGATCGCAAATTATTTGTACATTTTTGGAATAGTAGCCTTTTCAATTCAGATAATTTTAGTCCTCATTCAAAGGTCTTAATATTTTCACGTGAGTACAGTCAATAGCTCCAATTACTCCTGGAAAACCAGATAACTGCACAAATTTTTGTTTGATTGTAGTTTTCTCATTTTCAGAGATGGGAAATTTTATCCAGTGTTCCAGTAGATGATTTTCAATAGCCTCAGTAGTCTGATGTATTGCTCGCGAAACCATTGTCTGACTCAATCCTAAATTAAAATCTTCGCCTCTAGTTCTCTGATAGGACCCTGTTGCATAAAATGATAATGCAGCAAGTATTTTAATTAATGGATGTACAGCTGTTCTTCTTGTTGCTTCAGGTAAAAATGGTATCAACATCTCTACTAAAACCTGAACCCAATTTTGTGGAAATCTAAAAAGTTCTACAAATCTCTTTACAGGTAACTCCATAACATTGGTGGTATCCCGCAGTCTTCTTCGAATTAGTCGTAATCGGCGGCGACGTCTAATATCTCGTCTCTGAAAAACTGCAGCGATAATCAAATTATCCATCTAAAAATATTAAAAAATTGTTATTACAATAAAATTATATATTTAACTAATAAGAATAGCTTACCTTTTTAAATAATGACGAATATAAAAACTTATGACAAATAAACAAATAATTAAACAAAATGAAAGAGAAAAACTAGTACTTATAAAGAACAGTAACGATTAATAACTTTAAAATTAAAACACAAAATATAAAACACGAGCTGTCAAAAGCTGTCAAATTGGTTAATCAAGGTTAGGTTTAATCAACATGACGTGAAAAGCACGAAAAAACAGTGTTGTCAAATTGAAACACTTATGTTTGTTTTCGCAAGTATTTTTATCGCAACAAGTTGCAGAATCACTAGATAACATAACTTGCGAAAATTATTGTGCGAATATATCGCAAGTGCGATAAGTATCGCATGAGTTATAGAATCCCAGCCTATATCCTCTTCTCTGACATTCGAAACATATATTTGTTTAGACAAATTCATAGTTACCATGTTAGCAACGACAGAACAAAACAAACTAAATAACAACATGAAATAGGCGCTAAATTTTTAAATTTACATATGTAGAATTGACGGAAGGTAATGTGCATCAGATTTTTTTCTACAAAAAAAAAAACACATTGGTTATACCAAATTGAATTTATGTAAAAAAAATCTGTTGTGGCCAGCACAAGACCTTCCGTCAATTCGATGTATTTTGTACAAATACCATACCAAAAGTTCTTTGGAAAAGATTCTACATATGCATAATTTAAAATTATAACCCGAACACATACAATTTTTTACAAATTCCATACCAAAAAGTTCCTTTGAAAAGATTCTATAAATCCAATAAAATTATAACTTGAACATTCACTACGTAAATTGCACTTGACACTTCTTCAGCTTTTCGCTATTTTATTAGAGGTCGCTGTTTCTTACTCTTCTCTCCCACTCATTCCTGTTCAGCGCATCTTCTTCTCACAGTTCTTTCTATCTCAAGTCTTCTGCGATACAGTCCTTCCATCTTCTCTTTGGCCTTCCTCGTACTCTCGGCATTGACAGTTACAATCCTGAGACGAGGCTGCAACTGTATCACTTCCGAGGAACACTATGACTTATACCACTTTCCATTTTTGCACCTGACACTGACATCTATCAATTAGAATTTTTTGAATGTATCAGCTATTTCCATGATAAATAGCAAAGCTGACTGATTTTTGAAAGTTAATATCTTTATAATTCTTTAATTCTATATCTATTAAATATGAAGGAAAATGTATAATCAAACTGTATAGAGAAGAGCATTTTCTTCAACATTTATAATAACATAAAATGTCAAAATATAATATTTAACTGAATTTTTTTAAGAAAAACTGTACTTCGGCTGGATCAATTATAACTAAAATCAAATCACCTCTTCATATGGATAGGTAAAGAAAAGGAATACGAAAGAATTATAATTTTTAGAATTGTAATATTGGAGTAATCGTCACACACACACACACACACACACACACACACACATCAGATATATTAAAAATAGTAAATTCGTATAGTAGGGACCCTAAAACGTGCTTATTCATTAAAAACTCACGACCAATACCTTCCTTACCTAAAGGTGGCGGAAGGTAAAAAGTGAATGTTAAATCGGTGCACTGATATATTTATTGATTGATCAGTACATCAATATATTCAAATCTAATGTTTTATCCGTATACATATGTATAATAATTATTATTATATTATTTATAAATACGTAATCCATTTCAAAATTGAATAAGGACTATTTTTATCCTCTAAGTTTAGTTATAATAGTATTCGTGTCAATTATATAACAATACATTGCAATTTCTTACAATGAGGTTATGCACGACTTTTTTTTTATAATTTTAATCGATAGAGTAGTGAAAATAATAGACCCGTGTTTTTTATTTTTCCTCAAATCGATCTTTAATCATGAAAATATCTGATGTGGACAGCACATGACTTCCTTGTACGCCTGTTACACTATACATATTTTGTTAAAATTAAAATATTTATTATAACAGATCCAATCATAAAATTGTACGTATTTGACATAATTTGACATCAACATTTTATTTTTTTTTGTTATTGTCCTAATCCATAGCAAACTTAATTAGAGAATACAAAGAGCTAATTTAATCATAATTGATGTTTTCGACGCAGAATTCAATTCTCTAAAACTTTTATTTGAAGCATTTATTACTAAAATCAAAATAACACCATTTTTTTCAAGAAAAATTGATAACATCTTCAGGTAAAGTATCACTTCCGATTAGACTATTTTAACCAAAATCTATTATGTTATTCCCATTGATATAAAAGTATTATATACCAAATTTGAAAAGTTTTGGATTATATTTTAATATAGTTTTTCATTAAAATCTATTATAGGCTTCAAGTAAAGTACCACTTCCGCAAGTTATGTAATGACCAAAAAGGGAGGTGCACAACTAGATGTTATAATAGTTCTAAATACAAAATTTTAACTTTCTACGGCTTCCCGTTTTTCAGTTATGCAAGATACGTACATACGTACGTACGTACAGACGTCACTCCGAAATTAGTCAAAATGGATTCAGGGATGCTCAAAATGGATATTTCCGTTGAAAACCGAAATTTTTCGCGATTACAATAATTCCTTTACTTCGTACAAGGAAGTAAAAATTGTAATTGAAAATGACATTCTTTAAAATGAGGCTGCTAGACCCCCGCTTCGTCCCTTGTCCATTGACGTCACAGAGTGAGAGGCCCGACCATTTTGATTTTCACATTCGGGCTTATTCACGTGTACCTTGTTATGCGATCTATATTGCTACGTAACGACTTATTGCTATTTTAAAGATAATTGTTAAAATTCGTATTCACGTGTCGTCAACAAGCTGTCGTTATTTTAACAATAATTGTTATCAGTCAGGCAAGAGCTCCTGACCACTTGCCGAGGTGTCAACAATTATTGTTAAGATTAAATTAAAATGGCAAATGCTCATAAATATTCATCAAAGGTAAATTTAGTGTATTTAATTTAAACTAAAATTCGTGCACAAATATATAATTCGTATCGTTTCTTTATTTGATATTAGTGCGTAGTCGTGTCTTTAGAGGGCAGACTGACTTGTCGAATAACTTCTATTTCAAATAAGTGATATGCATAATATGTAAATTAGGTAGATCATTTTTAGCTCATTTATTGTCTACCCCATTAGGCATGTATTAAGAATAAATATGCCGCAATTAAAGGATATGGAAGTGAACCGCTTTTTTATCTGAAAAGAAAATATATTTTTCGGAATATTTCGTATGTCATGACAGAGTACAATGAAAGCTGTCGGTGGGATTTTGATGAACTAATGGCGCCACTCCAGCAATAGCTCTCTGCGATTCAGCAATGAAATGTGCATGTGAGCAAGTAAGCGCTAGTACAAAATTTGTCTACAATTGCACATTCTGGTATCAAATCTGACAACCAACAACGCTCATAAAAAGTATAACCTTAATTCCTCTTTTAAATTATTAATGGACCACAAATTAAAATTATTTTCCATAATGTGTATTTACCCAAAGAGAATGCAAACTGAAAATACTGTCGGAAGACGCGCTACTGTCACTGTCAAATTTTGACAATTTGATTTTATTGTTAAGGATTTACGATTGCAATAAAAGTGTTGCAAAATTATTGTTAAATTGTGTACAATGTTTCTTATGTATTTTTATCTAATTATTTTTACATCAAAATATTCGTAATAACCGCCATTATTTTCCCCGCTTTAAATCATTCAAATCGCTTTTACTGGAGTGCTGCCATCTGCGATAGCTTTGCCTGACAGCCCCCATTTAGGATTAGACAACACACATATGGCATTTCCTATTAATTGAAGTTATATAAATCACTAAACGAAGTAATAAACATTAAAAAGTACTTGTCATGGAAAATACTTTTAGATTCAAGCTGCAATTTTTCTTCTTATTTCTGGCAGGTTCTTTTCGCCATATTTACTGTGAATTTGAAGTAAATGAGACGTAAATGATGAAACAACTCTACTTGTCACACTTGTCATTCATAAACAAAGTAAAGTAAACAAATCTTTTCTACCACCCTTACAATACCAATGCGAAAATTAATAGCTTTTATAATTAGAGATTAATTAGTTAAAAATGTTTTCGTCAGTTTTAAATATTATACTATAATAACCCAAATGAATTTAAAAAATCAATAGGTGCGTTCAATTAGGGTAGCAAAACTAGCGAAACGGAAGTATCTTCTATTGAACGCTCTGCTAGTCTAGCGTTCGCTAGATTTGCTAGCTAGCAAATGCAGCGAGAATTTATATGCTACCTCTGCTAGATTTACATGTAAGGCGGGATTATTTAAAATTCAGTTGTAATTTGGTGCGTAAATTAAAATGTTTATATATTACATAGCTCATCTTTCATCATAATAATTAAAGAAAAATATTTTTAAATATAAATATCTATTTTATTTATTAAATTTTAATTTTCTTGTAGTTCATGTTAAACAGGAGCACGTGAAAACATGGAAAATTATAATAATATAATGATATTTCTGACAAATTCTGTATTATTTAATATTTCATTAAAAATATTTTTCTCTTTATATCTGTATATAAGAACCTACAAAATAAAATATTATATGAATTAATATATTTCGCAATTATATGTATGTTTAATTATTCTTAAATTGCTATACATTTATACATATATACTCGGCGTAGCCGAGTTCGCTAGTATTTTATACTAAATTTGTCCATATTCATTTCTTTTCACGTAATTTCACATCAAATAGGTAGGTACTCCCTGCATTCAAACATGAAACCGCCAAGTAAATTAGCAAACCGTTCAATGTGACTGTGAATTGACAGCTTAGCGCAGGTTAGCAAATGCTAGATTTGCTAGCTTCATTGAACGCACCTATTATTTTAAATAAGAAATGTTTTAATTTTAACATCCTAACGGTTGCAACACTGCAATTTTAAATAATGACAGCTGTACTGAATACAACTTCATGTTAAATGATAACAAGATTGTTACTAAACAATAATTGTTATAGCTCATATAACAACGAGACACGTGAATACGAACTTTTAACAATATTGTTATCAATTCTTGTTAAGTAACAATTTCTTGTTTAATAACAATGTACACGTGAATAAGCCCAATTGTCTTAAACGTCAAAGTGATATTTAAAGATAACCTAAAATTTATGAAAGTAAACATGTTGATGGAACGTTGTTTCGTGCCAAAATAAAGAATAAAATTATATTCTGCAATATATTCAATGTCTTACATGCGTTTATAACCTTTTACCGTCTAATTCGAAGATTCAAAAGTGAAAGAAACATCTGATGTAACGTAGATAATTTCACGCCAAATGAAAATTATATTTATAAAAATAAATAGAACGATATTATATTAATATATTATAGCATATTCAGATATGTAATCCTTAATTTATAGTTTATATATATATTTTTCTTTTAGAAATTATGTGTCCATATAAAATGTCTGTTTGAAATGAGTCTGAACTTGGTTCGTAACGTTGTGACGACAAAAAATGGCTGGTTTTTGCAACTTTTTAAAAATATCATAATTTAAAACGATTTTATACAACAAAAAATATAAATAAAAAATAATTTAATCATACTGATCGATGAATTAGACTATCCTTTTTCGATTTAAACAGAAAAAAGGTATAATTATTTTTTTTTTTTTGCACGACCTCATTAAAATGTTAGTACCGAAAGAATTAAAATGACGCTAACTTATAATATTCGCCTCTTCAATTTTCTTTCACAACCTTGCAATCAAACCTTCTACTTTTGTTTTCGACTGTATTCGGTAGCTAAGGGAAGGGGGAGCTAATGAAGTAAACTAAGCTTTGCAAGGCTGCGACATCTATGTGCCTATTTTGATACTAGAATTACAGATTAGTATTTCTTTGTTTACTAAAAAACTACATAATATATTTTAAAAATTGAAACAGAAATAGATTTCATAAATACATATTTATCCCGCTACAAGTTTAACTTTTTTGAAAAATATTCACATTTTTAAGTAAATTGAAGTTGAAAAATGTCAAATATTGTCGTTATTATATTATTTTTTTCTTATTTGGCATAATTTTTCTAAAAAAAAAATAGATTTGTGGCGGGCTGTATTAGTTCTTTATGATTCTACATTTAAAATTTCAGTTGTTAATTTGTATTATTACAGCCAGAATCGTGGTAATACGGAGCCTTGTTTTTGACGCCGTTACGGCAAGTGTATCGCCTTAAAGATCTTACGGTAAGATACTGAAAACCTAGACCCTTTAGAGAATTCCAAAGATATTGAACGTTGCGAAGTGTTACAATTAACAATGAAACTGTGGGTGGATTATGTACTTTATGATCGGAAGTTATAAATTTTATTCTATTCAAAGATTTTATTGCACTGTTCCAAAAATTAAAATGCGGAGATTTTTCTGTTAAACGTGTGGCCAATGGTTTTGTAGTCATAAAAACGCAGTTAAGGGTATCTAATAAATCGTTTAAGAATTTTACGAACGTGGATGTGCAGTCCCCCTCTATTTCCCCAAATGTAGTTAGTACGTGAAGAAAAGCAGCAGTGGACTGATTAAATATTTGCGCAGCGAGTTTTACCTTTATCTTCTGTCGATTTGTAGGGTTTATGTGCGCGTTACTTAACTTTGTAGATTTCAAAGACCCACTAGTACTATCTACTTCTACTGCCTTTTTAATGTCACTCCATTTAGCTGTTTTCCCTTCAAATACAACATTTTTGATCATAAAATTATATCTGATTGCCTTCAACATATGAGGAGCATCAAAAGATCATCTTTCCCCTTACCAGACTCCAATGACAAATCACGTACTGCAGCCACGTTCCACGACCCGCCATCACAAACAGACGAAAGAATTTTAAATTTTGTTTTAGAATATATTGTTCTAACAACTTTAATTAAATTTTTTAATGTGTAACGATTCGCGGCACTGTGCGTTAGATAAAAGGCAACAGGTTGTTTCCATTTCTTGCCAATTCCGCGAATCATAAATACTAATACATGATCTGCAAGACGTGGCTCTTGTGTTCCAGTCTCTACAAAACTCTTCACCTGCCAAACTCCTTTAGTAACATTTTAATTTAAATTTTTGCTCATCAAACATCAAAGTGCAATAACGATTCTTTAGAGACATATTTTCTGAAACAACATTTAAATAACTAAAGTACTGCTCATTGATTCCCGTTTTTAATTCAAAATGGGGTCATTTTAAAAAAAATAATTGTCGATTTTTTTTTATAAAATCATGAAATCTATCTCATTTAACAAATATAGTAATAGAAAATAATTTGAAATATGCTACTTATCATTCATAAATTTGCTAATAAACTTTCGCGGTTTTAAACACGGACTAAATTTGTGACAACACAAATTCATAATCACACAAAGACAATTCACTCACACACACGCTTCACAACATGAAACAGTAACCTAACCTAAAAGTGTGACAGCTGACAGCAAAATATACAAGAGAGATTATTATTATTACTTTCTATTTCTTTAAAAGTACTAGTGCAGTATAAATTATGTAAATAAACCATTTATTTAAATAAATACCAAACCAAATAGTCATAGTTCTAAATTAAACCGGTAGAGTTCGACTGTCGTATCCGTGAATATGTGTCTTCAGCCGTTGAAATTTTTGAAATTAAACGCAACTTTTAAAAAATCATATCTCTGATTCTAAAGACTTATAAGATGAAAAACATACACATACATGTTTAATTTGACCTATTTTTTCAAGAAAAAAATAAATCAGAAAATGTGAAATGACCCCATTTGAAAGACTCCTTCGCAACGTACGTATTGATGGCAAAGATAACAATTTCTCTAAAAACTTGTAACAACGTTGCTCATGCTTGAAAATAGCTAGAAATAAATATTTTTCTTCTAGAGTATACCGTCTAGTTTTTTTAGTTTTAGAAAAGTTTGTTAATAAAGATAAAACAAAAACCCGTGGTAAACTATATATGTTTTGTGCATTATCTAATGATTTTGTTGAAAGTATGTCTACTTTGTTTTTTCTACACTTGTGGACGAGAACGCGGCCGCGTTTCCTGCTTAATGCCAGAAGTCTTTCTGTCTTTTGTAGCCTGGAATACATTTCGTTTTTCCGCGGCCTCAACTGACTTTTCCTCTTGACTCCAAAATGTAACGTAATCGTTCCTATACCGGAAAGAAAATGCGATTACATATTTCAAATTAAAAGAAATAGCTATTTGTGTATTAAGAGCGCAAAATGCGACATTGTCGATTGAGAGGTTGTTGCCGCGCGACGAAGGAGCGCGGCTTTCTCTCGAAATCGACAATGTCCATTTGCGCTCGAAACACACACAAGATTTTTTCTACAGTCACCACAATGGGGTCCTCCACCATAATAAAAAAATAATAAAATGTACACTTTATACTTACAGTACTGCTCAATAAATAACGATTGGCTAATACAAAAGATACGGTTTAAACTTAAAAAGGCTTTCAAATGATAATATCGTTAGATTAGCCATCTATTCCATAAAAAAAAAAAATTACAGCTCGGAAGCAAGGATTTGTGATGATTTGATGAGTTTTTGCAGCAAAATGTGTGGTTAGTTGTCACGCCTGTCACACTAAAAAAAAAAATAACAAATATTTCAAGGAATTTGTGATTATATAGACATGTATGTACATTGACTAACTTCTAGCAATTATTTAAGTAACGAAATAACTAATAACTTTATTGTAATCAAAATAAATAGTTAACTCGAGGACAGATGTCAGAGTACGACTCGCAACTATCCTACCGCCATCTGTGTACAATCAATCCTATTACTAAACTTAGCTGTTCACACAATTTATTTTATATTTAATTTTATTTTATCGTTATTTTACATTCTTCTTGAGTTTTTATTTAATCTAATCTAAGCATTTAATACTTTCGTTTTTGTAAATAAATGCCGTATTTCATTTTCACAGCAGTGTGGCATTTTGTTTGGTTATGTTAAATACTGACAGAGCATATGTCAAATTGACTTGTGAACGTGGTAAATGTGTAACTACAGTGCCATTAGTTCCTAACTAAACGTTTTCATTAAGAATGTAGACAAGTGACATTTCTCAACATTGTATATTTAGAAATTTGGACAGCGAGCGATTTTTCTACTTTGTCGCGCATGAGCGGCAAAGTGATATTTTGCGTTGACAAAAGAGAGCGCAAATGGCTACTTTCTATAGTGACTGTAGAAAAACATTTTTTCAATAACATTTCATAAAAGTAAATTAATGGTTTGATTTTTTCTATATTTCTATTTTATTGTACGTGACGTTTCAACATGGCGGCCAACAGCTGATTCTGGTCAAACAAACCTTCAGTTTGTATTGCGTCTTAGCTAATGTTGTCTTACGGAGAAATATCGTCCCGTAAGCTTTTATTGTTTTACAGAACTTATTGTTTTCTTTTGGAAAAAGTGATTATAGTGTGTAAAGGTGAATGTACGAGCAGTGTTTTCCATAAGAAATATCTCAGGTCATTCTTATTATTTAATGAGTTCGAGGTTCTTAAATTAAAACTAACCCAATCGTAGGTTTTTGTGTATACTTTTATTGTATATAAAATAATTAAAATATAGTAAAATAAGAACATATTGTACGAATGTTTAAATGTATGTAATTTTCTTTAATAATTGTATAGAAAACATGAAAAACTATTTTTTAAATGACAGAATCACAAAATTTTATTAAACTTTATTCTAGTAGATAGAAACAGAGAAAATATATATTTTTGTCTATGTTTTTCACGAAGGTTTAAAAATTAGATTATTAATTATTGATTTCATATTGATTTTTGAAAGGCATTTCATTTATAATCCTCGTCAAAAAAATGTCAATATAAGCATCCACATTATTTATCCACTTAAATTTAACGTATTTTGGTTTCCAAAGATAAATTAATGGCGTATAAACTTAATAAGCTCATTTGTAATAACAATACATATTATGATAATAAGAAAAATGAACCCGAAGATATACATATAATTATTTCGAATTTAATTTTCTTTCTAAATTAAAAAAATCTAACAATTCAATTTATTTTAATTTCAATATTCATGTTTTCTTTAACTATAGAAATCTAGAATGTAGGTACTGCAAAAATGAATGATTCATATACATAATAACGCGGCCCAAATTATACCACCACGTTCTTCTACATAAGATACCAATTAAAATTGTTTAAACGTTTTTCCGTATCTGTCATAATAAACGAGATATTTTCAGAATTAATTTAGCCTGTAAATCAAAAACAAAAGACAATTGAAAATTTTTATGGCGACAATCAAATTTGTCTCTAAGGAATGTTTGAACAAGTTTATTGCGTTATCTACGTTTGATAATATTATAGGTGTCCGATTTTTTTTTGCCGGTCAGTGTATTTGATTTTGAGAGATTGAACTTTTTGTTGATTTTGGTCCATAATCCACATTTGGGAGCTTCTGATGAGTTCTTTTCTTATTTAGCCCTTGGCAATTTAGTCTCTTAATACACTTAGCTTGTTTGCTATGAGTTTTACGAGACATGTAGGATTTCATTATTTTACCAGGACTCGAATTTGTAAATTTTTTCCACGGAGAACTATGCCACATAAATCTTTTATTAAACCTTAACCCTGATAAATGCACTCTTGTTTCGTAGGATCCGCGTTGAATCAAGTTTAAGCGTTTTACTGCATTAAATCGTGTCACCACAGCCATAAAAGTTTCTGATTT
Source organism: Ophonus ardosiacus (assembly GCA_943142095.1). Classification (NCBI taxonomy): domain Eukaryota; kingdom Metazoa; phylum Arthropoda; class Insecta; order Coleoptera; family Carabidae; genus Ophonus; species Ophonus ardosiacus. The sequence continues at coordinate 27,424,906 of OW964838.1, forward strand.
ATTATTAGTTTCATTTGATATTAACTTAGCAGCGTGTTTTAATAAATTACCATTTAAAACATGTAATTATCCTAACTGTAAATCAGTTTTTAACAATTCTACGTCTCCGTTTGCATTGTAGTATGACTTTTGTGCTATTTTTTCTAATTCCTTATTTTTTTCTTTTGTAAGCCATTTACGCACTATTATATTTACTGAAGTATCATTTTTAATTTTATATAATTGTTTGCCATAGTTTTTTATGCAATGGTTAGTGCAGTCCCGTTTATTTACTTTTCGCCCGTAAGAAACTTTTTCTTTAATATTGGCGAAGACACTGGAATCACCATCTGAAATCAATTCCAAATATTGCACCCCATGCATCTCTTCACTTCGGTTGAATCCTTCAACTAATATGTCCGTTTCCATAGCACTAGAAAAACCGCTCCAATTTCTATAACATTTATGTTCTCCTATACAGGAATTTGTTTATTAGTTGCTCTGGCACAAACTGAACAATATTTATTACGCACACCTACGTATATTACTTTTCCAGTAGCCAGTGGCGGCGCTAGGCTCTGAAATCTAGGGGGGCCAGTAGGGACCAGGAAGAAAATTAGGGGGGCATATATTTTTTATCATTTTAATAATAAATAACAATGTTGTCAATATTAAATTTATTTGATACCAAACAAATATAAATATAATATAGAGTAGAATCTCTTATAGCATGCTCTCCTACAACACTCCAACTAAATTTACGACTCACATCAGTCTATTACAATACGTCAAAAATCTCACATATAACACGTGAAATAACACAAAATCGGCGCTTCTTACTGTAACGTGCTATAATACAGTCGAGCGTCTCCTACTGCACGAATCTTTTACAACACGAAACGAGTTAGCGCGTGCTGTAGGAGATTCTACTGTATGAATAATAAACAAAAACAAGCATATTCTTTAAAAATAAAACAAAAAATGTTCTCTAATATAATTAAAAGAAAATATGATAAATACAAAACACAGCAGTGATTTAGTTATACTAATTTAATCCTTAGGTTTTTATTTAAACTTGCAAATTTGTCTACAACTTCATTAAGGTCTATTAATTTTGATATGTCTTTCTCTACACTTAATATACTAATGTTGTTTAATCTTTCATTTGTCATTCTTGTTCTTAAATAACTTTTAATTCTTTTTAAAGAGGAAAATGATCTTTCACAAGAAGCTGTTGATACAGGCATTAAAATACAAATTTTTACCAAATTATAAATGCATTCAAATGCTTGCTTATATTGTTCAACGAATGGCAGAAACTCCATGAGTGATTTAATATTTTTATTTTCCTCCCTACACAAAAGTTTCTTAACTAGCGTTATTTCTGAGTCTAAACAATCACAACTTATGTTATAATGTTCTGCTAATTTAGTTAAATGAATTTTATTGAGGAATCATCTGTGCGATCAAAAGCTTGTAATGATTTTAAAATAGTATCATTTTTTGTAAATCTTTCTTTTAATTCAATTATAATTCTATCTAGTATAGGGATGTATAACTTAAGTTTGACAACATCTTTCTCATTGTTTACTTCTATGTCTACAGAATCATCTTTTTCACAATCTACTATAAACTCTTGTAACCTTTTTGGAATAGATTTCATTCTTTTTGGTTTGTCAAAAAAATCGGTTTTATCTAAACCAAGAGACAAAAAAATATTATTTGCAGATTTCCATATAGAATTCCATTCATTATCATTGTTTCGTAAGTTTTGAAATTCATTAATTGTTTCTTGAACTAAATTTAAACCTTTTACATAATTCATATCAGGGATTGGAGATAATTAGATACAGTTGTAACTAGTTTTAAAATTTTTATAAAAATAAGCAGTAAAACAATAAATTCTTTATCAATTTGTAAAAGTAAACCTTTTGCTTCACATCTTCTATCCTTTTTTACATCAGTTTTAGAAATAAGATTGTTTAATGTTACAAAAATAGATTCAATTGTTTCTAAAACAGTCTCGCATGCTCTGAACTGAACAGTCCATCGCGTATCACATATCCTTTTTAATTCTCGAGCCTGTTTTGTAGGATAAATTTGTTTTTGCGTATTTAAAAATAGAGGATGAATTGTAGAGTTTGACATAAATGTATATAATTTTTCAAGATTAGAAAAAAAAATAGCCGACTTTTTCAAATGTTTGCAACAATCAACAACAACTAAATTTAATTTATGGTTAAAACAATGAATATATACTGCTTGCGGAACAATACTTTTAATATGATTTTGCACGCCACCTAAATGACCACTCATTACAGCAGCACCATCGTATCCTTGTGCTATACAATTGCTTAATGAAATATTATTTTCATCTAATATTGTTTTTATATAATTTGCAAAACTAGCAGCATCTAGCATACCGTTTGCACTTTTAAACCCTAAAAACCTCTCCTGAATTGTATTTTGATGCAAGTACCGGACTATAACAGTTATTCTGATTCTTCGGCCATTGTTGAACTGTTTCTTGCAATTGGCACAACCTACACGTGCTGGTGGTTTTAAGATTTACAAATATGATTGCTTCAGCAAACATAAATGTTGATGTATAAACCAACCTATAATATTTTTCTTTATTAATTTTAATTGACTGTGAGTTACCTAATTTTTACTTACAAAAAAATAATTTATCATGTAATTCCTTTCTCTTGTAGACATCCTGAAGAAGTCGCAGGTGGCGACGAAACGTCGATGCTTGCCAATAAATAAATATTTTCACAATAATACTGACTGCATTCCTACTTACACCAATTTTTCACCTGTTTTTATAACTGCAAATAAATAAATATATATATATATATATATATATATATATATATATATATATATATATATATATATATATATATATATATATATATATATATATATAGAATATTTATAATAAGTAACATCACTTACATACTATAGTCTATTTGAGAATGACTGGCAGTAATAAATCATTCTGTCAAAGACATTCCAGTGGCGCGCCAATAATTGTTTGCACAGGGATAGTCGAAATGACTAAATTCGGTAGAGAACTATAGTTTTAGGTCTAAGTTCAGAATCAGATTCTGATTTTTAATAATTTATGTATAAATATATAAGTATATGTAATGTAATATGTATATTTAATAGAAATATGACAGGTACCAATATCTTGACAACACACATGAAATAAGTATAAATTTTAGTATGTAACAAATAAAAATGTAAATATTGAATGTATGTATGTAAATATTAAATGTATGCAATATAATAATAATGACTGAGAAAGTTATATTTAAATAGTAAAAACTTTTATTTTTAGTAAATGTATAAACAGATCACTCTACAAATCCTATCTACGTCTATGACACAGTCCGACGGGGAATATCGGACAGCATTTCTATTGTTCGACAAGTAAGTTTCGTTCCAGGTACAAAGTGTGCGGCTTATTTTGACCATCCTAGTGTAGTTACAACTGATTTTTCTGGTAGTTTTATTTGCCGCATTGCTGGCAAAAATCCAATACTACTCTTGCAAATAATGATTTATTACTGCCAGTCATTCTCAAATAGACTATAGCCCAAGGCCACGATTTATAATTCCTACAGGAATTAGTTTTCCAGACGAGCAAATCTGAGAATGATCGAACTGAAGATTTATTATTTGTGTTATTATATAATGTATTTCAACAATACGATTTCCTTCTAATTTTGTTGATGTCTCCGATTACTTCTCTTTTTCAATAATTAGTTTATGATTTCTAGAGCTACAAAAATGCCACATTATGATATAAATCTCAAATTCTTTTTGATGTGTTTATGTTGTTAATAATATATCAAAATGCAATTGATGTTTATTTTTAAATAACTTACGATTCATATTCCTCATCAGTTCCCCATGCAGTATCTAAATTAATAGTATTCTGCTCAGTGTTACTATGATTCGATTCTTTGGGCAATAAATCCGCAATGCTAAGTTATTTCATAGTGTAATAATAAAGTAATTTATGACATAAAACAAACTTACTTTTTTATATTACTATTAGATTCATTTAAATAATTATCCATATCGAGTAGTGTACCGTCGTCATTCAAATTAATTGCAATTTATTTGCTGAAAAGAATTTTTGTGTTTTATTGTGTACAAATTATATAATTTTTTATTAATTTACCAAGCAGAAAATATAGGAGATTCATCCATTTTACTACTCTGACCTATTTGATGATCAGAAACATAACTAAAATACGAATTTGAAATTATGCATTGCTTTTCATAATTAATTTTGTAATATTACTTAATGATCTTTTTTTCGATTTTTTGAGCAATAGCTCTTCTATTCCTTTTTGATACTTTAGAAGGGTTTGTACCTTTTCTGCCCATTATTGTATTAATGTAATAATCAAGTATTAAGAGGAATCCCTACTCTACTAGGTTTATTCTGAGGGACGGGTCGGGTGTGCGAGGGGTAGCACTGTGGGCGTGAACAATTTCAGCCTAGTAGTACCACGTGAAATTTAGAATGATGTACGAAGGTAACCCTAATATGGGATATGTGATCTTGATTCAGTTTAGAGACACCAAGATCGAGAACAATACGAGGAAATCTGCATTTGCATTTTTATCAAAGTTCTTAAGAAAAATAACTCCAACATTCAAAATGAAACACTTTCCTCAAAAAAATCCGGCAACGTAATTAATCTACAACAAATTACATATTTGTAGAATGTGTTATAATATGGATTGATAAGAAAATTAGTTTATTATTCAAGAAATATATAATCTTCTTCTAAATGAACGATAATTAAACTTAAGATTCTGGAGTCATTGTATCAGATTTTGCACATATCTTAAACTATATGTGTCAACAAAAGTTAATGTACAATAATTTACAAGTATTGGAGACTATTTAACAACATAGTTCCAAAATTTTTATATTTTTAAAGATATAAACTATAAAATGTAGTTTTTTTTTTTTTTTTTGAAATCCTGTACAGGGTGGAACAAATTCGAGTTCCTTATATGAAAAACTTACTTATTATGCACACTACAGAAAATTGACGTATGTCTGTATGGGCCAACTTTTTTAGGCAACTTTAATAGGCACCACAGGAATTTTCGATCGTCCTTTGTTTTTGAGCTACAGGCTAAAACTTGATTTTCACTTATTTTAAAAATACGTCGCATATTTCGCTATTATAAAAGATACAGATAATTTGTATAATAATTCTCGAGATGTAACACAAACGCATTTTTTAAATGGGAATATATGTTGAAAATAGTCTCATCTTTTTTCTTATTTTATAAGCTTTTTAATGATCTATAACAAGTCTACATTCTTTTGTTTTGAACAAAAATAAAACACGAATTATTAATAATTAATTTTGGAGTGTAAAAATGAAATTTATTAATAAATGAAAAAAGCAATTACAGATTATCATTAACAAGCCAAAAAACAAATTATATTAAACAATTTTAAATAAAGCAGCCATATCGAATACGGCTGTCAATATATTTTCAGTGTGGTTCTAACAGGGTTAGTTACCAGGCAGTGTTTCATATATATATATATATATATATATATATATATATTTCAGTGGAAACAATTTTTTTACATATTTTACATTAAAAATCCTTTACTTTAGTATGTATTTTTACATGTTTAGCTAAGTGTGACTTGTGAGAAACATTTTTTACATTCTTTACAATGAAAATCTTTTACTCCAGTATGTATTTTCATATGTATGGCTAAGTTTGATTTTAATGAAAACCATTTTTTACATTCATTACATTGAAAATCTTTTACTCCAGTATGTAATTTATTATGTTGAACTAAGTTTGATTTTTGAGAAAACCATTTTTTACATTCTTTACATTGATTTTTTTTTTACTCCAGTATGTATTTTCATATGTATGGCTAAGCTTGATTTTTGTGAAAACCATTTTTTACATTCATTACATTGAAAATCTTTTACTCCAGTATGTAATTTATTATGTTGAACTAAGTTTGATTTTTGAGAAAACCATTTTTTACATTCTTTACATTGATTTTTTTTTTACTCCAGTATGTATTTTCATATGTATGGCTAAGCTTGATTTTTGTGAAAACCATTTTTTACATTCATTACATTGAAAATCTTTTACTCCAGTATGTAATTTATTATGTTTAACCAAGCTTGATTTTTGTGAAAACCATTTTTTACATTTATTACATTGAAAATCTTTTACTCCAGTATGTGATTTCATATGTCTGGCTAAGTCTGATTTCTTTGAAAACAGCTTTTTACATTCATTACATTGAAAATCTTTTACTCCAGTATGTAATTTATTATGTTGAACTAAGTTTGATTTTTGAGAAAACCATTTTTTACATTCTCTACATTGAAAATCTTTTACTCCAGTATGTGATTTCATATGTACGGTTAAGCTTGATTTTTGTGAAAACCATTTTTTACATTCATTACATTGAAAATCTTTTACTCCAGTATGTGATTTCATATGTCTGGCTAAGTTTGATTTCTTTGAAAACCGCTTTTTACATTCATTACATTGAAAAACTTTTTTACTATAAATCTTACGACCTGCACTACTACCAACTGAAATATTTTCATCAGAGTTAATTTCACTATCATCAACAAATGCATCGTCAGGATCATCAGAATTTTGATCACTTTCGTCTTCCATTTCAGCGCTGCTGTTTTCATAGAGATGTGTGTCTATTGTTTGCGGTGGACTTTCCTCCTTCATTATTTTTTGTAGTAAATCATCACATTCACGATCGAGGTGGTTTTCTGGTAGTGGATCTTCTTTAATACAAATTTCGCCTACTAATTTTACATCCAGATTTTCACTCTTAGCTAACACTTCCTCGCTAATACAAAGTTCATTGATTTGATTAACATTTGTTTCGCATGTCTTACACTTCTCTGTCACATCTGTGTTCTGTTCTTCCTTCATCCACGTTTCCAGGAAACGTAGGCTATTCTTCACACATTCTTTCTTAAATGTACTAAACAAATTAAGTTTCTTTTCGCAAAAAGAACAGATGCGCAGCGGAATCTTCAACTTGATGATTGTCTGAAACATAAATTTTCATTATATATAGTTACATAGAAAAAATTAGTGTGAATATCAGTGGAAGGTTATCTGAGCTTTCGTTTTAGTATATTCTTTTAAAATCTATCAAGCTTTCGTGTATTTGATTTTAAACTTCATCAGGGCAGTTTTGGTTATGTTATTTTAAAGTCATTGATTTACATAAAAAATGGAAGAATTTTGACATAACTTTGGTTAAGATTTATAAAAATAAGAACATATTAATTTTTACCTTCCGTCAAAAGGAAGGTATTGTTTTTGGTCAAAAAATTCGGTTGTGAGTTTTTAATGTATAAGCACGTTTTAGGGTCCCTACAATACGAATCTACTATTTTTAAGATGATGTCTGTATGTGTGTCCGTGTGTGTGTCTGTGTGTGTGTCTGTGTGTCCGTGTGTCTGTGTGTGTGTCTGTGTGTCCGTGTGTGTGTGTGTGACAAATTTTTCTCCGACGATAACTCCAAAACTACAATTCTAAAAATTATGATTCTTTCATATTCCTCTTCTTTACAACCATATGAAGAGCTGATTAGATTTTGGTTATAATTGGTCAACCGGAAGTACCCTTATTTGAAGTTTTTAACAGTTTTTCTTAAAAAAGTGCAGTTAAATATTATTTTTTGACATTTTCTTATTATATTTATTAAAGAAAATACTCTTCTCTATATGGTTTGATTATTCATTTTCCTTCATATTCAATAGATGTAGAGTTAAAGCATTACAAAGAAATTAATTATCAAAAATTAGTCAGCTTTGTTATTTATCATGGAAACAGCTGACATAATTATTCAAAAAAATTTAATTGACAGATGTCAGTTGCAAGTGCAAAACCAAATATGGAAAAAAGTATAGGATCTAAAATTGGTATGTCATAGTGTTGCTCGTAAGTGACACGCAGAGAAAGGCCAAAGAGAAGATGGAAGGACATTACTTAGTGTAGTTTATGTTATAATTTTATTGGATTTATAGAACCTCTTCAAATGAACTTTTGGTATGGAATTTGTAAAAAATAGTATGTGTTCGTGTTCGATTTTACATGATAGTATATAGAATCTGTTCCAAGGACCTTTTGGTATGGGATTTGTACAAAATACATGGAATTGACGGAAGGTCTTGTGCTGGCCACAACAGATTTTTTTTAGTCTAAAATCAGATGAGTTCCATTAAAAAAATATAAGTTTGTGGTACAACCCGAAAATTTAAGGATATAAAAAATTATTTCGTACGCCGCTGGTTAGTTAATAAAAGTATCTAACTTTTATATGTGAAACGTTTTTCTCGATTGTTAATAGTTTAGAAAGTTATTTGAAAAAGAATAAATCAACAAAATTCAGTTTTTCGTGCCCTATGAATTTTTTTAGAAACACAAAAGCACAGCTGAGATGGCCCCCAAAAGCGCACAAAAAGTTCTATTTAACCGACATCGTATCTCTTATGGTTTCTGGGATCTCAATCAGGGGTGGTATTTTAGCACCCCTGTGCAAAATTTTATTATGCAGCGTTAAAAAGAGTGCACTTTTCACAGTTTTATTATGTTTAAAAAAGACATACCTACTTCATAAATTTATTTTAATGAAAATATATATTATCTAGAAGATGAAAAATACAATCAAAAACACAAAATTAATACAGTATTACAGAAAAGTTATTTTTCTAGCTTCGGCGGCTGCGAATTCGGCAATAATATCTTTAAGGGCCGGTCTTTCCACCTTCGGATAAAGTTCCGGATAAAGTTATCGGACGGATAAATATTGCTTATCCGACAGATAAGTTATCCGGAACTTTTATACCGGATAAATGTGTTATCTGACAGAAACAAATGAATAAACAATATATTCTGAGAATTGTAATTGTCAGTTGGAATATACTCAATCATAAATAATGGATATTGTGAATTTGTATGATGATTTTGGAGACTATGAAATTTGTAACGCGATTAAATTTAGAACAAGAAGAATTAGATCTCGTCAAAATTACGATGAGTGGTCCGATGAAGAATTTTTTCAAAGACGTCGATTATCGGCGGTATTTACTTTTCGAACTAAAAATTAACCTGAACCGGAGATGAACCCCGAACCTGAATTTTAATACTAGGTTCGGTTTCGACTCAGGTCCAATTGAAAATATATCTGAGGTTCGGTTCTCGGTTCTGGTTCCCTAAAATGTTACGGTTTGGTTCCGGTTTTGGTTCGGTTCAGGTTCGGGTTCGATGCCCTGAGATTTCGCTTTAGAAGAGGAACGGTTATGCAAATATCAAAAATTATAACACTACAAATTTGAACGACTAATTTAGTAAATAATTTAATTTATATTCATGTCACAGGTGCAAATGATAATTTATTAAAACACGCTGCTAAGTTAATATCAAATGACACTAATAACAAATCAGAAACTTTTATGGCTGTGGTGACACGATTTAATGCAGGAAACCGCTTAAACTTGATTCAACGCGGATCCTACGAAACAAGAGTGCATTTATCAGGGTTAAGGTTTAATAAACAAATTCGAGTCCTGGTAAAATAATGAAATCCTATATGTCTCGTAAAACTCATAGCAAACAAGCTAAGTGTATTAAGAGACTAAATTGCCAAGGGCTAAATAAGAAAAGAACTCATCAGAAGCTCCCAAATGTGGATTATGGACCAAAATCAACAAAAAGTTCAATCTCTCAAAATCAAATACACTGACCGGCAAAAAAATCGGACACCTATAATATTATCAAACGTAGGTAACGCAATAAACTTGTTTAAACATTCCTAGAGACAAATTTGATTGTCGCCATAAAAATTTTCAATTGTCTTTTGTTTTTGATTTATAGGCTAAATTAATTCTGAAAATATCTCGTTTATTATGACAGATACGGGAAAACGTTTAAACAATTTTTATTTGGTATCTTATGTAGAAGAACTTGGTGGTACGTGGTATAATTTGGGCCGCGTTATTATGTATATGTATCATTCATTTTTGTAGTACCTATATTCTAGATTTCTATAGTTAAAGAAAACATGAATATTGAAATTAAAATAAATTGAATTGTTAGATTTTTTAATTTAGAAAGAAAATTAAATTCGAAATAATTATATGTATATCTTCGGGTTCATTTTTCTTATTATCATAATATGTATTGTTATTACAAATGAGCTTATTAAGTTTATACGCCATTAATTTATCTTTGGAAACCAAAGTACGTTAAATTTAAGTGGATAAATAATGTGGATGCTTATATTGACATTTTTTTGACGAGAATTATAAATGAAATGCCTTTCAAAAATCAATATGAAATCAATAATTAATAATCTAATTTTTAAACCTTCGTGAAAAACATAGACACAAATATATATTTTCTCTGTTTCTATCTACTAAAATAAACTTTAATCAAATTTTGCGATTCTGTCATTTAAAAAATAGTTTTTCATGTCTTCTATACAATTATTAAAGAAAATTACATACATTTAAACATTCGTACAATATGTTCCTATCTTACTATATTTTAATTATTTTATATACAATAAAAGTATACACAAAAACCTACGATTGGGTTAGTTTTAATTTAAGAACCTCGAACTCATTAAATAATAAGAATGACCTGAGATATTTCTTATGGAAAACACTGCTCGTACATTCACCTTTACACACTATAATCACTTTTTCCAAAAGAAAACAATAAGTTCTGAAAAACAATAAAAGCTTATGGGACGATATTTCTCCATAAGACAACATTAGCTAAGACGCAATACAAACTGAAGGTTTGTTTGACCAGAATCAGCTGTTGGCCGCCATGTTGAAACGTCACGTGCAAGTGCCTCATTTCAATAGAATAGAAATGTAGAAAAAATCAAACCATTAATTTACTTTTATGAAATGTTATTGAAAAAGTGTTTTTCTACAGTCACTATAGAAAGTAGCCATTTGCGCTCTCTTTTGTCAACGCAAAATGTCACTTTGCCGCTCATGCGCGACAAAGTAGAAAAATCGCTCGCTGTCCAAATTTCTAAATATACAATGTTGAGAAATGTCACTTGTCTACATTCTTAATGAAAACGTTTAGTTAGGAACTAATGACACTGTAGTTACACATTTACCACGTTCACAAGTCAATTTGACATATGCTCTGTCGGTATTTAACATAACCAAACAAAATACCACACTGCTGTGAAAATGAAATAGGGCATTCATTTACAAAAACGAAAGTATAAAATGTTTAGATTAGATTAAATAAAAACTCAAGAAGAATGTAAAATAACGATAAAATAAAATTAAATATAAAATAAATTGTGTGAACACTTAAGTTTAGTAATAGGAATGATTGCAAACAGATGGCGGTAAGATAGTTGCGAGTCGTACTCTGACATCTGTCCTGGAGTTAACTATTTATTTTGATTACAATAAAGTTATTAGTTATTTCGTTACTTAAATAATTGCAAGAAGTTAGTCAATGCACATACATGTCTATATAATCACAAATTCCTTGAAATATTTGTTAATTTTTTCAGTGTGACAGGCGTGACAACTAACCACACATTTTGCTACAAAAACTCATCAAATCATCACAAATCCTTGCTTCCACGCTCTAATTTTGGTTTTTTTTTTATGGAATAGATGGCTAATGTAACGAAATAATCATTTAAAAGCATTTTTAAGTTTAAACCGTATCTTTTGTATTAGCCAATCGTTATTTATTGAGCAGTACTGTAAGTATAAAGTGTACATTTTATTATTTTTTTGTTATGGTGGAGGACCCCATTGTGGTGACTAGAAAAAATCTTGTGTGTGTTTCGAGCGCAAATGGACATTGTCGATTTCGAGAGAAAGTCGCGCGGCAACAATCTCTCAATCGACAATGTCGCATTTTGCGCTCTTAATACACAAATAGCTATTTCTTTTAATCTGAAATATGTAATCGCATTTTCTTTCCGGTATAGAAACGATTACGTTACATCTTGGAGTCAAGAGGAAAAGTCAGTTGAGGCCGGGGAAAAACGAAATGTATTCCAGGCTACAAAAGACAGAAAGACTTCTGGCATTAAGCAGGAAACGCGGCCGCGTTCTCGTCCACAAGTGTAGAAAAAACAAAGTAGACATACTTTCAACAAAATCATTAGATAATGTACAAAATATATATATATATATATATATATATATATATATATATATATATATATATATATATATATATATATATATATATATATATATATAGTTTACCACGGGTTTTTGTTTTATCTTTATTAACAAACTTTTCTAAAACTAAAAAAGCTAGACGGTATACTCTAGAAGAAAAATTTTTATTTCAAGCTATTTTCAAGCATGGGCAACGTTGTTACAAGTTTTTAGAGAAATTGTTATCTTTACCATCAATACGGACGTTGCGAAGGAGTCTTTCAAATGGGGTCATTTCACATTTTCTGATTTATTTTTAACTTGAAAAAATAGGTCAAATTAAGCATGTATATGTATGTTTTTCATCTTATAAGTCTTTAGAATCAGAGATATGATTTTTTAAAAGTTGCGTTTAATTTCAAATATTTCAACGGCTGACGACACATATTCACGGATACGACAGTCGAGCTCTACCGGTTTAATTTAGAACTATGACTATTTGGTTTGGTATTTATTTAAATAAATGGTTTATTTACATAATTTATACTGCACTAGTACTTTTAAAGAAATAGAAAGTAATAATAATAATCTTCTCTCTTGTATATTTTGCTGTCAGCTGTCACACTTTTAGGTTAGGTTACTGTTTCATGTTGTGAAGCGTGTGTGTGGGTGAGTGAATTGTCTTTGTGTGAGAGTGAATTGTCTTTATGTGAGTATGAATTTGTGTTGTCACAAATTTAGTCCGTGTTTAAAACCGCGAAAGTTTATTAGCAAATTTATGAATGAAAAGTAGCATATTTCAAATTATTTTCTATTACTATATTTATTAAATGAGGTAGATTTCATGATTTTTATAAAAAAAATCGACAATTATTTTTTTTTTAAATGACCCCATTTTGAATTAAAAACTGGAATCAAAGAGCAGTTCTTTAGTTATTTAAATGTTGTTTCAGAAAATATGTCTCTAAAGAATCGTTATTGCACTTTGATGTTTGATGAGCAAAAATTTAAATTTAAATGTTACTAAAGGAGTTTGGCAGGTGAAGAGTTTTGTAGAGATTGGAACACAAGAGCCACGTCTTGCAGATCATGTATTAGTATTTATGATTCGCGGAATTGGCAAGAAATGGAAACAACTTGTTGCCTTTTATCTAACGCACAGTGCCGCGAATCGTTACACATTACAAAAATTAATTAAAGAAGTTGTCAGAGCAATACATTCTAAAACAAAATTTAAAATTCTTTCGTCTGTTTGTGATGGCGGGTCGTGGAACGTGGCTGCAGTACGTGATTTGTCATTGGAGTCTGGTAAGGGGAGAGATGAATTTGTGTACAACATTGATGAAAATAAAATTATACATCTTTTTGATGCTCCTCATATGTTGAAGGCCATCAGAAATAATTTTATGATCAAAAATGTTGTATTTGAAGGGAAAACAGCTAAATGGAGTGACATTAAAAAGGCAGTAGAAGTAGATAGTACTAGTGGGTCTTTGAAATCTACGAAGTTAACCCGGCGTTACTAGCTATATGAGAGATTCTCTCACATTTTTAGAAAAACGCGCAAATCTTTAACAATAATTGGCGGGGGTACTTGTCGTCTCAGTTATGCTCTTGTCCAATTTTGCGCATCATATTATATTTTGTCATTTGAGGGTAGTGTGCATAGTGGCTGCGTTACGTGAAGTTTTTGTGATTGCTGCAGACTGTGTGAGTACTTCTCTCATCGCGCGGGTACTCAAAAAAAGTTTCGCAATAGAGGTAAGGAACAATATATTATTAAATTTCTGTTATCTTTATTACATATTTTTGTTTATAGACACAAAGATAGAAACCATCATCTAAGAGCTAAGTGCGGATGAGCAACTAGATTAAGGTAGCGATGCTGATAGTGAACAAAATGATCAAAATACTGAGACAGAACAATTAAAAAATAATTTTTATAAAATTAAATTATACCCACTTATTATTGTAGTAAATTTTATTTGTTTTGTTGAAAATGTTTAACAAATTCAAATTTTAATTATATATTTGCTGTTAAAAAATACTTATCCCTAAAAAAAATTAAATATACCTATCTATTATTCATGTACATTTTGTTTGTTTTGTTTAAAATGTTTAATAAACATATTCAGCTTATAATTATATATCGGCTCTTTCATTTCATTTCGTTAACACTTTAATTTCAGATGATTTTTGTAATGTGAGAAAAGTTCTCACGCGCGAGTAATGCCGAGGGACTCGAATTAGCGAGTAATGCCGGGTTAAGTAACGCGCACATAAACCCTACAAATCGACAGAAGATGAAGGTAAAACTCGCTGCGCAAATATTTAATCAGTCCACTGCTGCTTTTCTTCACGTACTTACTAAATTTGGGGAAATAGAGGGCGACGACACAGCCACGTTCGTAAAATTCATGAACGATTTATTTGATACCCTTAACTGCGTTTTTATGTCTACAAAACCATTGGCCACACGTTTAACAGAAAAATCTCCGCATTTTAATTTTTGGAACAGTGCAATAAGATCTTTGAATAGAATAAAATTTATAACTTTCGATAATAAAGTACATAATCCACCCACAGTTTCATTGTTAATTGTAACACTTCGCAACGTTCAATATCTTTGGAATTCTCTAAAGGGTCTAGGTTTTCAGTATCTTACCGTAAGATCTTTAAACCAAGATCCTTTAGAGAATTTATTTAGCGTAACGAGAGGTTTATGTGGAAGTAACCCAAAACCCTCATCTTTACAATTTGTCAGTGCATATAAAACCGATTTTAAATAATACCATTAAAAGTGGGATGTGTACAAATTGTGAAGATGATTGCGAAAGCCTTCTTTTTTCCCACGACATCCTTTTATCTAAATCTCCTTCTCCCAATATTTTTAATATCTCTGATTCCATCCCTTCAACTTCGTCGGGTACATCCACTCCTATTACCCCACAAGAATTTACTTTCACTGAAACCTCGTTCCAAAATATAAATATGAATGAATCAGCTTATGTAGCCGGCTTTTTGGTCAAGAAATTGTTAAATTATGGATGTCAGTCTTGTCAGACGTTCTTTTGCCCTGAAACATTATCTGACATTCATAATTTAACAATGTTCAAAGAGTATGTACATGGCGAGACACATTTAAAATATGCTTCTGAAAAATTTGTTAAAGTTATTGATGATGGAAAAGATCTGTTTTTCTGAAATTTCAAAAATAATCCTTCCAAATATAATTTCGAAATTATCTCCCTTCCATCATTTGAAAGTTCATTTTGCGACAAACACGAGGAGGAAATGTGTATAAAGATAAACAAATTATTACATTTAGTTATGGTGAATCATTTTGTAAAATTAATAAATAATAAAAAAAAAAAAAATTGGAGAACGTTGGAAATACTGTGGTAGATGAATTTTACATGAAATGAGTAAAATAAAATTAGTTTTCATTATTATAAGTTTATTCTCTCTGGTCAATTTGTTAAAATATACTCAGCCAACGTTCCGTTCTTTTTAAAATGTCTATTATTAATTTGAAGTGATTAGTTTTTTGACAGTGACATTTAATTTACTGTCAGTTACATTCATTTGAAATATGAACTGTGTAACAAAGGAATTGTGTTTATCTTAGGCTTCGCGACTAATAAAAAAAATTATTTTTAAATTTATCTGTAAAATATATAGAAAAAGTATTAATGTATTCCTGTAGAAAATTCAATAATCTTTAATTTTCATGACATAAAATGCGAAAAAATGGCATTTAATGGTATTTTTTGAAGAAAAACCATTATGAGCTTCAAGTAAAGTGCCATTTCCGTTTGTCCAATTTACACCAAAATCTAATGGCTTCTTTTTATATTAGAATAGGGTGGAAATACAAGGTTTCAGAATTTTCTGAATGATAGTATTTGAGTTAGAGCGAAGGCAAAATTCATACACATACAAATACATACACATACACACACACACACATACAGACATCATCGTGAAAATGTTAAAATTGGATTCTAGGGACCTTAAATCGTGGTCATTTACTAAAATCTCGATTTGTGATTTTTAGCACGATCCCTATACCTCCCTTACCAAGGGTAGCGGGAGGTAAAAATATAAAACCATTGGGTGCGATTCAGTGGGTTGTATTAAGCTGTTTTAAGATCTGTATTAAGAGTTGTATTAAAAAACCTGATTCAGTGGCTTGTATTAGACTGTTTTAGAGTGTTTATTTTAATACATGTGTATTAGTTGCTTAGGAAATTAAAACACTTCTTAGACTGGGTTATATCTGTTTTAAGTATTGTATTAACCTTAATTCATAATGTCATATATGAAATATTAAAGTAAAATTATATATTTGACTCTTCATAAAGTATACTAAAGCAAATATTGAACTTAAAATGATATAATAAAACAGAAAATGAATCATTTAAAAAATTGAGGTTAATATGAATAAATTCAGGCAAGTTACAACAATTTTTTATATGTTGTCTATTTTCTAAGTTTGTTTAAGTAAAATAGATGACACAATACGTGCTGTTGAAAGAGTTGAGCATGTTTGGCGTGTTGTTGATTGTAGAAGACGAAGAAGGATATACAGAAGACGAAAAACTATGACAATACTCTCTCCGAAAGTGATACCGATTATCAAAAAATGTATTTCAGAATGTAATAAATTTGATTCGAATTGACATATCTGGGTTTGGCGGTGATGTACCTCCTACAGTTTTAGTTTTTCTTTTAAATAATGTGCAATTTCACTCTTTGAATTGCATTTCAATCAGTGCCGCATTACCCATTAGGCAGAATAGGTAATTGCCTATGGGCCCCTCACATTTGGGGGCCCCGCTACATTGAATTAAAATAATATTGATTTGATTTTGATTTTTTTTATTAAAAACAAAGAAATCCTTAAAGAAATTTTGATTACAACAAAGAAATGCTTATTTACAATAATGGAAATTTGATTACAATAATAAAAAATATCAATCAGCACAAACATCACTTTTATTTCTTTGCACATTCCAGTTTACCACTTCAAAATGATGCAGCTTTTTTATTTTTCATTATTTTAATGTCATTTCCCTTATTTTCTATAATACCGTTCCGTTTAGTAATTGCCTCTTATTAAAATAATATTTTCTTCATTAAACCAATCGGTTCTGTAATTCTTTTTCCTGACATTTTAATATGTTAAAATTTAAAACATAGGTCATAAAGTAGTGTAATATTAACCTAAAACAACACAAATACAAAATATTGACGTTTCAAATGCCGCCAATTTCGCACTTTGACAGTTATTACAGTGTTGCCAAGTGTAATTTTGCGTTTTAACTAAAACAGCTTAATACAGACCACTGAATCACCTTTGTTTTAAAATGTGTTTTAAGCTAATACAGTGTTTTAGTTAATACAAGTGTTAGTACAGACTTTAATATAACCCACTGAATCGCACCCATTGTTTTTATAAACATATGATTTAAATAATAAATATTATTTGTTATAAACTGTGTATTACCTGACCACCTATTAGAGAATATAATACTTTTTAGCTGAGCGCGCACTTGTGTTGTGAATATACTGAGCAAATGAGAGTGAGCAGTGAGCAAAAAAATATGAGCGATCACTTCATAAAAAAAAAAACTTATTTAGATATGTAAGGGAGTAAATTAACCACTGAGTTACAGAATAGGTCCGAATATTTGACAAAATGTTTCTCTTATCCTCAATAAGAAAATAGTAAAATTTCATCATTTAAAATAGATTATTTACTCAATGATTCTATATTTAAATTAGTAAAAGAAGACAAATTTCATTCTCGTCATTTTCAAAATCACCGAAAGTTAAGATACTGCTCTTATTACTTGCTGGCATTATTTATAAATCAGTATTATTATGATAACAAGTTCATTTAACATTTACAACCTATGTTGCATTTTATCTGGACTGGAATAGACCATTCCAGAATGACGTCACCTGCCCTCCACAGGAGTGATTTTAACCTCACTTTTGTATATTTTAAAAAATTAATTAATTATATATCTTACGATAAATATCGAGAAATTTTGATTTTGATACAATTCATTCATAAAATTAAACCATAAATTTTTCCATGGCTCCATCATTTAGTAAATTGTGTGTGTGTATGAAATTTATTTCTGACAGCTGCCCCTAACGAAATTCATTTGTTCTGGATTAATCTATACAGTATGTGTAACTGGTATCCATAGTAATGCATATGACAGAATAGTAAATATTGCATCGTAACTGAAAATCACGGTATAATTAATTTAGTGTAAAAGTGAAACAAAAATAAGGTCATTTTACTCCAAAGTCTTCTATTCTACGCAATTTATAGTCTTAAATTTCTGTTCCTATTCTATTCCATTCCTTGTTCTATAAATCTGGCTTAAAAGTGAACATACGCAATATCTTTCAATTTCAACATAAGTTTCTGTTATTCAATACCTTTAAAGAAACGTAAAACATAAAATAACTTACAATTTCAGGCATAAGATATTCTATTTCAGTAAGAATTCTCTTGTCCACAGTGCTGGATTTTTCATTTGAGCACAAAAAGCACAAATCAATGATGGATTGCATGTTTAATAATTACTCTAATCGCTTTCAATAAACAATATCTACAGAACCTTTATTTTTCAACTAATAGCTTATAGTTCTTGCAATTACAAGAGAGGTTAACAGACTATGCAATGTAGGCAGATCACAGACTATCTACACGTAAAGTCACTACACTAGATATATAAAGTACCGCAATTGGCCGCCATATTGTGTCTGGCTTAGGCGCCAAATTTAAAATGGACTATCTTGAAACGAGTGCGTTATTACAAAGAAAAATAATCGGCAGTGAAATAAATCCATGAAGGTAATTAATTAATATTGATTTTATGTTCATATTTTTTATAATATACATACATATAAATACAAAACATAACTGATCAAAATTATAAAGAAAACAATAAAAAATAAGTACAATTGAGGTTAATTTTCTTCAGGTCGTTTGACACAATGACAGCATTGATGTTAAAGTCACCAGATATAGTGACTTTTCTAGGCACAGCCAACTACAACAACTAGACCCTGATTGGTCTGATTCCGCAATATTGGCTGGTAGCACAAGCCCTGTTTTAACTAAAACACTGTTTTAAGAAATGTCAAATTCAAATTTTAATATTTAATTTCACCTTTATGTTTAAAGAACGATTTTTTTTAAAATATTTGTTTGAATACAAACTATGTTCTGCTATAAAATCATATTTTGATAAACTTGATACTATTTATTTTTATTATTAAATAATGAAATTTGACATTTCTTAAAACAGCGTTTTAGTTAAAACAGGGCTTGTGCTACCAGCCATTGTGTCTAAAAAACGTTCTTCTCTCTCTAACACATTGGTACAATGAATTGCGGGACTTTATATATCTAGTGACTTTATCTACACGGCATGCTATGCGCACTCTATATGGCGACCGAGACTTTTCAAATGAATAAATTATTTTTTAAAAAAGAGGTATAATAAATATATTGAATGAACAGTTTTTAATTTGTTTCCTTTTTCCTCTGACTGAAATTCCATTTAAATCAAATAACAGTAGTACATCTATAATTCATTCTCCAAACTTTATTTCTCGGGGCGTCCGCAAGGCGCGGTAGTTGCACATCTAAACTGCTTGCGTTTCTTCATAGAGTGCGCCTTCTGTAGGTCAGTATTAGAGTGTCAGTATCTCTCTATTTTCTATGTCTACGTTTACACGGTCTGCCATAATATGCATGACCTTGAAACCTTCAGTTATGTATTATGACACTTGTCGCTAGCACTGCGACACTCGGATTCGTTCAGTGAAATTGAAACATGTTCGTAACAACCAACGACCACAAATACAAATAGACAGAACTTCATAGCATTTGTTTTGTTTTCGGCTGGACAGAAAGAGACAGCTAAGGATAGAGATATACAAAGTCGCCTCCTGAAGTAACCGCTAGATGTCACTGCTTGTTCTGTAAACAAGTATTGTACTATATTTGAAACATTTTGAATTATAATTAACGAAAACAAATTATAAAATGCATGAAACAAATTGATATTAGTATAAGAAAAGGATAAAAATAATTTTATATAGGTAATTAATTATTTTATTCTATTGATTTTTAAATAATATTGTTTTTGTGTACATGCTTCTTATTCTACTTGTACTTTTTTCTAAATTAATTTTAGTTTCATTATGGATCCTAATTTTGAAATAAACATCTAAAATTAAATTTAGCAATTGAATACCATGATCATAGACCAGATACAGACCATGCTTATTAAGTGGGTGGAATCGAATAAAAAATTGTTGGTACTGCATCATGTTTTAAAGTTCTAGTTTTACGTGGACCAGCAATACCAGAACTGATAAAACAATCTTCTATAAAATGCTTTGAGCATACGTAACTAAATTTTCCTGGAATAAAATTCCAAGCCGTTTTCCGGGCTTCTTTCAAAGCAATCCTCAGATTCCTTTTTTCCGGATCTGAAGGAAACCTGATGAAAACCAAGTTATATTATGTAAAGTTTACTTAATTTTATATGTATGTATACGCCTACAGGTGGAAAGACACTTGTCCTCCTTTTATAAACTGTAAATTACAGCGATAAGCACAACACGTTCGTACCATTCTAATTTACGAAAATATATTGTCTGGGTCTGAAAAATGCAAAAATAATATTAAACTCATTAGTTATTTTTATGATAATATTCAACAACTTAGAAAGAAAAGAGTAAGACCGGAAAACTTTAAATACACAAAACAAAATAACTTGACAACTTTCAAACAAAGTAGCAAAATGTCACAAATAGATTATAAGGAACGTAGTGACATCTATCGACAAACTTTGGAGTAGACTTTATATATCGCTATCTCTAGTTGTCTCTTCCTGTCCAGCCGAGAACATAACAAACAATAGTGAAGTATAGAGCATGTTTTGTCTATTTGTATTTTTGGTCGTTGGTAACAACATGTGTTTGATTTGAGTTACTGTCACTCACTGTGTCGTTATTAACTGTCACTTGTATTTTTGCTGTGGTGGTGTAAACAAGTTATTTCTTTATTTTTACCGTGCTGTGCTTTTGTACTTTTCTACAAGATGCCAAGAGGTTGTTGCGAGCCGGGTTATATTGTACAGCAATCATCAAAACATTATTTTCCGGTTTACGAGGAAGAAGTTTACAATGTTTGGATTGAACGTGTAGCTCATGCAAATTTTGTAAATTTGAGTGAATTTTAGGTACGACGAGGTTACCAAGTGTGTGATAGACATTTTATTCAAGAATGCAAAATTCTTGGGTCAAAGCGCCTTAGAAATTACTCCTTACCAACCGTCAATCTTCCAGGTAAATATATTTAATTTATTTTTATGTCGATTAGTACACTTTATGGGCGGTATTGAGAATATGGTTCGGCTTTAAAATGCATTTTTTTTTAATGGATTGTATTGTATTATGTAAAATAACATATAAAAACATGAAATTAGAGTGCGGAAACATGATTTAATATTTTTTTAAACATAAAATAGAGTTTTTGGCAAGTTAACCTTGAGATTTTTGTCATGAAAATTACAATCGAAGTTTCGCAAATTAAATAAACTTGAATCTGTTACTTACGTTTAAAAATCTGTTATCATATTATAGGCAAATAATATATCATACACACACAACAAACAATACTAACATGTTACATGACAAGAAAGAAAGAACATTGACAGTACATAAGTACACTGAATTTAGGAATGGAAATAATCCAATATTTTGTCATTGAAGCGAAATAGTAACTAGATTAGGTTGGTAAAACTGTATTTTAGAAATGCTGAAGTCTAAATAAAACAAGGTTATTATCACATTACATTATGTATTATTCAATACAATATTAAATATAATATATAATAAAGGAATACACGAATCATTTCATGTTTCGTTCAGTTTCCTAACGTTCAAATGTTGACAATGAAGTTGGCGTAGATGAACGCGCGCTCAAAATTTAAAAAGTACACTCATGAGTATAAATTGTACGTACATGAAAATAATTTAGTGAATTGGAATAGGTTGAATTATTGATAGTATTTTCATATAAAATTATACTGCGGAGTGTACTTTTTAAATTGTGAGCGCGTGTTCATCTACGCTAACTTCATTGTCAACATTTGAACTTTAGGAAAGTGAATGAAACAAGAAATGAACAGGACGATGTATGAACTGTGGTATAAAACATAGGATGCGCATGTACATATAGCCTACAATTACATTTCAACTAATATTTAAACAATTAATGTACATACTACAAACAAAAGAGTAAAACAAAATAGAATGATCAATGATTTAAATAGGTGTATGCCGCCGCATAGGGGCCTAAAATTCTAGGGGGGTCTTTGTCATTCTGAATACCCGAGAAATATTTTAGATAAACGCTTAAAAGTTATTAATTCTTTACTACTATAATTCGGTTAACAAAAAGAGTTGATTACAACAAAGAAATGCTTGATTACAGTAAAAAGAGTTTGATTTCGATAAAGAAAATCACACAAAATAACTGATTATTATAATTATTATTCTAAGTTTTTATTCCAACCCGGGCATTATGTCACAGATAATTTAATAAAAATATGTCCACTAATTATTTACCTTCAGGGATTTAAATAAAAAAAATTGATTACGACAATGAAATTATTGTTTAAACTTTAAAGTAAATAATGTGTATCAATAGTTTCAAGAGTAAGTTAACTTAATGAAAATATGTTCCTCTAATTATATCCCTACAGGGTTTTTAAAAATATTACTGATTACAACAAAGAATTGCTTGATTACAACAAAGAAGTGCTTGATTACAACGATGAAAATTTGATTACGATAATGAAAATGACTAAAACACAAAAAATGATCAGATATAGTAACTAAAAATTAGGATTTTTATGCTTTTTTTATAGCGTTGTGAATATTGTAAGGGGGGAGGGCTGGTTGACAGAAAAATTTTCGCATAGGGGTCTTAGAGTTCTACTTACGCCACTGACAATGATTCGTAGTATGTAGATACATAGATCACTCATTTATATGTATGTATTTTATTAATAACTGAAATAAATTTCATAATTTTTATTAGGTATAGATAATTGTATTCATTTCCACACTACCCATGAGGTAGAATACAGGAGCGCGTTTTTTTAACGTGGTATCGCCAGGAGCCCTAATCCACAATAAAGTAGTACAACAAAAACAAATGAATGCATGAACGGAAAACAACAAACTTAGAAATCTAAGTCTTCCATGTCTGTATCATTTTCTT
Organism: Ophonus ardosiacus; assembly: GCA_943142095.1. Classification (NCBI taxonomy): domain Eukaryota; kingdom Metazoa; phylum Arthropoda; class Insecta; order Coleoptera; family Carabidae; genus Ophonus; species Ophonus ardosiacus. The sequence continues at coordinate 27,448,432 of OW964838.1, forward strand.
TTTCTTCTTCCAGGACAGGGAGAGTAGGATCATATATAGCTCCCGCTAAACGAAAGAACTCTTCAGTTCTGTTTAAATCCATTTCTGTACATTTCTTGTAGAACATATATCTGGCTAAATTTCCAGGTATATGTGCCTTCTTCCGTGCTTCCGTGCCCGAATGCGCGCGCCGCGCGCCTTCGGGCACGAGCGCTACTTTATTTACGAATTATATTTTATACGATTTTATTTTTGCGCCGCGCTCGTGCCCAAATGCGCGCGCCGCGCGCCTTCGGGCACGAGCGCTACTTTATTTACGAATTATATTTTATACGATTTTATTTTTGCGCCGCGCTCGTGCCCAAATGCGCGCGCCGCGCGCCTTCGGGCACGAGCGCTACTTTATTTACGAATTATATTTTATACGATTTTATTTTTGCGCCGCGCTCGTGCCCAAATGCGCGCGCCGCGCGCCTTCGGGCACGAGCGCTACTTTATTTACGAATTATATTTTATACGATTTTATTTTTGCGCCGCGCTCGTGCCCAAATGCGCGCGCCGCGCGCCTTCGGGCACGAGCGCTACTTTATTTACGAATTATATTTTATACGATTTTATTTTTGCGCCGCGCTCGTGCCCAAATGCGCGCGCCGCGCGCCTTCGGGCACGAGCGCTACTTTATTTACGAATTATATTTTATACGATTTTATTTTTGCGCCGCGCTCGTGCCCAAATGCGCGCGCCGCGCGCCTTCGGGCACGAGCGCTACTTTATTTACGAATTATATTTTATACGATTTTATTTTTGCGCCGCGCTCGTGCTCAAATGCGCGCGCCGCGCGCCTTCGGGCACGAGCGCTACTTTATTTACGAATTATATTTTATACGATTTTATTTTTGCGCCGCGCTCGTGCTCAAATGCGCGCGCCGCGCGCCTTCGGGCACGAGCGCTACTTTATTTACGAATTATATTTTATACGATTTTATTTTTGCGCCGCGCTCGTGCCCGAAGGCGCGCGGCGCGCGCATTCGGGCACGAGCGCTACTTTATCTACGAATTATATTTTATACGATTTTATATTTCGCGAATTAAATATTTGTCGATTATAATCTAAAATATGTACCTACCGATCGTCAACCGGAACCATGAAAATTTTACCAGTTCCTCGCTCGTAACCGCCAAATACCCACTGGCCATCGACTCGTCGACCCCTGTGGTATTTACGTTTCCCAAATTTTGATTCATCGATTTCGACTATTTTCCCTAAAATATTATGCAGAAATTAAAATGGTTATATAAAATAATTTAATTAAGAAATGTACCTGGTCCTCCTAACTTCGTTTTCCTCTCTACAAAATGCATCAGCAATACCTCTCTACAGAAAGAAGCCCAATCTACACAAGTTCTGTAATTGAGCTCCAGCTGTTCTTGTATTAATAGCAGCGTCGCATTTCCTACCCAAAGGTTCACGAAGGCTAGAACCTTGAAAACGGGTAGTTTAGAACGGGCAAAAAAAGTACCCGCTCTAAAACCAACCACATTACCGCACTTCTTCGACTTTTGCTTCCTTTGGGTAGTCGTGTTTTTACATTTCCATCTCCAGCCGTCGATACGACAATTGTCCTCGCACAACGTCAGGCTGCCCGTACATTTGCGACATTGCAGGCTACGCGGGATCAAATTCCACTCTTGCAGCTTTTGCAGAAGAGCAAACTTGTCCTCACACAACTTATATAGCGATATTATGTTCACAACAGACATAGTGGACAACGTGTTATGCACAAAATACAAAACAAATTAACTTGTTTATTTATAATTTGTCAATAATTTCAACTTGTTACCTGATTGCCTAGCAACAATGTCAGTCACCAATTGTTACGGAACTATAATTTAAATAATTATATTATAATTATCAATTATAATATAATAAATAATTTTGAATATATTTTATATTTATTAATTTCTTGCTTATTCATGTTTGCAGCTAAAAATTTGAATTTTTATGTTAAGTAATAGGAATGATTGTACAGAGATGGCGGGAGATGTGATGTATTACAATGGCGACCATGGCGACGATAGCTGCGAGTCGTAATGTGACATTTGATCTCCAGTTTACTTTATTTATTTTTATTACAATAAAGTTATTATTTATTTCGATACTTAAATAATTGCCAGAAGTCAGTTAAGACACCAGGTAACATACATGTCTATATAATCACAAATTCCTTGAAATATTTGTTAATTTTTTCAGTGTGACATGCGTGACAACTAACGACACATTTGGCTACAAAAACTCATCAAATCATCACAAATCCTTGCTTCCGCGCTCTAATTTTGGTTTATTTTATGGAATAGAAGGCTAATGTACCGATACGTAATCATTTAAAAGCATTTTGAGTTTGAACCATATACTACATATTAGCTTAGTGCTTTATTGTTGATTACATCCTGGCTTTCTCTATCAACAAATTAGTTTAACAATATATTTTGTTGTTGCTATTGCCTTTTTTTTTTCAATATAAATAATTGGTAATATTGGATTACGTTATTTACTGAATTCGTTTTCTTTCCAAAGTCAAGTTGTCAAAATTGATCGTGAAATATAATTTTAAAGAGAAAAGATAATAAAGAAGGATACAGAATATTGCCATGTACCGTTTTCTAATTTATATCTATTTTTAAAATAAGGGTTCAAGAAGAAAAGCTTTGATTTCTTTAGGTAACATTTTTGACAATATCTTGTGTCAAATTGACATTTAATTAAATACTTTTAAATTGACATACGTTTTTTTTGTTCATAGCCTACTCCGAGTTAGGTTTTTTAACACACTGTTGCCCGGTTGCAGAAACGTTAATCAATTCTTTGATTAATTAACGGTTCATCAAAACGATTTTTTGACTGCAATGATTTAAATGTCATAAGAACAAGGAAACTGATTCGAATTTGTTCATTTTGATGGTCCGTTAAGTGAACAAGGAATTGATGAATGTTTCTGCAACCGGGCATGTATCTCGGAAATTATTGGAGATCGAACCCATGTTGACTAAACTTTTTTTACTCATTTTGGTCAGTACTATATGCCTTTAAATTTTTGTACACTTTTCTTTTAATATCCTCTATGGTTTAATTTTGCTACATCCGTTAAGAGCATTGCCGGTCACTCAGCGAAATCAGTTTTGTAGCTAGTATGACACTAGTGCAGACCTTTGAATATACATATCTACTAACGTAGATGGAAGTAGCGTACACTATATGTTCCTTAAGACTTTGTTGGCTCAAAGTAGATTGAGAAGGATAGAATTATGTATAAGCATTAGTTGGACAAAGATATCCTGCTAATTGAGACTCCCGTTTTCAACGAGGCGGAACGGAAAACCACGAGCACCACACGAGTGCTCCTGTGAAAGAGCGAGAAGGTTATTTTTCTAAGGGGAAAATGTATTGGTCTCAATTGTATCTCCATCCTTGTCAATCTTCTTTGGTACACACGATTTTTGTTGGTAGCTACTTCCAGATGTATATATTCAAAGGTGCAGACAAAGTTCTTACGTTCCCCCACTACTTTTAAGATCGCTAAGTTTATTTCTCTCTGTCTGCTTTTGTATGTGTTTGTCCTCGTTTAAAGCATAAGGGGAAAACTCAGCCCGTGTTGTGAAGCAAATTGTTGCAGTGAGAGAGGAGATGTGTGTAGTAAAGGGGGAACATATTCTCCTAACACTTTCTCCTCCATAGTCTATCGTTCCGATTTCTGAAATAAGCGGCAAAAAGGGGTTTAGTAGAAATCAAATCACAGCTACACTAAAAGAGATAATGTAGATTTTTTTTCACAGGCTTACTACTAAAGGTAGGCGCTATGGGAGTGACCCAAACATTTTTTGTATAAAGTACAGTTATCGTGTTAAAAATAAATTTTAAAATAGCCATTTTTATGATGTTTTTTGAACTAAATTTAAATGCAATAGAAATTAATAATTATGCAAAATAATTGGTCAGCCCCATGTATTGATCTATCTACTATACAATGGTATCAAGTTTGAAGTTATAACTTAATATTTACGAGTGTAGTTTGATTTCTACTAAAGTGCTGTTTAGCGTAGCACCAGCAATCGCCTTAAGAATAACCTTTCTAGACTTATCCGACACTTTGACTAGAGGTCGCAAAAATGGCCTTTAATTTTGATTTGTTTGTAGGAACCGGTACATGCACAGGCGATAGTGGCAGTGGAGTTGTATTTCCTTGGACAGCGAACTACAAAGAGAAGTACTATATTACTGGGATAGTTAGCGTAGGACCAGGACGCACACATGACTGTGGCTCTGCCTATGACTCAGTGACACTTTTTACTCGGATTAGTGTTTATACTGATTGGATTCGGAGTATATTAGAATAGATTATTAAACACACATAATTTGTAGATTTGAAGTTTGTTTAATGTTATTACTTTCAATAAAAGAAGGGTATCCATTTTATTTTGATGAGCCTGTTTTACATTTTTTAATAGATAGTCATACACCAAGTGAGCTAAGATAAGGAGAAAAAAGAAATTTCTTCCAGTGAATAAACATTATCTTAGCTCACGTGGTTTATACAATATTTTGAATATTTTATTCAACTTTGACGAAATAATAATAATAAAAACCATTAAAATATTTAATTTTGACAAAATATAAAACTAATCAGTTAGTAGGCTGTGTATGACAATCGTCGATGATAGAAGTCAAGTCATCTATTTAAAATGCTTTATTGTCTGTCATGTGTGGTCGTGAAGAATAATGAAAATAACTGATAATCGGCCTTATTCTGGTGACCATTGTATCCGAAGCAATATTGTAATCTTTACAATAATGATTTCAATGTTCTATAAGACATCGTATAGATTTGGTATTCTGGTGTCCACATTGTAATTGTATGAAAGTGGTATTGTAATGAATACAATATTGTATTCACCTGTTTGCAGTGATGTCACTCTATAGAAAATTGTAATAAAATCTTTATATTATTTTATTTAAATAAATAAATTTTACAATGACGCAAATATTAATTTGTATATTGATAAATTTTATTAAATAAATATGATGAATTTCATGCGACAATTGGTAACACTGACTGACACCTAAACTAGCATTTGCTTACATTTTGAAGTTAGAGAATGACAAAAGTGTTTGTGTCAAGTGAAACATCCACAAAGAGAAATTTGAGTGTAATAGTGTAGTCTAATCATGAGTTCATCTCAAAAAAAGGTTTCTAAAAGACAACTTCAAATTTATTTATTTATCGTATCCAACAATTACAAGTAGTATAAACGAGTATAAAAGTAATATCAAAAGCGAAAGAAAGAAATACAAGAAATATATACAAATATGTGAAGATAAAATTTTGGAAAACAATTTGAAGATGAAATTGACAGCTGTCAAGATTAAAATGTACTTTGAAATGGGCCATGCAGAAGCGTAATCGTCGCGTCCCTGAATACGGGTTTTTAATCAGTATCTACAAATTCTGCAACTACCAGTCAAGTAGAAATTTATTTATATTATTACGATAAGAACAGTTTATTACGAACAGAAAAATTAACCCCAGGGATGCCTCAAAACGTACTACAAAACTCAGATGTTCGACAATAATTTGTGTCACTTCTTTTATGCTGCGACTGACGGACGCCTGACTCATAGAAATTTAAAAATCTTGGCCAACTGATGGTAGATTCCTTGACCATAAAATTGTAAAGCTTTTAGTATCTTTATATTTGTAGGTCTCGCAATTTCTTCACGCTCCGGAGTAGGAAGAATGGATCCAATTCTATAATAAAATCAGAAACTGACGCGATAGCCTGAAGATGCTACTGAACACATTCTCTGAAAGAGTTAAGGGATCACTAGCATCACACAAAACTCTTCTATTTATACGTAAATCATGTATAAATAAAAATATTTTTTTATAACAAATTACATTTTTATTAATTAATAACTTACCGATTTCTTTCATTTTCGAGCATGTCAAAAATTAAAATAAAACCATTATTATCCATTTTTATTATTATCATTACTTTATTACTTACTAATATTTCACTAAACTTTCCAAAAAATACTGTTACCGAGTTTATTTCATGAAATAGTAAAACTTTTGTACTATACAATGTTCATAACGCGAACTAAAATTTGACTTTACCAAAACCATGAATCTATACGATAATTGCTTCGTATACAATGACGTTTTAATAATAAATGGTTACCTGAATACTAATTTCATACCATATCGTACAGAATATAATTATTGTATTGGAAACAACATTGTATTGAAACCAATGGTTACCGGAATACCATTTCGGAAAATTATTGTATTGAAAACAATAATGGTATTTTATACAGGGATTTGTTAACTACTGGATGGAGCAAGTGTATATCGATATATGTATTTCTTGTGTACCCGGCTAGATTAAGAGAGAACACAGGAAGTGTGAGTGAGAAAGATATAGATAATTCCACTTTAGACAAGTGAATTTGATATTCATATCTGTCATATTCACATCTGTCAAATTTACGTCAAAAATTAATTGTGTTTAAGTATATTTGATCATGAAATGTGAAATAAGTACGAATACATCTAATGCAACGCTAAATTAGAACACCTATAAGAATATAAGTCTTTTATTTGTCAAATTATCTTTTTGAAGAAATCATAATTTTAATCATAACTTACTAATGAAACGACACAGCACCGTTCATCACATATTTTGATACACAATTTTCAACACAACACCTTCAAACCATTCTCATATATTAAAATAATTATATTTCAATGATGATATCAAGAATAACCTAAAATCTGTCAAACCTGTCAAACAAAAGATTTGACAAGTAACGGAAACAAAGACAACAAATCGGAATTATGTATGACTATCTCTGTCGATCTGGCCGGGTACATGGTAAAGATTCACTCGCGCCATCCAGTAGTTAACAAATCCCTGATTTTATACAATATTGTATTCAATACCATGAACACCAGAATGAGGCTGAATATCTGATGAATACTGTGGTGAGTGTTATTTTCGTGCCTGGAGTGGGATCACGTAAAAGTGAAAACGATATTGCGATTATCGAGAAGTGAAAACGACATTCGTTTCCTTAGCGATCACGTAAAATTAGTCACTCACTACGCTTTCAACTTCGGTTATTTCCGTAAAGTGACTACGTTTTGTGAAAACGATATCGTTTACAGACTAATGTTTTTGTATTAAATAGTAGTTTTGACAGATAATTTATATGAAAGTCATTAAAATTTTTAATCTAATGTCAAGAAGTATTATTCTCGCCCTTCGTTTTTATTTCGTTCATAATAGCAATGCTGTAAGAATTCAAGAAGGATACAAGTTAAATTATCAATTAGTTACAGATGCCATGTATCATCTAATTTTTTTCCTTTTGATATTCCAAAATAAAAATTTATGAAGTAAACAAAAATATTTCTAAATATAAAATTAAAACTTCAAGAGATCTTTTAAGATTGCAAGTATACAAGATTGTTATTTTAAAGTAATCTAGTTTTTATTAAGTTTTTTATTTCAAGTAAATAAAGTATGGGCCACATTTAAATAACGGCGCACAACTTTCGACGGGCTGCAGAAAATGATCAATTTACAAATTTTAATTTTATGTAAAAAACTACAAAATATTAATCACAAAACACAAGCTAGAATCGTTATATTTGATGTTTCGCAGAATACAATATTATTAAAATATTAATAAAATTTTCTTTCTTGGATTTATTCTTGTAATCAATCAAAATATGCTTTGTTGTAATCAACACTTTTACTGTTATTGGAATATCAATATTGCCCGAAAATATTTTTTTTGGGTAGTTCTTTCACTAAATTTTAATAGTAAATCAGGGAAATTTCAGTAGAAATAAGAAAATATCTAATCACCAAGATTTCAATTTTCTATCATAGATTTCAAATAAGTAAAAATATATAGTAAATCATAAGCATTTAGTTCTTCGCAACATGTTTATTAAAATATTCATGATTTTTTTTCTTAGATTCATTCTTGTAATCAATTTTCATTTTATAATTATCGTATTTTATCACAATTATTTAATTTTCGCCTTACTAAATACAATAATAAAATATACCTTTGAAATTTAAAATATTAATTTATTTTTAAATCATTTATAATGACATTTCTTTCATTCTTTCCAAAACGTCAAATTCAACTCACTGCTCACTACATTCTCTTACCTAAGTGCAAATAAATAAGAAAAGGATATACCTATACCCAAATGTATAAAATAAAAAGAGACGTAAGAAACGACTATCGTTTTCACATGCTTTGAGAGTGTCGACCTGGGCCTGCGCACTCAGTGGGTAATTACTGACTTTCGATTTAGTTATCTGTGCACTCACTTTGGCGCTAGTATCAACACAATTTGAATTGTTTTCCCCCGTCATTTCTTAAAAATTTGAAGATGCAAATCGTGCGAATGTCAAACCGATGTGTCAAACGAAAAGTGCGATATTGATAATTAATACTTTAGTATCATTCATTGTGCTAACATTGTTTTATTGTGTTTTACGTTATTGTTAGTATTATTGGTGTACATTTTTATTCTATAATTCTTTTCTACTAATACCCGCGTTATACTCCAGTAATGAAAGAACGTATTTCTTTGAAGAAATTGCAAGATATCGACCCGAAGAATATTTATAATATGTCATACTATGTAAGTGATACGCATTTTCCCGAAGAATGTAAAATACCAGGGACTAAGATATTAAAAGTTTACTTAGTTCCTACTCTGTTTTTAACAGGTACGTTATTTTTCTTTCATGTGAATTTCATTATTATTAGTTTCATATTTTATGTTTAAGGTGGTCCATCTCAGCATTGTTTTCTTTTTCCAAATACTAATGTAGAACGTACCAATACAGCGACTGCAGGTAAATTAATAATCCAAAATTTATTTTCTCATGAAGGTTAATCTTTAATTATTTATAGAAGTATCCACGCAAAATGTTTGCATTGTCAGCAGCGAACTCAGTAATATTGAGTATAGGGAAAACTCTAAAGGTATTGTTTATATTTAAATAAATTTTTGCATCAATTATTATCACTTTGTGTAATTAGTTATTTTCATAGTTGTAATCAAATTTTCTTTATTGTAATTAAGCATTTTCATTGTTGCAATCAAGTCATTGTATGACAAATTTAAGTGAAAATTAAAGTTGTTTAATATGTTTTTAGTGTATCTATTTATGAGAAATAGCAATATATATATTCCATCGATATAGTTATAAGATTTATCTTACAATATTGCAGATTTGAATAATTGCACGGCTACTTCAGAGTTTGCGTTGCTCAATACAGAAGAGACTAATTTATCAAGTGAGTTTTTCGACTTTATGCTTATACTCATCCATACATATATAACAAAAGCTCAGTAAATATACATAATTGTTATATTTTTTTAATAGATTGTATTTTGCCGCAGAATTACTTTCTATGTAAGTCATAAACTAAATACAATTTTCGATTTCAATTTCATATATCTGTGTTTTTTATTAATATTTCTAAATAATATTATTTGTTTATGAAATATGTATGAATTATGACTATTTGCATATACATACTTTAGTGAATTTGGATTAATTTACGCAAATGGTCAATATTCATACATACTTTATAAATTTATGTAGTAGTATTTAATACAAACAAAAATTTCAAATATTCCGCCTACTGTGCCGCCTTCAAAATTTTAGTTTCTTGTGCAACCACCGAGCGCTTACATCGCTGAGTTTATAAAGTCCCATGACAACGATAGAGTTCCCAATCTATATACGTAGTATATGTATCTATTGTCTATGGTGTCGACTACAATTCACATTTTTTTCAGTCTAAAACGATATCGTTTTCGGTTTTCACTATTTACGTGATCGCATTTTCACTTGACAGTCGCAATATCGTTTTCACAGTTACGTGATCCCACTCCTTGTTATTTTAAATGAAATATGTGTTGCAGAATGAGTTAAAATTTTGTGAGAGTGAATAAAATAAAAAATTTACGTCTGTTAATAAAGTACACTTTTTCCCATTAAAATAAAGTATGTCTTTTTTTAACACAATAAAAGTGTGAAGAAAGGTACACTTTTTTAACACTACAGAGTGAAATAATGAAACGTTACAATACTTTTTTCACACTTTTATTGCAGACGTAAAAAAAAAATTGTGTACAACTCGAGTAAAAAGTGTCTTTTCACTCATAGGATTTGACGAACTCGCCTGCGGCTTTTTCAAACACACTTTCCTATTCGCAAAATAAGGCTATACTTCTTACACTTGTTGCATAAACAACTATTAATTTACTTGTGAATAAAATGTTACTTATAATTGTTGCTATGGAGTTAATAATGACAGTTAAACTGTCATTATTAACTTCATAACAACAACAACAAGTAACATTTTATTTACAAGTGAATTCAATTTTCACCTCCCGCTACCCTTGGTAAGGGAGGTATAGGGATCGTGCTAAAAATCACATATCGAGATTTTAGCAAATGACCACGTTTTAAGGTCCCTAGTATCCAATTTTAACATTTTCACGATGATATCTGTATGTATGTGTATGTGTATGGATTTTGACTTCGCTCTAACTCAAATACTATCATTCAGAAAATTCTGAAACCCTGTATTTCTATCCTATTCTAATATGAAAAGAAGCCATTAGATTTTGGTGTAAATACCATTAAATGCCATTTTTTCGCATTTTATGTCTTATGAATATTAAAGATTATTGAATTTTCTACAGGAATACCTAATACTTTTTCTATATATTTACAGGTAAATTTAAAATTTTTTTTTTGTTAGTCCCGAAGCTTAAGATAAACACAATTTCTTTGTTACACAGTTCATATTTCAAATGAATGTAACTGACAGTAAATATCACTGTCAAAAAACTAATCACTTCAAATTAATAATAGTGACATTTTAAAAAGAAAATAGTAAATAAAGCAATAGTTTTCTGTTTTGTGTTGGCCACACCAGATTTTTTTTCTTAGGTCATTAAACAGATCTTTGTTATCGATATTGTTGCAATGTTAAAATATCATTCTTCTTTTGTGTAGTTGATGCACTATGCGAGCTTTGCTCAAGAAAAAAAACCTTAATTTCATAATTAATGATAATAGTCCAGGCAACGAAGGAAAAATAGCGGAAATAATTCATGTAGAAGCCAATTTTGGCACAGTTATAGGGGAAGGTGTTCTTAACAAAATACTAAAAGTACTGATGGGTGGGAGTGAAGCTAAGGGAGGGGGGGGGACCTCTAAAGGTCCCTTTTTTCAGTTTTTTGTTAATAACTCGAAAACTACTCCCTATAGCGAAAAAATGTTTATGTATTAGATTATTCTACATAAAATTCTCTACAGAAAAGGTCCTATACACATTTTTGCTAGGATCAATAATTAAGGAGATATAGAGGGGGGAAAATAATTTTTTTTTTTTAAATTATTTTGTTAAAAATCAAGTTTTAATGATAAATGAACTATGCAGAGCCCACGTATTAATAACTTTACTACATGTAATATATAATGGAAGAATTGTGTGCGTTGGTGGGGGGGGGGGGGGGATTGGGTACCGCAATAATGTACGTCGTTTGAGATGACTATAGACGGAAGGGGAGAACGGTTGGAATGAGTTCAGGGCTCCCCGTCACTGTCTGTTGGTCCCGTTATCCTCCGGGGCCTTCGTATTGGCGTTCGTCCCTATCAGGGACAATTCGGGACCCGCTACTCAATGTTAAAACTAATGTATCGTCTAAACGTCCTTGTCAGTTAATTACGACCTCACCCACTACGTTGGTGCTATTTGACTCTTTTCGGTCTTCGTTGCCTGGACTATAAAATAGTTATTTCAAAACAGAATAATTCAGATTGTTTATAAGTATATCTTTATAAGTTATTAGTTATTCAAAACAATAAATTTTATATTTCTTTTATTTCCCTATCTAGTATAATACATATCTACTTAAATAAATAAAATAAATAAATATATCATCACGGCATATTACCCATTTCTGGGTGTGCCAGTATCTACAACACATGTAGACATCGGTAATGATGACGATATATTTTACCGTGTGGGCGCTTACCAGGCGTCACCTCACGGGCACTCATAGCTGGCGTGGAGAGTGCACCACAGGGGTCACTTTTGTGCCATTTAAAATTGGAAATATTTGGCGTCAGTCGGGATCGAACCCGGTTCCCCCCAGGTTCGCGACCAGACACTCAGGCACGCGGCCACGGGACCCCATCTACTTCACTTACTGAATGTAGTCTTAGTCGTTTTACAAAAATGTTCCATTGTTTTTTTATTCATCTGGTCCCATCTTCAAACACATGTATTGAAATTCATATAGTCTTCTTGGTTCTGAAACGAAATGAAATATATAATAATACTTACCTTAGAATGAATGAAATACATACTTAAAATACTTACCTTTATGGAAATAATTTTATTTAAGTGTTCTTTGTTTAGATTACCAATAGAGAGATATATACAGGGTGTCTCAGGACGAGCTTACGCTATCTATATTTTAAATACTATTTAATATAATTTAACGAAATTTGGTATCTAGGGGTTATCCAACATACCCGTTTTAACTAAAATATTTTCAAAGCAGTAGCACTTCCGGTTTAACCGGAAATTGACCTCAACTTTCTTATTTTAAATGGAATACGCTATATTTTATTTTACCATTGAATGCAGCGGAAAATTTTACATATGAAGCAATAAAAACATTTAACTCATGATCAACTACTTCCGGCGTTATTCAACTTTTTTTGATTTTTTGTCTGAAATCCGGCACATTTTCAAAACTCTGTATATCGAGAACGAGATCGAATTTTTATAATCTGAAAAAAGCTTTTTATAAAGGAGACTTTAAGCTACATTATCCCTATCCTCGATTATTTATAAAAATGTGACGGGTACGTTACACTAAAATTACAGTTGACAAACTTCAAAAAAGACAATTTTTTTAAATGGAACCATCCCTTTTTTATTACATAAATGTGTTCTACGGCAAAAAATAAGGGTACTTTATGTAACATGTCCTATGTTCGCTGCTATTGGTCAAAATTCGAGTAAAAATAGTGGGAGACCGGGGCAGAAACATTTGTGCCCTAGCTTCTAGCAGCATATCGGTACGTGCACACGTCAGTATATAGGCTATCTACCCAAGTAACACTGACCAACGATCGACCAAAAAGTGACGTCGATATTAGGTCGAATTTACGTCATATACGGCCGTCTAAATAGACGTCTATACGACGTCACTGTGACGTTGATTTTTTGGTCGAAAATAGGTCTATTTAGACGTCTATTCAGACGTCTATACAACGTCACTGTGACGTTGATTTTTGATCAAAAATTGGTCTATTTAGACGTCTAATTAGACGTCTATTCGACGTCACTGTGACGTTGATTTTTGGTCTGAAATAGGATTATTTAGACGTCTAATATGACGTCTACACGACGACATTACGACGTCTGTTTTTGGTCTGAAATAGGACTTTTTAGACGTCAGATTTGTGGGCCATGTGTAAACTTTATTTGGTCGTAATCAAGTCTATTTAAACCTTTTTCAGACGTCTAATATGACGTCTTTATAAAGACATACATTTCGTTTATTTTTACTTTATTTATAATATTAAAAATATAAAACAATATATTGTTTACTACAATTATTTTTAAAATTCGAATAAATATAATGTAAAACTTATTTTATACATATATGTATAATATAAATATTTTTATTTATGTATCATCATCACCAAAAACTACTAATAGAAGCAAATTTAGCACATCCAGAAATGGGTAATAAGCCTTGGTAATATTTATATTTTATTTATTTAAAATATACATGTTTAATTATAATTGTGAAGCAGAAAAAAAATATGTTATATTTTTTCGTATAAATGGGCATTTTAATTTTCAACATTTTAAACAAAACCTAATAATGACAAGACAAACTTTTAACAAACGTTTATAATACAAAAGCAAATGTATAAACAAAGGGAAATATATATTTTGTAACTTTGGTAGATTTTGGGGTCTTCAATAGTGATCTAGCATCATTTGGAATGTTATTGTGATATCTAAGAATAAATAATAATTTAGGTATTTACTGAAGATTAAGTAATATTTTCTTCAACTGCCCATTTTCTTATATCGTATAATATATTCTTGTTCTCATTACTCTTTTTGTGCACAACCGATTTTAAAGGCAAAAAAGGAAAAAAGAAATATATTAATTAAGAATATAACTAACACATTTAGTAGGTATAAGGACCCAGCTGTGCATGCTTCAATTCACTTGGAATGAAGGGTTTTTGTCATTTAATTTATCGGCATACAGAATTATATAAATACTGAGAAAAACTAATTGTTTAATGTACTAAAAACTATAACTACCATCCATTTGCCACAAAACGAAAATGTTATACGACTTTTGAATTTTCCGCCCTAATTTCCGATGTTTTTCGTTCCACGCCATTCAGACATCACTCCATGTGTATAATATTAATTTCTTTTCTTTTTATGTAATATTATTTAGCTTTAAGCTAATAATAAATGAATTATAATATTTTCCCGGAATCACTTAAATTATTTAAAAATTATTCATAAATTCTCAATTTTATGACATTTTGACAATTGCATTAAAAATAAAAACAATAAAAAAAGTCAGATTGTGTATCCATGGTGAAATTTTCCATTACAGTACTCAAAAGAGTCAGGTACATGACGTATAATACTGCAAATATGAACTTTTAAAACTCAAGATAGCCATGAAAATTTTTTGACGGTAAAGGGAAATATATGTAGGTATGTTGTATAGACGCACCCTCTGAAATTTTTAACATGTCACAGACGCTTATAGAAGCTATAATGGCTGCTCTGTATTCAAGTGAAAAATATATTAGAAAACTATATAGTAATTACAGGAGAATATTGAAAATACAATTTCATAATATGAACATTGAAAATTTAGTATAGGTATTGTAAGTAGATCAAATTGTCGTTATATTACATATTACATTTATTTTTTTATAGCTATGGCAAGATATGAAAGCAAGTGGCTCTATGAGGACTATAAACAAAGAATGGTGAACTGTGAACTATGCACGACAATGGGCGAATAATTACAAAAATAATTTATTTTATAAATATAACATGATGCATTATTTAATTAATTTATATTTTTCGTGAATATTTATCGTTTTCAAATGTACTTTTTATGTTTAATATTTTATTGTAGGTTTATTGTTTTGCTTTATTGAATATTTTCTAATTAATGTTTTATATTATAGAGTATAAATAAAACTAGAATTAAATTATTTATTTTTCGTAGTAATTTTTCCCGACCATCATTTATGTTTATATCATAAAAATGACGTCGAAATAACGTCTTAAAATGACGTCTAAACAACGTCTTGAAATGACGTCGACACAACGTCATAAAATGACGTGGAAACAACGTCTAAAAATGACGTCGACACAACGTCTTAAAATGACGTCGAAACAACGTCTAAAATTGACGTCGCACAGCTCCACGCTGAGACGTGGTCAGGACGTCTATATGACGGAATTTCAGACGTCGTAGTGACGTCGATTTTAGGTCATTTGTGTTACTTGGGTAGCTATCGGCGGTGTAGTAAGAATTGCATAATAATGAAAGTAAATAAATAATAATGAATGTATTTTTAAAATGTATATGTACTCGCTTATTTCTTTTTTTCTTGTCTTTTTATTTGGCAGGGCTGCGCCCTTGTGCCCTACAGCACGAGCCGCCACTGCCAATGACAACTATTTAAAAGTATTCGCTGTGTTATAAACTGTTATTTTTAACTCGCTAAGCAACCGTTAAAAAAACTACTTTTAACAGTGGTCGTAGAAAAAATAGTTTAATATGCTTTTAAAGTAAATAAATTAAAAATAGGGGAAAACTGAAGCAAATAATATTAGAAATAAACAAATGACGAACTATAATAGTTTTTTTTCATTTGTTTCTTAATAATTTTCATTTTTTTCGCCCCAAAAAATTAATAAATCATCTTTTATTCATGTGTAAAACAATAGATATTTACACACCAAGTGAGCCAAGGTAATGTTTATTCATGAGAAGAAAGTTTAGCTCACAAGCCCGTAAGGGCGAGTGAGTTAATTTCTTCGAGTGAATAAACATTTTTAGTTTGTACAATATTTTATTCAATTTTGACGAAATACTAATAAAAACCATTATAATATTTAATTTTGACAAAATAAAAAACTGATCAGTTAGTAGGCTGAGCATGACAATCGTCGTTGATAGACAGGGCTGATAGACGTGAACTCATGTTTTTAAAATGCTTTATTGTCTGTCATTTGTGTCGTGAAAAATAATGAAAATGACATACAATGTCTGATAAATATTATGGTGTTATTTTCGTACCTGATGTTATTTTAAATGCATTATTTCTTGCAGAGCGAGTTAAAATTTTGTGAGAGTGAGTTTAAAAAAAATTAAATCACATGTGAAAAAAGTGTTACTTATAGTTGTTGCTATGGAGTTAATAATAACAGTTTAAAACGTCATAATTGAATAAAATAATTTAGACTTGCTATATATCATTGAAAAGCTTATAAAATAAGCAAAAAGATGAGACTATTTTTGACATAGGTTGCCATTTAAAAAATCATAAGTTTGTGTTATATCTCAAGCATTATGAAGTTTTTGAAAAATCTAATTACGCCATTTTATTTTACCTGAAAAACGGTGCACAGCTTATATAAAATTAAATAAAAGAAACGTAAAACTTAGTAAAGCCAAAGAATGTATATTGCTAAAGATGGAGGTCATTGAACCTCCGAAACGTCCAAATAAATTTTAAAACAAGGAGAATTGTGAATATGAATTATTCCTCTTCTCGACACCACCTCGTCATAGGCGAATAAAGTTCATCATTTCAAAATCTATTTTGTTATTCCCGTTGATATAAAAGTCTTATATACCAAATTTTAAAAGTTTTGGATTATATTTTAATATAGTTTTAACGGAGGACATTCCCAACAATTTATGATTTGTTATTGTTTTTTTTTTTATTTTGCAATTATGAAGTTAACGTTTGGTTTTGTTACTTGTTCTAACGTTTGAATAAATTTTGTTTAATTAGTAAAAAAAAAATTACTTCAAAAAATTGACCATGTTTTCAACATAAAAGTTGATTTTTCTCGAAAACGGTCATCTTTAGAGCTTATGACCAAGAGTACTTTGGACGAGCTATCACATCCTTAAGTCCTGCGCATATATTATGAAACACCTGTATAAAAATATTACGTGGCCAGGTGGCCATGTCACAAAACAATAAGGCGATGCGTTGCATTGCTAACTATTTGGTTATATAAATATTTTTCTAAATGTCAAACATGGAGCTTTGAGACAATTTTTGAAGTAATTCCTTAAGCAATTCTAATAAAATCTAGTGAAAATTTAGCGGAACTGATATCATTTTTTAAAAATAAGAGTCTTGATTATATTTCCAATAGGGTTGTTCACGCTTTTCTGATTTTTTAATATGTTAATCTATATAAAAAAATATGAGATACGTGTTTTTTTATTTTGGTAAAAAATACTCCATATAGTCATAAAAAAATCGCAAAATTCAAAAAATATCATCCCACAAAAAACACTAGTATTTGCTGACGTCACACTCACGATTTAGAAAGAGAGGCCTAAAATAAGTGAAACGGACATAGTGAAAATCTCAGATAAAAGAATGACTATATAGATGGAGTCTCACCGCTCAGCTCTGAAGTCGTGCTCTGAAGCCAAGCGGGGTATTCGTGTCCGCCATCTTTGGATGTTCACTCTGTGTTTGACGTTTAGTATTTCATTGCTTATTTTTCGAATTTGTTGTTATTGTTTATTTTTATTGTTATTAATTTTGTTATTGCTGACGCCGAGTTTTGTTATTTTCTGTTATTTTGTTGTTTTCAAGAATTTGAAGTGATTTTTAAAGCTTCAACATGACTGTATGTTGTGCTTTTGGATGCAGTAATCGATCTGGATTAAAGAAATCATCGAAACAGAAAGAATCTGAAAAATATTCAAAAATAACTTTTCACAAGTGAGTATTATTAAGCTAGTTTGCTTTTGCTAGTTAAAAATACCATATATCAACATTTAGAGGTTATTAGGTGAAATATGCTTTAATTTCATTTTAATTTTATATTTAGATTTCCGAAAAATCCAGACAGAAGAGCAGCATGGATAAAAGCAGTTAGAAGAGTTGGGTGCTTAGATAAAAGAATGACAAAACCACATCATTCATTTAATAAGAGCTATAACTGAAAAATACATTAATATAAGGTTTCATTATATTGCCAAAAATAATACAGATGAAGCCAAAAGTCGACGACAGCAATATAATAAATTAATATTATTTCAAGGATATTAAATTATTATTTTCTTTTGTTAAAAACAAGATATTAATGTGTTGTGTATGTATTTATAATTGAATTGTTTTAGTTAATGTAAATTTTGTAAACAAAATATATTATAATTTCGTATGTTTATTAATAAATATAACCAGAATTCATATATTTATTATCCGTTGACTTATTTTTACATTTACTTCACAAATATGTGACTTTTTTTTGTCTTTTATATAGGTTTTCTATATTACTTATTTGAATTTTTGGACATCCCAAGATGGCCGCCAGCCACTTTCCCCTTCCGTCTCATGGCTTCAAGGTTATTGCCAACAAACTGGCGTTGCGCTCTCTCTATATATATAATTCTTTTCTCTGAGGTGAAAATGCCTGACGTATTTCGTTTCTTTCTCTTTCTAAACACATCCGCAGCAAAACACATGCCATAAACATAGCCAAGAAAAAGATTGATTCTTTGTTTTCGTTTTGTAGGTATAATGCTTTTTTGTTTTTAACTGTGTTATAACATACAGCAGGTAATGTTTATGAAATACTATATAATTATACTTATAAATAATAATTGCACCGTATAAAACATATGAATCATAACTGTATCCTACATATGGCAAATTTCGACTATCCGCTTTTACAAATTCTGGGTTTATATCCTAAAACAAGAAGAAACATTTGGTTTTAAAAATTATTAGGGTTTGTAATTTCATTTACTTCCTTTTTTTCAAATAAAAGAAATTACAAACTCAACTTAACCTGTTTTTCTTTAAAATTCCCGGCGTTAAGCACAAATTCGAATGAAGTCAAGGTTACGTCGGGGGACAGACAAACGTTTTCTACAACCAACTGTATACAACTGTTGTGCGCATGTGTCAGCAATACGGGTGACGCCATCAATATAGCGCTCCTTTTGAACATAGTGAATTTTTAATTCATAATTAGTAATATTGGCATATTAATAATTGCATTTTTTTCCATTTGTGACTAAAATGATGACACATGTATTTTTTAAAAAGCGGGATGCTTAAATGGGCCTATTGTAATTTTGACGTTTTGTTTACCAGTAGGTGGGCTTAAGCTGTATTTTGCCGCCCGCATAAAACGCAACAAACAATTTTAAAGCAGATGTGCGTAAAAATTATTATTAATAATGTATAATCTTCATTAGCTTAATTGTAACAAATGAATAATGAAAATGTCTTCACGTTTGGTACTGTTGAAAATGAAACAAGAATACATGAAAAAACTTATATGAAGTATTTAGGATTATGAAGTTGATATCCCTTCCGGTCTTACCGGAAAGCGAAATGTTATACTATTAAATTATTCAGTTTTGTTCCCAAACCCTTATAAGCTGTTCATTAAAAATCTGACCATAGGAGTTTAACGCGGAAAAACAACTTTTCCTTGCACAAAAGTTGCGGAGCATCATTTCTTTACCAAACAGCTACATCTTTAAAAAAGAAAAAACTGCCGTCGAAAAGAAATGCATGTCATTTAAACAAATATTACACGCTTCGGAAAAACCAAATGATTCAGAATCATTTGTGAAATGGGTAGATTCTGTAAATTCGTCAACCTACAAGTTTATACTGTGTCAACTATATGACGAAGTCACATTGTTTCACCATGAAATTCCAACACGCCATCGTCCAGAGAACATCACCGGCCACTGTGGGGCTGCAGAGTAGCATGTAATCGTTGTCCAGAAGCCGCTGTAGCACAAGAACAGGATTCTGCAGTCCAAACTGGCCGTACAATGTCCATAACCTCACATTCAGCACATGGTTAGCACGCGGTTATTTTCCATGAAGCTTCGCCGTCCACTTCGGGGCCGTATCACACCGTGTAAACGTTTCCCAGAGACAACTGTGACACAAGAACAAAATTCGATAGTTTAAAATTGTTCTTAACATGCTTTTACCCTTACCTGTAGCACATGGTGAGCACGCGGTAACGGCCAACGGAATATCCTCTAGTTTCCAGCCTGCCACTATCTTTCCGGGGTTTTTCGTGGCCGGCATTTCACTCGGCACATCACACGGCAACTTCAAAAGCAACCGTTCACCTAGATTTCACAACTAGAGCACGCATTCCAGATCTGTCAAGACCGCAGCGCCAAACCCAGGCGGAATAAACTAGAACTTGAGATATTTGATAATTTCTATTTTATTAAAATATTATTGTATATATTTTACCTGTTAGTTTCAAGCAAGAAAAACTGGATTTTCGCATTTTCACTTGCGTATAGAATTTTCTAGAAATATTTTAAGAGCCCAGCCTCACGACCAATAGTAAGCCGAGTCTGTTCTCCCACTCGGCCAATCAAATACGAATAAAGCCCTTCCACATAAACCGCGCGCGTTTGAACGAGAATTACCAAAATCCGGCTATAAAAGACGCAGCAGCAGCCCTAGAATTCATTCTGTCTTCCAGGAGTTCTACAGCCGTTCTATAGAATAAAGTTCCAGTACCAGCCCCAGAAGGCAGAGTCCAGATCTTCTACAGCTGTTCTGTAGAATTCAGTCACCGATTGTCGCTGTTCGACAAAGTCAAAGTTCCACAGAGTAAATATTACTTCACGTTTGTCTTCAGAGTAAGAATATTTCACGTACTAAGTTTCTCAGAGTTAATATTTCACGTACCCAGTTTCACGGAGTAAAGATTTTCGTACAAGTTCTCAGAGTAAATATTATTTCCAGTTTGTCAAGAATATATATAATATTTCGCGTATTAAGTTCACAAAGTTGATATATCCAGTTTTACTTGATAATAAAATTCTCTGTAGTTTGAATAACATTAGTCACAGTTTCGCATTCATTTATTAAATTGTACATAGTGTGTAAATAAACATAGTTTAGTGTACAGCATTTTTCACTGCTCAAAAATACCCTAAGAATCCTGGCCTACACGACTAGCTATCCGCAAAATTCCTCATCCTTCTCTCAGTTCCACGGAGATACAAGATGGCGCCCGAGCAAGAATCAACCCAAACAGCAGCGATGGAGGATGAGGATGACGTCACAATTTGGCGACCGAATAATGACGTCACAATTTGGCGATCGAACAATGACGTCACAAATTGGCGCCAGAGCAGTGTCGTCACAACTACGAAACCAAAAAATCTGTTGTGGCCAGCACAAAACCTTCCGTCAATTCGATGTATTTTGTACAAATCCCATAACAAAAGGTCCTTGGAACAGATTCTATATAATATCATGTAAAATCAAACACGAACACATACTATTTCTATTCTATAAATCCAATAAAATTATAACATAAACATACACTAAGTAAAATGCACTTGACACTTCTTCTTATTCTTCAGCTTCCCCTATTTTATTAGAGGTAGCTGTTTCCTCTTTTCTTCCACTCATTCCTGTCCAACACATCTTCTTGACACAGGCATTCCTTTCAGTCTTCTACGATACAGTCCTTCCATCTTCTCTTTGGCCTTTCTCTGCATGTCACTTGCGAGGAGCACTATGACATACCAATTTTGTGATCTTACACTTTTCATATTTGGTTTTGCACTTGCAACTGACATCTATCAATTAGAATTTTTTTAATATATCAGCATCAGCTGTTTCCATGATAAATAGCAAAGCTGACTAATTTTTGAAAATTAATTTCTTTATAATGCTTTAAATCTACATCTATTGAATATGAAGGAAATGTATAATCAAACTTTATAGAGAAGAATCTTTTCTTTAATATATATAATAACAAAATGTCAAAAAACAATATTTAACTGCGTTTAAAAAAAAAAAAACTGTTAAAAACTTCAAATAAGGATACTTCCGGTGGATCAATTATAACCAAAATCTAATCAACTCTTCATATGGATGTACAGAAGAGGAATACGAAAGAATTATAATTTTTAGAATTGTAGTATTGGAGTTTTCGTCGGAGAAAAATTTGTCACACACGGACATACATACACACACACACACACACACACACACACACATATATATATATATATATATATATATATATATATATATATATATATATATATATATATACAGACATCATCTTAAAAATAGTAAATTCGTATTATAGGGACCCTATAACGTGTTTATTCATTAAAAACTCACCACCGAATTTTTTGACCAAAGACAATACCTTCCTTACCTAAAGGTGACGGAAGGTAAAAAAGAAGCCGAAAGCTAGGCGATTTTCCTTGGACGACAAGATCCTTGCATTGTCACTCTACAAGCAAAATGGTAGAGGGTATAAACTACTCTCAAAGATTTTTTCTTTGTTAAGTAGGTCAACGATAGTAGCTATTTTGAAAAGAATGCCACTGACAATCGGTGTAAATAAAAAGATTTTTGAAAGCATGAGGAAGAATGTCAGAAAACTAAAGCCTGTCGACAGGCATTGTGTCGTCATGTTTGATGAGATGGCGGTGAGCCAACAATTGGAGTATAGGGCAGCGAAAGATGTCATTGAAGGATTTGAAGACTTGGGAAACGGGCAGTGCAAACCTAAATTTGCAAAATATGCTTTGGTTTTTATGGTGAGGGGGGTATTTAAAAAATTTAAACAACCAATTGGATATGGTTTCTCCGAAACTTCTACAGGACGACATGCACTGGCAAGCTTAGTAACTACCATTATACAAGAAGTGCAAAGGTGTTGGTTCAAGGTAGTAGCTACCGTTTCCGACCAAGGAACGGATAATAATTGTGGCGCAATTAATTTGTTACGCAACAAAACAAATGAAGAGTATAAAAGGAAATGGGAAGAATATAGGGGCCTGGGGTATGAAGCCGATGAAGATGACTTGGTCCATATTTTTGAGGTATCCCATTTACTGAAGAACATAAGAAATAATATGGTGGAAAAGGACATTATTTTCGAGGAAAACGGGCGACAGAAAACTGCTTCCTGGAAACGTGGAGCAGTTATATGAGCTGGATCAAGGTACTGAAGAATTAAAATTATGTCCTAAGCAGTGGCGTAGCGTAACTTTTTTGGTAGGGTGTGCAGAAAAAAAAATACTAAATCAAAATAAGACATTTTTATTACCATTTGATTAGAGACAGTTTTAAAACTATTTGAATTTATAGACCCATATAAAATAAAAATAAGAAATGTGGGGTGTAATAATAACGAAGAAAATAAATTGAATCAAAACACCCAAATAAATTATAGATTTGCAACTTTAAATACTTTCGTGCGTAGCAGAATGCATAACACTTTAATATCTTCCACTATTCTATGTTCAAATGTTCAGTTGCATGCTTTACCAGTGTACTATGTATCCCCACCATGGTACTAGCCGCCCGCTCCCTGTATGTCCTAATGTTAGCTAGACTGGTCGTCAGAATTTCTTTTTGAACCTAGCTTCGCGTTTGGTATACATATAAGGCGATCAGAAAATAAAAACTAAGTATCTGTGTAATATTTTTTATTTAAAATGAGTTTTAGTATAAAATGCATATAAATAGAAAATATTTTTAATTTATGGGGTCCCGTGGCCGCGTGCCTGAGTGTCTGGTCGCGAACCTGGGGGAACCGGGTTCGATCCCAACAGACGCCAAATATTTCCAATTTTAATTGGCACAAAAGTGACCCCTGTGGTGCACTCTCCACACCAGCTATGAGTGCTCGTGAGGTGACGCCTGGTAAGCGCCCACACGGTAAAATATATCGTCATCATTACCGATGTCTACATGTGTTGTAGATACTGGCACACCCAAAAATGGGTAATATGCCGTGATGATATATTTATTTATTTTCTGTACATGTCAATTGCGAAGAAGACGAAACAGATGGTGCTCTTGATAATTTAAAAAAAAATTGTCACCGGCGATGTAGTAGAGGACAATATTACGTCAGTACCACACTGTGCGTTACCGAAAAAATCATTGGATATACCTACACATGCTCATGTGAAAGCACGGAGATACGTCAGCGAATATATCGTGAAAAAATATTTAAAAAAAATGTCTTGTCAAGCGGAAATAAAAGGGTTACGTGATGCGCAAGGGAATACAAACCCAATACAGTGTGTTCCATTTAGAGGTGCCACCATTGGGATCTCGAGAACTATAAGAGATACTATGTCGGTTAAATGGAACTTTTTGTGTGCCTTTGGGAGGCCATCTCAGATGCGCTTTTGTCATTGATCTGTATACATAACTGGATTACGTATGAGATAGGATGGAGATAGGGCGTTGGCGTTTTGTGATTATTTGAAAGACGCCATATTGGAAAAAAGTGTAGTCTCTCGGCCTGACGGTGTGTTGTCTGGAGGTCTATTCTATAACTTTTACTAATATTGATACGCGAGCACTCTTGGTATATTTTCCAGCGGATATAGTCGAACACCGGCGGTCATAACCGATATGCGAGACATGACGTCACATCCAACGGAAAATTCGAAACGGGATTCCAAGACCGCATAGGATCTTGGAATAAAGTTATCAAGATCGAAGCTGTCAGTTGTTTCAGCGCCATTATTGAATCGTTTGAGTTTCACCTTTTTTGTATTGAATTTAAGTGGTTTTTATTTTTAATTTCTTAATGTGAGTTGAAGCTATACTACTATTATTTTATTTTAACATTTAACATGAATTTGTTTATACTTGTAGAATATAAATACCTAATATTTGAAATTTATTACTGAAGAAATTATTAAATTCAATTATAGTAAAAAATTTTAGGCAGAGTAGTCACGTCATCATTTCATTACAAAATGAAAAAACACTGTAGTATTGTATATGTTTAGGAAAACGAAGAAAATAAATACTATTTTTTGCATACTATAAGTAAAGTACATTTTAATTAAATTTACAATTATTTTAAAGTCGAACATAATGGCTGCTATTCACAGCTCTATACTAAGCGTTACTAAGAAAACTGTATTAGGAATTACTAAAAAATCTATTCACAGCTCTATACTAGGCGATACTAAGCGTTACTTAGTTTTGTATTTAGTACACAAATGTAAAACAAGGTAGTACCGTGTTTAACATGGCTGAACGGGCAATTCGAAATGCGAGATGTGCGCGATATGTTCGAAATTTAAGAAATAGGTGAATAAAAGTGTATCGACAACACGCGAACCCGTTTACCGAATTCACAGAGAGCGAATTTAAAAGAAGATACAGACTGTCCAAAGAGAGTAGCCGATTTGTAATTAATTTGATTAGGGAAGAATTGACAGTTGGTCGCCGTGACTGTGTTTCGCTAGAATTATAAGTTCATGTAGCATCCAGGTTTTCCGCAAAAGAGTTTGTACCAAACAATAACGGAAGTACCTACTAAATATTTTCTTGTATGCTAATAAAAATACAATTTGAATTTTGACTTTGAAGTTTAATTTTAAGGTTGTGAACATGACAGTTTATAATTTAGTACTCATCATAATTTCATATCAAATACTTTATAGGATATTTACAAGGTATTAGCCAGCAGACAATTGGTCGCATTATAGGTAAAGTTTCTGTTGCGTTGGCTCGAAAACTTACAAATTTTGTGAACTTCCAAGAAAATATAAATACACAAAAATGAAAATTTTATGATCTTGTTCGGATTTCCGGGCGTGATTAGGTGTTTGGACTAAACATATATAAAAATTTAAAATCCTGACCAATTAATTACACTTCTTTAATTTTTTTTATAGAAATGTCAGCATATGTCATTTGATGTTTGACATAATACAATGTATAACTATGACTACCAAACATATTTGCGATGTTGTCAACTATGCTTTTCGCTAGTCACTTGAATTAACTAAAACACACTAGTATACAGCTCTGAATAGGCAGTGTATTAAATATTGTTTTAGCGCTAATACATGTTTTAACTAAAACAGCCTAGTATACAGCTTTAGTATCGAGCTGTGAATAACACCCAATGTTTTTAATGACTTTTAATTTATTTAAAATAATTGTAGTTCATTTTTTCACCACAAGTTGGTACTATTGGATTTCTATATTTAAACGTTTACATGACATGTTTCTCCCGGAATTGTCAAGCGTCTACTGTCATTAGTTCGTTACTTTTTCGTTTGATTAACATTTGTCTACGTTGTTTGTTGCGTTTTCTTTAGAATTCCATTACTGCTGCCTTGTTGTCGACTATTAAATAAATTAACTTGATCACACTAATTAGATCGCAGGTAAATACAATTATTTTCTAAAATTAAATTAGTGTACCATGTAAACCTACTAGTTTCGTGACGTCATTATCTAGTTACAAACTTTGATGACGTGACTACTCTGCCTAAAAATTTTTACTATAGTACATATGCATGTACAATTTTAATATTTTTGAATCAGTTTTATAATCTTCTAAATTTAAAAAATATACAAATTCAATTCAAATAAATATCCTTGTGCCAATGACATTCTGTTCAATTCTGGTAAAAATCGCGTTGCATTCATTCATCATTAAATATACTATGATGGATGTTTAAAAATCCTACCTATATTATATTTTATTGTTGGAAATAATATTTACCGTTACTGTTTTTCAGATAAATGGCATTACTGTATGCTGGTTTAGAAATTTTAGAGGAGGAAGAGTTGGAGCTGGTGCTGGACGATGAGGAATTGGAAGAGCAAGAGAGATTGTTTCGAAGGCACATTCGAGATATGCAGGATCCATTCAGCGTGTCCGATGTTGAATTTCTATCAAATTTTAGATTAAATAAGGATACCTGCTGCCATTCTCCACAGGCCAATTGCCGCAGCTACATCATGTGCCACAGCCACAAAAGGTGGAGCTACACCCAGTACCAGTAGTAAGTACAAATTTTACGAGTCAATTTCGTTTGCAAATTCATTTTAAATCATCAAAGATATAAACAGATGTCAAGATAGATAAATACAAAGAGAATGTACATAAATATTAGGTATACATTAATTTTGTTTTGTGTGTTATAGGGTGATCAAGAAATATGCTACGCCATGCAGTGGATTTCAAAGAAGTCGGGATGGGAACTGTGCAAGCTGCGTATGAATTGCGAGGTGAATTGGCGAAAACAAATGAATTTTTGGAATGTATAGCTGTCGCCATGGAAACTATTTCTAAAAAATAAAGAATACATTTATATAATTTGTTTTTCTTTTATTTTCTTACATTCTCTTTTCACTTATTCAAAGCAAACGATAAATACATACAATAGTTGTACATTATTATTATTATTTTTATTATTAATTATGCAAGAACGCAATTATGTGTATAGCTGAATCATTAATTAGAAATCAAATATAGTCATCACATTCTGATTGAAATTGAAAAAAAAATCACTTAATAAAAATCCTTTTTTATTCATATTGTACTCAATATATATGTTTACTTTAAATGATATTATTTAATATTAATAATATATTACTGATACATTGAAATCTTTGTTTATTATCTCATCATAACAACTTATATAAGATTAATTTGTAAATGTCAGATTTGATTTAAATGTATTAGCAATCCATTCTCAAAACACCAACAATATGGGGACATTAAAGTTACTAGTATAACTCACAAATCTATCGTTAGAGAGGGGGAAAATCAAACGATGACGTATACCAAGATCAAGATCTTGGTAAAGTTGAAAAATTTATAGAATAGGTACCCTGCTCAGCTGTTCACCAAATGGTATTAAAATGTGTATATTATGGCAAAAAGAAAGAAAAGAACGCTAGTTTTCATAAGTAGGTTAATTAATATATTATTGACATGTTGTAAAGGAATTATACGTAATATCTATAATAAGGTTAAAGTAGACGTAACATTAACTTTTTTCTTTTGTACAAATATAAATTTATACTTTAATAACAATTATTTCTAATCGTCGTTGGGGATATATGATAGGTTTCTATTAAAGAATCGTGATTTAATTGATCAATGGGTAAAAAATATGAATCTTGGATTGCATTTTAAGCCAACTGCGTCAATGAGATTATGTGCTGAACATTTCTCAACGGATTTATTGAAGAAAGTCAATGCTGAAGAAGTTTTACTTCCTGGTAGTGCACCCACAATTTTTGGCATTTAAGGCTGCTTGTGTGTCGTGTTACGTAAAGAAAAATGATGAAAAACAATGATCATTTCACATGTAAGTATATCATTATTTTTGCATTTATAATTTGCAATGTTATACAAAATAAAAAACTATAATTCATGTGTTGTTTTTCTTTAAAAATTAATATTATACATACAAGTGTCCATATTTTTTAATTAAATTATTATATTTGCAATATTAAAAAAAATATCGTATTTTGTATATATCTTACTTTCCTGCTGAATATATATAATTCAAATCTATCAAATAGTAATTTGAATATCCTGCGAAAAATGGGCCGAGAGACTACACTTTTTCAAATATGGCGACGTTCAATTAGTCATAAGAACTTAACATGGGATAGGCGATCCAGTTATGTATAGAGATCAGTGGCTTTTGTTTTTCTAGAAATTTTCATAGGGCACTAGATAATGACGAAAACCTGAATATTGTTGATTTTTTCTTCTTCAAATAACTTCTAAACTATTAGTAATTGAGACAAACGTTTCAAATATAAAAGATACATATTTTTATTAAATAACCAGCGGCGTACGAAATAAATTTTTATATCCGTAAATTTTCGAGATATAACGTATATAACTTATATTTTTTTAAATGGAACCCATATCTGATTTCAGTCTCAAAAAATTTAATTTTTATCTTTATATTCCTGAGTTTTCTTACTATTTCCTAAAAAATCATTATTATTTTTATTAATTATATTGTATTTGATCGAAATAATTTGTTTTATGCCTTTATTACTTAATATTTTCATTCTAGACTCATAATTACAAATTACACTATAATGTGCCATGGGCGACCAGATACAAAATATTATAAAAATTAGTTTGATACGAGTTTTGAGCAAAATTTTCTAACGAAATAAATTATTTAAATACACGGAGTATTTCTAAATAGAAATCTACCAATATTTTCAAAATAATCATAAATTTAATACAAAAGGAAAAAATAATAATTTTGAAGGCGAAACAAATATAAAACATAATAACCCTTACATCATTGAAAAGACAAAAAATAATGATTTTTTTGAGGCTAAAATCAGATATGGGTTCCATTTAAAAAAATAAAAGGTTGGGTTATATCTCGAAAATTTACACATAAAAATTTATTTCGTATGCCACTGGTTAGTTAATAAAAATATCTATCTTTTGTATTTGAATCGTTTTTCTCAATTACTAATAGTTTAGAAGTTATTTGAAGAAGAAAAAATCTGTTGTGGCCAGCACAAGACCTTCCGTCAATTCCATGTATTTTGTACAAATCCCATACTAAAAGGTCCTTGGAACAGATTCTATATAATATCATGTAAAAACACATACTATTTTTTACAAATTCCATACCAAAAGTTCATTTGAAAAGGTTCTATAAATCCAATAAAATTATAACATAAACTACACTAAGTAATGTCCTTCCATCTTCTCTTTGGCCTTTCTTTTCTCTGCGTGTCACTTGCGAGCAACACTATAGGTGCGTTCAATGAGGCTAGCAAAACTAGCGAAACGGAAGTATCTTCTATTGAACGCTCTGCTAGTCTAGCGTTCGCTAGATTTGCTAGCTAGCAAATGCAGCGAGAATTTATATGCTACCTCTGCTAGATTTACATGTAAGGCGGGATTATTTAAAATTCAGTTGTAATTTGGGGCGTAAATTAAAATGTTTATATATTACATAGCTCATATTTCATCATAATAATTAAAGAAAAATATTTTTAAATATAAATATCTATTTTATTTATTAAATTTTAATTTTCTTGTAGTACATGTTAAACAGGAGCACGTGAAAACATGGAAAATTATAATATAATAATATTTCTGACAAATTCTGTATTATTTAATATTTCATTAAAAATATTTTTCTCTTTATATCTGTATATAAGAACCTACAAAATAAAATATTATATGAATTCATATATTTCGCAATTATATGTATGTATAATTATTCTTAAATTGCTATACATATATACTCGGCGTAGCCGAGTTTTCGCTAGTATTTTATACTAAATTTGTCCATATTCATTTCTTTTCACATAATTTCACATCAAATAGGTAGGTACTCCCTGCATTCAAACATGAAACCGCCAAGTAAGTTAGCAAACCGTTCAATGTGACTGTGAATTGACAGCTTAGCGCAGGTTAGCAAATGCTAGATTTGCTAGCTTCATTGAACGCACCTTATGACAT
The DNA here is from genome assembly GCA_943142095.1 of Ophonus ardosiacus. Classification (NCBI taxonomy): domain Eukaryota; kingdom Metazoa; phylum Arthropoda; class Insecta; order Coleoptera; family Carabidae; genus Ophonus; species Ophonus ardosiacus. The sequence continues at coordinate 27,479,108 of OW964838.1, forward strand.
ACCAATTTTAGATCCTATACTTTTTTCCATATTTGGTTTTTCACTTGCAACTGACATCTGTCAATTAAATTTTTTGGAATAATTATGTCAGCTGTTTCCATGATTAACAGCAAAGCTGACTAATTTTTGAAAATTAATTTCTTTATAATGCTTTAAATTTACATCTATTGAATATGAAGGAAAATGTATAATCAAACTGTATAGAGAAGAGTATTTTCTTTAATATATATAATAACAAAATGTCAAAAAATAATATTTAACTGCGTTTTTTTAAGAAAAACTGTTAAAAACTTCAAATAAGGGTACTTCCGGTGGATCAATTATAACCAAAATCTAATCAACTCTTCTTATGGATGTACAGAAGAGGAATACGAAAGAATTATAATTTTTAGAATTGTAGTATTGGAGTTATCGTCGGAGAAAAATTTGTCACACACGGACACACACACACACAGACACACACACACACACACACATCATCTTAAAAATGGTATATTCGTATTGTAGGGACCCTAAAACGTGCTTATTCATTAAAAACTCACTACCGAATTTTTTGACCAAAGACAATACCTTCCTTACCTAAAGGTGACGGAAGGTAAAAAATCAACAATATTCAGTTTTTCGTCAATATCTAGTGCCCTAAGAGTTTTTGGAAAAACAGAAGCACATCTGAGATGGCCTCCCAAAGACGCACAAAAAGTTCCATTTAACCGACATCGTATCTCTTATAGTTCCCGAGATCCCAATGGTGGCACCTCTAAATGATACACACTGTATACTGTGCCATCGCTCCCAAAAAATTATTTCATTTTTTAATAATTTGTTTGATTTTTTGATAAATTCATTTCAAAAAAGTGTTACGACGTCAATATTTTACATAAATTGAAAATTTTAGCCCTGGAAAACACATCACAAGTGTTATTTAATTGTGAAAAACATAATACACATTATTTTAAAAATTTTACTCCTAACTTGGGTTAAAAATATTAATAAAATTTTAAATGGCAAGAGTAAAACTCATTTAAATGATCCAATTAAATTAATGGCATTCAAGACAAAACGGCAAGGTACAATAAAAATAAAAATATAAAAAGTAATTAAAATATCTGTATTATATGTATATTATCATAGACAAATAATCACTTTAGACCGGAAACTTATGTGTACTTACACTGAACATTACACCTGGTGGTGGGAATAGAACTACAATGTAAATTAGGCAACCAGTTTTTTGATTTTATACAAAATATTGTTACACAGAACCTGAAATAAAACCTGAAAACTCCCTTAAGGGTGACACACACAAAGAATCTAAAGAAAATAATTCACACGGCTCGACTGAACAGTTTATTCCACCACAACTCTGACAAAATAATACCGCTTCCCAAGTAAACATAACCACGTAATTCTAGTATGATTTAATACTCGTACATAAATTAACACACAATTAATTATTGACGACTATGATGTTATAACAATATTGTTTTTTTCTTTTTTTAATTGGGTTCGGCTTCGTACTTTCGTACATTGGCCCGGAGCTATTTTGTAAGGAAAGTATTTTTGGGAGACACACAACATCCAAGCCCCTGGTGGGAATCGAACCCACGACCCCAGAGCAGAGCGGTGTAGGTCGCTTGAGTGCTGCCTTAACGCGCTCGACCACCGAGGCGGCTAAATATTGTTTTGTTTGTTGATATTAATTTATTTTGATATTAAAATGCATGTGCACAAATTTAAAGTTTAATTATACTTTTTCATTTATACATAACAAAATTTTATTTTCAAAATAGATTTGTCATCTTCATTGAAATAATTGTAACGGTTTAACAAAACTCGAATTGAATGACATATAAACTAATCAACACATAAATTAAACAATGTTACATTAAAAACTTGCCTAATAGACACACAGATGTTACAATGAATAATCAAAGTTAATTATACAGAACCGTGATAGAATCGAAAACGCATTTCAAAATATGTCAAATTCATAAATTTAAATGTTTCCCACGCATCCTTATTTCCCATCTCAGACAAAATACGTGGACCAATAGTTACTTACTAATAAAAAAATGCAAGTTCTTAAAGCGACGTTCGCGACATCTATTGAATGGAATTGAGTACTAGTGTCAAAGGCCCGGTAATCGCCCACAGACCTATAATAAATGGTAGACTACCGGGTTATGCGAGACTTAGAGCATTTATTTGTGATCACATGTATGTCGCCATCTTGAGTCAAGGAAATATTTTGAACCAATGAGAGCCAGTTACGGTGATGTCATAGCCATATGATTTAGTAAAATAAGTCTACATTGTTTTGTTTTGAACAAGAATAAAACACGAATTATTAATTTTTTGGAGTGAAAAAATGAAATTTATTAATAAATGAAAAAATCAATTACAGATTTATCATTAACAAGCCAAGAAACAAATTACGTTAAATAGTTTTAAATAAAGCAGCCATATCGAATACGGCTGTCAATATATTTTCGGTGTGGTTCTAACATCGTTAGTTACCAGGCAGTGTGTTTTTTCATATGTATATTTCAGTGGAAACAATTTTATATATATATATATATATACAGGGTGTATCAAGATAATGGGACAGTGCCTTTTATTCGTGTATGTGAAAAGATACAGAAAAAAGTGAATAGAATATTTTGTAAGAGATAGAGGGGGACATATTTTAGCATAAACTTTATTATCATACATCCAGTGGTACTCAAACTATAGGGCAATATTATATTTTTTTAAATGGCATTATATGTATTTTAATAACTCATTAAATAGAGAATTTTGTTCTGAATTCAACGATATAATAATATCATATCCTTACATTGCGAAAAATTTATAAAAATTAATTCAAAGTTAGTATTTCATTTCTTCTGTATCTAAGTAATCTGAGCAAACATTGAATCAATAAAACAAACAATTTATTTTAAAAGTTGAATTTATTGCCTAAATCGTAGCTTACTTGAATGTAATAAAACTAAAATAAATTTTATTTTGTTTTATTGATTGAATGTTTGCTCAGATTACTTAGATAAAATAGAAATGAAATATTAACTTTGAATTAATTTTTATCAAATTTTTCGCAATGTAAGGGTATGATATTATTATATCGTTGAATTCAGAACAAAATTCTCTATTTAATGAGTTAATATATATATATATATATATATATATATATATATATATATATATAATGCCATTTAAAAAAATATAATATTGTCCTATAGTGTGAGTACCACTGGATTTAAGATAATAAAGTTTTTGCAAAAATGTGTCCCCCTTTATGCCTTACAAAATATCTTAATCACTTTTTTCTGTATCTTTTCACAAACACGAGTAAAATGCACTGTTCCATTATCTTGATACACCTTGTATATATATATATATATATATATATATATATATATATATATATATATATATATATATATATATATATATAACACATTAAAAATCCTTTAATTTAGTATGTATTTTCACATGTTTAGCTAAGTTTGATTTTTGTGAAAACCATTGTTTACATTCTTTACATTGAAAATCCTTTACCCTAGTATGTAATTTATTATGTATGACTAAGCTTGATTTGTGTGAAAACCATTTTTTACATTCATTACATTGAAAATCTTTTACTCCAGTATGTGATTTCATATGTACGGTTAAGTTTGATTTTTGTGAAAACCATTTTTTACATTCTTTACATTGAAAATCTTTTACTCCAGTATGTATTTTCATATGTATGGCTAAGCGTGAGTGTAGTAAAAACCATTTTTTACATTCATTACATTGAAATTTTTTTACTCCAGTATGTGATTTCATATGTACGGCTAAGTTTGATTTTAATGAAAACCATTTTTTACATTCATTACATTGAAAATTTTTTACTCCAGTATGTAATTTCATATGTACGGTTAAGTTTGATTTTTGTGAAAACCATTTTTTACATTCTTTACATTGAAAATCTTTTACTCCATTATGTATTTTCATATGTACGGCTAAGTTTGATTTTAATGAAAACCATTTTTTACATTCATTACATTGAAATTTTTTTACTCCAGTATGTGATTTCATATGTACGGCTAAGCTTGATTTTTGTGAAAACCATTTTTTACATTCTTTACATTGAAAATCCTTTACCCCAGTATGTAATTTATTATGTATGACTAAGCTTGATTTGTGTGAAAACCATTTTTTACATTCATTACATTGAAAATTTTTTACTCCAGTATGTGATTTCATATGTAGGGCTAAGCTTGATTTTCGTGAAAACCATTTTTTACATTCTTTACATTGAAAATCCTTTACCCCAGTATGTAATTTATTATGTTGGGCTAAGCTTGATTTGTGTGAAAACCATTTTTTACATTCATTACATTGAACATTTTTTACTCCAGTATGTGATTTCATATGTATGACTAAACTTGATTTGTGTAAAAACCATTTGTTACACTCATTACATTGAAAATCTTTTTTTCCAGTATGTGATTTCATATGTCTGGCTAATTTTGATTTGTATGAAAACCGCTTTTTACATTCGTTACATTGAAAAACTTTTTTACTATAAATCTTACGACCTGCACTACTACCAACTGAAATATTTTCATCAGAGTTAATTTCACTATCATCAACAAATGCATCGTCAGGATCATCAGAATTCTGATCACATTCGTCTTCCATATCAGCGCTGCTGTTTTCATAGACATGTGTGTCTGTTGTTTGCGGTGGGCTCTCCTCCTTCATTATTTTTTGTAGTAAATCATCACATTCACGATCGAGATGGTTTTCTGGTAGTGGATCTTCTTTAATACAAATTTCGCCTACTAATTTTACATCCAGATTTTCACTCTTAGCTAACACTTCCTCGCTAATACAAAGTTCATTGATTTGATTAACATTTGTTTCGGATGTCTTACACTTCTCTGTCACATCTGTGTTGTTCTGTTCTTCCTTCATCCACGTTTCCAGGAAACGTAGGCTATTCTTCACACATTCTTTCTTAAATGTACTAAACAAATTAAGTTTCTTTTCGCAAACAGAACAGATGCGCAGCGGAATCTTCAACTTGATGATTGTCTGAAACATACATTTTCATTATATAGTTAAGTAGAAAAAATTAGTGTGATCAGTGGAAGGTTATCTGAGCTTTAGTTTTAGTAATTCTTTTAAAATCTATCAAGCTTTCGTGTATTTGATTTTAAACTTCATCAGGACAGTTTTGGTGAAGTTATTTGAAAGTCATTGATTTACATAAAAAATGGAAGAATTTCGACATAACTTTGGTTAAAATTAACAAAAATAAGAATATATTAATTTTGACAAAATCATATATTGTTTTTGTAAGTCGCATATGATTTTTTTGAATCTAAAATCAGATGAGTCCTATTACTCACGAATAATTACGGATATAAAAAATTATTTCGTACGCCGCTGGTTAGTTAATAAAAGTATCTAACTTTTATATGTGAAATGTTTTTCTCGATTATTAATAGTTGAGAAAGTTATTTGAAAAAGAATAAATCAACAAAATTCAGTTTTCGTGCCCTATGAATTTTTTTGGAAAAACAAAAGCACAGCTGAGATGGCCCTCCAAAGACGCATAAAAAGTTCTATTTAACCGACATCGTCTCTTATAGTTTTCGAGATCTCAATCAGGGGCGGTATTTTAGCACCTTTGTACAAAATTTTATTATGCAGCTTTAAAAAAGTGCACTTTTTTCACAGTTTTATTATATTAAAAAAAAGACATACCTACTTTATAAATTCATTTTAATGAAAAAAAAATGTGTATAATATATATTTTATTTAGAATATGAAAAATACAAGCAAAAACATAAAATTAGTACAGTATTACAGAAAAGATATTTTTCTTGCTTTGGGAGCTGCGAATTCAGCATTAATATCTTTAAGATTCAAAGTTTCAATTACTGAACTTTCAATCGATTGTTTAATTTGTCTTGTGACATTGATGTTCTTAGATATTTTTTTATCATTTTGAATTTTGAGAAAGATCTCTCTCCAGTAGCAACTGCAACCGGAATAGGCCGTGAGCGACGATAGTGTTGGCTCCTGGTGGTAGAAAATAAAACTATAGCACTGGTGATAAAATATCCGCAGCCATTAGTGAATAATAGATCTTAACATATAAAATTTGTGTTTGACATTTTTTTTTTTTTGTTAGTATTTTATTATCTGCATATTGTGATGGGCACGAGAAAATATTGCTCTGTTCCCATTGGGGAATTTAAAGTTATGCTGGTGGAGACATAAGTTTGCATTACTTCCCTCAGGATTTCAAACAAAAAAAGCTTGGCAATTTAAAATGAAAATTGGCAAAAAAATATCAAAATATATGGCAGTTTGTTCCTTACATTTTAAGGAAGACGATTTTCACCGAAGTAATTATTTACATTAGAAATTATCATGTGTACGCATATATTCATATATATATATATATATATATTCTATTTCTATGATTACAGATCCTATAAATGTAAAAAGAAAACGAATTCTTCGTCAGTATTTTTTTCTAAAAATTAAAAAAATAAATTAATTATAGTTCAGCAAGAGATTTAAATTTCTTTCAGCTATTTCTGGCTTTACTAAAACAGCACTAGACTGTTTCTTCACATGGCAAAGATCTGTCATTTTTATCGTTTTGGCATAATTTTGCTGTAGTTCTTTACCGACATTTTTTCACCATGTTTGCTCTATACAGAGAATTTATTTTAAAATGCAACATTATCACTTCCATGGTTACTCACAATTGTCAAAAAATTACAGCAATGTAATATTCATTTCTAGAAGACTCAAATGTTATTCATTGTTCATCAATTTTATAGATATACCTATTTGCACTTACTTATTTACACGAACATTTACGAAGCCATTTCTGTACATTGTCTTTTAATTTTATATGTACGCAATGGGGCTTCTTACTAATTGCCGAGCTTTGTATAACGTACGACACAATATCAGTATTATTTCTAATGTCACATTTAACTATATGTCCAGCCATGAAAACTGCTTCTCCCTCACGTAACGGCCTCACACTACATATATATTTAAAAATATTAGCAATAGTTACAGCCATTGTCCTACAAATTTTAAAAATACAGTAATTTATAACTTATGATGTCACTTTTATCACTACGTGGGCGCCATTTTGTTTACATTTCGTGAGACACCTAGCGGCAACGCTCACGGCCTATAGTTAGCAATATTTTTAATGTTATAGACAACACACGACTATCAGTTAGTTTAGGATGAACTTTATACTACGTAGTACGTTGGAATCATAGACAAGGAAAGATATATACTAGACCGAGTTTACAATGATAGGAGTTTGTGCCAAATAGAATCGATGGGCACCATAACGAGACGCTAATAGAAAGGCGGGAAATTTAAAAATAGGAAAAATATGTTTACTGACACTAACAAAATATAGACATTTGTATACGATAAAGACTGAAAACAATCAAATTCAGTAATAAAATATATTTGTAAATAAAACAAATAGCGAAACAAGCTTTGTAAACAAATACTAACCAAAGAAATAAAATTGAAAAACTCTCACTAACAGAAATGACAGATTGCTGGGCTGCCAACATAAATAAATAAAATTCACTACAACTGAAGAAAATATTTATTATAATTATTGTAAAAATAATGTAAATTAAATATTGTTCGTACTTTTTATTGGGCGACTGAGCTTTATTATTTTGAAATGAAGAAATGATGTAAAATACGTAATTTAAGTTACTGCATAGTTACTTTTTTTCATTATGTTGTAGAATTTACACTAGAATTAGCGTCTCGATATTTATTCAATTCGGCACAAAGCTGGACATTGCCGCCATGATGGAAGCTCGGTCTAGTATATACCTTTCTTTGTCTATGGTTGGAATGGATTCGGTCCTATCTCCCCCCATATACCGATCTGAGTCAGGCGCAAAAACAAAGATAGATAGATAGTGTAGGATCCTCATCTCCGTTTAACTCATTATACGTCTATGCTATTTATGTTTGATGTATATATTTTCGGGGTTATCTCAAAATCTACTGTATCAATTTCATTTTTTTTTCTTTCTTGTATATGTCAATTATACTTTTCTTTGTAACACGGGATTTATTCCGTTTCGATACGATGTCCAATTAAAAAGTTATAACGGAAAATCCAAGAAAAATGTGATTTATTGGTATTGAAGTACCGCGTTTTTCCAAGTTCAAATTAAAATTTCACACCAAAAACGTCAAGATAGACGGAATATGCAAGCGAAGCGATTTTAGCATAGGACTAACTTTTTCAAATTCATTTTTCAGATTTTCGAAAAGTTGATTACATTTCGAATAATTAAACATAATATGCACACCAAAAAAGTATCGCGAAAACCGTTTTTACCTTCTACAGCTTGTTTTTTAATTTAGTTAGAAAGTATTTGATATCATTAAGTTAAGAAAACATTATCGATTAAAACGGTTATTGTTTTATTACTTTTCATCAAGTTTTGTAAGAGAAATTCAAAAAACAAGCAACATACAGTATCAATAATTAATAATATTATTATTATTATTATAAGAAATTTTTTGCATGATTAGTCAAATAAATATATTTTTTATTGGAACATACGGTCTTCTATGTTTATTTCAATCTTCGAGATTTTCCGAAAATCCCAATTTTCAAATATAATTTTCCTTAAATAACCTAGAAAGGTATAATCAGTGGGAAATATTAATTAAATTAATACATGATACACATATGCACATATTCCCGGGACCCGGATTAGAGTAAAAATATAAGTAACAGTTATAATCAATTTGTGTGTGATTATTCAATTTCATTATTGTAATCAAATATACCGATAGTATCATACCATTGTTCTAATCACCCGGTCAGCCAGAGAGCATATTTCACTGTATTAAAGAAAGAAATTTCCGTATTTTTGCAAACAATGAAGGACTAACAAGTAACAAAACAAATGTAAAGGCACGTTTGCAGAATGCAAGAATAAATCATTTTGCTACTAATTTAAATCTATTTCAACCACTACATCCATTTTCTAAGGAGTATTATGTCTGAAGATTTGCATGAAATTCAACTAATAAGACAAATTGTAAATTTATTTATAAAATGTCGAATGAATCACCAGGCAAGACTTTTAAATTTCAAAGGCCTTATAAAGAGGCATCTATCAGGCAAAAATATTGCAAAATTGTTTTATTTAAAAATTGTTAAATATGTATATAATTAAAAAACAAAAATAATACTTATATTCGTATGTTTATTTTATTATTTTTATTAATTGTTTTATTTAAAAATTGTTAAATATAATTAAAAAATAAAAACAATACTTATTTATATAAGTTATGTAATGAGTAAAATAGAATCATACGACATTTTAGAATCCAATTTCACTTAACTCATGAGAAAACCGTGAGAATCAGTGTTATCAGTTCGCCTTACAGCAATGTAGGAAAATACGTAGTTATTAGAGTGTGCATCTAGCTATTGTACAAACCAGTTGTATCTACAATTACGTCTTAATAAATTTTTTAAAAAGATATTTGTTGGCTTGAAATACTTAACTTATATATATTCGTATATGTTTGTTTTATTATTTTTATTACAAATTTTTACCTATAAATAATTTATATTTATAATTTAAAATCAATCTCAAGTAGTTAAATTCTCCATACTTTCAATGAGACAGAAAGAGAGGGGAATACTACACAACTGCGGGTTGCATAAAAATATTTCCGCCTCAGTCGTTTGCATTGTGCGGCCTTTCCAGGTACGTATAAGTATAGGGCGCGTGCATGTGACGTCACGGGGATTTAAAAATGGCAGCCTGGTGGACCAACAAACCATACTTGACATACAAGAATCGTGACAAATCTAAACAAAAATGCCTCAATTTTGTGCTGTAGTTGGCTGTGCGAAAAAAAGTGGTACTGGTGATGGGTTATCTTTTTATAGGTTCCCATCTGAGAAAGATTGTAGAGGTAGAATCATTTCTGTAGCTCTAGAACGACGAAAAAAGTGGATAACAGCGCTTAAGAGAGCTGATCTGACAGATAGCAAAATTAAATACGGCCGAATATGTTCTAGGCACTTTCTTACAAGTATTTTTTCTATACGAGCCTAGCATTAAATATTATGGTAAATTAAAATTGGTATCTACTTAAACTAAATGAATTTTGCCAGATGTAAACAGTAAGATCAAAAATTAGGTTATTATGGGATAAAGGTGGGTTGTTTAAACTAAGTAAAAGATATATTTAATCAGAAATTATTCATTTAGAGTCCGCGATAGTTAAATAACGTAGATAAGAAAGAAATAATAAAATTATTGCTAAATTAAAGGAAAACCAGCTGCTTTGGAAGACAAAGACAATCCTGATTGGATTCCGTCTTTAAACATGGGAATAAAAAATAAAGATACCGGTTTAGACCGCTATAAAAGGTTAACAGGTCGACAAACTAAGGTTTGATGGTTGTAATAATTATTGTATGTTGTAACTAACATATTTATTAACGAATTCAAATACATTTTACTAACATTCAATATGTTAATAACTAATATAATTATGTTGTAACTAACACTTACTAACAATACAATAAATATATTTTATTGACAGAAGAACACATAGCTGCAAAATATTCTGAGTTTTAAGTTAGTGATCCAAAGACATACTAACGTATGATTAATCAAAAACTTCTAATTTGAAAGTAATACATTAAATTTAAAACTAAAAATTAAAATTTCTAATCCAGATAATTCTTAGAATGGTATTTTAAACTTTATGGAAAATAATTTATTTTTAGAACTAATTTGTAAAAAAAATATTTTGGAACTATGTATAAATTACAATAATTACAATTACAGAAGCAAGCAGAAAGTGTTTCCGTGGAGCCTATTAATGAGGAACATGATTCTAATACTAATACTCCTAGCACTAACATTGAGACTTGCACTAGTTCTAGCACTAGGGAACATGGTTTACCTGAGACTATTGATAGTTTAAAAGCAGAATTAATGTCTAGAAATGCTGAAATTTACCATTTGCGAGAGGAGCTTTCGAAAATAACTCTGACTATAGATGCATTTAAAAATAATGACGCAAGAACTCAATTTTATACAGGCATTCCCACATTTTCACGACTCATCATAATATTAAAAATAGTAGAACCTTATATAACTGAAATTCCTTCTATTACAAAATTTCAACAGTGCCTATTATTTTTTATGAAACTACGATTACACCTATTATTTACTGACTTAGGCTACAGATTTAACTTTCATAGAACTACAGCTAGTAGAATATTTTACAAAGTTTTGAATGTATTCTACATGAGATTTAAAAAGTGTATAATATGGCCCAGTAGAGAAATATTATATACAACTATGCCAGATAGTTTTAAAGAAAATTTTGGAAACAAAATTACCATAATAATAGATTGTTTTGAAATATACACTGAAAAACCAGGTAACTTATGTGCATCCAGCCAAACTTGGTCATCTTACAAACATCACAATATCGTAAAATTTCTTATTGGTATTACTCCTCGTGGAGTGATATGCTTCATCTCAGAGCCTTATGGTGGAAGAGCCAGTGATAAATATATTACTGAAACGTCTGGTTTACTGAATAATTTACAGTCTGGAGACGTCATTTTGGCGGACAGGGGTTTCTTAGTTGCAGAGGCAGTAGGGTTACAAATGGCCAACATTATTACACCAGACTTCCTCAAAGGGCAGAAACAATTGCAGCCTCAAGCAGTAGAAAGGACGAGAAAAATTGCAAACGTCAGAATACACGTTGAACGTGTCATAGGTTTACTAAAACAAAAATATACAATTTTATCACACAAATTACCAATACAAATTGTAAAGAATGATAGCAATGAAGACATTATTAAATTAGATAAAATTGTCACTATTTGCTGTGCTCTAACAAATTTATGTCCACCAATTATACTTTAATTTTAGATGCTTCATTATCTTATGTTGTTTTTTGTTCTTTACCTTTATTTCCTTTTCCTTGGTGCGTCCATTGAAAAGCTGGATTTGTGTTCCCCTTACCCATTTTTTGTTTTCTACAATAAATATTAATGAAAATAACATTATTTTATAAAATTTTATATTTCCTTACCTAAGCTTCACCTGCAGTACAATTATTGCAAAACCAGGTTTCCTCAGGAATAGTTGTCATATGTATACATATCATATGATACCATTTAATTTTACAATTTGTATTGTCGCAACATATCAAGGCTGTTCCGTCATCTGGTTTCTTATAAATACACCAATTTTCCTCTTCTGTTTGGGTTGGGTTTGAAGATGAGGCTGTAAAATATTTTCCCATAAGCTCCGGCATGATGAATTTGTAGAAAAATTTCCTGGCTTTTTGACTTTCTGCGTCCCAAAAATTTTTATTTAAAATAATTCTTTCTTGGAACATTTCTTGTTTACTCCACACAACGAAATCGCAAAATTTTCTTTGTGAAACAGCGAGCTGCATTTGTACTTGATAAAAATACGAATGATTTGTATCAAGCGTCAGTTTACCTTCCTTCTTTAAGCAAAATTTTGAGGATTCTACCAAGTCTTCAAAATTAGTATCTTTGGCGCAATACGGGCATTTCACTTCTACACAGCCATCTCCGCAACAGTCGCATGAAACAAGAGCATCTGGAGAAGCTCCAAAATATGGGTAGTCTGGGTTTATTAACAAGCCGACTGCATTTGTTTTATAATTTATATGTTTTGTCAACATTTTTTTTTATAATTATCTAAAGCAGTTTTTTCGTGCTCACATCCGTAAATAGTGTATTTTGAAGTAAACACATATTTTTTTGGATAACAAATCTTCTTAATTATACTAACAGATGGCTTTTCAATTGAAGTTCTACACACCGCTTTAAAATTGGAAGCTGTAATTCTTCCAGCACGATACGCAAACCATTTAGAAGATTTACTTTGTTTTCTCGTAGCTGCTTCAATATTTACACAATCTTCTTTCTTGACATTAATGTCAATACCTGTAGACAATTTTTGTAAATATTCCAAACTTTTCGAAATATATTCTCTCTTATACAGATCACAATATGTAAATATTTCTTTTCCTTTTCCTGCCATTTCAGATGCGAATGGTTCAACTGCAAAATGAAGAGTGGAGCTACCAACTTCCTTCAATTCTTCTAAAAATTGATTCATTTCCACTCCTTCTAGTACAGGGATTTCAGGTTCTGTGCTCTCCTCGGGAGGTTGCTCGCTTTCGAGCTCGCTTTTTGAACCAAATTTTATTTTTTTTGCTTTGGACATTACTCCAGCACTAGTAGAAAGTGCAGCCCAGTATGCTTTCGAACCTGTCACAGAGACTTCAATATTACGAACAGCATCGTCAATACTAAATGCTATTGCAGCTACATGTGAGCAAGTTTCTGCCAGCCCAGCAACACAATCACAATGTGCACTTATAATTTCTCCATTTTTTTCACAAATCATCCAAGCCGTAACTGGTTTACTTGTCACTCTTTGGGAATGTAGTACCTGAAAATATTTATAAATTTGTATAGTTATGTTTATTATTTTATTTTTTATTTATTCAATTAATTTGTTTCGGGCGATTGCCCATACAAATGGTATTGACAACAGCAGATAATATATAGAACTATGAATGTACAATACATACAAGATAATTACGCAAAATCACTATATTTTAAGTAAAAAAAGTTTTATAGTACCGTACCTTGCCTCTAACAACGATGTAATCTTTAATTTTCTTGCACTGGATTGGTCGAATCCAACCGCATCTGAACATATTGTATGCTTCCAAACTTTTGTACGCTTTAAATTCAGACGATGTATAATAACTCTTTTTATATACAAAATACTCCACTATATCAGGATACAATGTTTTTGGAAAATGTTCTGGAGACGACAATGTATCCATATCGAGACAGTATGGATCTTGACTGTCAATAAGCGATATTTTCTCCAAATATCTCACTTTCACATTCTCTGACAGAGAATAATAGTGTTCACTTAACTGAGCCATAATAAAACTTGAACTATCACAAATTTTAGATTGAAAAATCACAAAATAAGCACAGAAAAATAAAAAAACGTCAACTTCGCACGATGATATCAAAGACAATGAAACTGTTTGTTGGTCCACCAGGCTGGCGGGTTGCCTGCATTTGATCACGTGATGCACGGGCCCTATACACTGAACTCTATATTATATTATATAGAGTTCAGTGGCCCTTCACTGAGGACAGGTTAGGTTACGACGCATCTTTAATTAACTCTCTTTTCCAGCAGGCTGGCCGGCTAGCGCCTGCGTTCTGCGATGCGTATTACAAATTTATGCGTGAAATACACGAAATAACAAAAATTTATATAAGAAAATGAATTTAATTTTTATTTTATTGTCATGTATAATGTTCACATTATTATTACTAAAATTGGTAAAATCAGTTCTGAAAATATAAAACTGAGTTAGGATAGCACTATAATAGCAGTCGTCGTTTTGCCTGTACCCCCTTCGGCCTTGCACCCCCGTGCTACGCACTATACAGAAAACCCTTATAAATATATATATGTACGTATATTTTTCTTTAAGATGTGATATTTCATGTATGAAACATGGAGTAAGCAGGAGAAATAAAAAACGAAACACACTGGGTGCAGATTATTGTCGTACCAACTCATATAAAATTATAAATGTAAAATGGCTTTACCTATTAAGCGCGAAAATGAAAATATCTTTAAAAATTACAGAGTATGAATAAATATGAAATAAAATGCCGGTTGCATGCTGCTCTTGACCCCGACCATGCACCCTACAAGTCAGCGCCTATGAACTCTTGTATCGGATGTATTTTGGGAACGCAATTACTGAAATATCTGTTAACTTTTCCGTAACCAAGCTAACCACTCTAGATCGGCGGTTAATATTGTAACTGCGTTCAATTTCCGAATACACTATAAAGCCTGATTTATAGATTACACAGAACAGAATGGAATAGAATGGGATATAACCAAATTTCATTTTCTTTTCTATTCGGCTTGCTCCGATAATATTCGTGTGACTTGTGTGACTTTGTTGCTTTTGGCCCATCCACTTACCTATAAACTTACTGTAGACAACAATTCTTTTGCAGAAATACCATATTTTATAGCAAAAATAAACAATAACATTATTCAACAAATATCGTCAGTTTCAGCTAAGAAGCAATATTTACTATTCTGTTAGATTTTTTTTGGTTTATTAATTCTAATAACGCCAATTTTTTCTCAATTTTCTTCTCTTTTTTGGAACACATATTTGACTTGACACTTCTATGACAGTAAATTATTTATAATTGTCAGATCATAGTGATATAAAATAATCAAATCATCTGAAGAAAAACAAATACTTTCATTTTGCAACTTTGCAAAAAAAATATATCAACGGTGGCACAATATTTGAAAATGAAAAGTGCAAAGTTGCAAAGTGTTTGGTGGAACAGACCCCTCTGGACTGGAATACAGTATGTGTAACTGGTATCCATAGTAATGCATATGACAGTATAGTAAATATTGCATCGAAACTGAAAATCATGGTATAATTAATTTAGTGTAAAGGTGACACAAAAATAAGGTCATTCTACTCCAAAGTCTTCTATTCTACGCAATTTATAAATAGTCTTAAATTTCTGTTCCTACTCTATTCCATTCCTTATTCTAGAAACCTAGCTTAAAAGTCATACACAAAATCTTTGAATTTCAACATAAGTTTCGGTTATTCAATACCTTCAAAGAAACGTAAAACATAAAATTACTTACAATTTCAGGCATAAGATATTCTATTTCAGTAAGAATTCTCTTGTCCACAGTGCTGGAATTTTCATTTGAGCACATAAAGCACAAATCAATGATGGACTGCATGTTTAATAATTACTCTAATCGCTTTCAATAAACAATATCTACAGAACATTTATTTTTCAACTAATAGCTTATAGTTCTTGCAGTTACAAGAGAGGTTAACAAACTGATTTTTATGCACGCAGATCACAGACTCAATGGCAACCATGGCAACAGACAGGACAGATAGTGTTATTTTGCAGTTGCGCAGCGCTAACTACCGACGTTAGAGTGAATTAATACCCAAAAGTTCGCCAGTTGCCGGAATTTTTAAATCAAGATCTATAATTATTACAGAAATAGATTATAAATAAAAGAGAAATTAGGTAAAAAGCTTTTTATTTACAATTATACAAAATACATACAGAACAAGATAAATGTATTATAAAAAATCCAGTCCAGTCAAGTCAGTTAATTTGTTAAAATATGCTGTCGAAATTTCGACTTTTCTAAAGTGTTTATCAGATACAATAAAATTATGTACATATAATTGTAACAACCCTGAAGAAGATTTTAAAAAAGTGGAAACGTTGGCTGCATATATTTTAACAAATTGACCAGCGAGAATAAACTTATAATAATGAAAACTAATTTTATTTTACTATTTTCATGTAAAATTCATTTACCACGGTATTTCCAACATTCTCCAATTTATAATTTTTTTTATTTATTAATTTTACAAAATGATTCACCATAACTAAATGGAATAATTTGTTTATCTTTATACACATTTCCTCCCAGTGTTTGTCGCAAAATGAACTTTCAAATGATGACAAGGGAGATAATTTCGAAATTATATTTGGAAGAAGGATTATTTTTGGAATTTCAGAAAAATTTCCCATCATCAATAACTTTAACAAATTTTTCAGAAGCATATTTTAAATGTTTCTCGCCATGTACATATTCTTGGAACATTGTTAAATTATGAATGTCAGATGTCAGATAATGTTTCAGTGCAAAAGAACGTCTGACAAGACTGACATTCATAATTTAACAATTTCTTGACTAAAAAGCCGGCTTCATAAGCTGATTCATTAATATTTATATTTTGGAACAAGGTTTCAGTGAAAGTAAATTCTTGTGGGGTAATAGGAGTGGATGTACCCGACGAAGTTGAAGGGATGGAATCAGAGATATTAAAAATATTGGGAGAAGGAGATTTAGATAAAAGGATGTCGTGGGAAAGAAGAAGGCTTTCGCCATCATCTTCACAATTTGTACACATCCCACTTTTAATGGTATTATTTAAAATCGGTTTTATATGCACTGGCAAATTGTAAAGATGAGGGTTTTGGGTTACTTACACATAAACCTCTCGTTACGCTAAATAAATTCTCTAAAGGATCTTGGTTTAAGGCGGTTCACTGTTAGTCTTCAACCATCTAAGGTTTTGGAGGTGTAAAGGGACCGGTTACATGTGGGCCGTACCATAGACGTTCCCCCACTCCTAAAATTTTACTCCCAGTCTGGTTTGTACAGTCAAAAGAAAAATTATATTCTTGTGTCTATATTATAAATTACAACCGGCGAATTGTACCTTGCTATGAAATAAGGGTAGAACGGAATCTCTCAAATACTGTTACAGTTTACAGTAGACAAAAATAAATTTCTTTATAAAAGAAAATGAATTTTGATTTCAAAAATAAATTTGTCCTAATGAAAAATATTAAATTGTGTACAACAATTTCAGTAAAAATTTACATACAAAAAATTATAATAATTATATTAATACATAGTAATCTTTTTTATTTAGTTATTTCTTCAGATTCAGGAACAAGGCAAAGTAATGTGTATTAACTAGCAAAACATATACAAGTACATGTGTAAATATATCAGCTCCCATTGCGAATGTAAAAAAATAAATTCAAAAGATTTAGGTACTTAATTAAAATAATTTTTATCTTACTGCTTTCTTCCTTTCATGCTAACTTGGTGCTTCTAATAATCGGAGTCACAAATATTTAAATTTCTGGTGTGGCGCATTTACGGGGGGGGATATGGGGGATATATCCCCCCATGACATCGAAGAAGAGTAAAAATCAAGACGTTTGAATACTGTTTTACGATTTTTTTGCAATATCATGTAATATGTTATTATAGAACAGGTCGCCTAAAAACCAGGGCGTTGTTATATTTTTATCTACGATAAAGTTTTTGATTATTACACAAAATATTCTCATATCCCCCTCCAAGGGTCATGTCATATCACCCCCCCCCCCCCCCAAGGGTCATGTCTGGATACGCCACTGAGAGAGAGTATAGAAAAGAAGAGACGAAGCGTGCGTCGTAATAGAGTATATTATAGGTTTAAAACAGCGAATCTGTTACACGAACGGTAAAGCTGATATCACGGCTAGAGCAATATAGTGCGCGCGCATTTCCTATCTCCCGTTCTCTCTTTCTCCAATAGCACAAGTTAGGGAGTAAGCTAGCGTGTTTGTGCTAGTGATGGGTAAAACGGTTCCGCTTTCGGATTCATTATGATATTTCAGTTCAGCTGTGCTATCTAAGCACACCATTTTTTGTCATTTTATGTTACTATAAATGTTAAAGGTTATTTTATTCCCTATACTGTTTGATTGTATTTAATATTTCATATAATGGATATAGAGTTAAAGAATTATAAAGAAATGAAATTTCATATATCAGCCAGCTATGCTATATTCATGGAAACGGCTACTATATGAAGATAATATAGGTACCTATAAACTTTCTGTATAGAATTTGTACAAAATATGTAGAATTGACGGAAGGTAATGTGCATCAGATTTTTTTCTACAAAAAAAAAACACATTGGTTATACCAAATTGAATTTATGTAAAAAAAATCTGTTGTGGCCAGCACAAGACCTTCCGTCAATTCGATGTATTTTGTACAAATACCATACCAAAAGTTCTTTGGAAAAGATTCTATATATGCATAATTTAAAATTATAACCCGAACACATACAATTTTTTACAAATTCCATACCAAAAAGTTCCTTTGAAAAGATTCTATAAATCCAATAAAATTATAACATGAACATTCACTACGTAAATTGCACTTGACACTTCTTCAGCTTTTCGCTATTTTATTAGAGGTCGCTGTTTCTTACTCTTCTGTTCCACTCATTCCTGTTCAACGCATCTTCTTCTCACATTTCTTTCTATCTCAAGTCTTCTGCGATACAGTCCTTCCATCTTCTCTTTGGCCTTCCTCGTACTCTCGGCATTGACAGTTACAATCCTGAGACGAGGCTGCAACTGTATCACTTCCGAGGAACACCACTTTCCATTTTTGCACCTGACACTGACATCTATCAATTAGAATTTTTTGAATGTATCAGCTATTTCCATGATAAATAGGAAAGCTGACTGATTTTTGAAAATTAATCTCTTTATAATTCTTTAACTCTATATCTATTAAATATGAAGGAAAATGTATAATCAAACTGTATAGAGAAGAGCATTTTCTTTAACATTTATAATAACATAAAATGTCAAAAAATAATATTTAACTGAATTTTTTTAAGAAAAACTGTACTTCGGCTGGATCAATTATAACTAAAATCAAATTACCTCTTCATACGGATGGGTAAAGAAGAGGAATACAAAAGAATTATAATTTTTAAAATTGTAATATTGGAGTAATCGTCGGAGAAAAATTTGTCACACACACACACACACACACACACACACACACACACACATACATACATACACACACACACACACACACACACACACACACACATCAGATATATTAAAAATAGTAAATTCGTATAGTAGGGACCCTAAAACGTGCTTATTCATTAAAAACTCACGACCAATACCTTCCTTACCTAAAGGTGACGGAAGGTAAAAAGTGAATGTTAAATCGGTGCACTGATATATTTATTGATTGATCAGTACATCAATATATTCAAATCTAATGTTTTATCCTTATACATATGTATAATAATTATTATTATATTATTTATAAATACGTAATCCATTTCAAAATTGAATAAGGACTATTTTTATCCTCTAAGTTTAGTTATACTAGTATTCGTGTCAATTATATAACAATACATTGCAATTTCTTACAATTAAAATGTTAGTACCGAAAATAATTAAAACGACGCTAACTTATAATATTCGCCTCTTCAATGGGGTCCTATACCATTTTTCTTTTACTTTTTTTGTGTAAGAACAGGATGAAATAAGAATTTTAGTGCAAACGCGACTTAAAAATTTTACGTAATAAGCGAGATATGAATTTTTAAAGTTTAAGAATTTGTGCGTGACGTAGCAGGTACTAACAAGTGATCGACAAACAATAGGACAAACTGTTAGTTATAGAGGGAACAATTTTTTCATGTTTGCATAGCTGAAATGTTTGTATATAAAATCTTATACGTTATATTCCCGAAGAAATTATTATTAAGTATAAATAACGTAAACAATAAGTATTTTTTTCCTAATAAATTATAGAACATTGAAACAGTTTGGCAATATTATTACACAAAGTATGACGACGGATGGCGCTAGTGTTGGCTGTTTTAAGTTTCAATATTAATTTAATTAATATTACAAATTGATTTAATTATAAATATATTATTATTGTTAATATTACTAGATGTTATAATTAAACAAATTCATCAAACACAAAATTGTTAAAAGTTTTGTTAGGTTATAGAACAACATGACATTTCATATTCTTTCAAAGGTGACCGCTGAAGACGCGCGAATCTTCTTTTTAAAATCAGGCGACCAATCAAATTCTTAGTACCTAACGCGTAATACCCAATTAGTAATCAGCTTCAATCGCTTGTAGTTTGTGACCTAGTTAATATTTAAAGAAAAATTTTTCACTAATACTCATTAATTTATGTATATTTTCGTCTTCTTATTTAAGATAGTTAAAATATGACTATGGTATAGTACCCCATTTTCTTTCACAACCTTGCAATCAAACCTTCTACTTGTGTTTTCGACTGTATTCGGTAGCTAAGGGAAGTGGGAGCTAATGAAGTAAACTAAGCTTTGCAAGGCTGCGACATCTATGTGCCTATTTTGATACTAGAATTACAGATTAGTATTTCTTTGTTTACTAAAAAAACTACATAAGATATTTTAAAAATTGAAACAGAAATAGATTTCATAAATACATATTTATCCCGCTACAAGTTTAATTTTATTGAAAAATATTCACATTTTTAAGTAAATTGAAGTTGAAAAATGTCAAATATTGTCGTTATTATATTATTTTTTTCTTATTTGGCATAATTTTTCTAAAAAAAAATAGATTTGTGGCGGGCTGTATTAGTTCTTTATGGTTCTATATTTAAAATTTCAGTTGTTAATTTGTATTATTACAGGCAGAATCGTGGAAATACGGAGCTTTGTTTTTGACGCCGTTACGGCGACAAGTGTATCGCCTTAAAGTTCTTACGGTAAGATACTGAAAACCTAGACCCTTTAGAGAATTCCAAAGATATTGAACGTTGCGAAGTGTTACAATTAACAATGAAACTGTGGGTGGATTATGTACTTTATTATAGAAAGTTATAAATTTTATTCTATTCAAAGATCTTATTGCACTGTTCCAAAAATTAAAATGCGGAGATTTTTCTGTTAAACGTGTGGCCAATGGTTTTGTAGTCATAAAAACGCAGTTAAGGGTATCTAATAAATCGTTTAAGAATTTTACGAACGTGGATGTGCAGTCCCCCTCTATTTCCCCAAATGTAGTTAGTACGTGAAGAAAAGCAGCAGTGGACTGATTAAATATTTAAGCAGCGAGTTTTACCTTCATCTTCTGTCGATTTGTAGGGTTTATGTGCGCGTTACTTAACTTCGTAGATTTCAAAGACCCACTAGTACTATCTACTTCTACTGCCTTTTTAATGTCACTCCATTTAGCTGTTTTCCCTTCAAATACAACATTTTTGATCATAAAATTATTTCTGATGGCCTTCAACATATGAGGAGCATCAAAAAGATGTATAATTTTATTATCATCAATGTTGTACACAAATTAATCTCTCCCCTTACCAGACTCCAATGACAAATCACGTACTGCAGCCACGTTCCACAACCCGCTATCACAAACAGACGAAAGAATTTTAAATTTTGTTTTAGAATGTATTGCTCTGACAACTTCTTTAATTAATTTTTGTAATGTGTAACGATTCGCGGCACTGTGCGTTAGATAAAAGGCAACAGGTTGTTTCCATTTCTTGCCAATTCCGCGAATCATAAATACTAATACATGATCTGCAAGACGTGGCTCTTGTGTTCCAATCTCTACAAAACTCTTCACCTGCCAAACTCCTTTAGTAACATTTAAATTTAAATTTTTGCTCATCAAACATCAAAGTGCAATAACGATTCTTTAGAGACATATTTTCTGAAACAACATTTAAATAACTAAAGAACTGCTCATTGATTCCAGTTTTTAATTCAAAATAAGGTCATTTCAAAAAAAATAATTGTCGATTTTTTTTTATAAAATCATGAAATCTATCTCATTTAATAAATATAGTAATAGAAAATAATTTGAAATATGCTACTTTTCATTCATAAATTTGCTAATAAACGTTCGCGGTTTTAAACACGGACTAAATTTGTGACAACACAAATTCATCCTCACACAAAGACAATTCACTCACACACACACACGCTTCACAACATGAAACAGTAACCTAACCTAAAAGTGTGACAGCTGACAGCAAAATATACAAGAGAGAAGATTATTATTATTACTTTCTATTTCTTTAAAAGTACCAGTGCAGTATAAATTATGTAAATAAACCATTTATTTAAATAAATACCAAACCAAATAGTCATAGTTCTAAATTAAACTGGTAGAGCTCGACTGTCGTATCCGTGAATATGTGTCGTCAGCCGTTGAAATATTTGAAATTAAACGCAACTTTTAAAAAATCATATCTCTGATTCTAAAGACTTATAAGATGAAAAACATACACATACATGTTTAATTTGACCTATTTTTTCAAGAAAAAAATAAATCAGAAAATGTGAAATAACCCCATTTGAAAGACTCCTTCGCAACGTACGTATTGATGGCAAAGATAACAATTTCTCTAAAAACTTGTAACAACGTTGCTCATGCTTGAAAATAGCTAGAAATAAAAATTTTTCTTCTAGAGTATACCGTCTAGCTTTTTTAGTTTTAGAAAAGTTTGTTAATAAAGATAAAACAAAAACCCGTGGTAAACTATATATATATATTGTACATTATCTAATGATTTTGTTGAAAGTATGTCTACTTTGTTTTTTCTACACTTGTGGACGAGAACGCGGCCGCGTTTCCTGCTTAATGCCAGAAGTCTTTCTGTCTTTTGTAGACTGGAATACATTTCGTTTTTCCCCGGCCTCAACTGACTTTTCCTCTTGACTCCAAGATGTAACGTAATCGTTCCTATACCGGAAAGAAAATGCGATTACATATTTCAAATTAAAAGAAATAGCTATTTGTGTATTAAGAGCGCAAAATGCGACA
This sequence comes from Ophonus ardosiacus, assembly GCA_943142095.1. Taxonomy (NCBI): domain Eukaryota; kingdom Metazoa; phylum Arthropoda; class Insecta; order Coleoptera; family Carabidae; genus Ophonus; species Ophonus ardosiacus. Next base: position 27,502,510 of record OW964838.1, read on the forward strand.
TTGTCGATTGAGAGGTTGTTGCCGCGCGACGAAGGAGCGCGGCTTTCTCTCGAAATCGACAATGTCCATTTGCGCTCGAAACACACACAAGATTTTTTCTACAGTCACCACAATGGGGTCCTCCACCATAACAAAAAAATAATAAAATGTACACTTTATACTTACAGTACTGCTCAATAAATAACGATTGGCTAATACAAAAGATACGGTTTAAACTTAAAAAGGCTTTTAAATGATTATTTCGTTACATTAGCCATCTATTCCATAAAAAAAAAAACAAAATTAGAGCTTGGAGGCAAGGATTTGTGATGATTTGATGAGTTTTTGTAGCAAAATGTGTGGTTAGTTGTCACGCCTGTCACACTGAAAAAATTAACAAATATTTCAAGGAATTTGTGATTATATAGACATGTATGTGCATTGACTAACTTCTAGCAATTATTTAAGTAACGAAATAATAATGGGTGCGATTCAGTGGGTTGTATTAGGCTGTTTTAAGATCTGTATTAAGAGTTGTATTAAAAAACCTGATTCAGTGGCTTGTATTAGACTGTTTTAGGGCCGGTTTTTCAATATCTGATTAAAATTTTAACTACGAGTTAAATAAACAAAATTGAAACGAAATGAACTGTCAAATGACAGATTTATCATTGCTGTCAACAAAACGATGCAATATTGTTTACTTAACTAGAAGTTAAAATTTTAACCAGAGATTGAAAAACCGGCCCTTAGAGTGTTTATTTTAATACATGTGTATTAGTTGCCTAGGAAATTAAAACACTTCTTAAAATGGGTTATATCTGTTTTAAGTATTGTATTAACCTTAATTCATAATGTCAAATATGAAATATTAAAGTAAAATTATATATTTGACTCTTCATAAAGTATACTAAAGCAAATATTGAACTTAAAAAAATAATAAAACAGAAAATGAATAATTTAAAAAATTGAGGTTAATATGAATAAATTCAGGCAAGTTACAACAATTATATATATGTTGTCTATTTTCTAAGTTTGTTTAAGTAAAATAGGTGACACAATACGTGCTGTTGAAAGAGTTGAGCATGTTTGGCGTGTTGTTGATTGTAGAAGACGAAGAAGGATATACAGAAGACGAAAAACTATGACAATACTCTCTCCGAAAGTGATACCGATTATCAAAAAATGTATTTCAGAATGTAATAAATTTGATTCGAATTGACATATCTGGGTTTGGCGGTGATGTACCTCCTACAGTTTTGATTACAACAAAGAAATGCTTATTTACAATAATGGAAACTTGATTACAAAAATAAAAAATATCAATCAGCACAAACATCACTTTTATTTCTTTGGACATTCCAATTTACCACTTCAAAATGATGCAGCTTTTTTATTTTTCATTATTTTAATGTCATTTCCCTTATTTTCAATAATACCGTTCCGTTTAGTAATTGCCTCTTATTAAAATAACCTTTTCTTGATTAAACCAATCGGTTCTGTAATTCTTTTTCCTGACATTTTAATACGTTAAAATTTAAAATATAGGTCATAAAGTAGTGTAATATAACCTAAAATAACACAATTACAAAATGTTGACGTTTCAAATGCCGCCAATTTCGCACTTTGACAGTTATTACAGTGTTGCCAAGTGTAATTTTGCGTTTTAACTAAAACAGCTTAATACAGACCACTGAATCACCTTTGTTTTAAAATGTGTTTTAAGCTAATACAGTGTTTTAGTTAATACAAGTGTTAGTACAGACTTTAATATAACCCACTGAATCGCACCCAAAGTTTATTGTAATCAAAATAAATAGTTAACTAGAGATCAGATGTCAGAGTACGACTCGCAACTATCTTACCGCCATCTGTGTACAATCATTCCTATTACTAAACTTAACTGTTTATTTTATATTTAATTTTATTTTATCGTTATTTTACATTCTTCTTGAGTTTTTATTTAATCTAATCTAAGCATTTAATACTTTCGTTTTTGTAAATGAATGCCCTATTTCATTTTCACAGCAGTGTGGCATTTTGTTTGGTTATTTTAAATACCGACAGAGCATATGTCAAATTGACTTGTGAACGTGGTAAATGTGTAACTACAGTGCCATTAGTTCCTAACTAAACGTTTTCATTAAGAATGTAGACAAGTGACATTTCTCAACATTGTATATTTAGAAATTTGGACAGCGAGCGATTTTTCTACTTTGTCGCGCATGAGCGGCAAAGTGACATTTTGCGTTGACAAAAGAGAGCGCAAATGGCTACTTTCTATAGTGACTGTAGAAAAACACTTTTTCAAAAACATTTCATAAAAGTAAATTAATGGTTTGATTTTTTCTACATTTCTATTCTATTGAAATGAGGCACTTGCACGTGACGTTTCAACATGGCGGCCAACAGCTGATTCTGGTCAAACAAACCTTCAGTTTGTATTGCGTCTTAGCTAATGTTGTCTTACGGAGAAATATTGTCCCGTAAGCTTTTATTGTTTTTCAGAACTTATTGTTTTCTTTTGGAAAAAGTGATTATAGTGTGTAAAGGTGAATGTACGAGCAGTGTTTTCCATAAGAAATATCTCAGGTCATTCTTATTATTTAATGAGTTCGAGGTTCTTAAATTAAAACTAACCCAATCGTAGGTTTTTGTGTATACTTTTATTGTATATAAAATAATTAAAATATAGTAAGATATTGTACGAATGTTTAAATGTATGTAATTTTCTTTAATAATTGTATAGAAAACATGAAAAACTATTTTTTAAATGACAGAATCACAAAATTTGATTAAAGTTTATTTTAGTAGATAGAAACAGAGAAAATATATATTTTTGTCTATGTTTTTCACGAAGGTTTAAAAATTAGATTATTAATTATTGATTTCATATTGATTTTTGAAAGGCATTTCATTTATAATTCTCGTCAAAAAAATGTCAATATAAGCATCCACATTATTTATCCACTTAAATTTAACGTACTTTGGTTTCCAAAGATAAATTAATGGCGTATAAACTTAATAAGCTCATTTGCAATAACAATACATATTATGATAATAAGAAAAATGAACCCGAAGATATACATATAATTATTTCGAATTTAATTTTCTTTCTAAATTAAAAAAATCTAACAATTCAATTTATTTTAATTTCAATATTCATGTTTTCTTTAACTATAGAAATCTAGAATGTAGGTACTGCAAAAATGAATGATTCATATACATAATAACGCGGCCCAAATTATACCACCACGTTCTTCTACATAAGATACCAATTAAAATTGTTTAAACGTTTTTTCCGTATCTGTCATAATAAACGAGATATTTTCAGAATTAATTTAGCCTGTAAATCAAAAACAAAAGACAATTGAAAATTTTTATGGCGACAATCAAATTTGTCTCTAAGGAATGTTTAAACAAGTTTATTGCGTTATCTACGTTTGATAATATTATAGGTGTCCGATTTTTTTGCCGGTCAGTGTATTTGATTTTGAGAGATTGAACTTTTTGTTGATTTTGGTCCATAATCCAAATTTGGGAGCTTCTGATGAGTTCTTTTCTTATTTAGCCCTTGGCAATTTAGTCTCTTAATACACTTTAGCTTGTTTGCTATGAGTTTTACGAGACATATTTTACCAGGACTCGAATTTGTAAATTTTTTGCACGGAGAACTATGCCACATAAATCCTTTATTAAACCTTAACCCTGATAAATGCACTCTTGTTTCGTAGGATCCGCGTTGAATCAAGTTTAAGCGTTTTCCTGCATTAAATCGTGTCACCACAGCCATAAAAGTTTCTGATTTGTTATTAGTTTCATTTGATATTAACTTAGCAGCGTGTTTTAATAAATTATCATTTGCACCTGTGACATGAATATAAATTAAATTATTTACTAAATTAGTCGTTGAAGAACTTTGGCCAACTTGTTCGCAAAAATAATCTTTGCAATTAGCATGGTCACCAAAAACATGTAATTGTCCTAACTGTAAATCAGTTTTTAACAATTCTACGTCTCCGTTTGCATTGTAGTATAATGACTTTTGTGCTATTTTTTCTAATTCTTTAATTTTTTTCTTTTATAAGCCATTTACGCACTATTATATTTATTGAAGCATCATTTTTAATTTTATATAATTGTTTGCTATAGTTTTTTATGCAATGGTTAGTGCAGTCCCGTTTATTTACTTTTCGCCCGTAAGAAACTTTTTCTTTAATATTGGCGAAGACACTGGAATCATCATCTGAAATCAATTCCAAATATTGCACCCCATGCATCTCTTCAGTTCGGTTGAATCCTTCAACTAATATGTCCGTTTCCATAGCACTAGAAGAACCGCTCCAATTTCTATAACATTTATGTTCTCCTATACAGGAATTTGTTTATTAGTTGCTCTGGCACAAACTGAACAATATTTATTACGCACACCTACGTATATTACTTTTCCAGTAGCACTACCAATAATTACTGCCTGAAAATAATAAAATTTAAAACAATTATAAATCAATCCAGAGGCGGATATTCTCAGCAGCGTCTAAAGCATTTCATAACACAATAATAATGATACTCACAGATCCTGAAGCCGCATTATAATTATGGCCATATGAGCGTTTGCTCCACCCACCATCGGCGTGAATTTTTATCCACGGCACACCATCTTTATTAATTTGATTATTTTGAATTGCCAATTCTTTTTCTTCTCTACCAGCTAATTCCATTTCATGCCACAGATTATCTTTCCAAGCCTGTTTTTATAATTGCAAATAAATATGGATAGAATATTTATAATAAGTAACATCACTTACATCGCCTAATTGTTTTTCTATTTTTTAAAAACTATAGTAAGACATTGGGGGGACATCAATTTAGGCTGAAAAATTCCTCCATATGTCCATAAGTACTGCCTGTTGCTAAGGAACCCCAAACTGCACCAACATTTAAAGTAGATTTGGTTTTAATAGGATCTTCTGTTAGACCTTTTTGCCGCAAATATGACATTTTAACACAATTCTGCTTACTAACCCAAGGCCACGGTTTATAATTCCTACAGGAATTAGTTTTCCAGACGAGCAAATCTGAGAATGATCGAACTGAAGATTTATTATTTGTGTTATTATATAATGTATTTCAACAATACGGTTTCCTTCTAATTTTGTTGATGTCTCCGAATACTTCTCTTTTTCAATAATTAGTTTATGATTTCTAGAGCTACAAAAATGCCACATTATGATATAAATCTCAAATTCTTTTTGATGTGTTTATGTTGTTAATAATATATCAAAATGCAATTGATGATTATTTTTAAATAACTTACGATTCATATTCCTAATCAGTTCCCCATGCAGTATCTAAATTAATAGTATTCTGCTCAGTGTTGCTATGATTCGATTCTTTGGGCAATAAATCCGCAATGCTAAGTAATTTCATAGTGTAATAATAAAGTAATTTATGACATAAAACAAACTTACTTTTTTATATTACTATTAGATTCATTTAAATAATTATCCATATCGAGTAGTGTACCGTCGTCATTCAAATTAAATGCAATTAATTTGCTGAAAAGAATTTTTGTGTTTTATTGTGTACAAACTGTATATTTTTTTATTAATTTACCAAGCAGAAAATATAGGAGATTCATCCATTTTACTACTCTGACCTATTTGATGATCAGAAACATAACTAAAATACGAATTTGAAATTATGCATTGCTTTTCATAATTAATTTTGTAATATTACTTACTGATCTTTTTTTCGATTTTTTTGAGCAATAGCTCTTCTATTCCTTTTTGATACTTTAGAAGGGTTTGTACCTTTTCTGCCCATTATTATATTAATGTAATAATTAAGTATTAAGTTTATAAGAAAATATGTCAAATATACCACAGAACCCGGGGTCACAACCACAGCCCACAGCGCCTCTATTTTTGAGAAGCTTGCCATTTAATGTACTGCCATCTAGCGCTCATTTAGAATCTAAATTTCATTTTAGTTTGTTAAATGCTCTCTACCTCCTTGCGGTGTTACTTTCAAAACGCATTCTTAAGTATGCCTGACTATCCAGATTTCGTTTCATAGTCACTACTTGTTTCTTCACTCGTACTTCGATCGAAGGTTTACTTGAGGTGAGTTCAAAACAACCTTGAGTAATGCTCAAGATTGATACTTAAAAAAAAAAAAATTAAATAGACTTGATACTTGATCAATATATAAAAAAAACTGTCAAACTGTCATTTCCATCACATGACATCTAAGTTAAATAATGAATCATGAAGATAATCAACAGTTTTTACAATTTGCATAGTAGAAAAAACCTTAATAACAATGAAGAAGGGTTGCTTCAAGAAGATATATTTGTGATATGACTCATGTATCTGTAATCTTTGACATATATGTAGATATCAAATATACAATTTGAGAGAAAAATATTAAAATTTACCAATATACCAACATAGTTATTACAAATTCTCTAAAATCCTCCCTAGAAAACCGAGAATTTACGAAGTTTCGACTATGAAACGATGTGCTTGAGGTCGAGAACGACCGGAGTAACGCTTGCTTGGCGAAGTAACACTCATGTACGATAAGAGATTGAGAATCGACTATGAATACGGGAACAACCTGTTGGTTTTTTGTATAACAATTTTACGCATGTGTATTTGGCGAAGGTGCTGCCATCAACGGTTGTGTCAGTTGTCAATAATCTAAACTATGACGAAGTGCAAGTATGAAAGAAAAAGATCATAAGAATTATATTGCCAATGCCAACTGAATCAGTTATTTTTGATCTCTCTGTAATTTCTAGCTCTTTTTCCGCTTCGGTAAATATCGCCAAGAAGAAGCCTTCTGCAGATAAATACATGTGCAACAACATAGGTCATACACGGATGAAGAAGAACCTTTGTATATTAAGCAATTGAAAAAACTCCGTTGGGGACATTTGACACATATTAAACGAGAAATGCGTCGACTTGAAGATTTAGAACGTTTTCTCGAATCTTGTGATCTAATAAATGATATTTTTTTTTCTTGTACAATGTATTTTTGCTTAAATTTACACATGTATCTTATATGTAGAAATAATAAAAAAGAAACTTTTATAATAATGCTCTAATTTTAAAATGATATACGAAGGTAACCCTAATATGGGATATGTGATCTTGATTCAGTTTAGAGAAACCAAGATCGAGAACAATACGAGGAAATCTGCATTTGCCTTTTTATCAAAGTTGTTAAGAAAAATAACTCAACATTCAAAATGAAACATTTTCTGCAAAAAAAATTCCGGCAACGTAATAAAGGTTAATCTATAACAAATTATATATATTTAGAATGTGTTATAATATGAATTAATAAGAAAATTATTTTATTATTCAAGAAACTTATGATCTTCTTCCAAATTAACGATAATTAAACTTAAGATTTTGTATACGAGCAACAAAAGTTAATGTACAATAATTTACATGTATTGGAGACTATTTAACAACATAGTTCCAAAAATTTTATATTTTGAAACATATAAACTATAAAATGTAGTTTTTTCTTGAAATCCTGTACAGGGTGGAACAAATTCGAGTTCCTTATATGAAAAACTTACTTATTATGCACGCTAGAGAAAATTGACGTATGTCTGTATGGGCCAATTTTTTTAGGCAACTTTAATAGGCACCACAGAAATTTTCGATCGTCCTTTGTTTTTGAGCTACAGGCTAAAACTTGATTTTCACTTATTTTAAAAATACGTCATATTTCGCTATTATAAAAGATACAGATAATTTGTATAATAATTTTCGAGATGTAACACAAACGTATTTTTTAAATGGGAATATGTTGAAAATAGTCTCATCTTTTTCCTTATTTTATAAGCTTTTTAATGATGTATAACAAGTCTACATTCTTTTGTTTTGAACAAGAATAAAACACGAATTATTAATAATTAATTTTGGAGTGAAAAAATGAAATTTATTAATAAATGAAAAAATCAATTACAAATTATCATTAACAAGCCAAAAAACAAATTTTTAGACGACCATTGTGATAAGTATGCCATATCAACGTAGTATCCTAACACTGAAAGTTGAACTTAGTGTTACGATATATTTCATATCGTAATAGCTGACACGGTTGCTAGGTTACTATGTCATTATTTTCTGGCTATATGTATACATTATTCATTTGTCAGCTGTCCGTACGTTTGAACCTAAATATCAGTTTTGAAAAAAAGTAAAATTTATTTATGCTCGTCTAAAAAATAATGTTCATAACTTGTATGAAATTCAAATATCTTAGCTCGTGTGTATTGACTTGCACTCCGCTACGCGTCGTGCGTCAATTTACACTCGCATGATATTTGGTATATTTCATAACTTGTTACGAAAATAACTATATATTAAACAATTTTAAATAAAGCAGCCATATCGAATACGGCTGTCAATATATTGTCAGTGTGGTTCTAACAACGTTAGTTACCAAGCAGTGTGTTTTTTCGTATGTATATTTCAGTGGAAACAATTTTTTTACATATTTTACATTAAAAATCCTTTACTTTAGTATGTATTTTTACATGTCTAGCTAAGTATGACTTTTGTGAGAAACATTAAAAACTCGCATGATATTTGGTATATTTCATAACTTGTTACGAAAATAACTATATATTAAACAATTTTAAATAAAGCAGCCATATCGAATACGGCTGATGACATTGACAGATATACTAAATGTCACGTCCTATGTCCAGTTTAAAAAAAAAACGCGATAATGCATTGCTGTCAATCATTTTAAATGTAACTATGGTAATGACATACGCCCATGTTCACTGATAAAAAAAACTCTCGGTATATTTCAGTGGAAACAATTTTTTTACATATTTTACATTAAAAATCCTTTACTTTAGTATGTATTTTTACATGTTTAGCTAAGTGTGACTTTTGTGAGAAACATTTTTTACATTCTTTACAATGAAAATCTTTTACTCCAGTATGTACTTTCATATGTATGGCTAAGTATGATTTTAATGAAAACCATTTTTTACATTCATTACATTGAAAATCTTTTACTCCAGTATGTAATTTATTATGTTGAACTAAGTTTGATTTTTGAGAAAACCATTTTTTACATTCTTTACATTGAAAATCTTTTACTCCAGTATGTAATTTATTATGTTTGACTAAGCTTGATTTTTGTGAAAACCATTTTTTACATTCATTACACTGAAAATCTTTTACTCCAGTATGTAATTTATTATGTTTGACTAAGCTTGATTTTTGTGAAAACCATTTTTTACATTCATTACATTGAAAATCTTTTACTCCAGTATGTAATTTATTATGTTGGTCTAAGCTTGATTTGTGTAAAAACCATTTGTTACACTCATTACATTGAAAATCTTTTATTCCAGTATGTGATTTCATATGTCTGGCTAATTTTGATTTGTATGAAAACCGCTTTTTACATTCGCTACATTGATAAACTTTTTTACTATAAATCTTACGACCTGCACAAACTGAAATATTTTCATCAGAGTTAATTTCACTATCATCAACAAATGCATCGTCAGGATCATCAGAATTCTGATCACTTTCGTCTTCCATATCAGCGCTGCTGTTTTCATAGAGATGTGTGTCTGTTGTTTGCGGTGGGCTCCCCTCCTTCATTATTTTTTGTAGTAAATCATCACATTCACGATCGAGATGGTTTTCTGGTAGTGGATCTTCTTTAATACAAATTTCGCCTACTAATTTTACATCCAGATTTTCACTCTTAGCTAACACTTCCTCGCTAATACAAAGTTCATTGATTTGATTAACATTTGTTTCGGATGTCTTACACTTCTCTGTCACATCTGTGTAGTTCTGTTCTTCCTTCATCCACGTTTCCAGAAAACGTAGGCTGTTCTTTACACATTCTTTCTTAAATGTACTAAACAAATTAAGTTTCTTTTCGCAAAAAGAACAGATGCGCAGCGGAATCTTCAACTTGATGATTGTCTGAAACATACATTTTCATTATACAGTTAAGTAGAAAAAATTAGTGTGATCAGTGGAAGGTTATCTGAGCTTTAGTTTTAGTAATTCTTTTAAAATTTATCAAGCTTTCGTGTATTTGATTTTAAACTTCATCAGGTCAGTTTTGGTGAAATTATTTGAAAGTCATTGATTTACATAAAAAATGGAAGAATTTCGACATAACTTTGGTTAAAATTAACAAAAATAAGAACATATTAATTTTGACAAAATCTATATTGTTTTTGTAAGTCGCATATGATTTTTTGAGTCTAAAATCAGATAAGTCCCATTACTCTCGAAAAATTACTGATATAAAAAATTATTTCGTACGCCGCTGGTTAGTTAATAAAAGTATCTAACTTTTATATGTGAAATGTTTTTCTCGATTATTAATAGTTTAGAAAGTTATTTGAAAAAGAATAAATCAACAAAATTCAGTTCTCAGCCTCCAAAGACGCACAAAAAGTTCTATTTAGCCGACATCGTACCTCTTATAGTTTTCGAGATCTCAACCAGGGGCGGTATTTTAGCACCCCTGTGCAAAATTTTGTTATGCGGCGTTAAAAAAGTGCACTTTTTTCACAGTTTTATTATGTTAAAAAAAGACATACCTACTTTATAAATTCATTTTAATGAAAAAAAAATATGTATAATATATATTTTATTTAGAATATGAAAAATACAAGCAAAAACATAAAATTAGTACAGTATTACAGAAAAGATATTTTTCTTGCTTTGGGGGCTGCGAATTCGGCAATAATATTTTTAAGATTCAAAGTTTCAATTACTGAACTTTCAATCGATATCAATGCCAGATTGTTTCATTTGTCTTGTGACATTGATGTTCTTAGATAATTTTTTATCATTTTGAATTTTGAGAAAGATCTCTCTCCAGTAGCAACTGCAACCGGAATAGGCCGTGAGCGACGATAGTGTTGGCTCCTGGTAGTAGAAAATAAAACTATAGCACTGGTGATAAAATATCCGCAGCCATTAGTGAATAATAGATCTTAACATATAAAATTTGTGTTTGACGCACATTTTTTTTTTTTTTTTTGTTAGTATTTTATTATCTACATATTGTGACGGGCACGAGAAAATATTGTTCTGTTCCCCAATGTAAAAGTTATGCTGGTGGAGACATAAGTTTACATTACTTCCCTCAGGATTCCAAACAAAAAAAAGCTTGGCAATTTAAAATGAAAATTGGCAAAAATATATCAAAATATATGGCAGTTTGTTCTTTACATTTTAAGGAAGACGATTTTCACTGAAGTAATTATTTACATTAGAAATTATCATATGTACGCATATATATATATATATATATATATATATATATATATATATATATATATATATATATATATATATATATATATATGTCCCAAAGAGTTTTATACAAATGGAGAAAAAGTAAATCTTACATTTCATAAAAAAAAATTCTTGATAAAAAGCTCTGCATGACTTGTAGATCCATAATCAAGTACAAAATTTTTAAAACATTGGCCGGAATACAGGGAAAATCAAAATTATGATTTGGAGTGAGAGTAAAATACGGGATGCAACATAGACTAACTTTTACCAATAAACTTGTGGCGACCAGCAAGCCATGAAATATATGTGTCGACCAGCAAAGTTTTGGCTATTTCTACAAACTCATAAAATGGTAATTTTCGTTGGCTGTTACCATCTCTCACTACTCACAGTTACTAATTTTATTTTAACTTTTTGCAACCATGGCATACCCTATAAATTTGTAATTGTAACACGTATTCATTAACACTCTATATTATTTATACGTATGTGACAAATATATTTTATTATATGATAATCTACTTTTCTAATTTTGCATACCTACTTCTTTTCTTTTCCATGTCCAATATTTTTCATATGCATTATTCATTTTATTAATTGATTATATTGCAAAATATTGTTATAAAATTAGTTTTATAAGAAACAATTTAAAATTCTAAAAAAGTTTTATTTTCACTTTACAGATAACAGCTTTGATGACAGCTATTTAAATTTGGCGCTAGTACGGTTCGTTCACAACAAACTCTTTCAAGATGCAGTTAAGAAACCGGAAACCTACTTCAGTCGATTTTGACGTCATCACTTTCGGAGTCAATGGGGGCTGTCAGGCAAAGCTATCGCAGATGGCAGCACTCCAGTAAAAGCGATTTGAATGATTTAAAGCGGGAAAAATAATGGCGGTTATTACGAATATTTTGATGCAAAAATAATTAGATAAAAATACATAAGAAACATTGTACACAATTTAACAATAATTTTGCAACACTTTTATTGCAATCGTAAGTCCTTAACAATAAAATCAAATTGTCAAAATTTTACAGTGACAGTAGTGAGTCATCCGACAGTACTTTCAGTTTGCCTTCTCTGTGGATAAATACACATTATGGAAAATAATTATAATTTATGGTCTATTAATAATTTAAAAGAGGAATTAAGGTTATAATAATAATAATAATAATAATAATAACTTTATTACCCAACAGAATCTCCAATTATAGGGTAAAGAATAAGATAAATAAACTAATACAATCAAATACACAAAAATTAATACATATAAATTTACAGATAAAACATAGGACAAAATTTAAACAAAAATATCTTCGTATAAAGCATCTGCATTACGACACATCACATGTATGGGCGAGCGCTGGAGAACATCAGTACGAGCGGTAGGTAAATGAAAACTGCTACTATGCCTCGATGCAATTCTGGGTACATGGATTGGGATGCGTGACAGCAAAAAAGGTGAGTCTATGCTGTTATGAAGAAGTGACCACAGGAATCTTGCGCTGGAAACTTCTCGCCTGTAACTCAAGGATGGTAACGAATGACGCTCAAGTAAGGAATTGATATCTGTGTCTCGATCGGGATATTTATGGTCAATTTTATAGGAAATATATTTCATAAATCTTTTATGGATGCGATCAAGGTGAGAAATTTGAGTGGCATAAAAAGGGTACCATATTAAACTGGCATACTCTAATTTACTAACCACGAATGAGAAATACAAAGCTTTAATAGCAGAAATATCTTCAAACATTTTACAGGTTCGGAAAATAAATCCCATAGTTTTGTTGGCCGAAGAGCAAGTATTTACTATATGCTCATTAAATCTAAAATTATTGGAGAATGTAACACCTAGATCTTTAATAGAGTTCCTACGACAAAGAGTGGAACCACAAATAACATATGTATGTATGACAGGATTATTTTTCCGACTATATGATACTATGTTACATTTATCTACATTAAGGCTGAGTTTATTATCGTTGCACCAGGAAACAAGGATGTCAATATTTTCTTGTAGAATAAGTGCATCAGTAATTGAGGAAATTTTACAATATAATTTGATATCATCAGCATAAGCCAAAGTGGGACAGGTGAAAGAATCTAGCAATTCATTTATAAACAAAATGAATAATAAAGGCCCTAAATTAGACCCTTGAGGTACTCCGGAGGTAGCGATAAATGAAACGGAAGAAAAACCATTGTAAAAGACATAACAAGATCTATGAGACAGATAAGAAGCTAAAAGAGATATAAATGTAGAAGAAGAACCAAATGAACTAATTTTTGAAAGTAGTAACCCGTGATCAATAGAGTCAAAAGCTCTGGAAAAGTCACTGTAAATAACATCGACTTGACCTTTTTTATCAATAACCTCACTGACATATTGGGAAAAGCAAGCCAAATTAGTTACTGTGGAACGTCCACGCATGAAGCCATGTTGGTCAAATGAGATTAAGGATTTTGTATTTAGAAGTAAGGAATTATAAATTACTTTCTCAAATATTTTGATGGTTATACTTCTTATGAGCGCTGTTGGTTGTCAGATTTGATACCAGAATGTGCAATTGTAGACAAATTTTGTACTAGCGCTTACTTGCTCACATGCACATTTCATTGCTGAATCGCAGAGAGCTATTGCTGGAGTGGCGCCATTAGTTCATCAAAATCCCACTGACAGCTCTCATTGGAAAATAGTAAAATTTAAACATTTAAAATAGATTATTCAATGCTTCTATATTTAAATTATTAAAAGAAGACAAATTTCATTCTTGTCATTTTCAAAATCATCGAGTTAAGATACTGCTCTTATTACTTGCTTGCGTTATTTATAAATCAGTATTATTGTGATGACAAGTTCATTTAACAATGATAACCTATATTGCATTTTATCTGGACTGGAATCAGTTGGAATACAGTATGGAGTATTCCCTGACAGTATGTGTAACTGGTATCCATAGTAATGCATATGACAAAATAGTAAATATTGCATAGTAGCTGAAAATCACGATATAATTAATTTAGTGTAAAAGTGACACAAAAATAAGGTCATTCTACTTCAAAGTCTTATATTCTACGCAATTTATAGTCTTAAATTTCTGTTCCTATTCTTTTTCATTCCTTATTTTATAAATCTGACTTAAAATTGAACATACACAAAATATTTGAATTTCAACATAAGTTTCTGTTATTCAATACCTTTAAAGAAACGTAAAACATAAAATTACTTACAATTTCAGGCATAAGATATTCTATTTCAGTAAGAATTTTCTTGTCCACAATGCTGGATTTTTCATTTGAGCACATAAAGCACAAATCAATGATGGGCTGCATGTTTAATAATTACTCTAATCGCTTTCAATAAACAATATCTACAGAACATTTATTTTTCAACTAATGGCTTATAGTTGTTAGTTACAAGAGAGAGGTTAACAGACTATGCAAAATGCAAGCAGATCACAGACTATACCTAACGGCAACAGACTGGACAGATGGTGCTATTTTTAAAACTGCAGTTGCGCAGCGCTGACTACCGACGTTAGATTGAACTAATAACACAGATTAGGTCATAGAAAACATATACTAACGTGGATTAGGTATTCTCAACTGAAATGACCGATAGAGGCGCTGCAAGCACTTTCTATATGGCGGATGCATGACGGTAGGTGTACAATCTGTCACTTTCATATGATACAATTTTGCTTGTGTTTCTTCAAAATGAAGCTAAGTATTGTTCAGATATTTGTCTTTCTAAATGCTACTCATCATTCTAGGATTATTGTTGAAGGTATGATTGTATATAATATTCATTTACTACTTTATTTAAAATATTAATCTTGTAAACAGGCGAAGAAGTTCTGAATGCGAATCACATTATATTATGTCGAATTACCGATAGTTATCGAGAAATTATAAATATAACATCACTCTGTCTTTAAAAAAGTGCTCTGTCGTTACAAAGATGGCACAGCACTTTTTTTAATTTCTCCGTTGAGAAGGAATTTCCAAAAATTTAAATAATCATAAATATGTTTCAAATATAATTATTAATAATATTACCTGGAAGAATAAAGTCAATGTCTTTGAAATGTCTCGAACATACTCTCATATACTTGGAAATTTGTTTTCCAGAACGTAAAACATACTTACAAGCTCCAATATTTGTTGAATACCTGCATTTGTGGTTATACTCACTTTATTTTTACATATTTTTGGAAAAATGTGGAAACTTAAATGATTTTCCCTACTCATAAGCGAATGACACCCGTATACACAACACATAATATTGCTTTTACCGTGTTTTACAACATTCATTTTCGTATAAAAGAAATACTTTTAAAAAATGTATGCTAACATTATGTTGTATTTGCGCGCACCTACCGTCATGCACTAGTTCAAAATTTAGTCACCAGATGTCATATCGATTCTCTACAGTTGTCAAACCTGTGCTAATACCCAAAAGTTCGCCAGTTGCCGGAACGTTGGCTGAGTATATTTTAACAAATTGACAAGAGAGAATAAACTTATAATAATGAAAACTAATTTTATTTTACTCATTTCATGTAAAATTCATCTACCACAGTATTTCCAACGTTCTCCAATTTTTTTTTATTATTATTTATTAATTTTACAAAATGATTCACCATAACTAAATGTAATAATTTGTTTATCTTTATACACATTTCCTCCCCATGTTTGTCGCAAAATGAACTTTCAAATGATGGAAGGGAGATAATTTCGAAATTATATTTGGAAGGATTATTTTTGGAATTTCAGAAAAACTGAGATCTTTTCCATCATCAATAACTTTAACAAATTTTTCAGAAGCATATTTTAAATGTGTCTCGCCATGTACATACTCTTTGAACATTGTTAAATTATGAATGTCAGATAATGTTTCAGAGCAAAAGAACGTCTGACAAGACTGACATCCATAATTTAATCAAAAATATTGGGAGAAGGAGATTTAGATAAAAGGATGTCGTGGGAAAGAAAAAGGCTTTCGCCATCATCTTTACAATTTGTACACATCCCACTTTTAATGGTATTATTTAAAATCGGTTTTATATGCACTGACAAATTGTAAAGATGAGGGTTTTGGGTTACTTCCACATAAACCTCTCGTTACGCTAAATAAATTCTCTAAAGGATCTTGGTTTAAAGATCTTACGGTAAGATACTGAAAACCTAGACCCTTTAGAGAATTCCAAAGATATTGAACGTAGCGAAGTGTTACAATTAACAATGAAACTGTGGGTGGATTATGTACTTTATTATCGAAAGTTATTAGTTTTATTCTATTCAAAGATCTTATTGCACTGTTCCAAAAATTAAAATGCGGAGATTTTTCTGTTAAACGTGTGGCCAATGGTTTTGTAGACATAAAAACCCAGTTAAGGGTATCAAATAAATCGTTCATGAATTTTACGAACGTGGCTGTGCCGTCGCCCTCTATTTCCCCAAATTTAGTAAGTACGTGAAGAAAAGCAGCACTGGACTGATTAAATATTTGCGCAGCGAGTTTTACCTTCATCTTCTGTCGATTTGTAGGGTTTATGTGCGCGTTACTTAACTTTGTAGATTTCAAAAACCCACTGACCCACTAGTACTATCTACTTCTATTTTTAAATTTTGTTTTAGAATGTATTGCTCTGACAACTTCTTTAATTAATTTTTGTAATGTGTAACGATTCGCGGCACTGATCATTGATTCCCGTTTTTAATTCAAAATGGGGTCATTTCAAAAAAAATAATTGTCGATTTTTTTTATAAAATCATGAAATCTATCTCATTTAATAAATATAGTAATAGAAAATAATTTGAAATATGCTACTTTTCATTCATAAATTTGCTAATAAACTTTCGCGGTTTTAAACACGGACTAAATTTGTAACAACACAAATTCATACTCACACAAAGACAATTCACTCTCACACAAAGACAATTCACTCACCCACACACACGCTTCACAACATGAAACAGTAACCTAACCTAAAAGTGTGACAGCTGACAGCAAAATATACAAGAGAGAAGATTATTATTATTACTTTCTATTTCTTTAAAAGTACTAGTGCAGTATAAATTATGTAAATAAACCATTTATTTAAATAAATACCAAACCAAATAGTCATAGTTCTAAATTAAACCGGTAGAGCTCGGCTGTCGTATCCGTGAATATGTGTCGTCAGCCGTTGAAATATTTGAAATTAAACGCAACTTTTAAAAAATCATATCTCTGATTCTAAAGACTTATAAGATGAAAAACATACACATACATGTTTAATTTGACCTGTTTTTTCAAGAAAAAATAAATCAGAAAATGTGAAATGACCCCATTTGAGACTCCTTCGCAACGTACGTATTGATGGCAAAGATAACAATTTCTCTAAAAACTTGTAACAACGTTGCTCATGCTTGAAAATAGCTAGAAATAAAAATTTTTCTTCTAGAGTATACCGTCTAGCTTTTTTAGTTTTAGAAAAGTTTGTTAATAAAGATAAAACAAAAACCCGTGGTAAACTATATATATTTTGTACATTATCTAATGATTTTGTTGAAAGTATGTCTACTTTGTTTTTTCAACACTTGTGGACGAGAACGCGGCCGCGTTTCCTGCTTAATGCCAGAAGTCTTTCTGTCTTTTGTAGCCTGGAATACATTTCGTTTTTCCCCGGCCTCAACTGACTTTTCCTCTTGACTCCAAGATGTAACGTAATCGTTCCTATACCGGAAAGAAAATGCGATTACATATTTCAAATTAAAAGAAATAGCTATTTGTGTATTAAGAGCGCAAAATGCGACATTGTCGATTGAGAGGTTGTTGCCGCGCGACGAAGGAGCGCGGCTTTCTCTCGAAATCGACAATGTCCATTTGCGCTCGAAACACACACAAGATTTTTTCTACAGTCACCACAATGGGGTCCTCCACCATAACAAAAAATTAATAAAATGTACACTTTATACTTACAGTACTGCTCAATAAATAACGATTGGCTAATACAAAAGATACGGTTTAAACTTAAAAAGGCTTTTAAATGATTATTTCGTTACATTAGCCATCTATTCCATAAAAAAAAAAAAAACAAAATTAGAGCTTGGAGGCAAGGATTTGTGATGATTTGATGAGTTTTTGTAGCAAAATGTGTGGTTAGTTGTCACGCCTGTCACACTGAAAAATTAACAAATATTTCAAGGAATTTGTGATTATATAGACATGTATGTGCATTGACTAACTTCTAGCAATTATTTAAGTAACGAAATAACTAATAAGTTTATTGTAATCAAAATAAATAGTTAACACGAGATCAGATGTCAGAGTACGACTCGCAACTATCTTACCGCCATCTGTGTACAATCATTCCTTTTACTAAACTTAACTGTTCACACAATTTATTTTATATTTAATTTTATTTTATCGTTATTTTACATTCTTCTTGAGTTTTTATTTAATCTAATCTAAACATTTTATACTTTCGTTTTTGTAAATGAATGCCCTATTTCATTTTCACAGCAGTGTGGCATTTTGTTTGGTTATGTTAAATACCGACAGAGCATATGTCAAATTGACTTGTGAACGTGGTAAATGTGTAACTACAGTGCCATTAGTTCCTAACTAAACGTTTTCATTAAGAATGTAGACAAGTGACATTTCTCAACATTGTATATTTAGAAATTTGGACAGCGAGCGATTTTTCTACTTTGTCGCGCATGAGCGGCAGTGATATTTTGCGTTGACAAAAGAGAGCGCAAATGGCTACTTTCTATAGTGACTGTAGAAAAACACTTTTTCAATAACATTTCATAAAAGTAAATTAATGGTTTGATTTTTTCTATATTTCTATTTTATTGAAATGGGGCACTTGTACGTGACGTTTCAACATGGCGGCCAACAGCTGATTCTGGTCAAACAAACCTTCAGTTTGTATTGCGTCTTAGCTAATGTTGTCTTACGGAGAAATATCGTCCCGTAAGCTTTTATTGTTTTACAGAACTTATTGTTTTCTTTTGGAAAAAGTGATTATAGTGTGTAAAGGTGAATGTACGAGCAGTGTTTTCCATAAGAAATATTTCAGGTCATTCTTATTATTTAATGAGTTCGAGGTTCTTAAATTAAAACTAACCCAATCGTAGGTTTTTGTGTATACTTTTATTGTATATAAAATAATAAAAATATAGTAAGATAGGAACATATTGTACGAATGTTTAAATGTATGTAATTTTCTTTAATAATTGTATAGAAAACATGAAAAACTATTTTTTAAATGACAGAATCACAAAATTTGATTAAAGTTTATTTTAGTAGATAGAAACAGAGAAAATATATATTTGTGTCTATGTTTTTCACGACGGTTTAAAAATTAGATTATTAATTATTGATTTCATATTGAATTTTGAAAGGCATTTCATTTATAATTCTCGTCAAAAAAATGTCAATATAAGCATCCACATTATTTATCCACTTAAATTTAACGTACTTTGGTTTCCAAAGATAAATTAATGGCGTATAAACTTAATAAGCTCATTTGTAATAACAATACATATTATGATAATAAGAAAAATGAACCCGAAGATATACATATAATTATTTCGAATTTAATTTTCTTTCTAAATTAAAAAATCTAACAATTCAATTGATTTTAATTTCAATATTCATGTTTTCTTTAACTATAGAAATCTAGAATATAGGTACTACAAAAATGAATGATTCATATACATAATAACGCGGCCCAAATTATACCACGACCACCACGTTCTTCTACATAAGATACCAAATAAAAATTGTTTAAACGTTTTTCCGTATCTGTCATAATAAAAGAGATATTTTCAGAATTAATTTAGCCTGTAAATCAAAAACAAAAGACAATGGGCTACTTGCGTGGTACTGAAAATCCGATTTCTGTCACTATATACGTAATGTTATATTGAAAACATATTTAAAAATATAAATTTTATTTTAAAATAATTATTTGTTTTTTACTTAATTAAGAAAGAAAATTTTCTGTGACGTCTTTATATTGAACTAAGGGAGAGGAAGCATGTTTAAGAATGTTATCAATAGATGGCATGGCGTGCGAGAAAGTTTTAATTTAAATTTGACATTAGTTCATTTTTCTCTCGGTCTCTCAAATACATTAATTACTTAATAAATAAACACATAGGTAGTTACTTGTAATTTAAAATATCGATACCTAAAAGATAAACTAAAATACTAACCTCCAAACTATTATTGAAACGTCAAACAGGTGATCTACATTACCCGCACAAACATACCATTACTATGGGACGTCACCACGCTGTGACTTTACGACTATTAATTGGTGCGGCGTAATTCTACGTCATACATGGCGGGAATTCAAATAATCAAATTTCATTATTTTTTTTCTGGCTAATTAATAAAAATTTTGTCAAAAGAAAAAATATGGGTAGCAAGTTTTTACCTTCTCTTCAAAAATATTAAATAAAAAAAAAATACGCAAGTAGCCCATTGAAAATTTTTATGGCGACAATCAAATTTGTCTCTAAGGAATGTTTAAACGGTTTTGCTCTATGAAAAACAAGTTTATTGCGTTATCTACGTTTGATAATATTATAGGTGTCCGATTTTTTTGCCGGTCAGTGTATTTGATTTTGAGAGATTGAACTTTTTGTTGATTTTGGTCCATAATCCACATTTGGGAGCTTCTGATGAGTTCTTTTCTTATTTAGCCCTTGGCAATTTAGTCTCTTAATACACTTAGCTTGTTTGCTATGAGTTTTACGAGACATATAGGATTTCATTATTTTACCAGGACTCGAATTTGTTTATTAAACCTTAACCCTGATAAATGCACTCTTGTTTCGTAGGATCCGCGTTGAATCAAGTTTAAGCGTTTTCCTGCATTAAATCGTGTCACCACAGCCATAAAAGTTTCTGATTTGTTATTAGTTTCATTTGATATTAACTTAGCAGCGTGTTTTAATAAATTATCATTTGCACCTGTGACATGAATATAAATTAAATTATTTACTAAATTAGTCGTTCAAGAACTTTGGCCAACTTGTTCGCAAAAATAATCTTTGCAATTAACATGGTCACCAAAAACATGTAATTGTCCTAACTGTAAATCAGTTTTTAACAATTCTAAGTCTCCGTTTGCATTGTAGTATAATGACTTTTGTGCTATTTTTTCTAATTCTTTAATTTTTTCTTTTGTAAGCCATTTACGCACTATTATATTTATTGAAGTATCATTTTTAATTTTATATAATTATTTGCCATAGTTTTTTATGCAATGGTTAGCAGTGGCGTACCCAGAGGGGAGGCGATGGGGGCGATCGCCCCCCCTAGACCCTAGACCTACATATTTTTTTATATGCACACACAAACACAATTAGGGAAACGCCAAAAAAGCTTTGTATTTAAAAAAGTATTTATTCTCTATCTTTTATATTTGTGTTGGAAATTCTTGATCTACAAGAAATAAAAAATGACAATATGACACTCAAATATAGCCACATAATAAAGATTGATTATCATTTATGGAGATCTTAAATTTTGCTTGGTCTTTAGGACTGTAGATCAAGAGTTAAAAATCATTTCTGCTTTTGCGATTCAATTTTAAGTTTTTAAAGTGAAAAAAATTAACATTGCCTGTTAGTACAGCGTCGCCACAGAGGAGTTTTTGAACACTTCCATCAATTAAAGACGTATATACGAAATAAAATGGACGAAGAGAGTTTAACAGGTTTAGCACTTCTACACATTCACCGAAATATTAATATAGATATTAAAAAGATCCAACGTAATATAATCTCTTGTCATCTTTATGTGATATAATAATATACAGGGTGTTAAAAAATAAATATTGACCAAAATGAGTAAAGAAGTTTAATTAACATGGGTCTGATTATCAACTATTTCTGAGAAAGAGGCCATTTTGTATTAGCATAGAAGAAAAACTGACAAAGATAATGATTTAACAAAATTTTGTCTATGTCAGTAAATAGACCATAAAAAAAAACAAAAACATTTAATATGAAACATTTTTTCACTTTCCAATAGATACGAAGTTATTTGAAAATTAAATATTAGCCAACATTTATCTTAGTACAATTATTCGATTTTTTCTTGAGAAAACTAAGATCACCTCTGAAAGGTAAACAAAAAGTCTCATTTAATCAAAGTCGTAACAACTCTTACATTTTTCTGGATAGTAGGGGTATACCCCGAAAAAACTCATTTTTCACTGCCTTATATGTCGGAAACTATTAAAGATCGACCCATACCCATGTTGATTAAGCTTTTTATACTCATTTTGGTCAGTACTATATTCCGTCATAATTTGTTACACTTATTTTTTAACAACCTATACAATATTTTTTTTTGTTCATGGTTTTTAAAATATCTTATTTTCTTGTTTAACGTTTCTTATATTTTTAATGTTAACCTTCCTACCTTAATATCTTAAAATATCTTCATATTATAAAATATAAATATGAGAAAATAAGTACTTGATCCTGGGAACGCCACTGATGGTTAGTGCAATCACCATCTGAAATCAATTCCACATATTGCACCCCATGCATCTCTTCACTTCGGTTGAATCCTTCAATGGGGTCCTATACCATTTTTCTTTTATTTATTTTTTTCTGTAGGAACAGGATAAAATAAGAATTTTAGTGCAAACGCAACTTAAAAATTTTACGTAATAAGCGAGATATGAATTTTTAAAGTTTAAGAATTTGTGCGTGACGTAGCAGGTACTAACAAGTGATCGATAAACAATGGGACAAACTGTTAGTTATAGAGGGAACAATTTTTTTCATGTTTGCATAGCTGAAATGTTTGTAAATAAAAACTTATACGTTATATTCATGAAGAAATTATTATTAAGTATAAATAACGTAAATAATAATCTTTTTTTCCTAACAAATTATATAACATTGAAACAGTTTGACAATATTATTACACAAAGCATGACGACGGATGGCGCCAGTGTTGGCCTGTTTTGAAGTTTCAATATTAATTTAGCTAATATTATTATTAATTTAATTAATATTACAAATTGATTTAATTATAAATATATTATTATTGTTAATATTACTAGATGTTATAATTAAACAAATTCATCAAACACAAACTTGTTAAATGTTTCGTTAGGTTATGGAACAACATGACATTTCATATTCTTTTAAAGGTGACCGCTAAAGACGCGCGAATCTCCTTTTTAAAATCAGGCGACCAATCAAATTCTTAGTACCTAACGCGTCATACCCAATTAGTAATCATCTTCAATCGCTTATAGTTTGTGACCTAGTCAATATTTAAAGAAAATTTTTTCACTAATACTCATTAATTTATGTATATTTTCGTCTTCTTATTTAAGATAGTTAAAATATGACTATGGTATAGGACCCCATTAATATGTCCGTTTCCATAGCACTAGAAGAACCGCTCCAATTTCTATAACATTTATGTTCTCCTATACAGGAATTTGTTTATTAGTTGCTCTGGCACAAACTGAACAATATTTATTACGCACACCTACGTATATTACTTTTCCAGTAGCACTACCAATAATTACTGCCTGAAAATAATAAAATTTAAAACAATTATAAATAAATCCAGAGGCGGACTTGTAACGTTTCGTCCCGCCCCAAATCGTCTTAAATAATTTCTACACATAAGGCAATTTTCACACTTTTGTTTATATTTGTGCCCAATATTCTCAGCAGCGTCTAAAGCATTTCATAATTTTATATGATAAAGCACACAAACACAATAATAATGATACTCACAGATCATGAAGCCGCATTATAATTATGGCCATATGAGCGTTTGCTCCATCCACCATCGGCGTGAACTTTTATCCACGGCACACCATCTTTATTAATTTGATTATTTTGAATTGCCAATTCTTTTTCTTCTCTACCAGCTAATTCCATTTCATGCCACAGATTATCTTTCCAAGCCTGTTTTTATAATTGCAAATAAATATGGATAGAATATTTATAATAAGTAACATCACTTACATACTAGCCCAAGGCCACGGTTTATAATTCCTACAGGAATTAGTTTTCCAGACGAGCAAATCTGAGAATGATCGAACTGAAGATTTATTATTTGTGTTATTATATAATGTATTTCAACAATACAATTTCCTTCTAATTTTGTTGATGTCTCCGAATACTTTTCTTTTTCAATAATTACTTTATGATTTCTAGAGCTACAAAAATGCCACATTATGATATAAATCTCAAATTCTTTTTGATGTGTTTACGTTGTTAATAATATATCAAAATGCAATTGATGTTTATTTTTAAATAATTTACGATTCATATTCCTCATCAGTTCCCCATGCAGTATCTAAATTAATAGTATTCTGCTCAGTGTTACTATGATTCGATTCTTTGGGCGATAAATCCGCAATGCTAAGTAATTTCATGGTGTAATAATAAAGTAATTTATGACACAAAACAAACTTACTTTTTTATATTACTACTAGCTGTAACCGTTGCAAATATTTGCAACAAAAATATGGGGTAAAGAGTAAAGTTATTAAATTATAAATTATCTGTACTTATATTCAATGTTTTTTAACCACCAGTGCTTTGTTGGGCACATAGGAATGGGACGATTATTTGACACAACAATGGTAATAATAAGTAAATTATTTAGGGTCGGTTTGCTAATGCAAAGTTAAAAGTGAAGTAATGCTAACTGTTAGTTAGGTAAATTAAATGACTGATTGACTGTTTATAAATAAATAGTTACAGTCTATGTATCAGTTTATAAACTTATAGTTAACTGAAAATTGGGAACTGAAATTGTTTTGACAGATAAATAATACAGGTCTTCTAACACAGGCACGGGATGGATTTTATTGCTTATTATTTGATGAGGAACCTTGGATAATATTGTACAAATTTTACAACAAACTGTAGCATTGTTATATTTTCTAACAGTTAAACATACCTAATAAAAATATGTTATTTATATAGAAAAATAATGATAAAAAATATTTTATAGGAACAACAGTAGGTATTGCCAGTATATGATTTGAAGATTTGATGCTAGTGGTAAATTCGACATTTCTATGTTTCTATTTTCAAATTAACATCTTTATTCGGTTTAAAACAATATGCATTATCATTTCTTATATACACCTTCTACAGTATGACTGCACATTAATGAAACTTGATTTGACACAAAGGAAACTTGAATTCACAGTAACGAAAACTAATTTATCACTCTTAAGTACCGATTTTGCAATAAGGAAAACAGAATTCATATTTTTAAAAACCAGTTTCAACTAAATACAAACAGATTGTCCATAGAGGGATCTTAAATGGGCACCGCCAAGAAAGGCCAAGAAGGGGCGGTAGCCACCTTTGGAGAGACAAAATAATAAAACAAATGTATTGTCTCTAAAATATATTAATATATTTTTCTGAAGTTATAAAATATTAAATACATAACGAATAGTATTCTTAAGAAACTAACTGAAGATCAAATTTGATTACAACAATGAAAGAATTTAATTATAACAATGAGAGAGCTTGATTAAAACAATTATAAAAGTTGATTACAACAATGTTAGCTACGCTAGAAGCGAGAGTAAATAACAAATAACCCGAGGGTTTGTTGGTGTGAATTCAGTTTTCTTTTACGTGAAACAGTTTTCGTTAATGTGAAATTATATTTCATTACTGGGAATTCACTTTTCACTTGTGTGAAATTAGTTTTCGTTAATGCGAATTCATATTTTGTTAATGTGAAATCATGTTTCAAAAGTGTAAAAACATATTGTAAAAGGTAGCATTAAGGGGTAGCGTTTAAGAGCGGGAAAAAATCCAACTGGTTGATTATAATACACTCTTTTGTATTCAATGATTTCTTTATTTAAAAACATGTAAATGTAACCTGTTTCTTGTCTATTTCTAAGTAGGTAATAATTCTGATTTTTAGATAAGGGATATATAATTCAATAAATTTTTACACTTTAGGTTAAAAAAATAATATGTATTAATTTTGCTCAATATTATTAAAATACTTACCATATTTGAATTAATGAAATAACTATTATATTTATTAATTTTTGAGGGCCAAAATACCTTTTTATATTTTCATTGTAAGTTGACATGTTGACATATTTATCTGTCATTAAGGTTAACTTTTGACTGTTGTATGTTAAAAGCTTTGCATGTTTCAAGATATTTACCTGTTAAATTATTATTCACAGATAAACCAGCCATAAATAACACAAAATATTATTCTTGTAGCAAGGTCACAAATTGTATGTATTTTACATCAATCATTCTCTTCATCTTCATGTTGTTCAGTGCCGCCATCTATCGCTTGAAAGCGGTACTTAATAAAAAATCTTTAAGGCCTTATAAAAATAGACGGAATTAAAAATCTTAACATTTTAGATTTTTGTGCACATCTACATACTAATAGCTTTCATTTAAAAAAAGAATCATCAAAATCGGTTCGGTAGAAGTCCATAACTAAGGCCCCAAAGAAAAACCTTATTTTTATATATATATACTAGCTGTACCCGTTGCAAATATTTGCAACAAAATTATGGGGTAAAGTTATTCAATTATATATTTCCTGTACTTATATTCAATGTTTGGTACTCTTCAACACTTTTTTAACCACCGGTGCTTCGTTGGGTACATAGGAATATTTAGGGTCGGTTTGTTAATACAAGGTTACAGTCTCTCTACCAGTTTATAAACTTATAGTTAACTGTAAATTGGGAACTGAAACTGTGTTGACAGATAAAAATACAGGTCTTTTAACACAGGCACAGGATGGATTAATTGCTCGGTAATTATTTGATGAAAAACTTTAGATATAATTGTACCAATTTTATAACAAACTCCAGCCATATTAAATTTTCTAACAGCTAAACATACCTATTAAAAATATGCAATTGATATAGAAAATAATAATAATAATAATAATTCTATAGGGACCACAGTAGGTATTCATTTAATGAACCCGTTTCTCATTTGAAGATTTGATGCTAGTGGTAAATTCGACATTTTTCATCTGAATTTTTTTTTTTCACTGTTATAAATTTAAAAGAAGAAAAAGGCAAAACATCTAATAGAGATTACCCGCATATTCAACGTCTTTCAATGTTATATTTTAATATTATAAATTATAATTATGAATCAATGTTGCAAATACAATCATTCTTACTTCATTTCATTCCATTTTATGATGTATATAATTTATTCTCAACAACAAATATTGTTATTGTCGTAATCAATGTTTCATTTATGATTTCAAGTTCAATTATTGTAGTAATAATGAATGTTTTATTGTACAGAAAAATATTATACATTATTGTAATCTATGCCTGAGTGTCTGCTCGAGAACCTAGGGGAACCGGGTTCGATCCTGACAGACGCCAAATATTTCCAATTTTTAATGGCACAAAAGTGACCCCTGTGGTGCACTCTCCACACCAGCTATGAGTGCCCGTGAGGTGACGCCTGGTAAGCGCCCACACGGTAAAATATATCGTCATCATTACCGATATCTACATGTGTTGTAGATACTGGCACACCCAGAAATGGGTAATATGCCGTGATGATATATTTATATTTATTTATTTATGACGGATTAGTGTTTCTATTTGCAAATTAACATCTTTATTCGGTTTAAAAAAATATGCATAACCATGCATGCCTATACCTTTTACAGTATGATTTCACACTTGAAATTCTATTTCAGGTTAACAAAATATGATTTCACATTAACGAAACTTGATTTCACACAAAGGAAACCTGAATTCACAGTAACGAAAACTAATTTATCACTCCTGAATACCAATTTTGCAAACAGAATTTACACTTGTAAAAACCAGTTTCAACTTAATGAAAACAGATTTTACTTGGGAAACTTAAATGGGCACCGCCAAGAAAATAAATTAAAATATCTTTCTGAACTTATAAAATATTAAATAAATAACGAATAGTATTTTTAAGAAACTTTACTAAAGATTAGATTACAACAATGAAAGAATGTGATTATTACAACAATGAGAGAACTTGATAAAAACAATGATGAAACGTGATTACAACAATGATAAAAGTTTATTACAACAATGTTAGCTACGCTAGAAGTGAGAATAAGTAACCAGAGGGTTTGAAATCTGTTTTCGTTGAAATTAGTTTTCATTAGTGTGAATTCAGTTTTCCTTTGCGTGAAATCTGTTTTCGTTAATGTGAAATCATATTTCGTTAATGTGAATTGTGAATTCACTTTTCATTTGTGTGGAACCAGTTTTCTTAAAAGTGAATTCATATTTTGTGAATGTGAAATCATTTTTCAAAAGTGTGAGAACATACTGTTAAAGGCAGCATTGAGGGTAGCGTTTAAGAGCAGGAGCGGGAAAATAGGAACATCCAACTTATTCATTATAACATACACTTTTGTAAATAATGATTTCGTTTTTTGAAAACCTATAAATTTACACCTGTCTCTTGTCCATTTTTAAATAGGTAATAATGCTGTATTTTAGGTAAGGGATGTATAATTCAATAAATTTGTAAACTTTAGTTTAAAAAAATTATTATATTGTAATACAAAATATGTCTCCCTAATAATTTTGCTCAATATTATTAAATTACTTACTACCTTTGAATTAATGAATTAACTATTATATTTATTAATTTTTGGGGCAAAAATTCCTTCTTATATTTGACATGTTGACATATTTATCTGTCATTTAAGGTTAACTTTTGACTGTTGAATGATAAAAGCTTTACATGTTTCAAGATATTTACCTGTTAAATTATTTAATTGTAGCAATTTTCACAAATTGTATGTATTTTACTTAATCATTCTCTTCATCTGCATGTTATTCAGTGCTGCCATCTATCGCTTGACAGCGGTACTTAATAAAAAATCTTTAAGGCCTTATAAAAATAGACGGAATTGAAAATCTTAAAATTTTAGATTTTTGTGCACATCTACATGCTAACAGCTTTCATTTAAAAAAAGAATCATCAAAATCGGTTCGGTAGAAGTCCATAACTAAGGCCCCAAAGAAAAACCTTATTTTTACCTCTCGCTAAGAGAGGTATTGGATTCATGCTAAAATTCGCATATCCAGATTTTATTGAATAAGCACGATTTAAGGTCCCTACAATCCGATTATAACATTTTTAAAATGATGTCTGTGTGTGTGTGGATGTGTGTGTGTGTGTGTGTGTGTGTATGTATGTATGTATGTCTGGATGTTGTAGTCACGATTCCTCAAAAACTATAAGACTTAAAAAATATTTAACTGCAGTTTCCTCAATCTGTCATTCCTGGGAAGAGCTGAAAAGGTTTTGGTAACAATTGAACAACCGGAAGTAGTAGTTTCTTAGAAAAATTCTTCTAAATATAATTTTTTGGGAGGTTTTTTTATTAAATATTGAAGAATATAAAATTCTCCATCTAATACACTTCAAATTTTTATTATATCTTGTATAGATTTAGAGATAAAGACACTATAATTTATAGAGTGAACTAATCGCAGAGGCCAAGGCACTAAGGAAACCAGTTGACAAATTCCAATGTTTATAACATGACACATGTCATTGTCAAATATCAACATTTTTAGTGACATTGTGAAAGCTTTTTCTGGGAAGTATATTTAATTTTTCTTATTGTTTTATTAATTAAATATTTGAAATTATAGGTAAAATTGTGGTAAAATGCATATATCCATCAGAAATACCGCCAATCTGGTTAATAAATTGGAACAGTCTCTGACATGAAAATGATATAAAATAGATATCTATAATTAGAATTATATGTGTGCAGAAGACATGTTAAATACAATAAAAAACAATATTTGGGTAAAGTTCTGTAATATTTTGTTATAAAACGGCGGTTCGAAAGCGAAGTGCAATACAATACTTATATAGCCTAATATGGAAATGGCGAGAGGTCTTGTGCTGGCCACAACAGATTTTTACCTCCCGCTACCCTAGGTAAGGGAGGTATAGGGATCGTGCTAAAAATCGGATATAGAGATTTTAGTGAATAAGCACGTTTTGATGTCCCCAGAATCCGATTTTAACATTTTTACAATGATGTCTGTAGGTATGTATGTGTGTGTGTCTGTGTGTCTGTGTGTGTGTGTGGATCATGTGGACACGATTACTCAAATACTATCAATCAGAAAAATTTGAAATTTTGTATATCCATTCTATACTAATGTGGGAAGAGCTCATTAGTTTTTAGTGTATATCGGATAACCGGAAGTATCATTTATACAAGCTTTTAACAGTTTTTCTTGTAAAAAATTCATTGAATATAATTTTTTAGCAACTTTCACCAATACAAATTAAATATAATGGCACAATCTTCTATTTTACGATAATAGCATTTAGTAAATAACTTGAAATAACTTTATATTATATTATAAAATAATTTATTTTTGTACATCACTTTGCCTCTGCGTCAAACAAAAACAATACTTTAATAACAAATTTGACACATTTAAACAAATGTCACTGTCACGAAGCAGTTTTCATTAAAATTAATAATGAAACCGTGTTAAGAAGAATTTAGTAGTTTAAATATGATTCTAACGGCATTAAGGTTTGTAAAAATAATATATTTTCCATCATACATAAATATTAGATATACAAGATAATTCGATTTAAGTTTGATGTTTGCAGCATTATATATCAAACAGCTCTCAATAAGAACGTGATTTCTAAGTGTCAAATAATAGTTTGCAACTACACATTTACGAAATGGATAATGTACGGCGAAGAATTTACACAGATTGCGTTTTAGAGCATAAGGAAGTTGGTGATGATTTTGACAATAATTGTGTGACGATATTTCCTTAAAATATATTAATGATCCAAAACTTCGCAAAGTTGGTAGGTATTTAATACTCTTATATAATTTGAAACAACATATTAGATTTTGACTACATATTATAAACCGGATGTAGTACTTAATTTGAAGCTCTAACAGATTTTTCAGGAAAAACATAATAAAATGTATTCAAAAATTTCGTATTACAAACCGTTCTTTTTATAGGAACAACAAAGTAGATTTTGTTTACAAACGATCAATCGGAAGTGAAACTTTACTTAAAGCTCATTGCTATTTTAAACATGGAATTGGCGGGAGGTCATGTGCTGGTCACATCAGATTTTTTTATATAGGTACCGTGAGTATTTTTTAACGTGAAACATTGGGTTTGTGAAATCCATGGTTACGACTTGACATTTGATTGACAGCAATGTATTTGTGTGTCCCATTTAAAATGAAACATAGGGAATGAATTTGACATTTGACAAGACGTCAATAGAGGTTAATTTTGTTTAAATAATTGTACCTGCTTTCTAAATTAAATTTAGTTATACAAAAATATTGTGTGCACCTTGTGCCCCAGTGATTTTCTGACTTGGCTAAATTTCTTACAATATTTAAATATAATACTTCTATCAGATTCATTCCCTATGATTTATTTTAAATGAGACAGACAAATACATTGTTGTCAATGAAATGTCACATTGACAAGATGTCAGTAGAGGTTAATTTTGTTTAAATAATTATACACGTTTTCTAAATATTAAATGTAGTTATAGAAAATATTGTGTGCACCTTGTGCCCGAAATATGTTTAGTGCTCTCGAGTGGTTTTCTGACTCAATTAAATTTCTTACAATATTTAAATATAATACTTCTGTCAAATTCGTTCCCTATGTTTCATTTTAAATCACAGACCATATACACTATTTTAGATTGGAAACGTACATGTTAAGCATCGATACCACATCAGTGTCGCCATCTAGTGTATGGAAGCAAAAGTAAATATAAAACTCGGTCGGTATTATCATTACCTATAATTAATATTGGTATATTCGGTTTATTAATTACCCCTAATTTGTAGTTGAAGCATTTTTTTCACAAAATACTATCATTGCGTAGTATTTTATGAAAAATCTACTTCAACTACAAATCAGTCTTATGCCCGTATCACACTAGCGGGTTTCGAAGCGGTTGGCGGGTGCGGTTGCGTGTACGGGTGACTCCTCGACCAATAGAAGTGCGGCGGCTAGCGGTTGCGATTGCGGGTGAAGGAATAGCCGACAGGCTATTTTTTCACCCGCCAACCGCACCCGCAGCCAATCACAGAGCCCGGTACTGTCACATGACTGTTTTGGTTTGACATGTGCTATCATTTTCGTCTATGCCGGTGCAGCATTTTTCTGTCATTTTGGATTTGTAGACTTGAGGCGAGAATGACTGCTTACAAAAAAGGACAAGAATTTGTTTTCTTTATAGAAAGAATTTTTACTCCCAGATTTAATAGAAATGCGACCCACATTATGGGACACTACGGTCGAGTGCTACAAAAGGTCTGATCTGAAAAGGCAGGTTTTCATAAAACTTAGTGTAAAATTACATGGACGAACCTGCGATATTTGTCGGGATCTTTCATCTGCAACTCCATAAATAAATTATGATGATAGCCCTGTTTTCTCCTTCTAGCAACTCAACGTCATACCCAAATGTTCCTGTTGGGAAGGCTATCATAATATTTAGAGATAATTAGCAGAAAAGCTGCTAATTTGCATCTCCTCAGTCTTCGCAAAACTCTTAACTTATCCATTAGTTTTTTACTAGTTCACCGCCGTCTCGAACTGTCACCTGTCACCGCTTTCGATAGAAACGTCAAGCTGAATAAACAGAGGGCGGTGCAGCGAAGCGGGAGCGGCAACCGCACCGCATAGTGTGATTGCAAAAAACGTCACCCGCACACGCAACCGCACCCGCCAACCGCTTCGAAACCCGCTAGTGTGATACGGGCATTACAAAGATTACATAAAATGAGTAAAAAATAATGCATTTTTGAAAACACTGTAATTTCATTTAGGAAAGATACAATACTAATAGCAGTTCATCCGTGTTTAAAACTTCCAACCACTTGACAAATAAATCCCGATAAGTTCGAGACTGTCGAAATCTATAGTTTGTTATCCCTAGAATACGATTTTGTAATATGTTTTACTGGTATAAAATAATACAATTATATAAATATATATTTTCACTTTCCGGTAGCAGTACAATTTGGTACACAACACTTTATTCTTGTCTTCTTAAATATTTACAAGTTTTTTCACACAAATAACTACTTATAATACAAAAAATATATTGACAATGACAGTCAGAATTGTTTCAAATGAAATGACAAATGTCAAAATTCGCCAAAAGAAAAAATGAAACACACTAACGATACTGGTGTCGCCATATCTAGTGTATGGAAGCAAAACTAAAAATGCTATCCCGGTATCTCCCATTTGCGTTTCCCGGGCCTGTTTTAAATGGGACACGCAAATACATTGCTGTCAATCAAATGTCGTAACCATGGATATGACACACCCAACGTTTCACGTTCAAAAATACTCACGGTATATAGATACCGTGAATATTTTTTAACGTGAAACATTGAGTTTGTCATATCCATGGTTACGACTTCATATTTGATTGACAGCAATGTATTTGCCCGTTTCATTTAAAATGAAACATAGGGAACGAATCTGACAGAAGTATATTGTAAGAAATTTAACGGAGTCAGAAAACCACTCGAGAGTACTAAACATATTTCGGGCACAAGGTGCACACAGTATTTTTTCTACATCTAAATTTAATTTTTAGAAAACAGGTATAATTATTTAAACAAAATTAACCTCTAATGACATCTTGTCAATATGACAGATAACAATTGATTATTCTTATAAGTTATGATTTAAAATTTGATTGACAGCAATGTATTTGTCTGTCTCATTTAAAATGACACATGGGGAATGAATTTGACAGAAGTATTATATTTAAATATTGTAAGAAATTTAGCCGAGTCAGAAAACCACTCGGGCACAAGGTGCTCACTATATTTTTTCTACAACTAATTTTAAATTAGAATGCAGGTATAATTATTTAAACAAAATTAACCTCTATTGACATCTTATCAAATATCAAATTCGTTCCCTATGTTTCATTTTAAATGGAACGGGCAAATACATTGCTGTCAATCAAATGTTAAGTAACCATGGATATGACAAACCCAATGTTTCACGTTAAAAAATACTCACGGTATATACCGAGAGTTTTTTTTTATCAGTGAACATGGCCGTATGTTATTACCATAGTTACATTTAAAATGATTGACAGCAATGTATTATCGCGTTTTTTTTAAAACTGAACATAGGACGTGACATTTAGTGTAGTTGTCAAAGTCATCAAATTGTTATACAATCAAAATGTGTACAGTTGAAGAAAAAGTTCAAATTGTATGGTATAATTCTACACTCTAACATAAGCCTAAGACAAGAAATAATTAATATAAATTATATTTTATCCCTAATAATACATTCACTGTCACTCTCTATGTTCAGTTTTTAAAAAAACGCGATAATACATTGCTGTCAATCATTTATGTAACTATGGTAATGGCATATGCCCATGTTCACTGATAAAAAAAACTCTCGGTATATATATATATATATATAGATTAGAGATTCATTTAAATAATTATCCATATCGAGTAGTGTACCGTCGTCATTCAAATTAAATGCAATTAATTTGCTGAAAAGAATTTTTGTGTTTTATTGTGTACAAACTGTATATTTTTTTATTAATTTACCAAGCAGAAAATATAGGAGATTCATCCATTTTACTACTCTGACCTATTTGATGATCAGAAACATAACTAAAATACGTATTTGAATTATGCATTGCTTTTCATAATTAATTTTGTAATATTACTTACTGATCTTTTTTTCGATTTTTTTGAGAAATAGCTCTTCTATTCCTTTTTGATACTTTAGAAGGGTTTTACCTTTTCTGCCCATTATTGTATTAATGTAATAATCAAGTATTAAGTTTATAATAAAATATGTCAAATATACGACAGAACCCGAGGTCACAACCACAGCCCACAGCGCCTCTATTTTTGAGAAGCTTGCCATTTAATGTACTGCCATCTAGCGCTCATTTAGAATCTAAATTTCATTTTAGTTTGTTAAATGCTCACTACCTCCTTGCGGTGTTACTTTCAAAACGCATTCTTAAGGTGAAGCCTGACAGACGATTAATTTGTTTCTGACTCAGTAGATGTCTCTGAAGCGTGTATCCGAGGCGCAAACCATTACTGTAAGCACTAACCAAAGTTAAAGTTGTCTGTAAAAATATTTGAACAGAGATAAGACAGTTTTAAACAGGGAAAAAAATATTTTACAGGGAATACTTTTATATGATAAAAATGAATTTATTTCTTGCATTTCGGTAAAATTGAGACAGAACGTAATTATTTATAGATTCAATCAAATAGACAAAATGTCCAAATTACATTATATAACTTAATACTAATAACATGCGTATGAGTACACAATACTGAATTTAAAGATAAAAATAAATCAAACACGCAAACACTTAGTTACAAACTTTAGAAAGGAAAATAGATAAATATATACAACGAATTTTAAAATATATCAGTAAAGTTTGGATTGTTATTAAAGATGAAGAATGCAAGAGCCAGATACAAAATTACTTTTCTGGTTTTTATTAGCAATATAAAAGATAAAATAATTGACAATAAAATACATAACTTTTAACGTAATGAAGGAAGAAGGAAAGAGAAATAGTCGGAACGCAGTCTTAAGCTGTTTATTTGATTTTGAACCAACGTTTCGATCATTCAAGATTCCTCTTCAGGGTTACTACAATATACAAGAAGACATAATGTACAATAAATCATGAATAAATTATAACATAATCAAGTCAGAAGAAAATATTAGTAACAAAAGGTTAACAAGCATGGATAAAACCTATGTTGTGTTGAAAGCACGAAGTATTATATAGAAGGAGAGGACACGGACAGCAAGTGCGCGAAGCATTTCTGTTTCCCGCTGTGGTGGGGGAATCGGGCCGGATATATCAAGCGTTTACATGAGTTAATTCATGAAAATATTGTTTTATTCAGGAAATAAATTATATTTATTGCTTATTTATTCAACAAATATGTAAATATGTGAATAATTTCAAAGTAAAAGGAAAAGGGAGTAAAATAATTACGTATATACAGAATATTTTTTATTTACATTAACATATATAAATTTAACATTACAAGACTTTTGGGTTTAGTTCAGTATATTTTTTATTAAAATAGTAAAGACATTTCAACTCTGTTAATAATTATTCTTTAATTATGATGGACAAGTGTATAAATAAAAACATACTAGAAAATAAAAAGTTAATTTTTTTGTAACTTGGACCTCTTGCGATCTTCTTTAGATTGGGAATGATTATTTTTTCTGTCATGCCGGAAATATTGCCTTAATCTTAATACAATAAAATCATATATTGAAACAGATATTATTTCTACACTATGTTCTGAACATGGAAATTTAAAGTTGTTTGTATCGAGAATAGTTATCATAGTTTCTTCATACACATTTGGAGATTTTACATTTTCTAACAAAATGTTCTCTAATGTTTTAAATAAATCAAAAATATTTTTATTTGGATGAATTAAACGGCCTCTATTTTTAATATTGAGCAATGCAGATTCTTTGCAATGAAATGATTCCCTTAAACCAGGTATACAGTTAATGCAGGTAGTTTTTCTCAACAATTTTCTGCATAAAAATCCTGTCATGTAATACAGTATACAATCTACAACTTCAGGCTGGCAATAGTCGTGTTCATGTAGAATATCAACTTCATTTTCATTATTTATTAATCCGTCCAATTTTATTTATTTATTTAT
This sequence comes from Ophonus ardosiacus, assembly GCA_943142095.1. Lineage (NCBI taxonomy): Eukaryota > Metazoa > Arthropoda > Insecta > Coleoptera > Carabidae > Ophonus > Ophonus ardosiacus. Next base: position 27,539,599 of record OW964838.1, read on the forward strand.
TTATTTTATATCAACATGAAGCAACAGATTTTCTACTTCAGTATCACTGTGTACATAATTCGGAAAATTATGGTCGTCCAATATTTTTCCGTAAAAAATGTATAGTATTGTTAAATCTTCCTTAATTATCACCTGTTTCTCCGCAGCAGGTACACCTGAATCAGCTAGAAAATATTTAGCAAATATTAAACATTTTCTGTCTGCGTAAATCTTTCCTGTCGACCACGAATCGGGCAATTTAGGAGGAATATTCCACATAAAATAAAAAATACTGTTCTCGGTACTTAATTCTTCATTAACATCTGCAAAAATTACAATTGAATTTCATAAGAAGAGAATCTATAACTTCAAATTTTTACTTTGTGTTTCTAGAAGTGATGATAGTTTTCGTATTTTGGAGATTCTTTCACGGTTTCTATCAACAATTCGTCTTCTTTTTACAACTGATGATAAATATTTGGGACAGTCACGAAATATACTAGGAATAGCGTCAGTTTCGAGACGAAAATGTTTTAGAGGTACCTTTAAAAATCGCAATAAAAGATATAGTATTTCACCTACAAATTGCTATAAATAATAAATTATAAAACTTACTATTGTATCATCGCATTTCCATTCTTTTATAATCTGTTCAGGTGCGAAATGTTTTTCACAGACATGGTTTTTTATTGTTAATTTCCAATCTTTTCTCGGAATTGCTGTTTGCCACTTTTCTAATAAAGTTTTATCTTTGGGTGCGGAAAAATTGTAATTTTGCACTTATTTGATTTGTAACCACTCGTATCTACAATTAGGTGCGAAACATTTACGCCCCATTTTAATAAAAACAATTGTCAAAATAACACTAATTTTATAAAAAAAACGTCCAACATACATAACACACAATAGAAAACTGGGCCCGATTCCCCCACTCTATCTCTAACATCTGGGAAACAGAAAGGCTTCACTTTGCTAGTACGGCGGAGATATGCAGTTGCCAGAGCGTGGTTGAAAGATTTTTCCACGAAACAAGCAAAAAAACAATTTTGTAAAACTACAGTTTGACCGCTGAGTCGTGTACTTTGGGGATGAGTAGTGCGCAGAGAGAGAACGCAGGAACGCACTAGAAAGAGACAGGGCTGCGGGCAAGGGTTTGAAGTCCTCTGTCCCCTTCCACAAGACATTCGGTATTGTACGTATTATAAGCTGTGGGCTGTAGTAAGACGTCACAGCCAATCACAAAGTGACACATTGTTATTTTACAAATAATGACTTATAGGCATAGTGAAGTAACTTTTTACAATATTTCTATAATACAGACAAATATTTGAATTACATATCTGATGACACCACATGACTTCCTTGTACGCCTGTTACACTACCTATACATATTTTGTTAGTAATTAAAATATGTATTATGACAGACCCAATCATAAAATTGCACGTATTTGACGTAATTTGATATTGACATTAAATTTTTAATTTTTTTGTCCTAATTTATAGCATACTTAATTACAGAAACAAAAAAGTACATATTTTTTAAATTTACATATCTCGCTTATACAAAGAGCTAATTTAATCATACTTGATGTTTCCGACGCAGAATTAAATTCTCTAAAACTTTTATTTGAAGCATTTATTATTAAAATCAAAATAACACCAATTTTTTCAAGAAAAACTGATAACAGCTTTAAGTAAAGTATCACTTCCGGATATACTATTTTAACCAAAATCTATTATGTTATTCCCATTAATATAAAAGAATTATATACCAAATTTGATTAGTGTTGGATTATATTTTAATATAGTTTTTCATTAAAATCTATTATAGGCTTCAAGTAAAGTACCACTTTCGGGTAGACCATTTTAACTAAAATCTATTATGTTATTCCCATTGATATAAAAGTCGTATATAACAAATTTGAAAAGTTTTGGATTATATTTTAATATAGTTTTTCATTAAAATCTATTATAGGCTTCAAGTAAAGTACCACTTCCTAAAGTTATGTAATGACCAAAAAGGGAGGTGCACAATTAGATGTTATAACAGTCCTAAATACAAAATTTTAACTTTGCACGACTTCCTGTTTTTCAGTTATGCGAGATATGTACGTACGTACAGACGTCATGACGAAATTAGTCAATTTTGAATACTCTCTGAAGGAACGTCCTGTTTAAACATTGTATCCTTCCTTTCACTTCTTGAATGATTTATCAGGCCAATTTCGAATGGGCATACATCTTTCTTTTCTAGAATTTTGCAATTTCGTCAACATATTCTGAACGAAAGTTTTATCAATAAAAATTGTCTCAATTGATATTCCTTTAGTTGTCCAGATGACAAAATCACACTCTGACCGTTCAGTGATAAAAAGTTGCCCTTGGATCTGGTAATAATAGTTGTGATTTCTTTTTAGCACAAGTCTACCATTAACCAAATTACAACAGAATGTTTTCATTTTTGCTGGTGCTTCTTCCGGTTTCAAATGTCTGACTGAATATGGGCATTTAATTTCAATAATTTTGTTTGTATCAACCAATCCATCAGGTGACGCTCCTAAAAATCCTAATTTTTTTTTCGTGTATACGAATAGACCAAATTGCATAATTTTTTTCCCTGTGTGCATTTCATATGCAGCAACCGCAGCTTGTTCCTGCATTTTTCCCCATTCTGTAGCAGACGTTTGAAAAGAATGCTGGTATAACAACCTTTGTACTAGTGGACCAGCTAAGGACTTCCGTTTACATGTTTACATACTTCACCAAAATGTGAAGCTGTTAACCGGTATTTTCTCTCAAGCACCCATTTTTCGTTTAGAGACTGTCCTACCGTTTCTCGTTCTATTATTTTACTTTCTTCAGCTGTCACACATAGCTTTTCAATTAGATTTTCAGTTGCACTTTGTAAAATATCTGGGTTCATATCTGGTTTTTCGCAGTTTTCGCCATAATCAATATTAATTTTGGAAGGCCCACATAAAACATTGGATTTTCTATTTTTTCTTACAATTTGTCGCAATTTTCTTAATTTGTTTTGTCGACGTTTTAATATAGCTTTTGTATATTTTCCTGGACTAGCCCCAATACCATTTTTCCAAACTTTTGATACCCATTCGGGTCCATATTGGTAAGATAAAGCTGCGCCGTAACATCTAATATTGTATGAATTCCTCCTACCGTAAAAAACTTGTTTTCCTCCAGTAAATTTACTAACTAAATGCATGTATTGTTCTGCCCTATTACTTGTCATGTGATGCAATAATGAAGGAGAATTGTTAATAAGTAAATTCAGTATAGTATTTAGTCGAATTTTAACATCTGTGGTAATAGTATTGTACACATTATTATCAACTTTTTTTATACATACTTCTTTTCTGCACTGATCGTGTTGACCAAAACAATGTTTGACCACATTAGATAAATCGTATATTAAATTTTTTTCTGATGGATTGGTTGCTTTGCTGTTGATGCCTATAATTTTATTGCAATATTTGCAGATTGTCGTAATTTTCTCATTTGTTAATATTTTTCGTAAATGATTGGCAGTATTCGAATAACTGTACAATTGCTTCTTTACCCGTTGTACTAAGTGATTGGTACACTCTACCTTTTTAATTTGAGCACTATATGGTATATTTTCTATAATTTTCTTATGTACACTTGAGTCACCATCTCCAATAAATTTTGTATATCGTAACTTATACATAGACTCACTATTCCTAAATCCCTCGACAAGAATATTAGCTTCCATTGCTGGTGATGAACCTGTCCAATTTGCGAAGCATACATGAGTTGGCGTTGACTCATTTCTTACTTTTGCAATTGCGCAAATACTGCAATATTTATTTCTGACTCCTAAGAATAGAATTTGTTTTGTGTAATATCCTATAATAATACCAACGCCGGATTTCGCAGAATAACTGTGACCGTAACTTCTGTGTGACCACCCTCCGTCTACTATAACTGTACACATACCAATATCTTCACACATTTGACCCGTCTCTTTCGCATGTTCCCATTCGTCTTTGGCAGCTCGACTCATTGTTTTAGCTAGTTCTTCCAGCCAGATATTTCCAATTTTTTTGTGACAATTTCGATATGTTTTGTAGGACATAACAGGAATGTCCATAATACCAATCATATCCTCAATACCATGTAAACCTTTGCCAGCATTTATAGCTCCCCAAACACATGCTTCATTGATTGTTTTTCTGTCCTCAGTTGGATCGGTGTTAATTGATCTTAAAGCATTGCAAGTAGTACATTTGAAAACTAGGAGACTTTTTAATCCTTCTTGTTTTTCATGGTCGAATGAAAAGTATCCTTTTGATTTTGCTGGACATTGATGGTTTTCTAATTTCCTACATTCTGTTATCAGATGGGCGATATTAACAATGCGTCTTCCATTCAAATTTCTAATGTTGGGGTCAAATCCAGCGGGTCTAACAAATTCAATTTCATATGGCATCGGTGACACGGCTATCCCATGTGTAAAAGAATTGGTTGACATTATATCATCAGATGGAATATCACTGTCGGTAGCATTAATACTACAGACTTCCATCTTCTCCATGTCAGAAAAATTTTCTATAATCCCGTTCATATTCACATCGAATATTTCTCTACAATTTCAAAATAAAAAAATAAAACCTAACAAAATTCAAAATAATCATAACGTACTTGCTGTATCCGGCTTCAGGGGCTTCCCCTTCAATTTCAAATTGGGATTGTAAATTTCGAATACGAGACTTGAGAGCCTTTCTCCTCTTTTCTAATGTTTCTGGTTTCGCTAAATTTGCTCCACGTTTAGATATTTTATTAGGAACAAATTTCTTCATGTTTTCTAAATAAGAAATAAATTACATAATAAAAAATAAAATCGTTTACTACCAAAATTATAGTGGTACCCGCTCTACGAACTTTTTTTGTTCTACAATGAATTTCACATAGCGTTAATTTCTTAAACTAGACGCGTTTTCCCGCTGGTTTATATGGATAAAATTGTAATTCGTATTGGTAAATAAAAAAAAAATGTTTACGAATGTGCGTGCGTGCTTGCGTTCGTGGGTGTGCATACGTGTGTGTGTGTTCGTTCGTGCGTGTGCGTGCGATCGTACGTACTTGTGCGAGCGATCGTTCGTGCGTGTGCGTGCGATCGTTCGAGCGAGTGCGTTCGATCGTACGTGTGTTTGTGCGTTTAAACCACATGAAATCAGAAAATTGTAAAAGTTTGAATGGAAAAATATAATTTTTTTTTTAAAGTTATGCACAAAATTATGAGCTGTCATTGGGATATGGGCCTCCGTATCTATTTGCTTAGGTCAATAAAGTCACATGACTGCTCGCGTCGTATCGAAAGAAAAGGACACAAGCTAGATCTCAACTACCAGACTGACCTTCACAATTCCCCCTAGTAACATTCTTAGAAAAATAATAAATTATGCAATCTCTTTTCACAATTCACCCCTTTGTTTTTGAAATATAACTGTGGAATTTACGCTTTGTTCGGCTGTAGTAGGTTCTTGTAACAAGTAAAACTAAAAGATACACTACAGAATAGAGCGGATGCTAATATTCTGATAACAATAAAAAATATGTATTACTTTGCGGGCAACAGTAATTAGTCTTGCATTAATGTAAGTAAATAGGTAAAAATTAATTAATTTTTCAATTATTTTCCAAAATTTCAAAATTGTATACAATTATTTTTTTTGCAAAACTAGAAATAAGTCCGTGGAAAAAAATAGCAATTAATTACAAAAGTAATTAATTATTGCCCAGTTCTTCAGTTAGGGGTCAATAATATATAAATAAAAATATAATAATAAATAATATTGGAAAATATTGCTAAGAAATTACCGTTTAGGAGAAGCGTCGAATTGATGATTGTAAATCTGTATGCGATTTATATACTGAGGTGAAATTCATACGTGTTAAAAATGAGCTTGCGACCAAATAATAATAATAATAATAATAATAATAATAATTCGTGTAGCGGGATTCCACTATACCGTGAGTATTATTTAACGTGAAACATTGGGTTTATAATATCCATGGTTACGACTTGGCATTCGATTGACAGCAATGTATTTGCTCGTTCCATTTAAAATGAAACATAGGGAACGAATTTAACATTTGATAAGACGTTAATAGAGCTTAATTTTGTTTAAATAATTATACCTGCATTCTAAATTAAAATTAGTTGTTGAAAAAATATAGTGTTCACCTTGTGTCCGAGTGGTTTTGTGATTCGGCTAAATTTCTTACAATATTTAAATATAATACTTCTGTCAAATTCATTCCCCATGTCTGTGTCATTTTAAATGAAACAGACAAATACATTGCTGTCAATCAAATGTCAAATCATAACATAGGAAAATTCAACGGTTATCTGTCATATTGACAAGTTGTCATTAGAGGTTAATTTTGTTTAAATAATTAAACCTGTTTTTTAAAAATGTGTGCACCTTGTGCCCGAAATATGTTTAGTGCTCTCGAGTGGTTTTCTGACTCCGCTAAATTTCTTACAATATTTAAATATAATACTTCTGTCAGATTCGTTCCCTATGTTTCATTTTAAATGGAACGGGCAAATACATTGCTGTCAATCAAATATTAAGTAACCATGGATATAACAAACCCAATGTTTCACGTTAAAAAATACTCACGGTATGAGTATTACATTGTATTCTAAGAACTGGGGACTAAGAAAACGAAATAGTTGAATATATTAATATATTAATATCTACATTAATATATACAAGTACAAGTTCTAATTCACCGGCCTATCTTTTTATAAGTTCTAATGTATAAAAATAATATTCTTAACCCTAAAAGTGTTCAATGAATTATTTCCTCCTCTATTAATAATTCAAGCACAGAAATAAGTTTAATTTAAATTTTATATTTTCGATAGTGCGTAAGCTTTAGGCATTTTAATTGACGACTTTATTCACATTAATGTAATGTCGAAATGAATTTAAATTATATCATAATATGTAATAAATCGGTCCCAGTTCTGATTACAACTCATAATAATAAAAACCTTTCTTACCTGTAATCCGAAAACTTCCGGAAATGTACAAATGACGATAAAAGTTTACCAACAACAAAAGTAACAAAAACAATAAAAATAACGAAATAACCAAAATAATAGAAACAATTAGAAATACAACAATTAACGAGTTAACAAAACAAATAACAAATATAAGAGCGCTTGAGAATCACAGAACGACGACGTTTCACGTACCGAGCTGAAATAAGGGTGAATAACAAATTTTCGAAATCAGGGTGAATAACAAATTTTCAATATTGTATAGTGTAAGAAGGGCTTTACCGACATAAGACATCCAGTTTTAGTGTAACAGCTAGAGGCAGCACATATCACAAATTTAACATTTTACCTACCAATTTTGTTAAATAATCTAATTTTCTTATTTGAAACGGCATACTTTACATTGGTTCGTTCATGTCTGCAAACTGAAATACTTATTTAACTTGTCTTATAATTATTTATGGTATACTGGACCATATAACATTCATTTTTGAGATGAAAATGAATACTACCCCTACCGTTAACGAGTTGCTTCTCATTTTTTTTTCTCATTACCCTGAATATTTTAATAAAAAAATTCATAGAGATATAAAAACATGTATACATTATTATATATTTTTTTCAGAATTTTTGACCTTGCAGATCGTCCACAAAAAATTATTTACTCTAAAATAACTAAATTTTATTTATTTTCAGAACCTTCTACAAGTTCACAATTTTTAAAAAAAATTCACTAGAGTGGAATTTGTATAATTCACGATTTTGTAATAAAATTGCAATTTTATTACATTAACTACAAATTTTTATAAAAAATTTGGACAAATTTTAATAATATTGATAATTTTACTATTTATTTGAGTTTAATTTACTAAAACTATTATAAGATATAAAAAATATTTCGATTTTAAAGTTATCGTAATCGCTGCAACCAGCACTGCATCAAACGGCTATCAGGTTTCACCTTAAGTATGCCTGACTATCCAGATTTCGTTTCATAGTCACTACTTGTTTCTTCACTCGTACTTCGATCGAAGGTTTACTTGAGGTGAGTTCAAAACAACCTTGAGTAATGCTCAAGATTGATGGTTTAAAAAAAAAAATTAGGTAGACTTGATACTTGATCAATATATAAAAAAAAAACTGTCAAACTGTCATTTCCATCACATGACATCTAAGTTAAATAATGAATCATGAAGATAATCAACAGTTTTTAGAATTTGCATAGTAGAAAAAACCTTAATAACAATGAAGAAGGGTTGCTTCAAGAAGATATATTTGTGATATGACTCATGTATCTGTAATCTTTGACATATATGTAGATATCAAATATACAATTTGAGAGAAAAATATTAAAATTTACCAATATACCAACAAAGTTATTACAAATTCTCTAAAATCCTACCTAGAAAACCGAGAATTTACGAAGTTCGACTATGAAACGATGTGCTTGAGGTCGAGAACGACCGGAGTAACGCTTGCTTGGCGAAGTAACACTCATGTACGATAAGAGATTGAGAATCGACTATGAATACGGGAACAACCTGTTGGTTTTTTGTATAACAATTTTACGCATGTGTATTTGGCGAAGGTGCTGCCATCAACGGTCGTGTCAGTTGTCAATAATCTAAACTATGACGCAGTGTAAGCATGAAAGAAAAAGATCATAAGAATTATATTGCCAATGCCAACTGAATCAGTTATTTTTGATCTCTCTGTAATTTCTAGCTCTTTTTCCGCTTCGGTAAATATCGCCAAGAAGAAGCCATCTGCAGATAATATGGGTCATACACGGTTTTCTGTTGCGGATGAAGAAGAACCTTTGTATATTAAGCAATTGAAAAAACTCCGTTGGGGACATTTGAAACATATTAAACGAGAAATGCGTCGACTTGAAGATTTAGAACGTTTTCTCGAATCTTGTGATCTAATAAATGATATTTTTTTTTCTTGTACAATGTATTTTTGCTTAAATTTACACATGTATCTTATATGTAGAAATAATAAACAAGAAACTTTTATAATAATGCTCTAATTTTAAAATGATATACGAAGGTAACCCTAATATGGGATATGTGATCTTGATTCAGTTTAGAGAAACCAAGATCGAGAACAATACGAGGAAATCTGCATTTGCCTTTTTATCAAAGTTCTTAAGAAAAATAACTCAACATTTAAAATGAGACATTTTCTGCAAAAAAAATTCCGGCAACGTAATAAAGGTTAATCTATAACAAATTATATATACCGTGAGTATTTTTTAACGTGAAACATTGGATTTGTCATATCCATGGTTGATATTTGATTGACAGCAATGTATTTGCCCGTTCCATTTAAAATGAAACATAGGGAACGAATCTGACATAAGTATTATATTTAAATATTGTAAGATATTTAACCAAGTCAGAAAACCACTCGGGCACAAGGTGCACACAACTAATTTTAATTTAGAATGCAGGTATAATTATTTAAACAAAATTAACCTCTATTGACGTCTTATCAAATGTCAAATTCGTTCCCTATGTTTCATTTTAAATGGAACGGACAAATACATTGCTGTCAATCAAATGTCAAGTCGTAACCATGGATAAGGTAAACCCAATGTTTCACGTTAAAAAAAACTCACGGTATTTAGAATGTGTTATAATATGAATTAATAAGAAAATTATTTTATTATTCAAGAAACTTATGATCTTCTTCCAAATTAACGATAATTAAACTTAAGATTTTGTATACGAGCAACAAAAGTTAATGTACAATAATTTACAAGTATTGGAGACTATTTAACAACATAGTTCCAAAAATTTTATATTTTTAAAGATATAAACTATAAAATGTAGTTTTTTCTTGAAATCCTGTACAGGGTGGAACAAATTCGAGTTCCTTATATGAAAAACTTACTTATTATGCACGCTAGAGAAAATTGACGTATGTCTGTATGGGCCAAATTTTTTAGGCAACTTTAATAGGCGCCACAGAAATTTTCGATCGTCCTTTGTTTTTGAGCTACAGGCTAAAACTTGATTTTCACTTATTTTAAAAATACGTCATATTTCGCTATTATAAAAGATACAGATAATTTGTATAATAATTTTCGAGATATAATACAAACGTATTTTTAAATGGGAATATGTTGAAAATAGTCTCATCTTTTTCCTTATTTTATAAGCTTTTTAATGATGTATAACAAGTCTACATTCTTTTGTTTTGAACAAGAATAAAACACGAATTATTAATAATTAATTTTGGAGTGAAAAAATGAAATTTATTAATAAATGAAAAAATCAATTACAAATTATCATTAACAAGCCAAAAAACAAATTTTTAGACGACCATTGTGATAAGTATGCCATATCAACGTAGTATCCTAACACTGAAAGTTGAACTTAGTGTTACGATATATTTCATATCGTAATAGCTGACACGGTTGCTAGGTTACTATGTCATTATTTTCTGGCTATATGTATACATTATTCATTTGTCAGCTATCCGTACGTCTGAACCTAAATATCAGTTTTGAAAAAAAAGTAAAATTTATTTATGCTCGTCTAAAAAATAATGTTCATAACTTGTATGAAATTCAAATATCTTAGCTCGTGTGTATTGACTTGCACTCCGCTACGCGTCGTGCGTCAATTTACACTCGCATGATATTTGGTATATTTCATAACTTGTTACGAAAATAACTATATATTAAACAATTTTAAATAAAGCAGCCATATCGAATACGGCTGTCAATATATTTTCAGTGTGGTTCTAACAACGTTAGTTACCAAGCAGTGTGTTTTTTCGTATGTATATTTCAGTGGAAACAATTTTTTTACATATTTTACATTAAAAATCCTTTACTTTAGTATGTATTTTTACATGTCTAGCTAAGTATGACTTTTGTGAAAACCATTTTTTACATTCATTACATTGAAAATCTTTTACTCCAGTATGTAATTTATTATGTTGAACTAAGTTTGATTTTTGAGAAAACCATTTTTTACATTCTTTACATTGAAAATCTTTTACTCCAGTATGTAATTTATTATGTTTGACCAAGCTTGATTTTTGTGAAAACCATTTTTTACATTCATTACATTGAAAATCTTTTACTCCAGTATGTGATTTCATATGTCTGGCTAAGTCTGATTTCTTTGAAAACCGCTTTTTACATTCATTACATTGAAAAACTTTTTTACTATAAATCTTACGACCTACTCTACTACCAACTAAAATATTTTCAACAGAGTTAATTTCACTATCATCAACAAATGCATCGTCAGGATCATCAGAATTTTGTTCACTTTCGTCTTCCATATCAGCGCTGCTGTTTTCATACAGATGTGTGTCTATTGTTTGCGGTGGGCTCTCCTCCTTCATTATTTTTTGTAGTAAATCATCACATTCACGATCGAGATGGTTTCCTGGTAGTGGATCTTCTTTAATACAAATTTCGCCTACTAATTTTACATCCAGATTTTCACTCATAGCTAACACTTCCTCGCTAATACAAAGTTCATTGATTTGATTAACATTTGTTTCGGATGTCTTACACTTCTCTGTCACATCTGTGTTGTTCTGTTCCTCTTTCATCCACGTTTCCAGAAAACGTAGGCTATTCTTCACACATTCTTTCTTAAATGTACTAAACAAATTAAGTTTCTTTTCGCAAAAAGAACAGATGCGCAGCGGAATCTTCAACTTGATGATTGTCTGAAACATACATTTTCATTATACAGTTAAGTAGAAAAAATTAGTGTGATCAGTGGAAGGTTATCTGAGCTTTAGTTTTAGTAATTCTTTTAAAATCTATCAAGCTTTCGTGTATTTGATTTTAAACTTCATCAGGACAGTTTTGGTGAAGTTATTTGAAAGTCATTGATTTACATAAAAAATGGAAGAATTTCGACATAACTTTGGTTAAAATTAACAAAAATAAGAACATATTAATTTTGACAAAATCATATATTGTTTTTGTAAGTCGCATATGATTTTTTTGAGTCTAAAATCAGATGAGTCCCATTACTCTCGAAAAATTACAGATATAAAAAATTATTTCGTACGCCGCTGATTAGTTAATAAAAGTATCTAACTTTTATATGTGAAATGTTTTTCTCGATTATTAATAGTTGAGAAAGTTATTTGAAAAAGAATAAATCAACAAAATTCAGTTTTTCGTGCCCTATGAAATTTTTTGGAAAAACAAAAGCACAGCTGAGATGGCCCTCCAAAGACGCACAAAAAGTTCTATTTAACCGACATCGTATCTCTTATAGTTTTCGAGATCTCAACCAGGGGCGGTATTTTAGCACCCCTGTGCAAAATTTTGTTATGCGGCGTTAAAAAAGTGCACTTTTTTCACAGTTTTATTATGTTAAAAAATCTGTTGTGGCCAGCACAAAACCTTTCGTCAATTCGATGTATTTTGTACATATCCCATACCAAAAGTTCCTTGGAACAGATTCTATATAATATCATGTAAAATCGAACACGAACACATACTATTTCTTACAAATTCCATACTAAAAGTTCATTTGAAAAGGTTCTTTAAATCCAATAAAATTATAACATAAACTACACTAAGTAATGTCCTTCCATCTTCTCTTTGGCCTTTCTCTGCATGTCACTTGCGAGTAACAATATGACATACCAATTTTAGATCCTATACTTTCCATATTTGGTTTTGCACTTGCAACTGACATCTGTCAATTAATTTTTTTTGAATAATTATGTCAGCTGTTTCCATGATAAATTGCAAAGCTGACTAATTTTTGAAAATTAATTTCTTTATAATGCTTTAAATTTACATCTATTGAATATGAAGGAAAATGTATAATTAAACCGTATAGAGAAGAGTATTTTCTTTAATATATATAATAACAAAATGTCAAAAAATAATATTTAACTGCGTTTTTTTAAAGAAAAACTGTTAAAAACTTCAAAAAAGGGTACTTCCGGTGGATCGATTATAACCAAAATCTAATCAACTCTTCGTATGGATGTACAGAAGAGGAATACGAAAGAATTATAATTTTTAGAATTGTAGTATTGAAGTTATCGTCGGAGAAAAATTTGTCACACACGGACACACATACACACACACACACACACGGACACACACACACACACACATACATACATACAGACATCATCTTAAAAATAGTAAATTCCTATTGTAGGGACCCTAAAACGTGCTTATTCATTAAAAACTCACCACCGAATTTTTTGACCAAAGACAATACCTTCCTTACCTAAAGGTGACGGAAGGTAAAAAAGACGTACCTACTTTATAAATTCATTTTAATGAAAAAAAAAAAAATGTATAATATATATTTTATTTAGAATATGAAAAATACAAGCGAAAACATAAAATTAGTACAGTATTACAGAAAAGATATTTTTCTTGCTTTGGGGGCTGCGAATTCGGCAATAATATCTTTAAGATTCAAAGTTTCAATTACTGAACTTTCAATCGATATCAATAAATAAATAAATAAAAAATATATCATCACGGCATATTACCCATTTCTGGGTGTGCCATTATCTACAACACATGTAGACATCGGTAATGATGACGATATATTTTACCGTGTGGGCGCTTACCAGGCGTCACCTCACGGGCACTCATAGCTGGCGTGGAGAGTGCACCACAGGGGTCACTTTTGTGCCATTTAAAATTGGAAATATTTGGCGTCTGTCGGGATCGAACCCGGTTCCCCCAGGTTCGCGACCAGACACTCAGGCACGCGGCCACGGGACCCCATGATCAATGCCAGATTGTTTAATTTGTCTTGTGACATTGATGTTCTTAGATAATTTTTTATCATTTTGAATTTTGAGAAAGATCTCTCTCCAGTAGCAACTGCAACCGGAATAGGCCGTGAGCGACGATAGTGTTGGCTCCTGGTAGTAGAAAATAAAACTATAGCACTGGTGATAAAATATCCGCAGCCATTAGTGAATAATAGATCTTAACATATAAAATTTGTGTTTGACGTACATTTATATTTTTTTTTTTGTTAGTATTTTATTATCTGCATATTGTGACGGGCACGAGAAAATATTGCTCTGTTCCCCAATGTAAAAGTTATGCTGGTGGAGACGTAAGTTTACATTACTTCCCTCAGGATTCCAAACAAAAAAAAGCTTGGCAATTTAAAATGAAAATTGGCAAAAATATATCAAAATATATGGCAGTTTGTTCTTTACATTTTAAGGAAGACGATTTTCACTGAAGTAATTATTTACATTAGAAATTATCATATGTACGCATATATATATATATATATATATATATATATATATATATATATATATAGTCGCGTTCAAAGCAAAACGACACAAGCGCCATTTTCATAATAAGCTAGGAGACACAAAAAACTGTCTGCGCTTTTATACAAATATATTTTTAATGTCTTAACTGCATTAAAAGTAAGCAGATTTTTTTCTGAATTTTTGTGTGTATTTAAATGTAAATATAAATTAAAGAACTGCATGATAATTAGAAATATGTTGTCTGATTGGCACTTATGCCAAATGCTTCGTTTATGTGGTGTTTATGCCAAATTTATATGTCGGTTAAGACAATTACATTAACGTAAGTTTTGATCGCAAATGTTGCTTGCGCGAAGATAGGCCATTTTAATTTTTGATAATTTAGACGGACAACGGCGTTTGTGACATGTTCTGTAATAATTGTAATTATTAAAGAACTGTTAAAGGATTTATTTGAAATACATATTAGAATATATTTTATTTAATAAACTTTTTTTAAACATATCAGTATAAAAATATTGCGCTTATATAATTATCCAAACATCAAAACTCAGACAAAATTAATAAAAATAAAAATAAAAACTATCACTCTGATGTTTTGTACTTTAGTTACTTTACCAGCAGGACTGGATATGAAATAAAATGACTATATCTAATAATCTTCCAAGTATTATCTAATTCATCAGAAACAGAAGACACATACTTCAAACACAAGTATTCTTGATGATATCTTGATGGTATAACATTTAATTCACATAAACTTTTTAAGTATTCGACTATATGAGCATCGGAAAATAATACATCATTGTTCAGTGCTTCCATCAAATCATTATTTTCAAGTGCTGATGGAAGCGAAAGAGCTAATTCAATGATTTTCTGGCCTCGGGACAATGACTTAAGCGCCAATATTTTGAACGCGTAAAAACATAATAATCTGTGATTATCATTACATGAACTTTAATTAATTACCAGCGTCAAAGTATAAAATATTGAAAAAACTAAAATGTGAAAGCAACAAATAATGAATGACTTATTGTTGTCGATAGTTTGAGATATGAATTTAACATGTAGATTGTCGGTTGTACCCGAACAGATTTTTTGCAGGTCGATGGCACAAGCGATAGAATGTTTAAACAAGTTTTATAACAAATACTGAATCTGTATTATTATAAAAATATACTATGAGAAAACTTTGATCTTTACTAAAATCAATTATAGCAAACAAAGATAACAATAATTTTTAAAACACTTACTTTGACATCAATAACTCGGGCCATTTCACTCTGCATTCACCCATAAGAAACTACGTAGAAATGGAGCTTATGCCATTTTACGCCTGCGTATTGAAATTGTGATTGTCGCTTGCGCAACTTCAAAGTGAAATATCTACTTAAATAATTTTTTCGTACTTATGCCACAGTGTTTAATAGATGGACGTTGCGCCAATCTATCGAACGGTACCAAAATCGCAAATTACGATTTTTTGGCGCTTAGGCCGTTTTGCCTTGAACGCGACGATATATATACAGTGTGTCCCAAAGAGTTTTATACAAATGGAGAAAAAGTAAATCTTACATTTCACAAAAAAAAATTCTTGATAAAAAGCTCTGCATGACTTGTAGATCCGCATAATCAAGTACAAAATTTTTAAAACATTGGCCGGAATACAGGGAAAATCAAAATTATGATTTGGAGTGAGAGTAAAATACGGGATGCAACATAGACTAACTTTTACCAATAAACTTGTGGCGACCAGCAAGCCATGAAATATATGTGTCGACCAGCAAAGTTTTGGCTATTTCTACAAACTCATAAAATGGTAATTACCTTCTTAATTTTCGTTGGCTGTTACCATCTCTCACTACTCACAGTTACTAATTTTATTTTAACTTTTTGCAACCACGACATACCCTATAAATTTGTAATTGTAACACGTATTCATTAACACTCTATATTATTTATACGTATGTGACAAATATATTTTATTATATGATAATCTACTTTTCTAATTTTGCATACCTACTTCTTTTCTTTTCCATGTCCAATATTTTTCATATGCATTATTCATTTTATTAATTGATTATATTGCAAAATATTGTTAAGAAAACGGAAGCCTACTTCAGTCGATTTTGACGTCATCACTTTCGGAGTCAATTGACTCCGAAAGTGATGACGACAAAATCGACTGAAGTAGGAATTACAAAACCTGAAAGTAGGCTTCCGGTTTCTTAACTGCATCTTCAAAGAGTTTGTTGTGAACGAACCGTACTAGCGCCAAATTTAAATAGCTGTCATCAAAGCTGTTATCTGTAAAGTGTAAATAAAACTTTTTTAGCATTAAAAATTGTTTCTTATAAAGCTAATTTTATAACAATATTTTGCAATATAATCAATTAATAAAATGAATAATGCGAATAACAAATATTGGTCATGGAAAATAAAATAAGTAAATATGCAAAATTTGAAAAGTAGATTATCATATAATAAAATATATTTGTCACATACGTATAAATAATATAAAGAGTGTTAATCAATACGTGTTACAAATTTATAGGGTATGTAGGGGATGCAAAAATAAAATAAACAAAATTAGTAACTGTAGTGAGAGATCGTAACAGCCAACGATAATTAAGAAAGATAATGTATGCACTTTTCCTTTTATAATATTAAAGTCTGCGTCATAAATCATTTCATGGACAATGGACATCACAGAGCAAATGAACATGGTTTGATTCCACTGCATTTTCACCACGAACAATAAGTCAATAAGTCTCTCTTCATCCACAAAAAAAAAAACTTATTATTGCAGAAAAACGAATCACTTGTTCTTGTTTCTTGTGCTACTGTAATTTGCAAAAGTTCAAAATCGTACCAGGTGAGATAACAAGTAACAAGCGCAACTAAAGCACTACGAACCGAATTGAAAGTAACAACGGACAGAATAAGTCCTCGCTGAAGAATGACAAGAGCCACAATTAACATTATTTCTTAGAATTTATTAAAATTTACTTCAATATAAGGTTTCTTGCAACAAATTACGCATATATTTTAATTTATTTTTTTACTTTAAATACATAAAACAGGAATATGTAACAAAATCACATCATTACATTTTCTAGTTTTCAAATAAGACAAATGAGAGCTATTTAAATTTGGCGCTAGTTCGGTTCGTTCACAATAAACTCTTTCAAGATGCAGTCAAGAAACCGGAAGCCTACTTTCAGGTTTTATAATTCTCGGTCGATTTTGACGTCACGCTTTCGGAGTAAATAGGCAAATAGTAAAATTTAAACATTTAAAATAGATTATTCAATGCTTCTATATTTAAATTATTAAAAGAAGACAAATTTCATTCTTGTCATTTTCAAAATCATCGAGAGTTAAGATACTGCTCTTATTACTTGCTTGCGTTATTTATAAATCAGTATTATTGTGATGACAAGTTCATTTAACATTGACAACCTATATTGCATTTTATCTGGACTGGAATCAGTTGGAATACAGTATGGAGTATTCCCTGACAGTATGTGTAACTGGTATCCATAGTAATGCATATGACAAAATAGTAAATATTGCATAGTAGCTGTAAATCACGATATAATTAATTTAGTGTAAAAGTGACACAAAAATAAGGTCATTCTACTCCAAAGTCTTATATTCTACGCAATTTATAAATAGTCTTAAATTTCTGTTCCTATTCTTTTTTATTCCTTATTTTATAAATCTGACTTAAAATTGAACATACACAAAATCTTTGAATTTCAACATAAGTTTCTGTTATTCAATACCTTTAAAGAAACGTAAAACATAAAATTACTTACAATTTCAGGCATAAGATATTCTATTTCAGTAAGAATTTTCTTGTCCACAATGCTGGATTTTTCATTTGAGCACATAAAGCACAAATCAATGATGGGCTGCATGTTTAATAATTACTCTAATCGCTTTCAATAAACAATATCTACAGAACATTTATTTTTCAACTAATAGCTTATAGCTCTTAGTTAAAAGAGAGAGGTTAACAGACTATGCAAAATGCAAGCAGATCACAGACTATACCTAACGGCAACGGACTGGACAGATAGTGTTATTTTTAAAACTGCAGTTGCGCAGCGCTAACTACCGACGTTAGAGTGAACTAATACCACATATTAGGTATTCTCAACTGAAATGACCGATAGAGACGCTGCAAGCACTTTCAATATGGCGGATGCATGACGGTAGGTATACAATCTGTCACTTTCATATGATACAATTTTGCTTGTGTTTCTTCAAAATGAATGAAGCTAAGTATTGTTCAGATATTTGTCTTTCTAAATGCTACTCATCATTCTAGGATTATTGTTGAAGGTATGATTGTATATAATATTCATTTACTACTTTATTTAAAATATGAATCTTGTAAACAGGCGAAGAATTTCTGAATGCGAATCACATTATATTATGTCGAATTATCGATAGTTATCGAGAAATTATAAATATAACATCACTCTTGTCTTTAAAAAAGTGCTCTGTCGTCACAAAGATGGTACAGCACTTTTTTTTTATTTCTCCGTTGAGAAGGAATTTCCAAAAATTTAAATAATCATAAATATGTTTCAAATATAATTATTAATAATATTACCTGGAAGAATAAAGTCACTGTCTTATCGAACATACTCTCATATACTTGGAAATTTGTTTTCCAGAACGTAAAACATTACTTACAAGCTCCAATGTTTGTTGAATACCTGCATTTGTGGTTATACTCACTTTATTTTTACATATTTTTGGAAAAATGTGGAAACTTAAATGATTTTCCCTACTCATAAGCGAATGACACCCGTATACACAACACATAATATTGCGTTTACCGTGTTTTACAACATTCATTTTCGTATAAAAGAAATACTTTTAAAAAATGTATGCTAACATTATGTTGTATTTGCGCGCACCTACCATCATGCACTAGTTCAAAATTTAGTCACCAGATGTCATATCGATTCTCTACAGTTTAGAGTGCCTTCAACGAAGGCACTCTAAGCGTTTTCGTCTTAGTGTCAGTGTGCACTCAGTGCAGTGTGTGACGTAAATGCACGGAATCCGTTTCGACCCCGAACTATTCTAGTGCAAGTTTAAGCTGAAAACGAGACCATAACTGAGTGCAAGTCTGAGAGCCTGATAGTATGACGCGTTTGGCAGTTTTATAATATGAGTAGTGACAATATGAGCTCAGGGAATGAGGTGCAATTTATAATTAATGATCAAAGTTTTACTTTAAGTTGTTTAGACGATGAAACTTACCAGCAATTATTAAGTAAGATGATATTCTTAAAATATTAAACTTAACCTAAAATATTTTTTATTTATAAACAGATGATGTTAATTATACTAACATGTATATTAGAGAGATGGTACGTACTAAGCTGCTTATTGTAAATGGCCCAATTCAAAAAATAGCAAGAATATTGGGGAACAAGTAAGTAGGTATGATAATTTATAAGTAAAATTTTGTTAATATTTCTTTTTCTAATACGTAGAATTGTTGATGTTCTACAAGAGGAATCCGAAAATAAGTTACCATGTTCTTCAAAAAATTTTGGTATATAAATATAACATTATTCAGGGAATGCTACATTTATACACGTGTATATATATTTTTTTTATATATTCAGATAATGACTGGGGGCCACCAGAAACAAAACTTCTCCTCGATAAGTATGAGTTATATCTTTCGAATGTTGGTCCGCTCAAAAAGTTTAAAACGAAGAAGACCATGTGGAAACAAATATCAAGTGATATTGATAATATTTTAAATATTAAAAAGACCGAATTACAATGTGAAAATCGTTATAAAACGATTATGAAGAGGAAAAAGAAAGCGATAGAAAACAATAGAACATCCGGTTCTTCTAGAGATGATATTCCGTACGAAAAAGAATTAAGTAAAATATGTGCCATAGATGACAGTATCGAACCAGCTGTTCTTCGCGGTGTAGGGCAATGTATGTTGAAAGAAAAAAATGTATCTGAATCCTCCAAGGAAAAGGAATCAGTATTCAGCGAATCTGACGAAAGTAGTGAAGCTGATGTACCCAAAAAGAAAAAACGAAAGAAAACTGTTGCAGAAGTATTATTACAAATACACACCACGAAAGAACAAAATAAAGAACGCAGACATGAGGAGAAAATGAAACTATTTAATAATATACTAGAAATATTAAAAGACAGATCTGCGGAGAAATAGTTTCAATTTTCTCAGATGCCTGCGTTCTGAAATATTGTGAACGTATTAAAAAAATAATTTATTTAAGGCTGAAAATTCTTGACCTGCAGTTATAATTTTCTTGAGAGTATTTCTGCCTTAAATAATCAATTTTCAATTATATTTTGTTAATTATATTTTATGTAACTGGGTACCTGTTTAGAAGAATGAATTTTGTTTTTTCAATAATTAGAATAATTTTATTATTTTTGTTTCTTTTACAAGATAAGTATATGTATTATAATGTATTTTTCCCTAATATAATAAGTATAACATTAATAAATTTTTATTCATTTAATAAAGAAAGCAGATAATTCCTTTTTATTTCACCTAATCTCCGTAGACGTACTTCACTTTCTTGATTGTCTGTTTCAGAATTCTCATCAATATTTATATCATTATCTGTTTCAAAAAAATCATTATTATCTATACACATGTTATGAAGCAAACAACATGACAAAATAAATTGTGTTGCTTTATTTGTAGTATGAAAATCTAAATTCGAAAGTTGCCTAAATCTATTTTTCAAAATACCAAATGTGTTTTCAATAAGCACTCGAGTAGAACTAAATTTAAAATTAAAATTTCTTTCTGCGTCTGTTAACGTTCCATAGTCTTTGTAAGGTGTTATTAAATATTCTCGCAAATTATATGCATTATCACCCAGTATATGAAATTTTCTGTCACAAATTGCTGGAAGTTCATTTGAGATAAAAGATAATTTGAAAACCCGGGAATCATGTATTTTTCCTGGTGGACCAGTGAAAACATCGATAAATCGACGTTTGTAATCACATATTCCTTGCAAAGTTATACTGGGTATATCATGCCTATTAACATATGTGGACTTAATTTTATGGGCAGGGGTTCTGATATGTATTGAAGTACCATCAATACATCCAAGTATTCCCGGGAAGCCTGAAATCTGCAATCAAGTTTAATATTTTTGTATAATTATATATTTTAAAGCAACCTTTTGAAATTCATTAGCCATTCTGTCTTTTTCTTCTGCAGATCTGGGGAATTTTATATAAATATTACTTATATTAATAAGGTAATTCATTGCTCTTTGTATTTGAATAAAACATGTACTTTGTGCAATATTAAATCTTTCTGATACATCACGGAGACAACATTTGTTGCCAGCAAACCTGAAATTAGAACTTAAAATGTCTTTTATTATGTATGTAACTATGGATACTATGAATTGTAATTTTGACATTCAAAAAAAATGTGATTGTTTTTATTTTCTGTGTTCTGTCAATACATTTGAATAAAGTTTATCTTATTTTGTATGTACCACGTTCTTTAAAATATCCCACACGATATAATAGTGGTGTCAGAAGTGGGATTGTCGTCTTGTGAAATATAAGAAATCAGTTACTTCGTCAAATTGAAGACTTAGTTTGTAATGGCTGAGATATCGCCAGAGTTGCTTCAAGCGTTCACCCAATTAATCACTAATGCAATACAGACGTCGGCGCGCGATGCTATCGGCGCTTTAGGAAGGAAGGAAGACGACGCACAGACGTTGACACCTAACCGTGCACCCAATTTTTCCATGACAACTTATAATTCAAGTGACGGAACGTCAGTGGAAGATTATTTCAAACGGTTTGATTGGGCTCTAGCGTTAAGCGGTATTCAGGATAATCAACATGCTAATTATGCACGTGTGTACATGGGCACCGAACTTAACAATGCACTTAAGTTCTTGGTCAGCCCTCGCAAGCCTGAAACGCTCACCTACAAAGAGTTACAAACAACTCTGATTAGCCATTTTGACTCCGCGAAAAAACAAGTATGCAGAAAGTATTAAATTCCGACAGATCACGCAGTATAAAGGTGAGACAGTAGCAAATTATGCTTTAAGACTAAGACAAGGGGCTGCACATTGTGAGTATGAGACTTTTCTAGATAGAATGCTCACTGAACAATTTTTATACGGCCTAGAATCTCGTGAAATTTGTGATGAAATAATTTCAAAAAAACCAACCACTTTTCATGAAGCATACGAGATCGCACATGCACTCGAAGCAACGCGAAATACTGCCGACAAAGTTCGAGTCATAGATCCTGCAGGTAAAATAGAGTCAACGAATAAACTGGGATACTCACAGCCACAGTATAAAGAAACTGACAAACAAGTCAAACGAGGAAGATCCTGGTCTCGCAACAGTAAGCAACATCAAACACAGCGAAGCTCATCACGAAAAAGGGAAAGTCATGATGGAGAAAACCAACGCATATGTCAAGGATGTGGAGGTCAACATGCTCGTAGTTACTGCAAATTCCGGAATTCCGACTGTCATTTCTGTAAGAAAAAAGGGCATATTGCTTCGATGTGCAGGAAAAAAAGACAAACGACGAATCAGATCACAGACTCTGAATTACCAGCAGAACAGGTCGATATTGTGCACCGACTGAGCAAAATCGATGACAGCAAATCAACAGAACAACAGATGCTCAATGTTAGAATCGACGGTCAAAACGTGAAGATGGAACTCGACACTGGTTCTCCATGTGCAATCATCAGTAAGAAGAATTTAAGTACAATCAAGTCAAAAATTTATTTACAGAAAACTGATCGTCAATTTGCCAGTTACACTGGCCATCAAGTAAACTGCATTGGATATATTTCAGTCAACGTTGAATTGGGTACTACACTCCGCCGACTAAATCTGTATGTAGTGGATGGCGAATTTGATGCACTCTTTGGTCGAGAGTGGATCGCTGAATTTGTCCAGGAAATCGACTTCAAAACAATTTTCAATAAACACAAATCAGTTAATAAACTGTTACCTGTCATGGGAGGCTTGAATTCAGAACAAAAGAAACGTTTGGATTGTTTATTGACAAGTTATGATGATGTTTTTAGTGATCTTCCAGGAAAGTTGAAGGGACCACCAATCAAAATTCACTTTAAGCCAGGAGTGAAACCTGTATTTTCACGTGCTCGGGATATACCCCTAGCATTACGGGATGCGTACGCAAAAGAAATTGACGCAAAAATCGCATCTGGCTATTACCGAAGAGTCGAATATTCAGAGTGGGCTTCAACAACACACGTAGTCGCCAAGAAAAATGGTAAGATCCGAGTCACGGGAAACTACAAACCTACCTTAAATCCCCGCATTATTGTCAATGAGCATCCAATCCCGAAAATCGAATATTTGTTTAATCGAATGAGAGGGGCTCAACTGTTCTGTCATTTGGATATCACTAATGCGTACACACATCTTGTTGTCGACGACGAATTCAGCCATGCTCTTACCCTGAATACACTCACACATGGATTAATTCGACCAACACGTGCGGTGTATGGAGCTGCAAATATTCCCGCCATTTGGCAACAAAAGATGGAAGGCGTTTTGCAAGATTTGTCAAATGTTGTCAATTTTTTTGATGACATCATTGTGTTTGCAACAAATTTCGAGGATCTGCTGTTAGCTTTGGGCGCCACCTTAGAACAAATGAGAAAACACGGACTAAAGCTAAATCGAGCTAAATGCAAATTCGGCGAAACCGTCCTCGAAGCACTAGGGCACAGAATTGACGTAAATGGAATACACAAATCACACACCCATGTAGAAGCTGTTCGCAATGCACCAAAGCCAACTTCGTTTGAAGAACTTCAACTATTTCTAGGTAAAGCTATATATTATAGCTCTTTTATCCCAGATCTATCCACCAGAAGTCAACCACTCCGAGACATGCTCCGCTCTGAACAATTTACCTGGACGCCAGAGGGAGAAAAGGCATATTTGGACATCAAAGAAATCCTCACTTCACCGCAAGTCCTCATGCCCTACGACCCCAAACTACCGCTATTATTGGCAACAGATGCAAGCAATTCGGGTTTGGGAGCTGTCATGTCGCATTGTTTGGACAATGGCAAGGAACGTCCCATTGCGTATGCAAGCCGCACATTATCTGCTACAGAAAAACGCTATCCGCAGATCGACAAGGAGGCGCTTGCAATTGTCTGGGCGGTACAAAAGTTCTTCAATTATCTTTACGCACGTCACTTTACCCTGATTACTGACCACAAGCCCCTAACACAAATTCTTCACCCTGAAAAGTCTCTTCCAGTCCTCTGTATCAGCAGAATGGCGAATTATGCTGATTACCTTGCACACTTTAATTTTGATGTCATCTATAGAAACACAAAAGAAAATGTAAACGCTGACTATTGCTCCCGTGCACCATTGTCTACAACAATAGGTGCAATTTATGAACAATCTTCACATGAGAAGGAAGATTCAGATAATTTTGATAAATTTATCCTATGCCAAATAAAGCAACTTCCAGTGCGTGCAGATAATATTGCACGTGAAACAAGAAAGGATCCTAATTTAAGTAAAATCGTATGTCTGCTTGAATCTGGACAAGAATTAAGTCGCCATGGATACAAAGCTCCAGAACTTAACTATTCATTAGCTGCGAATTGCTTGCTGTTCGAACATCGAGTAGTTATCCCACCAACGCTGCGAGAAGCAATCCTTCACGATTTACATTCAGCTCATATTGGAATTGTTAAAATGAAGGGTTTGGCGCGCTCATTCATCTTTTGGCCAGGCATCGGTAGGGACATAGAACGAGTTGCCAAGTTATGCGAAGAATGTAACAGAAACGCACATGTTCCTCCCCAATTTCGAACACACCATTGGGAATATCCGAAGTCTCCTTGGGAGAGAATTCACATCGACTACGCTGGACCTGTCGCCGGAACCATGCTACTCATCGTTGTGGATGCGCACAGTAAATGGTTAGAAGTGAAGCCGACGGAGTCCACAACAACAGCGTCAACAATCAATTTACTTGACGAACTATTTGCAAGGCATGGATCCCCGGTAACCGTTGTTTCAGATAATGGACCGCAATTCACGTCAGAAGATTTTAAAAACTTCCTTCAGAGCAGTGGCGTGAAATACCATAAAAGGACAGCTCCCTATCACCCCTCTACAAACGGCCAAGCCGAACGTTATGTACAGACGGTGAAGGACGCTCTAAAGGCAATGAAAACAACGAGAGGAACGCTTCAGCGAAATATCAATGAATTTCTACGTCAGTACCGCAAAGCACCCCACACTACTACAGGTCAGTCACCTGCAAAGCTATTTTTAGGTCGAGATTTGCGCACTCGTCTTAACTTGGTTAGACCTGACGATATATACACCAAAATCACAGAAAAACAACATGCTTTATTCAATCCATCGTTTCGCATATTCCATCCTACTCAGCCTGTATTTTTTCTCTCCGGAAATGTACGTATGAGCAAATGGATTCCAGGTATCATCGTTACTCGCTTGGGAGATTTGCACTACGAAATTGATTATTGTGGTAAACGATATAAACGGCACGTGGATCAAATTCGAACACGAGAAAAGAATCAAGAAGTTCTGGAAGAAAATCCTCAACGTAGAGTTCGATTCTACGAACCTTCTCGAAGAACTCAGACTGATGAAGAGACAGTTTCTGGAACAAACTCTGAAACTGCGACGCCTACAAGAAATTCACTAGCTGAAACTGCGACGCGTACAAGAAATTCACCAGTTGAAACTACGTCAACAACAAATTCACCAGCTATAACAAGGACCCCACTTCCTCGAAGGTCGAAACGTGAAAGACGGCCTCCAGTGAAGTTTACACCATAATGAATATTTAATTTAATTTATGTGAGGGAGGAAATATTATGTATGTAACTATGGATACTATGAATTGTAATTTTGACATTCAAAAAAAATGTGATTGTTTTTATTTTCTGTGTTCTGTCAATACATTTGAATAAAGTTTATCTTATTTTGTATGTACCACGTTCTTTAAAATATCCCACACGATATAATATCTTTCAATGTAAGAAAAAAAAAAAAAAAGATTTGATAAAATATTTTCTTTTAATTCTTAAAATCAATAATCGTAATTATATTACCATAAAAAAGACAGAATATGATTTTCTGCACTTGATATAGCAGAACCACAATGAACTTCTCTCCCAGGATAAAACTTAGATTTTTCAAAATTATCTATTAATTTCAAGGAAGTACTCCTTTCTAATCGAAAAGTATCTTTAAACTGCAAACGAAAATAATTTTATTTCAAATACTCATGAGATTACATTCTTACCTGTTTATCTGAATATTTATGTACAACATCTTGTACATAATTTTTTATTTTTGGCCGTTCTTCCCGATCAAGTTTTATTATTTCATTTAACTCTTCATCACTATCTGATGAAGAACTCTCTAATAATTCCTGGGCAATTGTCAATATGACATTACTTTTAACCGCCATATTTGCACTGATAATCGTGCACTTGCTCGTGTAGTCGGTGCACAAAAGTGTGCACTTACTGCGAACTGAGTGCAATTTCACGACAAGCCGAAAACGCTACCACGAAGAAAGTGCAAACTTAAAACGTAAGATGAAAATAAAACGAGAACTCAGTGCACGTTAGTGCGCACTCAAATGGTAAGTCGAAAACGCCATAATACTGACCTACAGAAGGCGCACTCTATGAAGAAACGCAAGCAGTTTAGATGTGCAACTACCGCGCCTTGCGGACGCCCCGAGAAATAAAGTTTGGAGAATGAATTATAGATGTACTACTGTTATTTGATTTAAATGGAATTTCAGTCAGAGGAAAAAGGAAACAAATTAAAAACTGTTCATTCAATATATTTATTATACCTCTTTTTTAAAAAATAATTTATTCATTTGAAAAGTCTCGGTCGCCATATAGAGTGCGCATAGCATGCCGTGTAGATAAAGTCACTAGATATATAAAGTCCCACAATTCATTGTACCAATGTGTTAGAGAGAGAAGGACGTTTTTTAGACACTATGGCTGGTAGCACAAGCCCTGTTCTAACTAAAACGCTGTTTTAAGAAATGTCAAATTCAAATTTCAATGTTTAATTTCACCCTTATGTGTAAAGAACGATTTTTTAAAAATATTTGATTGAATACAAACTATGTGCTGCTTCAAAATCATATTTTAATACATTTGATGTTATTTATTTTTGTTATTAAATAATGAAATTTGACATTTCTTAAAACTGTGTTTTAGTTAAAACAAGGCTTGTGCTATCAGCCAATATTGCGGAATCAGACCAATCAGGGTCTAGTTGTTGTAGTTGGCTGTGCCTAGAAAAGTCACTATATCTGGTGACTTTAACGTCAATGCTGTCATTGTGTCAAACGACCTGAAGAAAATTAACCTCAATTGTACTTATTTTTTATTGTTTTCTTTATAATTTTGATCAGTTATGTTTTGTATTTATATATATATATTATAAAAATTATGAACATAAAATCAATATTAATTAATTACCTTCATGGATTTATTTCACTGCCGATTATTTTTCTTTGTAATAACGCACTCGTTTCAAGATAGTCCATTTTAAATTTGGCGCCTAAGCCAGACACAATATGGCGGCCAATTGCGGTACTTTATTTATCTAGTGTAGTGACTTTACGTGTAGATAGTCTGTGATCTGCCTACATTGCATAGGGCCCGTGCATCACGTGATCAAATGCAGGCAACCCGCCAGCCTGGTGGACCAACAAACAGTTTCATTGCCTTTGATATCATCGTGCGAAGTTGGCGTTTTTTGATTTCTGTGCTTATTTTGTGATTTTTCAATCTAAAATTTGTGATAGTTGAAGTTGTATTATGGCTCAGTTAAGTGAACACTATTATTCTCGTAGTTTCATAAAAAATAATAGGCACTGTTGAATTTTTGTAATAGAAGGAATTTCAGTTATATAAGGTTCTACTATTTTTAATATTATGATGAATCGTGAAAATGTGGGAATGCCTGTATAAAATTGAGTTCTTGCGTCATTATTTTTAAATGCATCTATAGTCAAAGTTATTTTCGAAAGCTCCTCTCGCAAATAGTAAATTTCAGCATTTCTAGACATTAATTCTGCTTTTAAACTATCAATAGTCTCAGGTAAACCATGTTCCCTAGTGCTAGAACTAGTGCAAGTCTCATTGTTAGTGCTACGAGTATTAATATTAGAATCATGTTCCTCATTAATAGGCTCCACGGAAACACTTTCTGCTTGCTTCTGTAATTGTAATTATTGTAATTTATACATAGTTCCAAAACAAATTTATTACAAATTAGCTCTAAAAATAAATTATTTGTCATAAAGTTTAAAATATCATTCTAAAAATTATCTGGATTAGAAATTTTAATTTTTAGTTTTAAATTTAATGTATTACTTTCAATTTAGAAGTTTTTGATTAATCATACGTTAGTATGTCTTTGGACCACTAACTTAAAACTCAGAATATTATGCAGCTATGTGTTCTACTGTCAATAAAAGGTATTTATTGTATTGTTAGTTACAACATAATTATATTAGTTATTAACATATTGAATGTTAGTAAAATGTATTTGAATTCGTTAATAAATATGTTAGTTACAACGTACAATAATGGGGTCATACCACATTTTCCAATTTATTTTTTTTCTGAAAGTATACTTAAAACCACTTACAGAAATATATATTTTATGTCACATAAGTTTCTAGTTTTACAGGAATAATTTTTTAAAGTTTATATTAAATTTCCAATGACGTCATGGTTTTGCGACCGTGACCGTAGTCCCTCCTATCGAATAAAATTGGAACTACGTTTGACGTTTATGTTATTTGATTTGAAAGCAAACGTGACAACAAGTTATTTTGTACTGGTGCTTTTGTTTTTATTGTATATTGAATAATTTAATTTTGGAAATTAATCTCAAGGTTTAGGAATACGAACAAAAACTTTATTTTTGCTTCTCAACGAGATGTTCTCGCAAGACGGCACAGAACAATATTATACAACCATGGTAATATCTAAATCACACATAATTTGTATTTATTAGAACATTTCGTTATGTGTACTTACATTTAAACAAAAACAACTTGTTGCAAAGATATTTACTTTGAAAATGTTGGTTATGTTCGAAAAATGTGACATCACTGCGCTGCGCTGACATTCATGTACAGTACGTGTACGAGTACATGTGTGCGTGACTATCATTGTATGTGTGTACAAAACCATGACGTCACAAAATAAGACTCAAAATGTTTAGAAAGAAAATCATGAATGAAAAGTATAAGAATATTACATATTTTTCATGTATATATGTATAAAACTATGTAATTTTTTTAATTATATAAAAAAAATCAATATTTTTTTTTTTTGTATGACCCCATTATTACAACCATCAAACCTTAGTGTGTCGACCTGTTAACCTTTTATAGCGGTCTAAACCGGTATCTTTATTTTGTATTCCCTTTGTATATCCCATGTTAAAGACGGAATCCAATCAGGATTGTCTTTATCTTCCCAAGCAGCTGGTTTTCCTTTAATTTAGCAATAATTTTAGTATTTCTTTATTATCTACGTTATTTAACTATCGGGGACTCTAAATGAATAATTTCTGATGAAATATATCTTTTACTTAGTTTAAACAACCCACTTTTATCCCATATTAACCTAATTTTTGATCTTACTGTTTACATCTGGCAAAATTCATCTAGTTTAAGCAGATATCAATTTCAATTTACCATAATATTTAATGCTAGGCTCGTATAGAAAAAATACCTGTAATAAAGTGCCTAGAACATATTCGGCCGTATTTAATTTTGCTATCTGTCAGATCAGCTCTTTTAAGCGGTGTTATCCACTTTTTTCGTCGTTCTAGAGCTACAGGAATTATTCTATCTCTACAATCTTTCTCAGATAAGAACCTATAAAAAGATAACCCATCACCAGTACCACTTTTTTTCGCACAGCACAAAATTGAGGCATTTTTGTTGAGATTTGTCACAATTCTTATATGTCAAGTATGGTTTGTTGGTCCACCAGGCTGCCATTTTTAAATCGCCGTGACGTCACTTGCACGCGCCCTATAGTCTGGAGTGCGTTCGAAAATTAACTATAGTTAACTCTGTGACGTTCGAAAATTCTCAGAGTCAACTCGACTCGCGTTCGGAAATATTGGGTTGTCTACTCCGAGTTAACTATTCCAACCTACCTCGAGCTAGGTAGGTTGCATTTACTCGACATATGCGCAATGAACATTTTCTCGTAAATTGCTCACTGCCATTTAAATTTCAGCCACAGATTGAGTTCAGTTTTAATTTATCTGCTACATTTATTCGTAATGGAAGAAGAATATTCGTATTCATTAGTTCTAGATGCTAATCAAGAACCAATTATTCAAAACAATCGCTACCTTATGTGTCATAATACAAGTAAGTTAACATAACCTTGTATTTTGTTTGTTATGATTAATGTTGGAATTTTAAATTACAATTATTTTTAGCCAAAGAGCTTCAGTGGTTACCAATGACCACGTCAAATGAGACATGTGAGCTTCAGCAGAATACTATTGTAGTATAGCAACAGTTGGCAATAATAAGTTAGTTACTTTTAGTTTTGCAATATGTTACTAATGTTACCAATGTTACTGTAGACTGGTAGAGAACCATTTTGTTTTGTAATTAAAAGACTGAATAAAAGTATTATGTATTAGTACAATTGCCTTTGTATTACACTGGCGACGAGATTAAATTCGACATGAATAGTAACGAGAAAGCAAATATTAAAAATTTTGATCCGTCAGGAGAAGAAACTTCAATTGCTCAAAAGTGGGAAAGATGGCTAAGGTCATTTGAGTTATTCATTGAAGCAAATGCTATAACTAATAATAGCAGAAAACGAGCACTTTTGCTGTACCATGCTGGCGAAAGTGTGCAGGAAGTCTGGTACACTTTACCTGAATCGGATCGGACACCAGCTGCAGATGAAGATGTGTACGAAACATGTAAGAAAGCGTTGACAAAGGTATTCAAACCGAAGAAAAATTATACATAGGAAAGACATGTATTTCGTACGATGTCCCAAAAAGAAAATGAATCCGTAAATCAATTTGTCACACGGCTAAAGGCACAAATAGTGAATTGTAATTGTAAAGAACGCGAAGAGGAAATAATTATTGATCAGTTAATTGAAAAATGTATATCAAATGAACTTCGAAGAATGTTGCTGAAAGAAGGAGATAAATTAACAATAGAGAAGGCTACCGAGCTTGGACGAATCTTAGAAACCTCTGAGAAACAAGCTGAATCGATAGAAGCCGATAAAAGAAGCAACATAAGTCATGAAGTAAGAGAAATTGATCAGATACGAAACACAGGAAGTAAAAGGGAAATTGTTTGTTACCGCTATGGTAATAAAGGCCACATATCGAGTGATAAAAAATGCCCTGCAATAAAAGTAGAATGTAACAAATGTCATAAAATTGGACATTTTGAGAAGTGTTGCAAGACGAAAAGGTTACCCAAGACTAAAATGACAGCTCAGCGTAAACAGAGAAATATTAGGAATGTGGAGGATGTTTCAGAAGACAATTCAACAGATGAGTATACATTTAGAATAGATTATAACAGTAATAATGATTCAGGCTGCATTTTAGCGAAAATAGGAGGTGTTGAAACCAATTTTTTAATTGATTCAGGGGCATCATGTAATGTCATTGATAAAAGAAACAAAATCAAAGGCAAATGTGGAAAAACAAGTAAGAAATTATTTGCTTATGGTTCTACCAAACCGCTACCAGTATTAGGAAAATTTACAACAGACATATAGTATTAGAAAATGGGGTAACAAAGGAGACAATATCATTTTATGTTGTTGATGGACGAGGCACACCAATACTAGGAAAAGACACTGCAAAAGAATTGGGAATATTAAAAATGGGTATTCCATTACGTAATATTGAGTGTCAAAATAATAAATTCGAAGATAAATTTCCGAAAGTATTCTGCAACACGGTGGGAAAACTGAGGAACTATGAGGTGAAACTAAAAGTGGATGAAAGTGCAAAACCCAAAACTCAGCCAGGCAGAAGAATTCCACACCAACTTAGAGTTCCACTTCAAAAGCGCCTTCAGGAACTCGTAGAAGCCGATATAATTGAAAAAGTAAACGAGCCATCACACTGGGTGTCGCCAATTGTTTGTACAACAAAAAAGAATGGGGAACTACGCCTATGTGTTGATATGAGAGCAGCTAATGAAGCTATCATTAGAGAGAGACACCCTATACCATGCATGACAGACATGTTAGTGGATTTTAAAGGTAGTAAGTATTTTTCAAAAATCGATTTGAAATCTGCCTTTCATCAAATTGTATTAGAGAAAGAAAGCAGAGACATAACAACCTTTGCAACATGTTTTGGCCTATATAGGTTTAAACGATTATTTTTTGGGGTAAATTGCGCCCCAGAAATTTTCCAAAGAATAATGGAACAACGCTTTGGAAATTTAAGGGGTGTTGTCATTTATATTGACGACTTTCTTGTTCATGGCAGAACACAAGAAGAACATGACGAAAATTTATATAATCTGTTAAAGAAAATGGAAATGTTGGGCGTCACTGCCAACGTGGGAAAGTGTAATATCAAACAAGATAAAATTGAATTCATGGGACATACAATTTCTGAAGATGGCATACGACCATTGAAGAGTAGAGTAGAAGCAATCATACGTTGTCGCGCACCAGAAACAAAGACAGAACTACAGAGTTTTCTTGGTTTAATATCGTACTGTAACAAGTTCATACCGAACTTTTCGACATTGACCGAGCCATTGAGACAGTTAACCAACAAGAATGTTGAGTTCAAGTGGACGCGTTGTCATCAAGAAGCTTTTGAGAAATTGAAAAGCGCTCTAGGAAAAGAAGGTAATATTTTAGGGTTTTATGATCCACAAATAAAGTCGACGATTATAGCAGATGCAAGCCCATACGGGTTAGGTGCCGTACTCGTACAATGCCAAAATGGGGAAAATAAAATTATCGAGTATGCAAGCCGTGCTTTGACCACAACAGAAAAAAAATACAGCCAGACCGAGAAAGAGGCTTTAAGCCTTGTCTGGGCATGTGAACGTTTCCACATTTACGTGTATGGAACGGAATTTGACATAATAACGGATCATAAGCCGCTCGAATTTATATTTTCTCCGAAGTCAAAGCCCTGCCCGAGAATCGAGCGCTGGGTACTACGACTAATGGGTTATCGATTCAAAGTGAAGTATAGTCCTGGCAAAACCAATATAGCAGATCTTTTGTCGAGAATGGGGATTGAAGAATTTTTTTTTTTTTTTTTTATTTAGTCCATATTTATTTACAACTGGCCTTATTTAGGGCCAACAAGCAAATTTGATATGATTTACATTGCATGCGAGAGGATAGTGCCCATTGGTACTACCTCTATATATATAACACATGTACATGTTTGACAAGTTAGTATGTTACATTTCATGTAACAATTTTACAAGTTCTTCAATTCGGAAGGTTTAGTTCTTTTAAGGCGTCTCAAGGTAGGTTGATTGTTGCATAGGTCGGTAACCAGCTCGTTTGGGTGACAAATTAGTCTCTTTTCATGTTTCGATGAGAATTCTCGTATGTGGTCTTGTACATATTTGATATTAAAATCTTTGTGAAGGGTATAGTTGTTGATATACCATGGTACGTTGGTGATCATGCGTAGTGTTTTATTTTGTATTCTTTGGATTATATTCATATTTGATTTCTTTGCACAGCCCCAGAGTTGTATACCGTATGTCCATATTGGTATAATGACTACTTTATAGAGAAGTAATTTATTTTGCAGCGACATTTGTGACTTGCGCCCTAGTAGCCAATACATCTTTTTGAGTTTTATGTTTATTTGTTTTTTCTTAGCTTGCAGATGTTTTCGCCAGGTTAATCTTTTGTCTAGGTGCATGCCTAGATATTTTACTTCTTCTTTAGTGTCCAATGTTTTGTTGTTGATATCTACTTGTGGGCAGGTAACTTTCCTTGTTGTAAATACTATGTGGGTGGATTTGTCTTCATTGATTTTGATTCTCAATTTTGTTGCCCATGTTTGCATATCATCTAGGGTTTCTTGGAGTAAGGCTGATGATTCTACTGGATCAGTGTGTGAAACAATGTATGCTGTGTCGTCTGCGTACGTAGCTGTAAACACGTTTTCTGGGCAGGGCATATCTGCTGTGAAGAGCTGGTACAAGACTGGGCCAAGTACGCTCCCTTGAGGTACTCCGGCTTTGATTGGGTATATTTTTGAAGTGACTCCATCGTCACTTATTTGGAAAAATCTTTCTTTCAGGTATGATTGGAATAAAAGAAAATATTGGTAGGGTAATCTTTGTTTAATCTTATGCAATAGTCCAGTGTGCCACACTTTGTCAAAGGCTTGACTTATATCTAGGAAAACGGCCGAACATATTTTTTTATTTTCTAAACTGTTTTCAATTTCGTCCACTACTCTATGTACTTGTTGGATTGTCGAGTGTTGCTGTCTGAAGCCGAATTGGTGATCTGGAACTAGAATTTCATCTTCAATTATTATTTTTAGTCTTTTTAATAACAGTTTTTCGAAAAGTTTAGATAGTTGAGGTAGCAAGGAAATTGGCCTGTATGAGGTTGTTTCGTGGGCTGGTTTTCCGGGTTTGTGAATTAGAATAATGTTTGCGAATTTCCATTGTATAGGAAAGTACGCTACTCTTATCATGGCATTGTATATGTTGGTAATTAAGATTAAGGTTTTCCTGGGCAATTCCTTTAGCATCTTGGCATTAATCAAGTCATATCCAGGGGCTTTTTTATTATTGTGGTGATTGATTTTATTGTTAACTTCTGCAGGTGTGACGTGTTTAATAGTTGGTTGAGGTAATTGTGGTGGATTATTTAGAAAATTTTCAATAGTATTTTCTTCTGCAGTTGTTAAAGTTGTTGGATTTGGTTCGAAAACTTTCGAGAAGTGTTGTGCGAATATTTCGACTTTTTCTCTATCTTCCCTCGCCCATGATCCGTCTTGTTTTTTAATTGGTGAGATGAATTTCGTTGGCCTTTTTAATTTTTTTGTGGCTTTCCACAATGAATAATCATTTTCTGGGCCTGGGGACAAATTGCTTAAGTAATCTTGAATGTAGTTGTTCTTTGTTTCTAGAATGATTTTTTTTATTTCTTTACATAAGTGGTTAAGCTTGTTTTTGTCCTCTGGGTGTCTTGAAAACTGCCATTTACGCCTGAGTTTTCTTTTCTCTTTAATTTTGTCCCTGATTATTTTAGGGTAGTTGGTACTGTTTTCGTTTTTGTTTTCAATAGGTGGCGTTGAAAACCATCCAGCTTCCTGAATGAGTCTTGTTATGTTTTCAACGGCGTTGTCTATATCATCGGGTGTTTTTAGAGGTATTTGTAAATTACTGTTCTTATCCAAGTATGATTTGTATAAGTCCCAGTTTGTTTTTTTGTTGCATAATGATGGAGTTTTTTCTTTTTTTCTTACCGTGGTATTCAAGGTGATGATTACCGGAGAATGATCTGATGATAAATCATAATTTGCTTCAATATCAACATGGTTTAAGTTTATTCCCGTTGATATAAAAAAGTCTAATAAATCTGGGAGTTTGTTTGGGTCGGTGGGCCAGTATGTAGGTTTGCCGGTGCTTATGTGGCTGTACCCTAGTTTGGACATAGTTTTTTTTAACTCGCTTCCTTTAGGATTTGTTATTCTGGAACCCCATTGCGGGTGTTTAGAGTTATAGTCTCCGCCAGCTATGAATCTTCCTCCTAGACCAAGGAAGTATTCTTCAAATTGGTCTTGTTTTATTGAGTGCTTGGGTGGGCAGTAAACAGCAGATAGGATAAGAGTTCCCAGAGTTTCGTTAATTTTTATTGACGTTGCTTGCAGATAATTCTTCTCGTGTTTATCTAATTCGTGATGTTTAATTCTTTCATTGATTATGATTGCGGTTCCTCCATGGGCGGTCCCATCTGGGTGATTCGTGTAGTATGTTTTATGTTTAGACATATTAAAGTAGTTTCTTTCTGTAAAGTGTGTTTCTGATATTAAAGCTATATCTATATTTTGTTCATTAATAAATATTTCTAGCTCCTGCCGATGCTGGGCTAGGCCGTTAGCGTTCCATAAAACAATTCTTATTGCATTAGACATTGCGTTTGTTGATGAAGGCGGTGAGAAGATTGATGATTGTGGTGTTTTGTTGCATGAGTTGTGTGAACATCGATTCAAATTTATTCAAAAATTGTGTTAGTGTTATGTCTTGTGTTGTATTTGTGTGTTGGGAGTTCTTTACTATGTTGGCATAGTTTATGTTGTTGTTATTGCCGTAGTTGTTGTCATTTACTCTTTCTGTGTAATAACTGTTGATATGTTCATTTATTTTTTGCGATTTGTTCTGGTTCTGGGTTGTTGTGTTTCTTGGTTTCTGTAGTTCTTTATATACAGAACAGCCTTTGTAGTTCGCAGGGTGGGGACCTAGACAGAGGGCACAAGTTGGTGGGGTATCTTTATCCTTATTACAGTCTTTTGATGGATGATTTTTTCCGCATTTTACGCAATAGTAAGGTTTTTTACCTAATATATGCCTGAGATCGTAGATATTTTTATTGTTCGCATTAGGTTTTTGGTCCACGAAAAACATCGGGAGCGGTTCTTTGGTTACCCAGCTCTTAATGTTGGAGACATTTCTGATTTCGAAGCCTTTTTCTTCTAGCGCTTCTTTTATTTCGTTTAACGGAGTTGTGTGGTGGATGTTTTTGATGACCACTCTATAGGACCTTTCCTCTTTAGGTTGATATGTGTGATATGATATGTTGTTGGTGTTAAGCATTCTTATCAGTGTTCGGTATGAGTCCGGTCTATCTGTATTAATTTTTACTTCGTTTTTGGCCAAAGCTCTGCAGTAGAATTCTTCTGGTTTTAATATTGTTTTGAGGCTTTCAAGCATTAAACTATAATTTGTGACATCCTGAACAAAAATTGGAGGGGGTTTATGTTCAGATTTTTTATTTGTTTCATTTTCGTTTGCATTTGTGATATTATCATTTGTTTCGTTAGTCAATACGTTATATCTGTTTTGAGTATTGATTGTTGGGTTGTTTGTTTTTTTGAAACTAACAATTCTTCTTTTGTTTATGTTTTCTTGAGTGTTTTTGTGTCGTTTTCTCTGTTTCTTTTCGTGTATTGTCTTGTGCGTACAACCTGCCAGTTTTGTGTTGTATTGTCGTGACTATGTTGTTCCCTTGAGCCGCTGGGTCTGGGAGTTTGTGAGTCTACAAAGACAGGACATTGGTGAAAATCGTGTTAGTCTGGAATTCGCAAGAATATTGGGAGTACTAATTGGAGTTGATGTTGTTGTTGGCGTATAGTACAACTGTGTGGAAGTCGTATTTGTCGACGTTGTTGTTGTATTTGTTGTTAAATTGTATCCACCGCTTGTTTGTTGCATGTTGAATGCTAAAAGTTGAAATTAATTTTTACTATAGTTGGCAACACTGAGTTGCAGGTGCGCGGGTGTGAAATTGCGCACTGCTTAAACACGCTCAACCTTGAGTTCACTAAAAACTATTTTTTAATTGTATTTTACACTTATTTTATTTTATATCACTTAACACTAAGTTCAGTTTTGTAGTTTATACACTTATGAAGCTGTTTTGTGATTTTTACAATTTACACTACACTTTTGTTTAAAAGATTTTAAATTTTTTATTTAAGTAAAATGCTGAATCACTCACTACTTCTATTGCCAACCATGGGATCATTGAAGAAAATGAAAAAATAAAGGTAGATGTTACTGAAGCACTTTATATCACTTAACACTAAGTTCAGTTTTGTAGTTTATACACTTATGAAGCTGTTTTGTGATTTTTACAATTTACACTACACTTTTGTTTAAAAGATTTTAAATTTTTTATTTAAGTAAAATGCTGAATCACTCACTACTTCTATTGCCAACCATGGGATCATTGAAGAAAATGAAAAAATAAAGGTAGATGTTACTGAAGCACACGTCAGGTGGATTGCAAAAGAAGCTATACCCGCATCTATGTCAATGGAAGAAATTCATGAAGCTTACATGAGTAATAGTTACCTAACAGAGCTGAAGAAAGCTATTCAAACAGACAAATGGCCCGTGAACTTGCGTAAGTACGAAATAATAAAACTAGAACTATGTGTTGTAGATGAAATCATCCTGAGGGGTACTAGAATACTAATGCCGCCGTCACTACGGACCAAAGTGCTGATGCTGGCTCACGAAGGGCACCCCGGCATGGTCAAAATGAAGCAACGATTACGCACTAAAGTTTGGTGGTACGGGCTAGATAAAGAAGTTGAAAATTATTGTAAAAGATGCCACAGTTGTCAATTGGTGGGAGCCGCAAACCCGCCAGAACCAATTGTCAGCACCAGAATGCCAGAGAAACCTTGACAAAGTATCGCATTAGACTTTTTAGGACCGCTACATGGAGAAAAATATATACTAATCGCTGTTGATTACTACAGTAGATTTTTAATGTTCGGAAGGGAGCTCCGTGACAAGTTGTCGACATATAAACATATTATGAAAGAAGACTCCGAAGTAAGAGATTACGATTCTGAAAACAAAGGTAAACAAAAAAGATACGCGGATGAAAGTAGAAATTCCAGAGAGAGCGAGATTGGGATAGGGGATCAAGTACTACTAAAAAGAGACGTTATGAATAAGTTGCAAGCACCATTTGTAAAACGCCATGCAAGGTTACCGACAAGAACGGAAATTCCGTAACGGTCGAAACACCAGACGGCCGACGATTTAATAGGAATACATCACATGTTAAGAAATACCTGCCGATGCCACTAGAAACAGAATTGCAAGAACTGGATAAGAACACTACCGATGGAAGTTCAGAGGAAACAAGACCGTTTCCTGAAGAGGCACCTGTTCCTAGCCGTACTTCCTCTCGTACATCAAAGCCACCCAAATGGTTGGACGACTATGTTCAAAGAATAGCAAGTTTTTAAAAAAACGCGGGGGTAATGTAGTATAGCAACAGTTGGCAATAATAAGTTAGTTACTTTTAGTTTTGCAATATGTTACTAATGTTACTGTAGACTGGTAGAGAACCATTTTGTTTTGTAATTAAAAGACTGAATAAAAGTATTATGTATTAGTACAATTGCCTTTGTATTACAACTATGATTGATGATGCACCAGCATCACCATCTAACAAGGGCAATTTTACAGCTAAATGTGAGTATTAATAAAAAATTTGTTAGTAAATCTATTGTGAACAAATACATTTTCATAGGCCAGACGTAAGTATCTAAAGTTTGGTCACACAATGAAACACTG
Organism: Ophonus ardosiacus; assembly: GCA_943142095.1. Classification (NCBI taxonomy): domain Eukaryota; kingdom Metazoa; phylum Arthropoda; class Insecta; order Coleoptera; family Carabidae; genus Ophonus; species Ophonus ardosiacus. The sequence continues at coordinate 27,579,348 of OW964838.1, forward strand.
GCTCTCTTGTCAGCTTATAAATTCAATGAACATTTATTTAAAAGCACCACCATAAAAAATGAGAAAGTCTGGCAAATTATTTCAGCTGATATAAAGAAAGAAGGATTTATTAAAACATCTAAAGCAGTGTGAAGACAAGTGGAAGAATTTAAGAAAGAAATATATTCAATTAAAAGATAGTAGAAAAACTAGCGGAGCAAAGGCTGTTCAATTTGATTATGAAGAGAAAATGGATGAAATGTACGGTAAAAAACCAAATGTTACGCCAGTGGCGATCGCTTCATCATCTGGTCATGATTTGGAAGAACAAGAACAAACAACTCCAAGTAAAAAGATAAAACTAGAAAAAGAAAAAAACCATTTTCAAAAATTGGAAGAGACTTTAAAACAAAAAGAATTAAGTAGAGAGAGATGACATGAAGAAACTTTAAAACTGCAAAGAGAGGCGATAGATACTTATAAAAGCATGATGACTAAATTACTAGAAAAATTGTAATTAAGTTTATATGTATAAACAGACTAATATTAATGTTAAGAGAGTTATTTTTCTATTTTGATGAAAGAATTTTTAGTTTTAAGAATAATTTGTTTTTTACTTGTAAGTTAAAAATTTTCTGTTTTCTAGTTTTATGTTGCAAGAATTATTTGTTTCTTTACTTTTATATATTGATGATGCTATTCGGTAATTTTCTATAACACTATAAAACTGTAAAGTTAAACAAAAGCGCATCATTTTTTATTATTAAATGGCAATAAACATATATTCGTCAATAAAAATTGATGTGAATTTGTAAATATTTACAATTCTATAGCGTCATATAAATTTACAGAATAGCACCATAAAATATCAAAATATCTACGAGTATGTATTTCTTTTGGTTTTCTAAATATTTAGGTACCTGACTTGTTCCTTTGGTTAAAGGATAATAAGTAAAATGCTGTAGTTTTATTATACTATTTATTTATATTTTAAATATTAAATTTAGAAAGTTCTCAAATTTAAAATTAGTGATACGTAAATATAGGTATATATTTTACATTGATACAATATACAACATAAAATTATAATTACTATTTTGCATTATTCAAAATCCGCCTCGTCTAAATCCAAATTCATCATAATATGATCCCTTTTAACGATTCCACTTTCTTCAAAAATTTCTTCTAATTCAATGTTCATATTTTCGTTTTCAATTAATTCGTCAGTACTACCTTCGCGTATATATTCATCCAACATTTGAGCATCTTCATAATTTAAATAAATATTGTGCAGTACGCAACAGGCTAATATAGTTGGAGGAAAAAGATCTGTTCTACTCATGTCAAGGTATTTTAAACGCCTAAAACGACCTTTTAATAGAGCGAAACTTCGTTCGATTGTTTGTCGTACTCTCGATACCACCGTATTAAAAAATTTCTCTCGTCTTGTAAGAGTCTCTTGCTTGAAGATTAATGGCATGCACACATTTTCTTGTAATGTAAATCTCAGGACTTTATTCTGGAGCTTTAATGCTAATGTGACAGCCATCAACAGCGCCGAGTACGTTTTCCAAACCGGCTTTTGAAATTCTTTTAAATTTTCTACAAACTAAATTCATCTCTTCTACTGTTGAAAGCCACTTAATTACTGTGTTAGAAATTTCGTTTAATGCCATTATAATTCGATGGAAACAGTCCCACACGCCAGATTTTCCAATATCAAAACGATCTGCGATGGATCTGAAATGAAAATATTTGCTAAATGTGAATAAACCAAGATTTGTCAAATTATACCTAAATGAATCCGGTGTAGCTAACAGCCAAAGAACCGATAGTAACTGTTTATTGGGATCTACTTGACTTCTGCCTGGCCCACACGTGGTTTTCATTTTATGGCCAATTGTTGATAAAAGCGCCTCAAATGCATTCGAAATTGCCGATCAGAATAATTTGGAATTATATTTTCTATGAAGTCCGTTATTCGAACAGGATTATCATTTCTTGGATTTTTCACTTTTTTCATTTGAAGTGATAAATCCTCCTCACTGTCATCAGATGATTCTGCTGTCTTATTATTTGAAAAAATAACTCTCACATTAAACTGTTCAAAAAGGATTCTTCCCATTACTTCGCCAATAAACATTATATTTGCTTTTCTTTTACTCATATTAGGAGGTTATGTTTGTAGAGCTGCTAGTGACAGATACAACCTTCGTTCGTTCGGAAATAGTGTATATGGTCTGTGATGTAGAGTTAACTCCTGTACTCCTACCAAGCCCCGCCCATTACCTAACCTAAACTCCAGAGTTAAATTTCGAACGCACCCCTCGGATTTACGCATAGGCACAGTAGGCACGTGCCTACGGCGGCAAATTTTTGGGAGCGGCAATTTTTTTTTAATCAGAAATGTATAATTTTGTAAAAAAATCAAAAGACGCGATGAAAACATTTATATCGATGATCTCGGAAACAATTTCATATAAAGTAAAGCTTTTTTGTAGGTATATTATTATTACTCCGGTCAATTTGTAATTATCGTCTGTTTTCCTATGGTTCTTAAAAGTAATGGAATATGCGCTCCATTTTCAACAAATGTCCAAGAAATTGAACTCATGGTTCAGAGTTTATTTTGAGATCATCGTTATTATTATGCTATCGATAATTATAATACATTTATTAAAATTGTCTGGATTCTAGAATATCCACTTGAAATTCCATGTTATTATTGCAATGTCTTCTATTAGCTAAAATAAATAAAGAAATGCAAAAATAAAGTCAGACTTTACCTATTCTAAAGGCTATATTTGTGAAAAATATAACTTCTTCGCTTGCAATTTTTCAAAAAATACTTTAATATAACGGAAATCTAACGCACAAAACTCAATTTGACCAAATTCGGGTATATCGTGTAATGTAAATAAATATGTTAACTATGTTCGGATGATTGAATGCATTTCGTAACAAAATGATTGTTAGTTTTTAGGCTGTGTTTGTGAAAAATATAAGTTTTTCGCTTGAAAATTTACAATAAATACTTTAATGTAACGATAACCTAAACCACATAATTCAACTCGGATGGTTATATTCATTTATAGGACTTTAACCGTACCTTTTTTCAGAAAAATGCCTAAATCACTATAAAAATTGCTTTCCGCGCCATAATTTTTGTGAAATTTCATGTTTATAATGCTTTTGCAACTATATATAACCATCAAAATAAAATTCTTGAGGGTTGGGTATTCTAGACTTTAGCCTTAAAATTATTTAAGCCCCTTTTATATTTTAACAAAAATAAAACATGCGAAAAGTTTAAACATTAAGAAAGATATATTTTAACATTTCTGATATTCAAATATCTATATTATCTTTGGATAATATTTGAAAATTACGTTAGAAATATATTTTATAATTATGAAAAGGCGGCAAATTTCTGAAAAAAAGGCGGCAATTTCTGGGTGCCTACGGGCGGCAAAACTGTTAATCCGCCCCTGATGACAACGATAGAGTTCCCAATCTATATACGTAGTATATGTATCTATTGTCTATGTTCAAAGCAGTGCAAGCTATAAAATTAATAGGTAAAGAAACATCGCCAAAATGAAATTTAACATTGAATATCATACGTTCGGTATAAACAGTAGACATCAAAATAAAACAAAATAGTATGAAGTAAGGACTGTAACTGTTATACACATAAAACACACGCTGAGTTAAAATATATAAATGTAAAATAGTCTCCTAACCTCCTAACACTTTACAATAAAAACGATATGGCTGCGGCATAAAAACAAGTGACAGCAACGACTTTGCCGCTACAAGGTCAGGATTCAAGTTGGAGTGGGGGAAGCGATTAAAATACTCCCTTCAAAGGTGCAAACAAACGCTGTTATGTTGTTTTGCGTTGACACAGAGGCGTACGAATAAAAATATTCTGAGTTGATTGATTTTATAACTTTCACTTTAAAACAGTATCATTAATGATATTCAAAAAAATATATTATATTTCCCAATAATTAACCGCACTACAATCTAACGTCCTGCTACAAGTAAATACTGTCCGTACATTAATATTACCACGTACTACAAAATTGTACGTCACTGTACGAGAAAGATAGGTGAATACCTATGTTGCAGCTAATTTACATCGTGTAAACTTTCCCGCAATTTTGAACAATCTGATTGGTTGATGAAATAAGCCCTATCTTCTCCACAATGAATTCTTTAAAAAAAATCTGTTGTGGCCAGCACAAGACCTCTCGCCATTTCCATATTAGGCTATATAAGTATTGTATTGCACTTCGCTTTCGAACCGTCGTTTTATAACAAAATATTGCAGAACTTTACCCAAATATTGTTTTTTTATTCTATTTAACATGTCTTCTGCACACATACAATTCTAATTATATCTATTTTTCATTGTATGAGGAAGTTCCTATATGAGGCTATTCCACAGTAATCAAAAATAGTAAAAGTTTATTGAAAATAAGAATGATAATAGTTAAAGGATAAGGAAAACCATATTTCTTTTATTATAAATTATTCCTTCTAGAAGACACGGGGAGTTTTGCTTTTGATGATGCAGGACATGTGCACGAGTGTTTGAGCAAATAGGATCCAAGTATGACCTCCGATTTTGAGAAGCCCCGCCCTAACTAAGAATATACTTCTTCGGGTGTGTCGGATCTGTTCGGTTGCTGTTCGGGTGACGTTTTAATTTCATTATTTTTATAAAATGAAATAAAAAGTGAAATAAATTAAGTGAAATAATTTATTTTATGTTTCTAATAATGAATTATAATATTACAATTTAAATATACATTATTTTGTAATTTGTTTAACAATTTTTCGTGGTTTGTGAACCATTGTTTGTTTACTTCTGGTATATCTACATTACAAACGTCACAAAGCAGATTTAAAATTCGGATCTTAATATCTCGCTTATTTGGAGGAAATTTTAACTCGGACTTTCACATCTGGTCTTATATTTTTATGTATTTCAAAAAAAAAAAAATTTTTAAAATGTCATGGAATAGCCTATTCATTAACCAGATTGGCGGTATTTTTGATGGATATATGCATTTTACCTAAGATTAAATATACTTCCCAGAAAAAGCTATCCGAATGTCACTAAAACTATTGATTTTTGACACTGACATGTGTCATTTATAAACTATGTTATAAACATTGGAATTTGTCAACTGGTGTCCTTAGTGCCTCAGCCTCTGCGATTAGATTACTCTATATATTATAGTGTCTTTATCTCTAAATCTATACAACATATAATAAAAAATTTAAGTGTATTAAATGGAGAATTTTATGTTCTTCAATATTTAATATCAAAAATTTCCAAAAAATTATATTTAGAAAATTTTTTCTAAGAAACTACTACTTCCGGTTGTTCAATTGTTACCAAAACCTTTTCAGTTCTTCCCAGGAATGTCAGATTGAGGAATCCATAGTTAAACATTCTTAAGGCTTATAGTTTTTGAGGAATCGTTCCTCCAACATCCATACATACACATACACACACACACACATATACACACATCCACACACACACACAGACATCATTTTAAAAATGTTATAATCGGATTCTAGGGACCTTAAATCGTGCTTATTCAATAAAATCTAGATATGCGAATTTTAGCATGAATCCAATGCCTCTCTTAGCGAGAGGTAAAAATAGAGTATAGATAAATATAAAAATTCATATTTCGTTGATATTTATTTTTACAAATAACTTCTAAACATAAAATAATATGGAATTTTGATTTGCACTTCTTTCCTCTCGCTAAGAGAGGTATTGGAATATTGCTAAAAATTGCCTATCCAGATTTTATTGGATAAGCACGTTTTAAGGTCACAAGAATCCGATTATAATATTTTACGATGATGTGTGTGCGTGTGGATGTTGGAACCACGGTTTCTCAAATACTCTATCCGATACATTTAAAAATTTTATTATATCTTCTATAAAGTTAGAGATAGAGTATTATAAATATATACATATAATAATATGCTGTAATGAATCACACAGCCTATGATCCATACACTCATACACACATCATCGTAAAAATGTTATAATCGGATTCTAGGGATCTTAAAACGTGCTTATCCACTAAAATCTAAATATGCGATTTTTAGCATGCTCCAATAGCTCTCTTAGCGAAAGGTAATAAAAATCAGCAAAATTTGAATTTATGCATATATCTAGCGACCTATGAATTTTTCCAGGAAAAACAAATACATCTTTAAATTGGTCTACTAATGACGCAACCGTATTGTCAGTTAGTTGATATTATGTATTTTTTGCATATCTACCCTGTTTTACATTAATATTTTATGTGTATTGTTTGTACGTCCTCTGTAATTGGGTTACATATTTTGTAAAGTGGTCAACAAATAAACAATTACATACCAAATTGAACTCAACCAATTTTCATCAAATTACATATATTATGACAATTTACTCCATTGTTGCCATTATTCACAACAAATTACATGTTCTTTGAAAATAATTCGCATATATCTTTTATTTCTTTAATTGGCAAATTTACTAAATTTCGTTATAATTCTCTTCAACTTATGTGTGACCTACAAAATTATATTTACCATTGAAAAATAATCATTTTCTCTAATATTAATAATTCATTCTTCACCATTACTATGAATTGATGTCATTATTCACAACAAATTATATGTTCTTTGAAAATGATATGTATATATCTTTAATTTCTTTATTTGGTAAATTTTGTTAATTCACTTCAACTTATGTGGTTTATAAAATTACATTTACAGACCAGTTTAAAGTCAATTGAAAAGTACTATTTAAATTATGATTTTATTTACTCTACTACTATTTCATTCTTTATCATTACCGATATCTACAGAAACTACAAATGATGAAAATTTATTTCAATGCATGGAAAGTATTATAAAAGGTGTCGATTCAAAAGTTTTTTTAATTACAACCGATTCCTCCTTTAAACCATTTTTAAGGAATAGGTCAGTTTTACTAACAACTGAAACCGATACCAAACTATTTGAAAAGCAATACAAAATAGATGACTACGTCTTTATATTCAGCACCGTGGAAATATTTTCCAAATGGCTACAAAAAGTTTATGCATACTTTTTCTGGAATCCAGAAGGAAGAGTGGTGATTACATTTAGAAAATACAATTCTTTAGAAGAAATATTTAATGTCCTTTGGGATTATTATATAGTAAATGTCTATGTTATATTCCATTTGGATAATGAATTGAAAGTGTATTCATACATGCCTTATGCAAATCCAGAAAATTGTTGGATACCGGGAAAACCAACTTACATGTTCTCTTGCTCAAATATTCCAGCAAAACTGTTTCCGAATAAATTACCACAACATTTAAATAATTGCAAGATAAGATTGTTAGCTAATGTGTTACCTCCATACGTTATAAATACAAAAGCTAATAGAAATATTTCTGAACTAGCTGGAATTGAAGTCCGTATTATGAATTTCTTAGCTGAACATTTAAATTTCAGTGAATTCTACATAGAAAACAAATATAGAACAAGGGGCAATAAAATGAAAAATGGAACATACACCGATAGGTATGGAGCTTTACAGGCTAGACAGGTTGACATTGTTTTTGGTTCGACATCTATTGGTCCAGAAGATTTTGAATTCAATGGCTTTTCTCCAGTTGTCTTTGATATTCTTACTTGGTGGGTTCCAAAAGCACAAGAACAACCACGATGGTTAAGTTTAGTGAAAATATTTGAACCATATGTGTGGTCGTATATATTTTTATCAGTTGCAATCAATACTTTTGTTTGGTGGATTTTCGCAAAATATCACGAGACAACAGTTACTTACAAGTCTTTGCTCAGATGTTTCATGTCATCTTTGTACTCTTTACTTCAAGGAGGAATCAATAGTCCTACGAAACAATCAATGAGAATTTTGTTTATATTTTGGGTTTTCTATACTCTTTTAGTGAATACAGTGTTCAATAGCCAACTTGTAAGTTTTTTGACTACTCCACGACCTGAAAAGCAAATCACAACAGTAGAAGAAATGATACATTCGAAGCTGAAATATGGGTTTTCTAAACCTATAGTAAGAGTTTTCGAAGATTCGACTGACCCAACACAAGTCAAAATTTTGAACAACTTTATTGAATGTCCTGTAAATGAAGAATGCTTGAATAGAACAGCTTTTCAAAGAGACATGGCAGTAATGAAAAGTGTCAAATCAACTTCATACCTAATTAAGAAATTCTACACCAATAAGAATGGTGCTAGTATGTTATACAGCTTCGATAGTGGACAAATTGCTATTTGCAGCTATATAACACGGAAAGGTTTTCCATTTCATAAGAAGTTCAATGATCTGCTACTGTTACTACAGTCAAATGGATTGGTTAGCAAATGGGATAAAGAAACCACTGCTCTACCTCTAATAGAACTTCAACCAAATCTAGTGCGATTATCTCTTGTTCATGTTGCTTTCGGGTTCATTGTTCTTTTTTCGGGGATAGCGTTATCTATTATTGTATTTATAGGTGAAATTGTTGTTCATAAAATTTGTATCAGACGGAAAATGAAATAAGGCTGTATTTTCAATGTTATTTGTACTTATACCGGGTGTCTACTTGGAACCGTAATATAGGGAATACATAATGTTATTTTCTTCATTTTTTTGTAGTTTCTGACCTATTAATTTTAGAGAAAAGTTGTAAATAAAAAAGTTGTTCAGAATCAAAAACTACACAATATGAGACTAAAATTAATCACAATTTTTTTTATTTTACGAAAAAACCCCAAATTAAAATTCGCAATTTACAGCATATCATTATAATTAATTTTGAATGTTAAAATAATATATCATTCTTAAATCATTTTGAACTTTCTTTTTGTGTTTAATTATGCTTTTAATAATTATATAACATTTTGACAAGAGGTGAATTATGAGATCTGTCAAATAAAAAAATTAAACATCAAGAATTTAATGGCACTCTGAAATTTGCTGTAAATTGCGAATTTAAATTTGCGTTTTTTACCTTCCGTCAAAAGGAAGGTATTGTTTTTGGTCAAAAAATTCGGTGGTGAGTTTTTAATGAATAAGCACGTTTTAGGGTCCCTACAATACGAATGTACTATTTTTAAGATTATATCTGTATGTGTGTGTGTGTGTGTGTGTGTGTGTGTGTGTGTGTGTGTGTGTGTGTGTGTGTGTGTCCGTGTGTGTGTCTGTGTGTGTGTCCGTGTGTGTGTGTGACAAATTTTTCTCCGACGATAACTCCAAAACTACAATTCTAAAAATTATGATTCTTTCATATTCCTCATCTTTACAACCATATGAAGAGCTGATTAGATTTTGGTTATAATTGGTCAACCGGAAGTACCCTTATTTGAAGTTCTTAACAGTTTTTCTTGAAAAAACGCAGTTAAATATCATTTTCGACATTTTATGTGATTATCAATAGAAAGAATATCATATTCTCTATACGGTTCGATTATACATTTTCCTTCATATTCAAAAGATATAGAGTTATAGAGAGATTAACTTTCGAAAATCAGTCAGCTTTGCAAAAATTATGAAAACAACAGACATATTCAAAAAAATCTAATTGACAGATGTCAGTGGCAAGTGCAAAACCAAAGTGGAAAGTATATGATCTGAAAGTGATATAAGTGACAGAGTGTCCCTCGCCAGTGACTTGCATTTGCGGCCTCGCTTCAAGATAGGAACTTATAATGCCAGAAGTATGAGAAAGGCAAGAAAGAAGATGGAAGGACTGTATAGCAGAAGATTTGAGAGAGGAAGAATTGTGTCACGAAGGTGCTTTGGACAGGAATGAGTAGAAGAGAAGAGTAAGAAACAGGGACTTCGGACTTTTAATAAAATAGGGCAAAGTTGAAGCAGGAAGAAGTGTTAAGTGCAATACATAATGTACGTTCGTATTCGTATTAAAATTTTATTATATTTTAGAATCTTTTCAAAGGAACTTTCAGTATGGATATGTAAAAATAGTGTGTTCTTGTTACAATTATACAGGATATATAGAATCTTTTTCAAGGAACTTTTGGTATAGGATATGTACAAAATACATCGAATTGACGGAAGGTTTTGTGCTGGCCACAACAGATTTTTTTTTTTCGTAAAATAAAATGAAATCGTGATTAATTTTTGTGTCATATTGTGTAGTTTTACTCTTTTATTCACAACTTTTCTCTAAATTTAATAGGATAGTAATTATAGCAAAATGAAAAAAATAACATTGTATTTTTATATTACGGATTCCAAAAAGATTCCTGTATATACAGGCTGGTCCAACGGTCTATATTTTTTATACCTGATTATTTTAAATATTACAAAAAAAATTCCCACATATCACATAAAAAATATGAATTTCGTTTCAGGAAAAATGCTTTTTACATTCACAATACGCCAAAGTTTTACAAAGGAAAGTTGTTCAGAATAACAAATTGTAGCCCTATACAAAATTTCAGGAAGATTTGCCTACTTTGATTAAACCATTATTTTGTATATTAAGAAAATAAATCAAAATGCGTTTCAATATGGAGACAAATGTCTTTAAATATCAATATGGTAAAATATGAATAAAACTCGATTTCTGGACTGACATTATCTTTATTGAAAACACAAAAATTGTTTCACAACGTTTCGGATGCTAAGATCTGCTTCCGTCATCAGGTGAACTGATACTAATTTACATCTGTGTAAAAGGAAGAATTTATACAATGCGGGGGTCATGCATGAATGGCTCTTCGGGCGTATCGTGTCATTGGTTGGGTGGTGGTGTTGTAACTGGTTCCTGATAGGTCGGCTGCTTTTCTGTCGTAATCTTGAGTGAGTCTTCTTTGATAATAAGCTGTTTCCAAACTGGTTTGATTTCTACGCTGGGATGACTGAAAATCTTTCCTTGGTTTTTCATAATAATGGCTGCTTCCTTGAATTTCCTTTTAAATGTGTGACTTTCTTTGTGTATTACTTTGGCTTGATTCCACTGTATTCTATGGTGTTTCTCCCAGGCGTGTTCAGCTATTCCTGACTTGGACGTCTCTCCCCTCTCAGTGTGCCGTCGGTGTTCTTTAATACGTAGTTCTAGTGGTCTCTTGGTTTCTCCCACATAGGCTTGGCCACATTCGCGGTTAACTTGGTACACACCGGTCTCAGTTTTTGATGTTGGTTTTGTATTAGCAAGTATGTTCCGTAATGTAGTAGTTGTCTTGAACCTGGTTTGAATATTGAATTTGTCTGAAATTCTTCTAATCTTTTCTGAGACGCCTTTTATGTATGGAATGTACATTTGTACTTCTGAGTCTGCCTTTGCTTCTTTGTCTGTAGGTTTTTCTTGATTTCTTCGGATGATTTTCTTGATGCAGGGATCTATGTACCCATTTTCTTTGAGAGTACGTGTGATAATTTCAATTTCTTCTTCATAGTGTTCTGATGTGCTGCAGTGGGTTGAGGCTCGTCTGAGGAGTGTGTTTGCTACGCCTATTTTGGTGCTTTCTGAATGATTGGAAGTGAAATGTAGATATCGTCCTGTGTGTGTAGGTTTTCGGTAGACTGCTGTTTCTATTCTGCGGTCCCTCCTTTCCAGTAGAGCGTCCAAGAACGGCAGACGGCTGTTGTGTTCTCTCTCCATGGTGAACTGTATTTGGGACCTTAAGCCGTTTAGGTGGCTAAGGAAACCTTCAAGTTCTTCTTCTCCTTGATTCCAGATAACAAACGTGTCATCCACATATCTCAGCCACTTTTTCGGTTTCACCTGAGCAGTTTCTAATGCCATGTCCTCGAAAAACTCCATATATATGTTGGCAATCACTGGAGATAGCGGCGATCCCATGGGTAGGCCATCTTCTTGCTGATAAAAATGTGTATCTACCTGGAAATAGGTGGTATGTAGGCAGCACTCCAGAAGTTCCATGATGACGTGTACTGGTAGGTCCGTTCGTTCCATAAGTTGTTGGTCCTCTTCAAGTTTCTTCTTGATGATGGTTATAGCTTCTTCAACAGGTACATTTGTAAACAGACTCTCCACATCAAAGCTCACAAAACGGTCCTCTGGTTCCAGGTCGATTGTCCTTACAATGTCCAAGAAATGTTTGGAATCCTTGATGAAGCTGCTGGTTTTACCCATCAATGGTGAGATGATAGGTAAAATAAATTTAGCCAAGTTGTAGCATGGAGAATTCCTTGAGCTAATGATTGGTCTAAGCGGTGTCCCTTCTTTATGAATTTTTGGTAATCCATACAGGTGTGGCGGTTTACTATTATTACATTACGGAACATACTTGCTAATACAAAACCAACATCAAAAACTGAGACCGGTGTGTACCAAGTTAACCGCGAATGTGGCCAAGCCTATGTGGGAGAAACCAAGAGACCACTAGAACTACGTATTAAAGAACACCGACGGCACACTGAGAGGGGAGAGACGTCCAAGTCAGGAATAGCTGAACACGCCTGGGAGAAACACCATAGAATACAGTGGAATCAAGCCAAAGTAATACACAAAGAAAGTCACACATTTAAAAGGAAATTCAAGGAAGCAGCCATTATTATGAAAAACCAAGGAAAGATTTTCAGTCATCCCAGCGTAGAAATCAAACCAGTTTGGAAACAGCTTATTATCAAAGAAGACTCACTCAAGATTACGACAGAAAAGCAGCCGACCTATCAGGAACCAGTTACAACACCACCACCCAACCAATGACACGATACGCCCGAAGAGCCATTCATGCATGACCCCCGCATTGTATAAATTCTTCCTTTTACACAGATGTAAATTAGTATCAGTTCACCTGATGACGGAAGCAGATCTTAGCATCCGAAACGTTGTGAAGTTTGAGAAAAAAAAAAACAATATAAAAATATTAAAACAGATTAAGCCTAACATCATTGCTATCAAAATTCACCAAAAATTATGTTAAGATCTGATAAAATAGGGTCCAGCCTTCTTAATCCGTGTAAATTCAGCAAATTATTTGCAACTATAAAGTTTTTAAATACACATTTTTAGGTTAGTTCGCACAGTTATCACAGCGTGTGATATATTCATATCACACAATTGCGGGAGCATCTGATTGGCTAACGAGATTTCATATCACACAGCTATGCTAGTAATGTGCAATGATCAACTTTCAGTAATACATAGTTTAGTGTGTGAATTTATGTACTTTTCGTAGTGGTCGTCGGAAATAGTTATTTATGTATTAAGAGCGTAAGGAGGCTTTTATGGCGTGCGGCGGGATTTTGAGCCCGAGGTGTAAGCAGAGGGATAAAAACACGTCAAAGGCCATAAAAGCAAGTTACGCTCGTGGTACATACAAAACTTTATGCACGGACGAAAATTTTCAAATTATGAGTGTTAGAAAAATTGTAGCGAAAGGAATTTGTCCTCGTACATCCAGTATCTAGTGTTGCTATGAAAGAGGAGAACAACAGTTTATTGTTTGTTTATTACTTATGTCATTTGAGTTTTATTTTGTGTATCTCCGTGCTTTCCATATAAATATCACAAAATTAATTTTCATTTTTCATTAAAGAATATAAAAATTTTCGATTTGTAATAAAAACTTTTTATGTTGCCTGTTTAAATTGTTTATATTGTAGGTTAAAATTTGGTTTGACGTTTCATTATAGCCCGCCGGGCTATAATGAGGCCCGCGGGCTATAAAATAACGTTTATGTCAAATAAATTCGTGTATAATTATCAAATTATGATACGTCCGTGCATAAAATATATTATGTTCCTTTGCATATAACTATTACTTTATTTACTACTTTCTTTTTAAAATGTCACCAATATTAATTTGAAGTGACTAGTTTTTTGACAGTGACATTTATCTGTCAGTTACTGCATACATTTGAAATATGAACTGTGTAACAAAAGAATTCGGCATGCAAAAGCGAGCTATTCGCATCATGTTAAATTTGTCTCCCCGTCAGTCTTGTATGCGCTTTTAAGCAGCTGAATATTTTAACTGTGCCGTCCATCTATATACTAGAGATCCTGAAATATATGTTTAACAACATTAGTGAATTCAAGATGTGCAATTCTATACACAATACTAGGCAAAAAAATGTAAATATAACCTTACCTGCTCATAAAACTACTGCTTTTGAAAAAACTTGTAATTATGTTGGAACCAAATTTTTCAACTTATTGCCACTTGAAATAAAACAATGCTCAAAAACAAAAGCAATTAAGATTATAAAAAATACACTCATATTCAAAGAATACTACTTAGTGGAAGATTATATTAACGATTGTAAAAACAAAAACTTCAAATCAATTAACTAATTTCAATGTCAAGGCAAGGCTAATCATATCTACGTTGCCACATATATACGTTATTGCCAGTTTTATGTTTCACTGGAATTAAAATAGGTATAAGTATATGCTGTATTTTTTGATATCAATAAAAATGTTTAATGTTGTGTTTGTTTATTGATATTAATAAGTTGTTTATGATATGTAGATTTTAATTGTATTTATCTGTTGTATTTACACGTGTATTTTAAATATTTTATATTGTCATCGCTCTATATTGTAACTTACTGTTAAATATTTGTATCATGTTTTTATTTTCTTAGAGTGATTGTAAACCGGCTTTTAAGCCGAATCGCTCTTTAATAAATTATTATTATTAATTGTGTTTTATGGGCTCTGGGGTTTATAAAAAAGATTATATTTTAAATTTATATGTAAAATATATAGAAAAACTATTAATGTATACCTGTAGAAAATTAAATAATTTTTAATTTTTATGATGACATTATGAGCTTCAAGTAAAGTGCCATTTCTGGTTATCCGATTTACACCAAAATCTAATGATTTCTTTCTATATAGGGTCACCTTTTTTAAACCATTTTAATTTAGAATCTCTTGAAAACAGGCGTTTTAAAGATATAATACTTTTTTATATAAAATTGTAAATTATTTGTGTGATGACTCAAATTTATAGATTAACCTCAATTATTATGTATACAATTGTAATACTAGAAATGAAAACACGTTTGCCTGTAATTTCTCAAGAACAAATTACTATTTCAATTCAACTTTAATTCCTTGTGCAACTACCGAGCGCTTACATCGCTGAGGAGTTCCCAATCTATATACGTAGTATAGGGCACCTGCACGTGACGTTTCAACATGGCGGCCACCAGCTGATCTTGGTCAACCAAACCTTCAGTTTGCATTGTGTCTTACGGAGAAATATCGTGCCGTAAGCTTTTATTGTGTTTTTACGGCACTTATTGTTTTATTTGCGAAAAACTGATTAGAGTGTGTAAAAGTGAGTATATGAGGAATGTTTTCCGTAAAAAATAAGTCAGGACATTCTTACTATTTAATGAGTTCCAGGATATTAAATTAAAACTAACCCAATCCTATTTTTCTGTGTATACTTTTATTGCATTTAAAATAATTTAAACATAATCGCATAGGAACATATTGTATGAATGTTTAAATATATGTAATTTTCTTTAATAATATATATAAAAAACATGAAAAAATATTTTTTAAATGACAGAATTACAAATTTTTAATGAAGTTTTTTTTAGTAACAGAATATATATATATATATATATATATATATATATATATATATTATATATATATATATATATATATATATATATATATATATACAGTGTGTCCCATTTAGAGGTGCCACCATTGGGATCTCGAGAACTATAAGAGATACGATGTCGGTTAAATGGAACTTTTTATGCGCCTTTGGAAGGCCATCTCAGATGTGCTTTTATTTTTCCAAAAATTCTCATAGGGCACTAGATAATGACGAAAAACTGAATATTGTTGATTTTTTCTTTTTCAAATAACTTCTAAACTATTAATAATTGAGAAAAAAGTTTCAAATATAAAAGATAGATATTTTTATTAACTAACCAGTGGCATACGGAATAATTTTTTATATCCGTAAATTTTTGAGATATAACATAAACTTATATTTTTTTAAATGGAATCCATATCTGATTTTAGTCTCAAAAAAATAAATATTTTTTTCCCTTTTCAACGATGTAAGGGTTATTATGTTTTATATTTGTTTTGCCTTCAAAATTATTATTTTTTTCCTTATTTTGTATTAAATTTACAATTATTTTAAAAATATTGGTAGATTTCTATTTGGAAATACTCCTTGTATTTAAATCATTTATTTCGTTAGAACATTTTGCTCAAAATTCGTATCAAATTAATTCTTATAATATTTTGTATCAGGTCGACCTTGGCTCATCATAGTGTAATTTGTAATTATGAGTCTAGAATGAAAATATTAAGTAATAAAGGCATAAAACAAATTACTTTGATCAAATACAATATAATTAATAAAAATAATAAAGTTTTTTTAGGAAATAATAAGAAAATTCAGGAAAATAAAGAGAAAAATTAAATTTTAGGAGCAAAACAAATATAAAACATAATAACTCTTACATCATTGAAAAGAGAAAAATATATTAATTTTTTTGAGACTAAAATCAGATATGGGTTCCATTTAAAAAAATATAAGTTTGTGTTATTTCTCAAAAATTTACGGATATAAAAATTTATTTCGTATGCCACTTGTTAGTATATAAAAATATCTATCTTTTATATTTGAAACGTTTTTCTCAATTACTAATAGTTTAGAAGTTATTTTAAAAAGAAAAAATCAACAATATTCAGTTTTTCGTCATTATCTAGAGCCCTATGAGAATTTTTGGAAAAACAAAAGCACATCTGAGATGGTCTCATAAAGACGCACAAAAAGTTCCATTTAACCGACATCGTATCTCTTATAGTTCTCGAGATCCCAATGGTGGCACTTCTAAATGGGACACACTGTATAACTGCATCCATGTATGGTTCTAGGAGATCCAAAAAAAAATCTTCTCTAACGATTGCCTTATCAGAATTTCTGCCACCAAAAGCCGAACTTACGAAACTTATAACGCCTGTCGGTGTAACTCCAATTAGATATTTTAAAGTATGTCTTTTTTATAATTAAAATATGATCTTATCCTGCAACTCAAATTCTTTTATTTCTGAATATCAGTTTCAGTGCACTATAACACTTCTGACTTTTTTTTTAATATTTCGAAATATTTAAAATGTGTTGTTCTCTTATCAGGTATGAAAACAATTAGTTATAAAATTGTATAAAATATTTCTAGCATTTCCCAAAAATATATTCTAGCAGTTGAATATGGTAAATTAAAAATGACACTTATTACCTTAAGTGTATTATTCGCCTTTAATTTAAAAAGAAATAATATTTTTTTGAGTAGGACAGGCATTCTTTATCAAAAGAGATCTTTTATTTGGATTTTTTTCTGTAAATATTTTTTATATTATTAAAAAAAATATACAATTTACCTTGATAATAATCCGAAGGCAGAAAATGAGCAGAACACACATTCATATATCGTGTCACTTTCCTATTTTTAACGCAATTACCCATTTTTTCGCATTTCTTTGTCCTTTGGGAAGCAGTGCATTGACATTTGTGCACTAACGTAATTATTGCACTGCGGTACAGAGCAATATTGCTTACATTTGCTAGACATTTCTCTCACTTTTGCTTGGTTCAATTCACATGCGGCAATGTTTTCCCCACGACTCGCATTTTTAATTTCGCCACCAGATGTCAGATACTTTGTTGGCTCTCATCAATGGGGGATTACGGCTCAATCGAATTAAAGGAAAATAGTAAAAAATTACGAATGTATATGCTGAATAACGAATATTAATAAAAAAATGAAATGGTATAATTGAGATTTTTCGGAAATAAAGGGTTTTTTGTTATAGCGCTTCGACACTAATATGAAAATATTTTGATTGGCGGCCGAGAAACCGCCTATACATGCATTACAAATAGCGTGTTAGGAGGTGGGATTACTACCAATGGAAGTTAAGAAATTCAAATTCGAAAGGAGGGGCTAACATTCCTGTACTACAGTTTTCAAACAGTTTTTATTTTAACACAAATTTCTTCCATTAAATTTAATAATTTAAATACACCTGTAATTATAAAGTATGTAGACTTGTACAGTGTTATAATATTCATTTATTTTTACTTAAAATAGCATATATTTCAAGAACATTTAGGTCCATGATGAAAACAGTTTGATAAAAAAACATATATATGTGACGTCACGTCAATCTTTTCAATATTCGGGTGACCATAACTCGCTTATTAATAGGAATTTTTTCACCGGATTTTCATCAATAGTCTTAGTTTTCCTAATATTTTCAGATGAAATTATAAAAAAAAAATGGTGTAATCCCCCATTGTCTATGGCGGGATGAATCCATGATGTACCACATGCACATGATACAACGAAATAAGGTATGTTCACTTCGCGACGTAAATTCGTCCAAGTCTGCGCATGACGTCACGTGGTGAGTTAGTCGCTGAACAGCATACAAAACTTATGTACAGAAATTATTTCTTCTTGTGTTTCGTTGCTTTTATTTATAAGTAGTGCATGTTATATTCATGGAATATGTTTTATTTATTTAAATATTATTTATAAATAACGTTTATTTAGTTCGTGCAAAGGAAAATGATTAAATACAAGTAAAATGTATTTTTTATTAAACTCATTTGGTTGGCATATAAATTAAACAATATTAATATTTATTACTAGAGATAAATTCTTACATATTTAAAAATCAAATTAATTTTACAAGAATTTTTATATTTTTCTCTTAGATTATTTAGTAGATGATTGTATTAATTCTCCATTTAATTTTCTAATTCTAATGTAAGTTCTTACTCGAATACATTTTAATACTTCTATTGGTATTTCTTGTATACATTTTGTTTCATTTGCCACATTATTCGCTAAACTTTTTATAGTATTACTATTTGTATTGAACGATTGATTGACCATGAACATTTTGGAACATAACTTCAGCGATTTGCACAATTTTGAATAAAAATTCCGACGGATAACTTAAATATCCACGAGATAAAAAAGTTATCTAGTCAAATGATTCTTGATTATCAAATTGTTTAGTGTTGCTTCCCAAAAATGAATATTTTGTTCTATATTTGTAAACTATGTACCCTGCTAAATATAAAAGTGCATTTTTATCTAATTCTGTTTCGCAACTCTCACTGAATTCATCTGTGATTTGTGGAGATTGAATAGAAGCTATAAAATCGTCATGCATTTCTTCTGCATGTTTCTCAACAACAATAGTTTTGATTTTGAATAAAATTTCGGTAGCATTTAATTCGTCTTTCAAAGAAACGCTGCAGAAATTGAGGGAGATCTTGATTTTGAGGATGATGTAGAGGGAAGACAGACTGGTGTGATAGTATTTTCATCAGAAGATGTTTAAGACTCTATATTTTTATTACTGACAAATATAACGGAAGCATGTATCCCTAAAATATACCATCTTAATCTGTGCTGGAAGTCAATTGCTGACAGATAATCTCTTGCGCCGCCCGTATCCCTCATATATGAATAGAAATTTTCTAATATATCCTGATTTAAACGATAAGTTAAAATATATTTTGTGTTAAATTTTGAATATAATTCATTATATAATCCCAACAATGATTTGTTGCAAATAAGAATTCCATTTTAAAAAGGTAATTTATGCCGCTATGTTTACTGAACAATGATATTGAATTAAACACATCAAACCAGTCATTCATCATTTTCAAAATTTCACTTGTCTCTTTCCAATTTCCTGTAATAAGACCTTTTAATCCAAAATTTCTAAAGCTTTTGAAACACTATTTGATATGAGTTGCGCTGCCGTTTTAATTTTTTGTCGCTGCGGACCTTTAACGTCCAAATGATGATTTCTTATTTTATGTATAATATTTAATTATGAACTTAATTTTAACAGAGACTCTACACATGATTTATAAACATATTTTTTATTTATTATAAATCCTTGATCAATAAAATGGTTTCTAAATAATTTCAAAAGATGTGGAGGATCAGCAAAAAAATAAATATTTCTATTAGAATGAAACGGATATGTAATAAATGTTTTTTCTGTACTCATATTTAATGACTTCCACAGTGACAAATTTCCGCCTCCCATATCACTTGTGGCCGCAACAACAAAGTACCCTGCTTGTTCCAGTTTTAAAATTATATTTATTAAAATATCTGAAGTCATTTGTTGTTCTGAACAAATTCTCGCTGTAAATATATAAATAAAAATAATAAATTCTAGGCATATAAACACTAAATAAGTCTTACCATATTTTATATTAAATTTATCATCTCGAAGACAAGCCTTTATTAGTATCTTTAGGAAATCTGTGGTATGTGATACCAGACGTTTTCTTACTATCATTTTTACAATTATATACTGCACAATAAACCATTTCAACTGCATAGAATAAGATTTCAAGTCAAACTAATATTTATTGAGAACAATGAGCCGAATATTTGATTTTAAAATGCTTACAGATGAAATAAACAAGAAAATGATGAGTTTTAGTATAAGCAGAGCGCAGTGTTTACTCACCGCGTGACGTCACTTTGCTAGAGTGAGACAGGAGATGTATGCGCGTGGACATACCTTATTTCGTTGTATCATGCCATATGCACGGATGATGTCTTTGGGGAAACCTTTGTGCATAAAGGCGAGCTGCAGCTACTGAATTTTGTTTTGCTTCTCCGTACGCTAATATCATATCCATAAATTCTGCGTTGGTGAAATATGATGCGCCATAATAAAAACTCAAATACACGAAAGATTACGAAATAATGACAAGACACGATTGAAAACAATTGCTATGACACTAATGCACAGCACCCTAGCTGCTACTAAAATAATTTCAAACTTTATTCATTATCTCCGTAAATAAACAACTTTTACTAATTTTTTTTTTTTTTTTCATTATCTGTTATTACCTATCGCAAACTATCATTCCTCGCATTTATGCGTATAGGTCAAGAATCACCCTGTATATATATAGAAAATTCAATGCTAGTTAAGTTAAAATAAACGAATTTAATAACTAAAATGATAGTCACAGCAAACTAAAATTAAGGTAGAAAATTACACTTTAAGAGCCTATAGCTTGAAAACGGTACATTTACGAATATGAGTTTATAAGCAAAAGTTAGTCTATTTTGCATCCCCTACTTATCATATAAATTTGTAACCTGCATTCATTAACACCTTGTATATTGCAGTAATAGAATACTGACTCTGTTATAGTACACTAGGTACTCACTACTCACTATAA
Source organism: Ophonus ardosiacus (assembly GCA_943142095.1). Classification (NCBI taxonomy): domain Eukaryota; kingdom Metazoa; phylum Arthropoda; class Insecta; order Coleoptera; family Carabidae; genus Ophonus; species Ophonus ardosiacus. Next base: position 27,600,576 of record OW964838.1, read on the forward strand.
GCTGTGCAGTGTTAAAATATAAGAAAGTTATGGGATTTATTATAATAAAGTTCAATTTTATTTACAACAAATTTATTACACAATTTATAATGGTTTTGTTACACAAAGATGTTATTATTTATGAATTTATATTTGGCAATATTTTTTTGAAAAAGATACATAAATTTTATATCATACTGCTAGACATCTTGTGAGAACTTCTTTTACCAATATTTGTGTAAGAATTAAATCACAGCATTTATAAAATAAACAACAAAATAGATAATATATTATGTAAATTTGTTATAATAGTATAGATTTGAAATTAATAAATAATGGCAATATAGTTAATTACTATTCCACGAAAAGTATTGTCAATTTTTTATTGTGACTGATTCATCTGTGTTCTTCTTAGTTTTAAAAAGGTTTCCAATAACTATACCTAAAAATAAAATCAAGCCTAAATGGTGATTCGAAATAAATTTACTAGCGCAATCTTGAGGACTTGTGACATTCAAACCGTAAATCTGAAATGTAAAAATATGTTAAATTTACGGAAGTCCCAAATAGTGTTCAACATGGAAAATTAAACAAAAATTGCCTATTAGGAAGCCATTTTATGCCCAGTTTTATAAAAGATGGATAAGTAAATTACTAGCAAAGTAAAATTTATTCTCGAAGTAAAATAGTTTATTCCAGAGATTTTCGTTTTATAAAGCAAGAATAAAAATTCTAGCTAAGTAAATCTATGGAATAAATTACTCCACTGATTTTCGAGGAAGTAAATTTTATTTTGTAGAATAAATTTGACACATGTCAAAATTAATTATTTTATAGAGAACGTAGAAATTGATAGAAACCGAAAAGGATGGTTTTCTGTGAATTGCCAAATGGTATGTTCAGCAAATCTAAAAATAACGGATGTTGTTGCTAGATGACCTGGTTCCGCACACGATTGCAACATATTTAACAATTCATTAATAAGAGCTAGGCTTGAAAACGGAGAATTTGGTAATTACTACTTGTTAGGGGATAGTGTAAAAATTACTTATTAACACCTGTACAAAACCCAACTATTCCAAGCCAACATAAATACAATGTGTCATATAACAGTTTCATTTGAACACTATTCCGGAGACCTATTTGTAAAACTGCATTAAATTCTTTACAAATCTCATCTCATGCACTATTTTTGCTTTTGACACTTGCTACATCTGTCTGCTTGTTTTCAATAATACTAACATATTTTTTTTATCTCTAACATGTTCGCTTTATCTATTTCAGTATAATTCTTTCGCCATTCTCTCTTTTTTTCCATTTTTAATGAGAACTGACACTTTATGACACTTTATTTTGACGTTTGAATAATAATAAACGATGTCTCTATCGGTAAATCACTAGAATAAAATATTTACTCTGCAACTTATTTTATAAAACAGACATTTTTATTTACTCATCGATTAAATTTACTTTCAAAGTAATAACTCAGCAAGTTATTCAATGTTTATAAAACTGGGCATTAGTTATGTTATTTTTCGAAATAATGCGCAGGTCAGTAAATATTGGCAAGAGACTAGATTTTTCATGATTCTGAATATTGCAAATAACTTCTATGTATGACAAAATTAAATTTCGGTGTGCATTTTAGAACACTTTTTATTTATCTACTTTCAAGTAATGAGAATTTTTGAGATACGTTATCAAAGTTATAATTTTTAAAGCTTCCAAATGCGACTATTTTTGTTTAATTTAACCGAATTGTATTTCTTATCCTTGTAGCTTTCGAAATCCCCATAATGAATACATTATTTGGGACTTCTTTTAAATATCCTGTCTCTTAAATAGGGGGACTTGGCTTAACCACAGATTCCTGAGTCTAAAATAAGACGATTTAACCAAACTTGCTTCTACCGGAAAGTGTACCATTTAGCCAGCATTCTGCTTCAAAGTTTTTCGAAAAAAAATAATTTTGCTTATATTAATCGGACGCTTTATTCGATTTGGATGAAATTTGGTATGACAGTTTAAATGGTTATAAGTCATCTTCTAAGGTGATACTTGTTATAATTAGTGAACCACTAGTGTATGAAACTTAGATGTCCCAACATTAATTAGACCGTAACTTTTTAATGGCAATGCGGAAAGCGTGAAATTATTTTTCTTCAGAAAGGTACATTCAATAGTAAACTTTTCTCTCTCTGTGTAATTTGTGATATCTGTTACGGTTCACAAAGAAAAAAATAAAATCTGAGTGTCTGCACTGCTAAATTTTTAAAATAAATTTAATCTAGCCGTCTATCCAAATGTCAAAAAGTAATTTTTAATGACAGTAACGAGTTGTCAATCTTCACAACTTGTTTAGGAGTAAGCTGAGATATGTAATAGTCTTATTTATAATAATGGTAGTAAAATACTGTTAGGCTGAACAAACGGATGTTACTAATTTTAAAATATTGCGAAGAAAATTTTTTACAACTCGTAAAACAATTGTTACTGTTAATTTGACACATGTCAAAAATAACTTGTTTGACATTTGGATAGACTGCTAGATTAAATTTATTTTAAAAATTTAGCAGTGCAGACACTCAGATTTTATTTTTTTCTGTGTGAACCGTAACAGATAGGTATCACAAATTACGCAGAGAGAGAAAAGTTTACTGTTGAATGTACCTTTCTGAAGAAAAATAATTTCACGTTTTGCGCATTGCCATTAAAAAGTTACGGTCTAATTAATGTTGGGACATCTAAGTTTCATACACTAGTGGTTCACTAATAATAAGTATCACCTTAAAAGATGACATAACCGTATAAACTGGCATACCAAATTTCATTCAAATCGAATAAAGTGTCCGATTATTATAAGCAAAATTTTTTTTTTTTCGAAGAACTTTGAAGCAAAATTCTGGCTAAATGGTACACTTTCCGGTAGAAGCAAGTTTGGTTAAATCGTCTTATTTTAGCCTCAGGAATCTGTGGTTAAGCCATGTTGTATAAAGGGCTATTCTGAAACTTTCGAGATACGGGAAATTGTGGTAACCTTAATACTTTTTATCACGAATATGGAATTTAATTGCCGAGGTCGTAAGGCCACGGAAAATAAACCATATGAGTGATAAAATGAACTTCATTGCCGAGGTGCATATTAAATTTGATTTGAAATCGAAAATTTGTGAAAATGAAAGGAATATTTTATTTTTATAGGTTACGTTTATGTAACTGTCAGTCTGACACTCAATGCTGCTAACATCCGAGCATTGAGGTTATCGTAAAGAAAACTCAAAATTATGTTTTATTTCAATATTCTTCATCAGAATTTTTTAGTTCGTTCTTCTTGCACATATTTTTTGTCATTTTACATACAAATTTACTTTTTTCTTATATTAGGTATTGCATTCAATGAATTCTTTTTCTTTTCATGTTCTTTTTTATTGTTTTAATCTGGGATTAATTTGGTTGTTCCACACATATTTTTGTAATATTGTATTCACTGTGTAACTTTAATATTATTCTATAATCGGGTGTATCCTGTTGAATAATAAATAAATAAATATTATATATCGTACACTTACCCAAATCGTCGTATAATGGATTACTTTAGTACCGATTTCTGAACTTTTAATGACTATTTCTGTGCACTTTAGTCAAATAAAATTGTTTATTTCAGAATTATTTAACTTTAATTTATTGTTAAAAAAAGTTATATTTTTTTCAGAAGAACGGGAATGTTGAAAGCATTTAAGATTTTGCCTTTGCCTGAAGTTTTCCAAGATTTGAGAATTAAAGATTTAAGAGTCCATCACGACAACGCCTCTTCCCATTCAGCAAAAGCAACTAAACTTTTTGAGGGAAAATAGCATCACAAAGTCCATCCACCTGATCATGCAATGTGCGATTTTTAGTTATTCTTCAACCTTAAAAAGAATTTCCGTGATCGCCGTTTTAAGTTAGAATAAGAACATTATTATTACAAAATCGATTATAGCTACTGACGTCAAAGAAGCCAATTTAATTAATTTTTTTTTTAAATCAACTGACTCCCCGGGTTCGACCCCGGGACGTCCCATTTGCCGGGCGGGAACTCAACCATTGTGCTACTGGTCATCGGCGAAGTTAGTTGACTTTTAACGCTCTAGATTGTCAGGTTCAAAAAGTTGAAGGGCGAATTTTGCCTATATAGTCCAGGCAACGAAGGAAAAATAGCGGAAATAATTCATGTAGAAGCCAATTTTGGCACAGTTATAGGGGAAGGTGTCCTTAACAAAATACTAAAAGTACTGATGGGTGGGAGTGGAGCTAAGGGAGGGAGGGGTCTCTAAAGGTCCCTTTTTTCAGTTTTTTGTTAATAACTCGAAAACTACTGCCTATAGCGAAAAAATGTTTATGTATTAGATTAATATACATAAAATTCTCTACAAAAAAGGATCTATATACATTTTTGCTAGAATTAATACTTAAGGAGATATAGAGAGAGAAAATGAAAAATTAAAAAAAAAAAGATTTTTATTGTAAAAATCAAGTTTTAATGAAAAATGAACCATGCAGAGCCCACGTATTAATAACTTTACTACAAGTAATATGTAATGGAATAATTGTGTGCGGGAGTAGGGGGGTACCACCATAATGTACGTCGTTGGAGTTGACTATAGACAGAAGGGGAGAACGGTTGAAATGAGTTCAGGGTTCCCCGTCACTGGCTGTTGGTTCCGTTATCTTCCGAGGTCTTCGTATTGGCATTCGTCCCTATCAGGGACAATTCGGGACCCGCCACTCAATGTTAAAACTAATGTATCGTCTAAACGTCCTTGTAAGTCAGTTACGACCTCACCCACTACGTTGGTGCTAGTATCAATTTTTTATTATTAATTTTACAGTATAATAAATGATTAACATTTGCATTCAAATAAATGCTTTGCACACTTCTCTTATTTCATGTAAGTAATAAAATGTTCAACTTACCTTAATGAAATGTAGAAAACAATCAAAATCGCAAGCCCAAATGGCAGATCGAATACGAAATGTACTCATCTGTACGTGCAACACATGATAAAACTGAAAAATATCCATCCACAGGCGTACAATGAGTTTCACCATTAATCGCACAGGTACACCTTGGGCAAGAGTTTGGTCGGATATGGTCATAGAACAAACTCTTATGCGCTCCATGAAAAGTTCGATTCTGTACTCGCCAAGTGGGTTTATGGATCACCGGGAAGCACCGCCATCTGCACGTCATTGGAGGAGTTCGCTGAAGTGGCTTTTTCAAGTGGAGAGCAGCACATTGATTTCCGTATATCACGGGAAAAGAGATATTCACGGGATCGATCTAAGATTCACGAATGGTTCAATGACCATCCCCCTTTTCCAAAGTTGAATTCGCTCATGTCGCTGTCAACGGGCATCCTGGGAAACTCCAAAGTAAACTGCCACCAAGCCCTGGATATTGGAACCAAAACCATGCAAAGTTTCATTGGCAAGAAATTTGGTGACATGAAGCAATCTAAGAAGACCCAGTAGCACCCGATTCCGTTTTGAACACGATCTTTTGCCGATGCACGACTAGGTGTGGAGTGCGCTGCGGTTGCCGCAAAGCAGGGATTGCCTGACCGGTGCCTGCGGGGTGTGCCTCGGCTCATGTACGAATGAAGTCCCCATCGAAGACAGCACCGATGATGATGAAAATTTAGAATTTGAAGAAAATTAATGTTCAAGATTCATCCTTCATTACTACATATTTCATTTTTACAATTAACATTTCATTTTTAATAATATATATTTTTTTTCCATTTCCCCCCCCCCCCCCCCCCCCCTCTATATCTCGTTAAGTTTTGATCCTAGCGAAAATGTGTATAGGATCTTTTTTGTTATTAATACGTGGACTCTACATGGTTCATTTTTCATTAAAACTTGATTTTTAACAATAAAAATATTTTTTTTTAATTTTTCATTTCCCCCCTCTATATCTCCTTAAGTATTGATTCTAGCGAAAATGTATATAAAACCTTTTCTGTAGAGAATTTTATGTAGATTAATCTAATACATAAACATTTTTTCGCTAGAGGCAGTAGTTTTCAAGTTATTAACAAAAAACTGAGAAAAGGGACCTTTAGAGACCCCTCTCTCCCTTAGCTCCACTCCCACCCATCAGTACTTTTAATATTTTGTTAAGGACACCTTCCCCTATAACTGTGCCAAAATTGGCTTCTACATGAATTATTTCCGCTATTTGGCGCTTTTTGGTCTTCGTTGCCTGGACTAATATAATAGTGAACACCGGTGGCTCAATAGTTAGAGCAACGCCTTTTAGTTATGAGTGCGCTCTGGGCGAGGCTCAGGCTTCTGGGTTCGAATCCCATTAAAGCCCGTTTTACATTATACTATTTTCGTCTATTTTCATACTATTTTTCTAGACAGATTTTTGATCGAGTTCCATTCAATTTCCATGCTATCAAGTCGTGTATAATCGGTAATCTTCGGAATGTATCGTATTTTAAATCAAAATAAATGAATACCAATCTAACAAATTTGTACAGTTAACTTTGTTTTTGAAATGGATAAAATATAAAAATAAGGAGTTACAAAAATTCATTTTAAATGTGTCTGTGTCATATTAGATATTTTATATTAATGTTATTGAATTTTTATTTATAACCTCACACTTTGCAAAATAAATGACATATAACAAAAGTTGGCAACTGTTAATGACTTCGCGCCTGCGCATTAACGATCTAGTACGAATCTCGTATAGAAATATACGGCCGGGCGTATATTTCTATACTAGAATCTCGGATGAATACAAAAAAGTATAATGTAAAACAGGCTTAAGGCATGGATGTTTGTGTATGTGAACCTACTCAGTAATTGGGATTTAACCCTGTCGAGAGGTTTTTTTTTTTTAAATGTGAATTAAGGAATCGAACATTAGGCAGAGATCGTGCTACATTTAATCGGCCTATATTAACGAATTCAATTCGTAATTCAACTTTACAGAACCTCACATTCTGGTGTATTAAAAATCATCAGACTTCGCCGAATACATGTAGCCACAATTTAAAATATACTGGTAGAGCTACTCTTGCTTGAAACGCCTACCCAAAGTGATACGTATTTCCTTACTTTTTTCTGCTAGACGCGCAACGTGATAACGAGCTGGCTCCGGCTGTCCCTCATCATTTTGAAAAGTATATTTATAACATCTTATCAAATATGTTTATAACTTATTATGAGGTATTTCTTTTCAATTTATATTACTCTGGTATTTTCAAATCTAATCAAAACGAATATAAATTTTCTAATTTGACGTTATACCATTTTGATATAGGCTAAAATAGTCCAGGGTACAGAACCCTTTTTTTCAAATTATTAACACTCGTTTAAAACTTCGTGAGTGGCTTCATTTTAACGTAACCTACAACTTTTTTATCTACGAAAATTCTCAGAAATGAGCAGTTTTCAATCTGGAAATCGGAAAACACGTCAATTTAACGATGTACTAAAAATGTATGATCAACCCTTTACTTTCTACTTTAATCGTAAGATAATTTGATAATAAAATCGAAAATAAAATTGGCCTACAAAAATATTGGGCCATTTGCTGAGACCCACACCTCCAACATGTCAAAATAACGAGGGTATGAAAATTTATCAACAACCAGCTGATTTTCACGCAATTGTTTAATAAATATTAATACTATCAAATGGTCATACTGGCCTACAATTTTCTTGGGCAGTTTTTGCAGACCTACGCCGTAAACATGTCAATTTTACGATAACCCTTTTACTGATTAACAACCATTTCTTCTTCTTTTTATTTCTTTTAAAATGAAGCAAAGAACACGCTGAAATATGTGGCCTACAATATAAATGGGCCATATGTTCTTGGAATATACAGGGTGTAACAAAAATAAGTATATTAAATTTAACCAGTGACAGAACTCAGCGAGAGCAACAATATTTCTTAGATATATAATTAAATAATTTTAAAAAATATTTAAAAGTTAGGTTAGGCTAGGCCATCTACTTGATGTCAGTTGTCATGTTGGATTGTTTAATTATGAAGTACTTTTTATGTAAGTTTTTGAGTTAAAAACCCGGATTTCGAGAAAAAAAAAAAGACTAAAAATCTGCGTGCATTTATTTAAAATATACAATTTAATAATTAATTATTAAAATTTTAAATTAACATCCTACAATTTTCCATTATAATTCCAAAATATATAAGTATTTCAATCTAATAAGCTATTTCTTAAAAATATATTAAAATTTCTCAGATTTTCAGAAAGAAAAGTTTTTTTCAATTTGCCAACTTTTCTTTGCAAATTTTATATGTTCGAATTTTACATAAAATTTTAATCAAAAAACAAGTGTTCTATTTTCTCACATTAGAAATATTAATACGAAGTAATTCAAATCAAATCAAATTAATTTTTTTTTTTATATACCGAATCATAAAATGTAATTTTTGTCTTTTTTTGTAGGTTAAGCGAAACGGCCCAATATTTCTGTAGGCCACTACATTACTTAATCGCAAAAAACCTCACCTATCATGTATGCTTCGTGGCCTACAAGTGTTAATCAGTAAAAGGGTTATCATGAAATTGACATGTTTAGGCCGTAGGTCTGCAAAAACTGCCCACGAAAATTGTAGGCCAGTATGACCATTTGATAGTATTAATATTTATTAAACAATTGCGTGAAAATCAGCTGGTTGTTGATAAATTTTCATACCCTCGTTATTTTGACATGTTGGAGGTGTAGGTCTGGGCAAATGGCCCAATATTTTTGTAGGCCAATTTTATTTTAGATTTTATTATCAAATTATCTTACGATTAAAGTAGAAAGCAAAGGGTTGATCATACATTCTTAATACATCATTAAAATGACGTGTTTTCCGATATCCAGATTGAAAACTGCCCATTTCCGAGAATTTTCGTAGATAAAAAAATTGTAGGTTACGTTAAAATGAAACCATTCACGAAGTTTTAGACGAGTGTTAATAATTTGAAAAAAAAGGGTTCTGTACCTTGGACTAAAATAGGATCGTTGTCACGTAGCATATCTGGCTGATATTTCAAGAAATACGTATCACTCCGAACTTCAAAAACAATGAAATCATTGACAAGTCGCATAACTAGTATATTTTAAATCGTGCCTGTAGCTCAGAGGTTTATTCAAATTGTTATTACTCTCTGTCTCATCGGAACTCAAAGGATCACCATAAACCTTTGGAACGCCTCTCACTTAAGTTGATAAAGAGACCCAAATTTTCACCCCTCATAAAGAAGACTGTGAATGCTGTCACTGCTATATCTACACAGAGTTTAACTCTCAACAAAAATATTATGAAACTACGCACTTATTATAAATATTTAACACAATCTGCTGTACATGTTCGTGTAAATAAATTTTATTCAAATTAATTTAATCGACTTCATTGTGATGTCCCACTTCAGTCGGATCTTCTTTTGGTTCAGTTCAAACATTGAATTTTCTCACAGAAATGTCCAGGTCATTATCATTATCACTTGCATCAGCTACGTCAACATCATTTGAAACCCACGGTTGCCACATGATTTTTTTTTTTTATAATGTGAACTTTACTAGCATGGAAATTAAATTTTTCTTATAATTTATATTGGGTAAGTATGAAGTAGGAGAAAATTTAATCTGGGTTAGTTGCTAATTTAGTTTGGGAACTTTACCAGTTTCTCAAATATTTATAACGAAATTATAACATGTCGTTAGCATAATTGACACTCAAAACTTGCTAAGTTAATCTAGGCTAATTTACTTAAATGGGTTCCTATACTATTTTTAAATTATTTTTTTCTGTAAGAATAGGATAAAATAAGAAATTTAGTGTAAACGCGACTAAAAAAATTTACGTAATAAGCGAGATATGAATTTTTAAAGTTTAAGAATTTGGTGCGTGACGTAGCAGGTACTGACCAGTGATCAACAAACAATGGACAAACTGTTAATTATAGAGGGAACAATTTTTTTCATGTTTGCATAGCTGAAATATTTTTATACCGTGAGTATTTTTTAACGTGAAACATTGGATTTGTCATCCATGGTTACGACTTGACATTTGATTTACAGCAATGTATGTGCCCGTCCCATTTAAAATGAAACATAGGGAACGAATTTGACATTTGACAAGACGTCAGTGGACGTTTTGTTTAAATAATTCTACCTGTTTTCTAAATTAAATTTAGTTGTAGAAAAATATTGTGTGCACCTTGTTCCCGAGTGATTTTCTGACAATACTTAAATATAATACTTCTGTCAAATTCATTCCGTATGTTATAAATGAGACAGGTAAATACATAGCTGTCAATCAAATGTCAAGACGTAACTTATAGCGGTTATCTGTCATATTGACATGATGTCATTAGAGGTTAATTTTGTTTAAATAATTATACCTGTTTTCTAAAAATTAAATTTAGTTGTAGAAAAAATATTGTGTGCACCTTGTGCCCGAAATATGTTTAGTGCTCTTGAGTGGTTTTCTGACTTGGGTAAATTTCTTACAATATTTAAATTATAATACATCTGTCAAATTTGTTCCCTATGTTTCATTTTAAGTGGGACACGCAAATACATTGCTGTCAATCAAAAGTCGAATCGTAACTATGGATATGACAAACCTAATGTTTCACGTTAAAAAATACTCACGGTATAAAAACTTATACCGTAAGTATTTTTTAACGTGAAACATTGGGTTTGTCATATCCATAGTTACGACTTGACATTTGATTGACAGCAATGTATTTGCCCGTTCTATTTAAAATGAAACATAGGGAACGAATTTGACATTTGATAAGACGTCAATAGAAGTTAATTTTGTTTAAATAATTATACCTGCATTCTAAATTAAAATTAGTTTTAGAAAAAATATAGTGTTCACCTTGTGCCCAAGTGGTTTTCTGACTCGGCTAAATTTCTTACAATATTTAAACATAATACTTCTGTCAAATTCATTCCCCATCTGTCATTTTAAATGAGACAGACAAATACATTGCTGTCAATCAAATGTCAAATTATAACTTATATGAAAATTCAACGGTTATCTGTCATATTGACAAGATGTCATTAGTGATTGTTTTTGTTTAATTAATTATACCTGTTTTCTAATTAAATACTGTGTGCACCTTGTGCACGAAATATGAGTGGTTTTCTGACTCCGCTAAATTTCTTACAATATTTAAATATAATACTTCCGTCAGATACGTTCCCTATGTTTCATTTTAAATGGATCGGGCAAATACATTGCTGTCAATCAAATATCAAGTCGTAACCATGGATATGACAAACCCAATGTTTCACGTTAAAAAATACTCACGGTACATTATATTCACGAAGAAATTATTATTAAGCATAAATAACATAAATAATAAACATTTTTTCCTAATAAATTATAGAATATTGAAACAGTTTGACAATCTTATGATACAATGTATGACGACGGATGGCGCTAGTGTTTGTCTGTTTTGAAGTTTCAATATTAATTTAATTATAAATACACTATTATTATTGTTAATATTACTAGATAATATAATTAAACAAATTCATCAAACACAGAATTGTTAAATTTTGTTAGGTTATACATCAACGTGGCATTTCATAATGTTTTAAAGGTGACCGCAGCAGACGCGCGGATCTCCTTTTTAAAATCAGGCGACCAATCAAATTCTTAGTACCTAACGCGTCATAACCAATTAGTAATCAACTTCAATCGTTTGTAGTTTGTGACCTAATCAATATTTGAGCAAAAAAATTTCACTAATTTATACTCATTAATGTATGTATATTTTCGTCTTCTTATTGAAAATAGTTAAAATTTGACTCTGGTATTCGCGATGCCAGTTTAGACGTTAGCGCCGCTAGTGACTAAATAGTGAATTTCTTTGGTGGGTGTTGAGATCTGTCAATCTTTGTCATATTTTTGTGTAATTTCGCTTTATTTTTTCATTTTTATATAAACATAAGTTTATAATAATAATATAATAACAACTACGATGTTACTGAATATTCAATGGAACTGAAATGATATAAGAATATCACAATGAAATTATTACATAACCTTGTAAGTATTACCTACTATAAAAGTTCCAATATTAATACTAGATAGATGAAAACGATGCTTATATACAAAAGTATTGTATATTCTTATCGCAAAACACTTAAATTAATAACAAAAACACAGCTGACGTCTAAACTTACATCGCGAATAGGACCCCATTCAAACGACAGTAATACACCAATAATAATATGTTATTTTTTTAATATCTTTGGGTTGGCTTATGGATTACATAAATATATTATCTCAAAAGATATTTAAATTTTTCCTTTAATCCAACCCTGGGAATTGCAAGTTTTGTAAGAGCTAAGGCAATTTGCGGTGCAACACACTAAACTGTTCCTTTGTATTTTTGTAATATAAGGGAGTTTAAGCTGTTTATTTGGGTTTTGACAGAGTACACACAGTATTTTATCTCCATTACTGAAAAATACTGGCGTGATGCCTTCCGTCTATGTAAAATTTACCTTCAGAAATGCATTAGTGAAGAACGCAGACGGGAGTATTTTGAATATTCTTAAAGGTTCGTCCTTGCATATTTATTTAGTTTTCCCATAACTCAAAAGTATTAGTATGACCCACTATAAACTTGATAGAATAAAAACATCATACCTGCCATACTAAATGAGATGCAACTAAGGCAACGGCTGAATAATAAGGCCACGTTTGCTCCGCCATTACGCCACCGCAAGTGAGGCTACTGACCATTACAGTAGAAAAGCCGGTTAACCAATATTTAGTATTTTCTTTGAATTTAAGAGCTGTAGATTTAATACCATGTAAAATGTCATCTGCAATGTCCTACAATAATGCACAGAACAATAATAGCATATTATTAACCGAGGTGGAAAGTGGTTCATTGTTGTCGACGGCGAGGATAGCTAACCAATAAGACCCCGAGACATAATGAAACTTTTCACCGAGGTTTGTGTACTATTTTATTCACAATCGGATATTAATAATAAGTAATTGATGTTTAAATAACAATAATAACCTAACGTAAAGAAACGAATGGCTTGAGCTTGTTCATTTGTCACATGGACTGTCAGTTCAATTTGATATCTAACCTTAAATTTTTATTTTTTATATATCTACACAAATTTATATTATTTACACTTTCGTTCGCTTCTTTACATACAGGGAATTTATTTTTTGCCCTCCTGAAGTGTAATGGGAACTTTACAATTGTATACACAGCAAGTGTAACCTACATTTTACGCATACTGTGTTGTAACTTGTCTAACTATGCGGTAAAATAATCAAAATACACTGGACGTTTATGGGCATTTAGAAAAAGAATTCATCTTTACTATAATAAAGTTCATGTAAAAAAGTACTACCTACTTAAGTTATTTTTTTACTTTAACATTTCCTATATTTAAAATTAATTTATATAAACCAAACTCACGGTAGCGACATCTGTCATTATTGTAAAAATCCGCCGTTACCGACATAGTCACCAATCGATATACCTGTCAAATACGCGAGCATTGCTGAAATGTCAAATATCGACACCTACCTATTATTTATTACGAAGAAAACATGAGCATATAAATATATTATCAGTCATAAACAACGTCTATTATTACAGATAAATTTTTGCTAGAAGAAGTACTCTAATGAAGGTAAGTAAAATCAAATTTGGAAATTGACTTAACCCCAGTATTTTAAACTAACCCTTTTCAGAAGTACAACCTATCTCATTGAAAAAAGTGATTTTTCATTATCGTCGGCCAAAAAATTTGATACAATTCTCGTGCGTGAAGTATTTTACAGCGCTCCAGATAATAAGGCACTCGTCTTAAGGGCTCGTGCCTTAAACAAAGTTGTCGCGCTGTAAAATACAACTATAGGCCATCCAGCGAATCAAGCGGTTTACGTCATCGTTTAGGGATTTTTGAAATTTTCTTTATTTTTTTAAATATATTTTATTGGTTCTTTTATTATTATCATGTATTTGACACCTTTAATAGAAATAATTATATTTGGATATATTATTATTAAGTAAAATTTTGTAAATTTTTGCAAAATGACGTTTGATTATATTTTTTTAATATTGGTAATTCTGAACATGTATATTACTAAATAATTCGCCCTATTCTGTAACTCAATCGATAATAGTTAACGATCGATAATAATTTTTGACAAATAGAAACAAATGTATCATCTGCCAGTTTCATTTTTTTATTCAGTGTCTACTGTAATTATTGGCTACAATTTATTATAGATCGAAAAAAGTTATCGATTGAGTTACAGAATAGGGGTGATTATATGTCTATATTATACTTTTCAACGTGTATTGTGATTTCATTTTGTTTTTGGTTTTGTTGTTCATTGTCAAAATGTCAAATGCTCTGTCATGTCAAATTCAAAAGCTTGTAGTTAATTTATTGACTTATTTTGAAAATGAAAAATAGATTGGTGGGCTCTTACTTTCACTGAATTGTAATATTGAGGTAATATTTGGCTCTAATTTGTTAGTAATAATTTGAAAATTAAATCTATATGTACAGCGTGTGGCAAACGCTATACGCAATATATAGAAACAGTGATAAATTGTATGGTATGCAGTATTCTGTATTTTTTTAAGGATCTCACATAATACTAGATAGTTTGTTGCATATACTACAAGAATGAAGTATTTATAACGGCGTAAGCAGTATCGTTCACAATATTTTAAATAAAATTGGATAAAATATTATACCAGACGTGTTTTTAAGAAAAATTTGGGTTTATGAAGGTAACCCACAGATTTTAATCCGTTTTACATGCTCATGTAAACTTTTTAACATATGACGTCATTGTTTCTAGTGATATTGTATTTATGACGTAAACCGCTTGATTCGCTGGATGGCTTATACGAAAAATATTTATTTACACTCGAATGTAAATAACTATTAACATGCAACATATGGTCAATCACTTCCATGGATACTCACTTTTGTCAAAAATGACAGCAATGTAATATTTGTCCATTTTAAAATGCAACATACAAAATTTGCAGTTTTTATTATCCAAACTAATTTCCTATAAATTAGACTACATACAATTAACAAAAAATCAAAACATGAATGTTGCACATGTTAAGAAAATATCCCCATTCACACTGAGGCAATATTCTAGTCGGTCGTAATAAGAATTGACACCATTTGTAATGTGTTCTGGAGGTATCTCCTGTGCTGCAATGCTATTTATAATGTTGCATTTTAAAATGGACAAATATTACATTTCTGTCATTTTTTGACAATAGTGAGTAACCATGGAAATGATGAACCATAATGTTGCATTTTAAAATAAATTCTCTGTATATAATGTAAAGAAGCATTGTTTATAAGTCACTTATCTCTCAGGGTGGGAATAGGAAACAGCCCCGAAGTTGGGATGTGACAGGTTGGAAAGTATAGCGTGAGGTTAACAATAACTAACTTCCCAACTTTTTAAAAGTCGGAAATTGTCATATTACTAACCGATTATGAATAAAATCTGTTTTTAATTTGAAAGTGGAAAAAACTTACTTGGTGAGCGTAAATAGTGTCATAAATAGTAGTCCAGCAAACTGCTGAAAGGTACATGGGACCGCAAATTGACCAGTCAATCGTACCAAGCACTGCAGAATAACCCAGCAAAATGCCCCAATTCAATGTCATTCCTAGCATAAGTTGGGGCCAATGTGTTATTCGTTTCATAAGTGGATAAGTTATTACCAACCCTGGAATTTAAATATAACATTTCAAAGAAATTTATTGCATTGTACCTAAGTAGGATAAAGAATAAATAAAATATTTGTCAATATGCACGCGATTCAATTGCCATTCGTTAAGTAATTTTAAGTTGAAAATATCTTATAGATACGCTTACCTATATCCCAAAACCCAGTATTAGAGAAATGTGGTTTTCTGATTCGGCTAAATTTCTTACAATATTTAAATATAATACAGGCAAATACATTGCTGTCAATCAAATTTCGAGTCGTAACCATGGATATAACAAACCCAATGTTTCACGTTAAAAAATACTCACGGTATTAAAATCGTTTTACCCCACCTTTTGTAAGGCAAATATCTTCATTGAATGCACTACTATCGCTCAATAACAAATAAAATATAAAATTGATGTGGTGACTATTAACTTTTTTCAAAAAAAAAGATACCTGACCTTAGTAGACTCGTATTATATAAAAAGTCGGTAAAGTATTACCGCTACTGAAATCATAGAACATTAGTAATTCTATCTACATACCTAAGGAACTAGCACCCAGGAATATGCTGTACCAGTTTAATTGTAGAAGAATCAATAGTGCCACACTTAACTGGCCAGCTAAATATGTCCACGCTTGCTTCATATTTATAGTTCCCTTTACCAAAGGCCTTTCGCTTGTTCTAGCTACCTAAAATATTAACAAAAAGTTTAGAAAAGTGATGTTTTAATGAACTAGTAAGTCAGACAAGGGAGGCGACTTTGTTAAAGTTACGCGAGTGACGTAAACTCAGAACGATATAGTTATTTACAATACAAATGCGGAAACAAGGACTTCCGTGCATGAGCCTTTGTTTGAAGTACGAGCGAGCAACGCGAGCGAGTATTTCATTTAGGCGAATGCACGGAAGGTATTTCCGCATAAGTATTGTACAAGATTTTTTGTAACGAACGAATTAATTATAAAACTGTGCTACCTTCGATAGATGTTACGCAGAACATGTCGCATCAAATAGAGCCATCAATTTCACTAACTAATTGTCAGATACAAAATATAAATATATAATAATTATTGCAATACCAAGGAGCGTTCTTAAAACTGTATATAATCGATTCAAATACAATTTCTTAAATTTAAGATCTTATTTTATTTTGATAGTACGTATGTGTAGTAGTTTGGTTATAAATTTAGGAACATATCACGACCTAAAATAATAAAAGTATGAATACATATTAAATTATCTTTAAACAAAATATATTCTTATACCTATTAATAATAACAATGCTGTTTTTATTATATATTAATACCTACTTAATATATTATCTTGTATTGTCTGCAACGTCTGCAACATACAGCATGGCCGCCATGTTCATCATTCACGATTCTCGTTACATTAGTTTCTAATAGATGGCGTTAGTAGTATTAAAATGTCAAAATTAGCAATGATTCTGATTTTATTTAAATAATTTTTATTCTTTCAACTAATTTTCCTAAATTATTATGTTCTTATATTAAATTTGTTGTAATGTACAAAAAAATTAAAAATAAAATAGCACTTTTAAGCTACTCGATCAAAGTAGTTTCCATTGAAACACTAGTGCGGGAAGTAAAACAATAGCGCGGGAATATGGCCTTTCGGATTGTAAGTTGGCTACGGGAAACATTAGTTTCTAGGCAGTGAGTACGAAAAATATTTTTCGTAATACTATACTTTTATTATGACATAAAAGGACTAAAAACAAAAATGAAAAGATAGAAATAACGGCCTAGGCCGTTATTTTTTATAACAGTCGCCTACAATTAAGGATCAAAGTGTTTCTAGGAAAATAACAGCATATTGATGTTAGGATAATTTATAAATTAACAAAAAAATTGTTCAGTATGACAGAAATAGAAGAAGTGTATTATTCCTAAATGTTTAAATTTTATGTTATTACGAAAAATCTTGAACGCCACACGGCTGATATACAAATAACGAACTCGACTGATTATAAACCTCGGCTATCGCCTCGGTTTACAAATCTCAGTCGCGTCCGTTATTTGCCTAATGACGTTAATAACTATAGCGAAAGTTCCAAATTCTGACAATAGAAAATGCCATGTCCTTTTAAAATTCAGCACCTGATGTTACTTTTTAACTCTCGCTATATTCCTTAATCTGAAATTTTTGGAAACAATTGGACAACCGGAAGTAGTAGTTTCTTAAAAAAAATATTCTAAACATTACTTTTTGAAAATTTGTGTTATTACAAATAAAATTCTACATCTGATGCATTTAATTTTTTTATTATATCTTCTATAAATGTAGACATAAAGAAAATATAATATATAAATAAATCTCATAGGCCAAGCTACAACAAGAAATAGATCTCAAATTCAAATGTTTGTAATGGGAGCAGGCGGTGGTGATATTGTGTAACTATGTACAGTGTGTCTGCTGTAAGCGGGCCACCATTGCTAACTTTCTTATTTGAAGAGATAGAAAGACGATTAAATGGACAAATTTGGGCGATATTGTACGACAAATTTAACGGTGGAAAATACAAAACAATTGAACATCAAATACGCGACTTATTCAACAAAATAACATTTTTTTAAATGGAATGCTATAGCAAATAACCAATAATAATTACGAACATTGAATAAAACATGAAAATGACAGCCTTCACATTTGTTTCTATTGGTCATAATTTTTAGCAACGTTGCTAAGACTTAACAACTTCCTTCCAGAATTGGGGTGATTATTATAATTAACCCATTGCCCATTGCATTCCGTGTTTCTACAGAGTGATCAAAAATAACTAAAGGTCACGTGACAACTTTTGTTCCAAAATGTCAAAATTTTATTTCGATTTTCCATAATTCCATCCATATGCATTATGAAAGATGCTACGAGGGTAGTTTTTTATGTTATCTACCTAGCTATGAAAACAACGAGTTAGAGAACAAATAAAATTTTATTTTTCAACGTAAGAACCATTAACACTAACACACTTATTCCAACGTTTTTCTAATAAAGATATGCCTTCGAAAAAAAAATCTTTTGGTAATTCTGCAAAATACGACTCCACGGCATTTTCTAAGTCATCATTCGATAAAAAGCGACGCCCTCTCAAATGTTTTTTGAGTTTTGGAAAGAGATAATAGTCACAGGGGGCGAGGTCAGGACTGTAAGGTAGATGTTGTAATTCCTCAAAGCCGCATTCATTGATTACAGGTTGAACAATTCGTGCTTTATGCACCCTGCAGTTGTCGTGCAGAAGCAGAGTTTTCTGAGCATAATTGTGGGGTCTTTTTTCGCGTATAGCTGCTTTCAAGTTCTGAATTGTGTCTTTGTAGACATTCCCCGTTATTGTAGTTCCTTTTGGCATATACTCAATTAAAAGAATACCCTCCGCGTCCCAGAAAACTGTGGCCATCACTTTCCCCGCAGAACATTGTGTCTTCGCCTTCTTGAGTGGTGGAGAGCCCTTATGAATCCATTGCATGGATTCTTGTTTCGTGGGAGGTTCAAAATGATGTACCCAGGTCTTATCCCCGGTTATAATTTTGTAAAAAAAGTCTACATCTTGGGATAAAGCAGTCAAATTCTACTCGCAAATTTGTCGTCTACACAGTTTTTGTTCGGGACTAAGCACTCTTGGAATCCATCGTGCCGACACTTTGCTCATTCCTAAATCTTCGTGTAGAATTTTAAAAACACTCGTTTCTGATATTCCTATTTCTCTAGCAATAACTGAAACTTTTACTCGGCGGTCATTCAACACCAAATCTTCAACTTTTTTGATGATTTCTTCAGTTCGTGCTTCCAGATGTCTTCCACACTTTGGGTCATCATGAATGGATTCCCTGCCCCATTTGAACTGCTTGCACCAATATTTGACTTGGAAATAGGACGGGCTATTTTCTCCATACACTGCTACCATTCTCTCATGGATATTCTTTGGGCAACTGCCTTCTTTCGATAGAAATTTTATTATGCTTCTATGTTCAAGTTTCAAATCACTCATTTTCGTTTCTTTAAACTGATTTGAAATGACAAAAGGTTAAGCAATTGGAGCCAAATTAGGGGATGACACTACAAAATCTTGCAGAAACTTGACATAAGAAAATTGTCGCGATAGCATATTGTTTTCATAGCTAGGTAGATAACATAAAAAACTCCCCTCGTAACATTTGATTAATATCATTGCCCTACGTTGATTCATTTGATATTTGTTTCGCATACCTTCGTGAAAAATCTTTAAGTAATTTTTTTCATTATGGCTTTTAATGAACAAAAATTGACATGTACTCCTATGGAAATCGTAATGCTGTCATTCTAAGAGGCAAATGCCAAAATCGTATGTAGCAATGTAGCGGCACACTTCAGCCATTTTTGATCACTGTATTTATGTTAAATCCGTTACTACGTAGTATGCAGTAATGGTTGGTATGCAGTAAAATACTACTTTACTAAATGATTTTACACTTAGCAATATTGACAACTGACACCAAGCGCCATGACATATGGCTACATAGTTGGTTTAGTACTCTGGTCTCTGGTTGATTTAACATAGAACTCCTTAGTAAAAATGAATGTAAATAAAGGTAAAACAAAACTTATTGTTTGTTGTACTGTCGTACGTCACGAAAAGGACTATCAGCTTCCACAACTTTTTTGACAATATTGTAGTTATCACTAGTATAATCAATACAAAATTAAACCTTCGCGGGCGCAATAACGGGTTGTATTTCGAATTAAAATATCAATAAAATATATAAAATAAGGTTTTTAATATATTATCTTCGTGGCTGAGAATCTCAATTTCATTAGAAGCCGATTTTAGTGCATCAGTTAGTAAACGGCGTAAATAATATACAGTGTGTCCCATTTAGAGGTGCCACCATTGGGATCTCGAGAACTATAAGAGATACGATGTCGGTTAAATGGAACTTTTTGTGCACCTTTGGGAGGTCATCTCAGATGTGCTTTTGTTTTTCCAAAAATTCTCATAGGACACTAGATAATGACGAAAAACTGAATATTGTTGATTTTTTCTTTCTCAAATAACTTCTAAAAAATTAGTAATTGAGAAAAACGTTTCAAATATAAAAGATATATATTTTTATTAACTAACCAGTGGCGTACGAAATAAATTTTCATATCCGTAAATTTGCGAGATATAACACAAACTTATATTTTTTTAAATGGAACCCATATCTGATTTTAGTCTCAAAAAAATCAATATTTTTTTCTCTTTTCAATGGTGTAAGGGTTATTATGTTTTATATTTGTTTTGCTCCTAAAATTTAATTTTTCTCTTTATTTTTCTGAATTTTCTAAATGGGGTATTCCGACATTTTTTAAAAATATTTTTTTACTTTAGTACAGACCAGTAGGACACTGAATATCTAACTTTGAGTAAGAAAATGTATGCATCACATGAGATATGAATTTTTAAAAATTTCATCGCATTTCAAATTTTCTTATCATGGCGCGCTTATAACGTCAACTCGATGGTGACATCTGCAACGAACTTCAGCGCCTAAATCCACATGTTCATGACAGCCATTTGCTTGTTTACATATGATTTTAGTAGCAGCGTGTATTTCGGTGTTTTCCTGTGTTTGTTTATGGTAAAAATAGGAGTAATAATTATAAAGTGGACGAAATGTCAAATAAGAAATATACCCGCGCGTGTTAACTACTGGCTCCATCTGTGTTTTTAAACGAAAATATTTACTTTGAAATGAGCAATAGATTATCAACTTGACGTCACAAATTTCAAGGACGTTTCTAGAGCTGTAAAAATTCCAATTTTGTAACATTAAATTATGAATTAAAACTTTTTATTAAACATGTTTTATTATATTTTTCTACTATATGAAGATGGAAACTATAGAAAAAAGTTATTATTCTGCATTAATTCCATATCACCGGAATACCCCATTATATCCCAAAAAAACATTATTATTTTTATTAATTATATTGTATTTGATCAAAATAATTTGTTTTATGTCTTTATTACTTAATATTTTCATTCTAGTCTCATAATTACAAACTACTCTATGAAGTGCCATGGGTGACCTGATAAAAAATATTATAAAAATTAATTTGATACGAAATTTGAGCAAATATTTTTAAGGAAATAAATTATTTAAATACAAGGACTATTTCCAAATAGAAATCTACCAATATTTTCAAAATAATTGTAAATTTAATAGAAAATAAGGAAAAAATAATAATTTTTGAAGGCAAAACAAATATAAAACATAATAACTCTTACATCGTTGAAAAGAGAAAAAAATATTTATTTTTTTGAGACTAAAATAAGATATGGGTTTCATTTAAAAAAATATAAGTTTGTGTTATATCTCAAAAATTTACAGATATAAAAATTTATTTCGTACGCCACTGGTTAGTTAATAAAAATATCTATCTTTTATATTTGAAACTTTTTTCTCAATTATTAATAGTTTAGAAGTTATTTGAAAAAGAAAAAATCAACAATATTAAGTTTTTCGTCATTATCTAGTGCCCTATGAGAATTTTTGGAAAAATAAAAGCACATCTGAGATGGCCTCATAAAGGCGCATAAAAAGTTCCATTTAACCGACATCGTATCTCTTACAGTTCTCGAGATCCCAATGGTGGCACCTCTAAATGGGACACACTGTATATGGAAGAAAAAGTCTTGCTTCTCCCATATTTATGACCAGTTGCACCAACATAACTTAAATTTTAAGCATTCCTTATATTGACAATATTGCATCGAAATGAAATGTCAAATGAATTATTATGCATTGCTGTCAAAATTTCGATTTGCATTTTTTTGTTTAAGGGTTACTTAAAATTTCAGCCTTATTGGTGCAACTGGACAATAATCACACAGTTATATGTTGTGCGTTTATTCCGTTCGCACCTAATTAAAAAAATATACATAGACACATATTTAGTAATTGTTAAATTTATTTTAGTAATACCATACTGTTACCACAGAATAAACATTTATACAGAAGCGACAGTCAGAGAGAGACACGAAAATTAGAAAGATATAAAGTATGCCAACAAATTTAAAGGGCTAATCGTATAAAATCGGATTGTTTCGGCATATCTTCGTATCTTACGATTCTTTGTTCTTTTCATTATCTCGACGATAACATTTTCCGTTAGGGGTCAATAATAAAAGTATATTGAGAAACACAAATTGATTTCTAATAAGAACAAATATGTTATTTTTTCAACAAACTATAGAAAAATCGTTAGTTTCTAATGAAATGAATAAAATAAAGAAAGTAGAATCGGGAGGACTTGTTTGTTCATATAAAGACTGTATAAATAAATTTAAAAAATGGAGAAAGGGAAATGTAAGTTTTTTTCGTTTCCGAAAGATCCAGAATTGTAAGCTATGTAAAACGACTACCATATAATGTAAAATGTATATTCATTTAATAAATACAGGTGTAAAATGTGGCTCAAGGCCTGTGGAAGAGAAGATTTGATATATGGGACATATTCATCGAGTCTGACGTTTGTGTTTCCCGCATCAAAAATTCTGCATTGTAATGAATTTGTAAAATTCAGGTATTTGTTTAATAATAATACATTAAAACACAAGTATCATAAGGCAATCTGTTAACATACGAGTCCAAGTTTGGAAAACAAGCCGTAGGCGAGTTTTACAAAGGACGAGTGCGTTAACAGGCCTTATGATACATGTTTTTTATACTATTTTTTCTATTGAGGTTATTTTTTTTAAATTGCTACGTCAAAAGTTTGACTTGGTGTTTTTTTGTCACTTATGTTTATGTTGGTGGCGCTTCCCACTAGCAATTGAAATTTCAAATTTTGACAACTGATTAGTGTATTGTGTGTATTAGGGAATACGGTGTGCATAGTGACCTTGTGGCGGACGGTTCTTGTCACCGTGCTATCTGCTCGACCTCGAAGGCGGACGGTTGGCAGGTCTTCTCGTCACCGTGCCGCTGTTTGCTCGGCCTCGTGATTCTCTTCTCTGGATACGCGTTCTTGCCTGAGGCTAAGAGATTCCTGAAGGTTTACAGTGTGTGTGCAACATACATGTGTCTCTTACGCTCTCCGCGTGCTGACCGTTACACTGCGTACTCGTCTACCGCGCACATTCCACACTTCAATTTTACTCGCACAGAGCCGTATTCACATCTTAACTATAATTTACATAAATTCTAAGAAAATACTGCACGTTACAAATAATATGTTGAAATATTACCAATAACTTGACATTTTGAGGTTATATGTAATTATTCATTAATATGACAGTTACAAAATCATGACTACCAACTCTACAATACGAAAGGCGCTACAAATAGAACTCTTATAGATCTTCTAAACGTCGTGTTTTCAGCGAAAAGCAATGCTTTTATAGACTGGTAAGAACACCGAAATAGAAAAAAATATAATTGTGATTATTTTATCTGATTTCTTTTTAATTCGTTAAAATCAAAATTTTAGCACTTTTATGTTCTAATTTAACAAATTTAAAGTTCAAGGTCATGGACGAAAAATCGCAACAACAATGGTGCCGACAACCGACAAGAAGTGTCGCTTCTGTATAAATGTATTCTGTGCTGTTACTATGGTAGAACAGGATTAAAAACAAAAGTGAAAAGATAAAAATAACGGCCGCCGATCGTTATTTTTTATGTTACCTACAATTAAAGATCAAGTGTTGCTAGAAAAATCACAGCATCTTCATGGATCGTTGTCAAGGAGAATTTATAAATCAACAAAAAAGTTATTCAGCATGACAGACAGAGAAGAATTTTATTCCCAATCTTGAACGCCACACGGCCGATATACAAATAACGAATTCGGCTGATTATAAACCTCAGCCGCGTCCGTTATTTGTTTCATATCGACGTAAATAAGTAATAACTATAACGTACCTTCTATAAAACATCTTGAGATCGGATTTGGATGTAGAAACCTAAACTTGGCAGAAGTTCTCATTTTCGCTTAAATATAACGCTTTATTTTTTTTTTTTTTTGGTTGAATTTATTAAAATACCTTCTACAAAAGATTAAACCGTTCACTTTTTTATATAATTTTACGCAAATGTGTTAAGCCAAAGACAGTTAAGAACACTAAATTAAACGCACGTGTATTTGGCGACGGAGCTGCCACCAACGGTCGTGTCAGTTGTCAATATAGAAAAGTACCAAGTTCATTACTATACAAAATGCGAAAAACTGTATTTACCTTACTGTCTATATCCCTGTCCCACATGTCATTAATCGTACAACCAGCACTCCTCATAACTAAAGAACCAAAACCAAACAGTGTTAGTAAATAGAGGTCTGGAAATGTGCCTGGAGTTGCAGCCAAGGCTACGCTCCACCCGCAAGGCCAAAACAATAACCAGGATCCTATAATATGGATGAATAAGGTTATGAAACATAGCTACTATAAGTGTACAAAAGCTAGAACTTCTTACCTATTGGTCGATCAATTCTGCTAAGTTTCAGGTAGGGTTGTAGATAAAACGGAAATTTTTCAACCAATTGTGTAGCAAGAGAGCTTTGCTTTTTGGAATTTGATTCATTATTATCCAATATTTGTTCCGCCTGAAAATAATACGATTATTAGAATTAAATTATGACCCTTCAAAATTGGAAATCTTCCAATATAATTGTACAACATAACCTATACTTAATAGGTACTAATCCTTGCACTTACTTTTGGGAGATATACATTTTTACTGATAACTGGATCCAAATTATTGGATTTTGATCGAAATATTGGGGAAATATATAATTTATTTCTTGAATATAATGTCCAAATATTTTTTATTTTATTTGTAACAAATTTGTACATTTTATAGCAAGGTTTTCTTTACATCGTGCTTCAAACTAATATAAATTTTATATTTTCGCGTTCTGTCATTTTGACAAACGGTTTTAAATGAAACTGTTTTATTGATTTAAATAGTAGGCTAAAAAGAAGAAGGTAGGTGGTTGGGTTATGGATACGTAGCGCAGCGCACATATTTCCTGGCGCACATAGCGGATATTCATCTAAATCAATCTGACGGAATCCAAAATAATAATAATAAATAAAATGGAAATAATTGTTTATTAATGAACTGTTTTAAGTTTTCTGGAAAAGCCTTCGACGCCCGAATATTCCAAACCAGAATATGCTTGTAAAGCAAAAGAATCATTCAAATCCTGAATATTCAAAAATAGAATTGCGCATTGCCAGAAAGTACTTTACCCGAATGATACAAAACGGAATTTGTGGGCGTGTCGAAACGGAACACACGTTAGGGTAGGTTTGGTTTAGTTGGGTGATTATGTTGATTGGCTTTCAGACAATGCGCGATTCTCTTTTTGAATATTCGGGATTTAAATAATTCTATGGATACAGATTTTGGTTTTGAATATTCGGGCATGGAGTATGCACCCAATTTTGTTACTGGCAGTTTCATTCAACGTATACTTCATTTCACGTAAGAAAATAGTAATGGGAAGATAGGTACAGTTTGATCTTGTTTGATTGGGCAATATCGGAGTATTATCCAATCAAAAAACAAAATCAATCTGCACCTATCTTCCCGTCACTAATTGAGAGCTGTCAGTGGGATTTTGATGAACTAATGGCGCCACTCCAGCAATAGCTCTCTGCGATTCAGCAATGAAATGTGCATGTGAGCAAGTAAGCGCTAGTACAAAATTTGTCTACAATTGCACATTCTGGTATCAAATCTGGCAACCAACAGCGCTCATAAGAAGTATAACCTTAATTCCTCTTTCAAATTATTAATGAACCATAAATTATAATTATTTTCCATAATGTGTATTTACCCACAGAGAATGCAAACTGAAAATATTGTCGGATAACTCACTACTGTCACTGTCAAATTTTGACAATTTGATTTTATTGTTAAGGATTTACGATTGCAATAAAAGTGTTGCAAAATTATTGTTAAATTGGATACAATGTTTCTTATGTATTTTTATCTGATTATTTTTGCATCAAAATATTCGTAATAACTGCCATTATTTTCCCCGCTTTAAATCATTCAAATCGCTTTTACTGGAGTGCTGCCATCTGCGATAGCTTTGCCTGACAGCCCCCATTGGTTTTATTTATAAGAAATCATGGATTGTATCGCAAATTTTTAAATTTATTTTGTGGTTTCATACTTCATATGAAACAGAAATGTAATGTGTTTGGTATCAAAAAATTCTTGCCAGTTGTTTTTCTTTTATAAATTAATATAGAAAATTTTGACAGCTATAAAAAACTGTTTTTCTATGTTATAGCCCTAGAACCCTTTTTAAAATTTACACCCTATGTTTATGTCATTATACATACTATTAATGCAATTTTATAAATATAAGTTCTCTTTATTTGTGTTGAATTGTGTGCACTTTCTTTCTTATCTAGTCTTTGATTAGAATTTTTTGTGTGCTCAAGAAATGGCGAGAGGTGCAAAATAATGAACTATAAAATACAATAAATATTTTTCAAGTCAGAAAAATTGAACCTTTATATTTGTACAAAACTTTTTATCTTAGATACAAAAAATACAAGTTAACAATTAAACTAGGCCCGCTACATAAGTAACTATAAACTAGGCCCACTACAAAGGTATTGTGCCGGACACAATTTTTTTTTTTTTGGTCATTACATAACTTTCGGAAGTGGTACTTTACTTTAAGCCTCTAATAGATTTTAATGAAAAACTATATTAAAATATATTCCAAAACTTTTCAAATTTGGTATATGAGACGTTTATATTAATGGGAATAACATAATAGATTTTATACATATAGAAAAGGCATTTACGATCAAGATCTCCTTGGCCTTTTCTATATGTATAAACTTCAAGTACGATCGCAAATAATTTATATCAACGATTCTGTGACGGCTAATTATTTCACATCATTGTTAACTGCATTGTTTCGCGCCGAGTATTCATCTATACCGTTTAGGATAGTGTACTCACCTACGAAATTTGTAAAAAGAAATTGTGGAAGATTCAATGACTTCGCTGGGACGTGACCCCGTGGCTCAGATGGTAAGAGCGCCACACTAGATATGTGGAGGTCCGGGGTTCGAGTCCCTGCGGTGTCATTGAATTTTTCATAATTTCTTTCTTCGGATATTTAAATTTCTCCTTGATCACAGCCTCATTCACAACACGAAATTAGTAGTTAGTGTTAGTAGTTATAGTTAGTGGTTATGGTTAGTAGTTTGTCATTGGGGAACTGCGTTCACAATACTCCAAATTAGTGTTTAAGCATTACCGGTAAATTAGTACACTTTAGTAGCAAATGAGGATGTTCACTGTAAAATGACATAGATTGCGCAATTTTCGCAACGTGTTTATGTGTCACATGTAGCAAATTTTAACTTCAAATTGTCAGTTTGTTCTTTGTTGTATAAAAATGTCAGCAGAAGAATCGTTCTATCACTTATCGAAAACAAAAAATTGTTATCTACAGGGTGGGGCAGAAAAACCTATCCGATTTCAAATCCCTTTTTCTCAAAAGAGGGAGCAGGTAGAGTAGTGGGGTAAAAACCGTTAGAAAGCCGGTTTTATGCCATTTGTCAGTAGTCAACATGCCTTGGTCTGGTGAACATCGTGCTTTTGTTATTGAGCGGTTTATCGAATGCGGCGGTTCGATAATTGCTACACAACGTGCTTTTCGAATTCATTTCGGACTCGGGCGTCATGATCCTGTTCCACATCACGCTACGATTAAAGTGTGGGTGTCAAATTTTAGACAGACGAGTTCAGCATTGAAAAAGAAGTCGCCTGGACGTCCCAGGACAGCAACAGGACCTGAAAACGTGGCCAATGTGAGAGCCGCGATTGAACGTTCCCCGCGTCGTTCGGCGCGAAAACATTCGCTCGCTTTGGCGATTTCCAACCGCAGTATTCGGCGCATTTTGCACCGGGACCTCAAAATGCATCCCTACAAAATGGTTGTTGCACAGGAATTAAGTGAAAGGGATTTTGAAACCCGTACGAACCTGTGTCGCGATCTCCGAGAACTCCCAAACGACGATGTTGTGCTCTTCACGGACGAAGCCCATTTTCACCTTTGTGGTGCCGTTAACAGGCAGAATTTTCGATATTGGAGTGACGAAAATCCTCGAGAAATCCATCAGGAACCCCTCCATAGCCCAAAAGTGACTGTGTGGTGTGCTCTTTCCCGCCTAGGCGTCTGGGGGCCTTACTTTTTTGAAGAAAATGGGCAAACCGTAACGGTCAACAGCGAGCGCTATTGTTTCATGCTGGAAAATTTTCTTAGACCCAAAATGGAAGAAAATGGCGTGGAAAATGTGTGGTTTCAACAGGATGGGGCAACCGCCCACACATCGCGACGATCAATGGACATTCTCAGGGAACTGTTTCCCGGTCGCCTCATTTCCCTGAGAGGTGATCTTGGCTGGCCGCCGCCGGATCTCACTCCATGTGACTTCTTCCTTTGGGGTTACCTCAAATCGAAGGTTTACCAGCATCGACCAAGGACCCTTCTTGCTTTACGAAGGAAAATTGCTCGGGCAATTGAAGAAATTCCTGTGGAAATGACGGTGAAAGTCATGGAAAGCTACCGCGAGCGCCTAAATCAGTGTATCCGCTCCCAAGGACGACATTTGAGTAATGTGCTTTTCAAAACTTAAATTTAAAAATGGCATAAAATTTGCGATATGTTAATAAAAAATTTTTTTGACTAGTTGAGTGGTTTTAATTTTATAACGTTTTGAAATCGGATAGGTTTTTCTGCCCCACCCTGTATATGATAAGTCAGATATTAACTTTAAAAATACAAAATTAAAGGAAAATGAGTGGGAGATTATTGGAGCTGTGTTTAATATAACAGGTAATGAAGTAAGTTATTGTATGTTATACAATAAACATTAAATAATGTATTTAATAGGTCAAGAAGCTCAAAATAAGATTTTCCCAGTCACCCTGACTTCTCCTGTAAAATTAATAGGATGTACCCACCATCTCCTCTGGCATTCTCTTTTATTTCTATTCTTCATTTGTAAAATTAAAAATAGGGCTAATAACTTTTTTTTTCTTTTTTCTTGAACTCATTTTCTCAAAAATAACCTAATTTTAAAACCACGTCTTCAACATATGTGAAACTTTCACTCTTTCTATACATATATCTATCGCTCTCTCCTCTGTTTTCTGATTGGCTACTTCTCTTAACCACTAACCATAAGTTTGGAGCTTGCAAACTCCTGCGCTAACCATGAGTAGCGTTAAACCAGCGCCGCGCTGATTTCGTTATTGTGAACGCTCACATTGAAATGTCTATGCCAAACGTTCTACGCTAACCATAACTACTAATTTCGTGTTGTGAATGAGGCTTAAAGGCCTTTTCTATTAAAATGGTCTAACCGGAAGTGATACTTTACTTGAAGCTGTTATCAGTTTTTCTTGAAAAAAATGGTATTTTGATTGTAGAAATAAATGCTAGAAATAAAAGTTTTAGAGAATTGAATTCTGCTTCTAAAACATCAAGTATGATAGTATAAGCGAGATATGTAAATTTAAAAATTATGTACTTTTTGGTTTCTGTAATTAAGTTTGTTATGGATTAGGACAAAAAAGAACAAAAAAATAAAGAATTTACAGCCCGATTCACAAAAAACTTTAAGCTAATCCTCATTCTGTGAATTCTATTCTGTTCCGGTATTTAAAATTTAATTTTCATGATATCAATAAAGGTAGATACTAGGAATAGATTAGACTATATTTTAAGATATAAACTGTCAAAATTAGAGTAGAATTCGCTAATCCAAAAATGAGGATTAGTTTAAACTTTTTTGTGAATCGGGCTGTAAATGTTAATGTAAAATACGTGCAGTTTTATGATTCGGGTTGTTATAATACATATTTTAATTATTAACAAAATATTTATAGTTTAACAGACGTACAAGGAAGTCATGTGGTGTTCACATCAGATTTTTTAAAATAAAAATGTATTTATTTGCTACAAAAGTATAAATAACAACAAAAATATGGGCTGAATTCGAATTCTAATAGATTACTGATTACATGTTTTAACTTAATTTGTAGACATGAGGTGTTTTTTGGCGATACACTGGTTCAAAAACGGTTTAACCCGGTTCAAACCATTACATTTTAGCGTTGCAAGTGACGTCACTGACGCAAGCGGTTAAAGTTAAACCGTGTTCAAACCGTTTTGTCAGCCGGTTCAAAACAGTTTGTTTTTAGGTTAATATTATTTAAGGTACCAAAATGATCATTAATAAACCGAATAAACTAGTAAATGTTGAAATGGAAAATAATTTGCCGTTAAATACAAATAAAATAAAAATAAAACATACTTACCCTGATATTACTGTTACAGCAGTTCATTTTAATTTTTAAGGTTAGAAACTTAAAATGACAAATGTCCGTGGTTCAAAACATTTCATTTTAGCGTAGTACGGACTTATGACGTCATTTACGCAACTGGTTCAAAATTGATGACGTTTCGGTACAAACCGTTTTTGAACTAGTGTATCGCCAAAAAACAGCTAGTGTAAAAAGACGCGCGCGCGTGTACGCGTTACATACTATGTATAAGCAAAAATTCAAATACATCCTTTAGGGTGTATTACAAATTTCCTTTTCCTTCGTGAAATAAAATATTTATATTGTTTTTAAAACAAGTAAGAAAGTGCAATATCACCAAAAGATATTTAAAAATAATAAAAAAAAAAAAAATCATGATTTATTTGATTTTTGCCAACCCTGAGTGCCACTATTTTTGAACATAGCTAATGCAATGAATGTTGTTCATATGCCGTTTGAGATGATGACTCTGCCTAAACCATTTTTCACACACGCTGCATTGATATTCTCTTCTCTGACTGTGCGTCTTCATATGTTTGTATAGAGTAGTTTTAAGTGTAAATTGTTTATCGCATGTTTTGCATTTATACTCTTTCACCCCACTATGAATTTTCAAATGGGATTTTAAATTGTGACTGTGTGTAAATGATTTCGAACATGTCGGACATTGAAATGCCTTCAATGCCCTATGAATCTTCATGTGTTTCGAAAGATAATCATTGTTTGTAAATAGTTTCTCGCACACACTACATTTGTACTCCTTTATTCCACTATGAATTTTCAAATGGGCTTTTAAATTACAACTCTCTGCAAATAATTTTTGACACGATGGACACTGGAATTGCTTGAGTCCAGTGTGAACTTTCATGTGTCTATGCAATGCGCCATTTGTGCTCAATAACTTTTTACATGTCGAACATTCAAACGATTTAATTCCTTTGTGAGATTTGAAATGCTCTTGTAAGGCTTGCTTTTGTTTAAACAATTTATTACATATAAAACAACAATGACATTCTTTCTCTGTGCTATGTATTTCCATATGCTTTCTCAAGTTTGCTTGACGCGTAACACTCTTGTTACATACAACACAACAAAATTTGTTGGAATCACTATGTTCTGTTTTCCGAATATCATTGTTTATTGCTGGCTTGTCACATTCTTTATCAGTTATATAGTCTTCCTTCTTTACACTTTGCAATACGTTTTCATAAAATTCACGGTCCTGGGGATTTTCCTCCCGCGGTTCTTCTTTAATATAAACTTCTTCAAAATTTTGATAATTTTTTATTGTTGTTGAATCTTCATCGTCAATATGCAATTGCAGTTGAGTGTCCATAGTTGCTTCTTGATTAATTAATTAATTAAAGACTGAAGGTGGATTCTTGTCAACTTGGTGTTTGTCTGAAACATAAATTTTTATTTTCGTGAGATATTCATTCAAAACCCATATTTAATACATATTTTTTTTACGTCTGTTAAAAAAAATACGGTTTGATTATACATTTTCCTTCATATTCAATATACAGTTGTCCCATTTAGAAGTGCCACCATTGGGATCTCGAGAACTATAAGAGATACAATGTCGGTTAAATGGAACTTTTTGTGCGCCTTTGGAAGGCCATCTCAGATGTGCTTTTGTTTTTCCAAAAATTCTCATAGGGCACTAGATAATAACGAGAAACTGAATATTGTTGATTTTTTCTTTTTCAAATAACTTCTAAACTATTAATAATTGAGAAAAAAGTTTCAAAAATAAAAGATAGATATTTTTATTAACTAACCAGTGGCGTACGGAATAAATTTTTATATCCGTAAATTTTTGAGATATAACACAAACTTATATTTTTTTAAATGGAACCCATATCTGATTATAGTCTCAAAAAAATAAATATTTTTTTCTCTTTTTAACGATGTAAGGGTTATTATGTTATTTGTTTTGCCTTCAAAATTATTATTTTTTCCTTATTTTGTATTAAATTTACAATAATTATTTTGAAAATATTGGTAGATTTCTATTTAGAAATACTCTTTGTATTTAAATAATTTATTTCGTTAGAAAATTTTGCTCAAAATTCGTATCAAATTAATTTTTATAATATTTTGTATCAGGTCGCCCTTGGCTCATTATAGTGTAATTTGTAATTATGAGTCTAGAATGAAAATATTAAGTAATAAAGGCATAAAACAAATTATTTTGATCAAATACAATATAATTAATAAAAATAATAATGTTTTTTTGGGAAATAATAAGAAAATTCAGGAAAATAAAGAGAAAAATTAAATTTTAGTAGCAAAACAAATATAAAACATAATAACCCTTACATCATTGAAAAGAGAAAAAAATATTGATTTTTTTGAGACTATAATCAGATATGGGTTCCATTTAAAAAAATATAAGTTTGTGTTATATCTTAAAAATTTACGGATATAAAAATTTATTCCGTACGATACTGGTTAGTTAATAAAAATATCTATCTTTTATATTTGAAACTTTTTTCTCAATTATTAATAGTTTAGAAGTTATTTGAAAAAGAAAAAATCAACAATATTCAGTTTTTCGTCATTATCTAGTGCCCTATAAGAATTTTTAGAAAAATAAAAGCACATCTGAAATGGCCTCCCAAAGGCGCACAAAAAGTTCCATTTAATCGACATCGTATCTCTTATAGTTCTCGAGATCCCAATGGTGGCACCTCTAAATGGGACACACTGTATATATATGCCCGTATTCACCAACATCAAATAAATCTTCGAATAGCTTATTCATTGAATAAGAGAAAAATATTGCATCGATACCATAACACAAACGAAGGTATTTATTCTAGCTATCATATTTTGATGCGATATTTTTCTCTTATTCAATGAATAAGCTATTCGAAGATTTATTTGATGTTGGTGAATACGGGCAATAGAGTTAAAAAATTATAAAGAGATTAACTTTCATAAATCAGCCAGCTTTCTTATAATTATAGGAAACAGCTGATATATTTAAATAATTCTAATATACGGATGTCAGTGTCAAGTGCAATTTACATAGTGTATGTTCGTGTTATAACTTTACTGGATTTATAAAATATTTTCCTTTGAACTTTCGGTAGGGAATTTGTAGAAAAATTGTATATGTTCGAGTTTTTTCATTATCTCAATTTCTTTTATTGCACTCTTAATTTTATGTAAAAATAACATGTATTCGTATTGTTGTTTATGACCTTTAATTATTTTTTTCTGTCTGTTAAAAATGTACACTTTTATAACGCTACGGAGTGAAATAATAAAACGTTACAGCACTTTTTTCACACTTTTATAGCAGACGTAAAAAAAATCCATGTTAAACATAGGTGGTGCTAGCTGTAGAAGAAGTCTTTCCGCTACCGCACTAGTTGCATAGCAATCAGTGGTCGTCGCACGGATTAAGTACACCAACTTTTCTAGTACTATCGGTCACGAAACGAGTACCTACGGTACTTGAGGCCTTGGCCCTACAAGGGCTGCTGTACCATAGATGATGATGATGATTATAACAGACCCAATCATAAAATTGCATGTATTTGACATAATTTGCCATTGACATTAAATTTTTTATTTTTTAGTTATTTTTTGTCCTAATCCATAGCAAACTTAATTACAAAAACCAAAAAGCGCATAATTTTTAAATTTACATATCTCGCTTATACAAAGAGCTAATTTAATCATAATTGATGTGTTAGACGCAATTCTCTAAAACTTTTATTTGAAGCATTTATTTCTAAAATCAAAATAACAGCTTCAAGTAAATTATCACTTCCGGTTAGACCATTTTAACCAAAATCTATTTTGTTATTTCCATTGATATAGAACAATACTAAATTTGAAAAGTTTTGGATTATATTTTAATATACTTTTTCATTGAAATCTATTGTAGGCTTCCAGTAAAGTACGACTTCCGATAAGACCATTTTAACCAAAACCTATTATGTTATTCCCATTGATATAAAAGTCTTATATACCAAATTTGAAAAGTTTTGGATTTATTTTAATATAGTTTTCCAATAACATCTATTATCTATTACAGGCTTCAAGTAAAGTACTACTTGCAGAAGTTATGTAATGACCAAAAAGGGAGATACATAACTAGATATTATAACAGTCGTAAATACAAAATTTCAACTTTCTACGGGCTTGCCGTTTTTCAGTTATGCGAGATACGTACGTACGCCACGATGAAATTAGTCAAAATGGATTTAGGGAGGGTCAAAATGGATATTTCCGTTGAAATCTAGAAACCGAAATTTTTCGCGATTACAGTACTTCCTTTACTACGTACAAGGAAGTAAAAAGCAATAAACTGTATTTTTTTGTGAGAAATAAATTCATTCCACACTTACTAACCAGAGAAGTGCGCACACGGCAAGATTAATAAAAATAATCTTATAGGTCCGTGGCTATTGTTCACAGCTGATTATCAGTTAGAAATTGAATCATATTTTCAAGATTTTTGGGCAAATTGTAAGTATAATTTTATACTAATTATATTGAAACTTGTTCATAATATACATATTATTGTTTAGTTGTGGATAACGATATATTGTTACATTTCATATATAACTTTTACTTTAATATCGTGCAGTAAATCACAACTTTTATTTACTTAATTTAGTTAAATATGTTTCATTTTTTACAAATTCAACGGCGAGGATGAGCAAAATGAAGGTAGGAGTATTAGGCCAAAAGTTTTTAGGTACAAGCTGAATCCATTAGATGTGTCTGATTAACATTTATTATGGTAAATAACAATAAAAATGAATTAACTATATACATAATTTAGTATTAAATATGTATGTATGGGCATGGGCAAATCAATTACATAAATACAACACAAACGTCAGCACTTGCACAGAACTAAGCGCGATTGTGGCGACAAGAACTAAGGTGTCAAAAATTTAAACTAATTTGACGTTTGAAGAATTAACACTAACACCAAATTTAACTCCAACCTTATTGTTTCGTGAATAGCTCTAATACCAAAAAATTAGTTCGGAATAAAAATGGGATTAACTAACTCAGAATTTAATTCTTTTGATGAATCTGCCTGTAGATGTAAAAATTACATAACAGTTAACTTAACCGGCAGTTTAACCCAGAGATGAAAATATCGGGCCTTAAACAACAATTGAATTTTTTTCAATATTTTTGTTATGTAAAGATAAAAATGATTAAATAAATAAATATATCATCACGGCATATTACCCATTTCTGGATGTGCCAGTATCTACAACACATGTAGACATCGGTAATGATTACATGGTTGAATTCAGAAAAAAAAATACTTTTTTTTTAAAAAAAAAAAACCTCTCAACAGGATTAACTCCCAATTACTGAGTAGGTTTACATACACAAACATCCATGCCTTAGTGGGATTCGAACCCAGAACCCCGAGCGCACTTATGACTAAGAGGCGTTGCTCTAACCATTGAGCCACCGGAGCCGACAAATTATCAAATAGGTCGAAAAAATATATACCATCCCATTTAAAAAATATATATTACTTTGTGTTTTAACTTGAGAACCACTGGTCAAAATAAATTTTCTTCTCAAATCAAATGTCCCCGCATGGTTTTTAGTAAAATTGTCTTGTATCTTTAATATTATAGGATTTATTTGATGTAGCTCATTTTTAGGTTATACCTGTATGAGTTATACTGTTTTTAAACTATAGACAGTAACTAGAAATTCTAGTGAGAAAATCAAAGCCTGTAATTGGCTGCTGCGCTATTTCGTGAAGCTGCATTTAAACAGACGAAATTTCAAGTTAACCTTTAAACGTAATTGCAACGTCAAACTCTCAGTAGTTGTCAAATCACTTGTTGAATTTGCACGTGTTTTTTGTTTCATTTCTCTTTTTGTGATATTTCACGAATAAAAACAGTTCTATTGACAACTGTAGAGAATCGATATGACATCTGGTGACTAAATTTTGAACTAGTGCATGACGGTAGGTGCGAGCG
The DNA here is from genome assembly GCA_943142095.1 of Ophonus ardosiacus. Lineage (NCBI taxonomy): Eukaryota > Metazoa > Arthropoda > Insecta > Coleoptera > Carabidae > Ophonus > Ophonus ardosiacus. The sequence continues at coordinate 27,637,666 of OW964838.1, forward strand.
AATACAACATAATGTTAGCATACATTTTTTAAAAGTATTTCTTTTATACGAAAATGAATGTTGCAAAACACGGTAAAAGCAATATTATGTGTTGTGTATACGGGTGTCATTCGCTTATGAGTAGGGAAACTCATTTAAGTTTCCACATTTTTCCAAAAATATGTAAAAATAAAGTGAGTATAACCACAAATACAGGTATTCAACAAAAAAATATTGGAGCTTGTATGTTTTACGTTCTGGAAAACAAATTTTCAAGTATATGAGAGTATGTTCGAGACATTTCAATGACATTGACTTTATTCTTCCAGGTAATATTATTAATAATTATATTTGAAACATATTTATGATATTTATTTATTTTTTTTATATATCGTCATCATTACCGATGTCTACATGTGTTGTAGATACTGGCACACCCAGTAATGGGTAATATGCCGTGATGATATATTTATTTATTTTATATTTATGATTATTTAAATTTTTGAAAATTCCTTCTCAACGGAGAAACTAAAAAAAAAGTGCAGTACCATCTTTGTGACGACAGAGCACTTTTTTAAAGACAGAGTGATGTTATATTTATAATTTCTCGATAACTATCGGTAATTCGACATAATATAATGTGATTCGCATTCAGAACTTCTTCGCCTGTTTACAAGATTAATATTTTAAATAAAGTAGTAAATGAACATTATATACAATCATAACTTCAACAATATTCCTAGAATGATCAGTAGCCTTTAGAAAGTCAAATATCTGAACAATACTTAGCTTCATTTTGAAGAAACACAAGCAAAATTGTATCATATGACAGTGACAGATTGTACACCTACCGTCATGCATCCGCCATATTGAAAGTGCTTGCAGAGCCTCTATCGGTCATTTCAGTTGAGAATTCAGAACTACTAGTATTTCATTAACGCTGTGTACTTTTATATTATCATTTACCACGCTTTCTATTTTGTATTCATATTTTGATTTTGTTTATTCAGGGCAAAGTGATGAGATAAATATTGATTTGAGTGTAATGTTAATGAAATGTAATACATACTATAGGTAATATTTGATTCTGACATTCTACAGTTTTTATAACATTATCTACTTTCTCAGGAAGTTTGGATGACGAAGATAATTTTTATTAATAATTAATAATATTTTGTATGCACACAATTTGAAACGCATATTATGACACTGCTTGCACATTAAAAAATTATATGTATTGAAGTATAAATATATTAATAATGACAATATAGTGAATAATTGTTTTTGTTTATTTTTTGTATTTTATAGGTTTTTTTAAGTATCCTTAAAATGACCTAAAAAGGCGAAATTAATCGGTCAGGTATATTTAATAAATATTTATTTATTTACATGTGATGCAATGCATAAAACCAAGAACAAAAACAGTATTTTTAAGCCGCCTCGGTGGCCGAGCGCGTTAAGACAGTGCTCACACGACCTTCACCGCTCGGCTCTGGGGTCGTAGGTTCGATCCCCACCAGGGGCTTGTACACTCCGGGCCAATGTACACAAAGTACGAGGCCGAACCCAATTAAAAAAAATCTGATGTGGCCAGCACATGTCCTCCCGCCAATTCCATGTTTAAAATAGCATTGAGCTTTAAGTAAAGTATCATTTCCGGTTAATCGTTTGTAAATAAAATCTAATTTGTTGTCCAATAAATAGAAAAGTCTGTAATACAAAATTTTAGATTATATTTTATTATGTTTTTCCTGAAAAATCTGTTAGAGCTTCAAATTAATTACTACATCCGGTTTATCATATACAGTGTGTCCCATATAGAAGTGCCACCATTGGGATCTCGAGAACTATAAGAGATACGATGACGGTTAAATGGAACTTTTTGTGCGCGTTTGGGAGGCCATCTCAGATGTTCTTTTGTTTTTCCAAAAATTCTCGTAGGACACTAGATAATGACGAAAAACTAAATATTGTTGAATTTTTCTTTTTCAAATGACTTCTAAACTATTAGTAATTGAGAAAAATGTTTCAAATATAAAAGATAGATATTTTTATTATCTAACCAGTGGTGTGCGAAATAAATTTTTATATCCGTAAATTTTCGAGATATAACACAAACTTATATTTTTTTAAATGGAACCCATATCTTATTTTAGTCTCAAAAAAGTAATTATTTTTTTCTCTTTTCAATGATGTAAGGGTTATTATGTTTTATATTTGTTTTGCTCATAAAATTTAATTTTTTTCTTTATTTTTGTAAATTTTCTTATTATTTCTCAAAAAAAAGAAATATTTTTTTTATTATTTATATTGTATTTGATCGATATAATTTATTTTATGCCTTTATTACTTAATATTTTTATTCTAGACTCATAATTACAAATTATACTATAATGTGCCAAGGGCGACCTGACAAAATATTATAAAAATTAATATGATACGATTTTGAGCAAATTTTTCTAACGAAATAAATTATTTAAATACAATCTACTTATATTTTGAAAATAATTGTAAATTTAATACAAAATAAAGAAAAAAATAATAATTTTGAAGGCATAACAAATATAAAACATAATAACCCTTACAACATTGAAAAGAGAAAAAAATAGTTATTTTTTTAAGACTAAAATCAGATATGGGTTCCATTTAAAAAAATATAAGTTTGTATTATATCTCGAAAATTTACAGATATAAAAATTTGTTTCGTACGCCACTGTTTAGTTAATAAAAATATCTATCTTTTATATTTGAAACATTTTTCTCAATTACCAATAGTTTAGAAGTTATTTTAAAAAGAAAAAATCAACAATAATCAGTTTTTCGTCATTATCTAGTGCTCTATGAGAATTTTTGGAAAAACAAAAGCACATCTGAGATGGCCTCCCAAAGGCACACAAAAAGTTCCATTTAACCGACATCGTATCTCTTCTAGTTCTCGAGATTCCAATGGTGGCACTTCTAAATGGGACACACTGTATAGTCAAAATCTAATATGTTGTTTCAAATTATATAAGAGTATTAAATACCAACTTTGCGAAGTTTTGGATCATTAATATATTTTAAGGAAAAATCGTCACACACACATTATTTTCAAAATCATCACCAACTTCCTTATGCTCTAAAACGCAATCTGTGTAAATTCTTCGCCGTACATTATCCATTTTCCATTTCGTAAATGTGTAGTTGCAAACTATTATTTGACACTTTGAAATCACGTTCGTATTGAGAGCTGTTTGATATATAATGCTGTAAACATCAAACTTGAATCGAATTATCCTGTATATCTAATATTTATGTATGAAGGAAAATATATTATTTTTACAAACCTTAATTTCATTGGAATCATATTTAAACTACTAAATTCTTCTTAACACGGTTTCATTATTAATTTTAATGAAAATTGCTGCGTGACAGTGGCATTTGTTTAAATATGTCAAATTTGTTATTGAAGTATTGTTTTTGTTTGACACAGAGGCAAAGTGATGTACAAAAATAAATTATTTTATAATATAATATAAAGTTAAGTTATTTAAAATTGTGCCATTATATTCAATTTGTATTGGTAAAAGTTGCTAAAAAATTATATTCAATGAATTTTTTACAAGAAAAACTGTTAAAAGCTTGTATAAATGATACTTCCGGTTATCCGATATACACTCAAAACTAATGAGCTCTTCCCACATTAGCATAGAATGGATATACAAAATTTCAAATTTTTCTGATTGATAGTATTTGAGTAATCGTGTCCACATGATCCACACACAAACACACACACATACATACCTACAGACATCATTGTAAAAATGTTAAAATCGGATTCTGGGGACATCAAAACGTGCTTATTCACTAAAATCTCTATATCCGATTTTTAGCACGATCCCTATACCTCCCTTACCTAGGGTAGCGGGAGGTAAAAACAGTATTTTTTAAAATATATAATTTTTTTATCAATTACAAAAAAATAATGCAATTAATTTATAATTAAAAGTTAGGTATTTATGATTTTGTATGAATAAATTAGATTATCTATAATAGTTTTGGTTAATGAAAATATAACCTTGAAAGTATAAATGTTGACGTGACCTTCATTTTAACATTTCAATTCCCCCGCCAAATAAATCTAGTGACTTTTTTTGGTAACTTCTAGCAGTGTAAATGTGACTTCGTCTAGTGCTGTCTATAGTTTAAAACACGGTATAGTACCAAAAAACGAAACGTACAAATGATTTAAAACAATGTTCAAACATTTCTAAACCCGTCTATGGTTACTAGTTGAGCACGGCCAACGTGTGATGATGGCCGAAAGGTTGCTTCAGACGCTGAAATCTTGTGAAATATGGCGAGTGTTTTCTTAATATTTTAATAAACATTGTTTCACCTACAGTTCGCTATTGTACTATTATTTCAACAAGTACGAATTCGAAACAGCGTTGGTTGAAGAAACAAATACAAAGAAACAATTTAAAAAGAACATGTATAGAACAAATGAAGTGATCTTTTTCTATTTAAAATAAAAGATACTTTTACAACGCTTTTACCCAACTTTTGATATTATACAGGTTGTTTCAAAGAAAGTGTAAAAAAATTTAAGGGCATAATAGTACTGACAAAAATGAGTAAAAAAACTTAGTCAACATAGGTCTGATCACCAACTGTTTCCGAGATAAATGAAAAATCGAAGAAAAACTGACAATAATAGTGATCGAACAAAATTTTGTCTATATCAATAAATAGGCTATAGAAAACAATAAAAATTTATATAAAACAATTTTCTCAATTTCTAATATTTACGAAGTAATATGAAAATTAAATATTGGCCAAGGTCGCCACAACATTTAACTTAGTACAATTATTTGATTTTTTAAAAAAACAAAGGCACATCTAAGATGACATCTGAAAGGTAAACAAAAAGTCTTATATAATTTAAGTCGCAACTCTTATAGTTTTCAAGATAGCAGAGGTAAACCCCGTAAAAACTCATTTTTCACTGCCTCATATCTCGGAAACTATTGAAGATCGGACCCATGTTCATTAAGCTTTTTTTACACAATTTGGTCAGTACTATATGCCCTTAAAAAATACACTTTCTTTGAAACATCCTGTATTAGCAGTTTATTACAACAGTTCAGACTTTCGTAATATACAGGGTGTCTCTTAAATAGGGGGACAAGGCTTAACCACAGAATCCTGAGGCTAAAATAAGACGATTTATCCAAACTTGCTTCTATCGGAAAGTATACCATTTAACCAGAATTCTGCTTCAAAGTTCTTCGACAAAAAATTAATTTTGCTTATAATAACAGAAAGCTTTATTCGATTTGGATGAAATTTGGTATGACAGTTTATATGGTTATAAGTCATCTTTTAAAGTGATACTTGTTATTATTAGTGAACCACTAGTGTATGAAACTTAGGTCTCCCAACATTAATTAGACCGTAACTTTTTAATGGCAATGCCGAAAACGTGAAATTATTTTTCTTCAGAAAGATACATTCATTAGTAAACTTTTGTCTCTCTGTGTAATTTGTGATATCTGTTACGGTTCACACAGAAAAAAATAAAATCTGAGTGATTGCACTGCTAAATTTTTAAAATAAATTTAATCTAGCAGTCTATCTAAATGTCAAACAAGTAATTTTTAATGACAGTAACGAGTTGTCAATCTTTACAACTTGTTTAGGAGTAAGCTGAGATATGTAATCGTCTTATTTATAATAATGGTAGTAAAATACTATTAGGCCGAACAAACGGATGTTACTAATTTTAGAATATTGCGAAGAAAATTTTTGACAACCCGTAAAACAATTGTTACTGTTATTAAAAATTACTTGTTTGACATTTGGATAGACTGTTAAGCCTCATTTCCACCGATTGTCCTAATGCGTAAGAGCAATAATTAATAACTAAGCGCAATGCGTAAAAATGTTTATCATATGACAACGTTTACTACCATTTCCAGCTTTGCATAAGGCTTAATGCTTAAGAACTAAGAGCAATGCGTAAAAACAAATGATTGAAAAATTCTAACCTGAACTGTCAACTCTCAGTCTATTTTATAATTATTAACTTTTAATTAATTTTTCGGTATCGATATAAATACAGAAAATTGTGTATAGGTATAACATATTAAAAAAAAAGAAGAATTGCTGCTGCAATGGCAGTATACTAAACAACAAGTAATTTGGAAAAAAGATATGACATTTCTGTTGAATTGTCACTAAACAAAATAGCTGGAAATGGTATCCTAGTAAATTGTTATAATTCATTAAGCCTTATGTATTAAGCATTAAGACATTCGGTGGAAATGAGGCTTTAGATTAAATTTATTTTAAAAATTTTGCAATGCAGACACTCTGATTTTATTTTTTTCTGTGTGAACCGTAACAGATATCAGAAATTACACAGAGAGACAAAAGTTTACTATTGAATGTATCTTTTTGAAGAAAAATAATTTCACGTTTTCGGCATTGCCATTAAAAAGTTACGGTCTGATTAATGTTGGGAGACCTAAGTTTCATACAATAGTGGTTCACTAATAATAACAAGTATCACCTCAAAAGATGACTTATAACCATATAAACTGTCATACCAAATTTCATCCAAATCGTATAAGGCGTCCGTTTATTATAAGCAATTTTTTTTTTTTTTTCGAAGAACTTTGAAGCAGAATTCTGGCTAAATGGTACACTTTCCGGTAGAAGCAAGTTTGGTTAAATCGTCTTATTTTAACCTCAGGAATCTGTGGTTAAGCCATGTCCCCCTATTTAAGAGACAGCCTGTATAGCTCAGCTCAATTGCCTTTTTGAATATTACTGCAATATTTTATCACATACTCTTAATTAAATATACTTACAACATACATGATATTTAAAGTAGACTTCCATAGAATTTTATTTCTGAACGGTATGATACACTACTTCAAGTGGTGCATGCAAACTTCGTAAATGTATTCCTGACGAGACGTAAAATGAAGTATTTCATGATAGTGCAAATGAAGATATATTAATTCTTTAGAATGATGAAGGTTTTTAGACATACCGTTATTACCGAAGCATTTCTGGAAGTAAATGACACAATTTTAGAAATTTAAAAAGATTTAAAAACACACTTATATCTGCATTACTTATGACATATTTGAAACCTGCCACATTTAACAGCTGTACATTTCGGTAAATTGTGATTACTTTTGTTTCAAATTTCTGTAGAGGTTAGAATTTATGTGCTTTCTCTTCCAAATCCGACCGCAATCGTGCCACAATCCGACAATCAATGGGCGCGGGCGCATTCAGTAGACATGTAGAGTCGTTGAACTTCTGCCGAATGCGCTGTTCACTACAAACCGCTTACTGAGGCTCACTGACCGGTCCGGTGACCTACTAACTAACCCATAGACAACACATACTACAAACTGAACTAACCGTAAAAAAAAATTAAAATACTGTCAGATGTTCCTATTATAGTCACTTGTTTACACGCGCAATATTTAAATTCACTGGTTTTCTTCTGCTAGTGGAATAATAGGAATAATTTATTAATGTCATCCATTATTTGTGCAGTAAAACGATAGTATATTGTATTATTAGGAGTAAAAGTGAAACTTTGTGTGGCGAGCATGTAAGTTTGAACGACGAGCTTTAACGAGTCGGACAATTACATGCTAGGCACACAATGACACTTTTACTCCGAATGACACATTATATTTTTTCTTCAAACGTACATATTTAAATAAAATAATTACAACTTGACGTTACAATAATTATAAATATTTTACGTGAAGGAAGTGTGCCGATTTCAATTGCTCTGTTGCTATGGATACATTCGTGTTTGTTCACTTTTTGTTATAAACATTCAAGTGAAAATTTTCACGTTTTGACGTTTAAATAAAAACTATGCAATTTTATATTCTCCTTATGTGCAATTATATCAGAATATGAAGTTTTGCCATGTACGGCCGTTGAAGTTGTTCAATCGGATGGAAATTCAACAATATGATTGAAGAATATATATCGAGGAATCGCTGAGAAACAATATGAACTGTATTATCACTTTAATTCTAAGTATTCTTATCGTCATTACCATTATGTAACTCTGCTATTTTATATGTCATTTCGTTAAATATAAACTGTTTATATTTCAATTTGTATATTATCAATTCAAATTTGACAGCTGTTGGAGGTTTTTAGTAACTTTATTCTTAGGTTATCTAGTATCTAGTGCAACTTGGGGCGATATTACAGGTTTCTATTTTATTAGTCACTTCTTATTCGCTAATTTTATATAGTTGCTAAGGATATTTATTTATTTCATTTCTACTCCGGCGGCGTAGAAATTAACTATTTCTCAGGGCATCGAACCCGTCAAAAACTGAGTTCGGTTTAGGTTCAGGTTAATTTGTTTTTTGAAAGATGGGTTCGGGTGCGGTTCTGGTTCAAGCATTAATAAAATTTGCGGTTTTGTTCGCGGTTCAGGTTCGAAATAATGTAAAATGAGAGCCGGAATTTACGCAAAACGCAACAAGAAACGAACACAATTTTCACGAAAAGTCTGCCCAGACAGCAACGGAGACACCTAAGACGGCGATTATCGGCTGTATTTACTTTTCGAACTAAAAATTAACCTGAGCCGGATTTGAACCCCGAACCTGAATTTTAATACTTGGTTCTGTTTCGACTCAGTTTCAATTAAAAATATATCTGAGGTTCGGTTCTCGGTTTGGGTTCCCTAAAATGTTACGGTTTGGTTCCGGTTTTGGTTCGATGCCCTGCTATTTATACTCCGGCGGCGTAGAAATGAAACTTCAACCTTTGGAATCAAGTCACAAAAGATGCCATTTTTATGACGTTTGAAGAAAAAATAACATTTATTTACATATAAAGCACCGGGAATATATTACTATGCATATATCTGATCATGTGATCAAGATCAAAAACAGGCGCGGGCAGCCACGTTGCCACGTTAGTTTGACATTTACTTGTAGGGCCCAAGCCCAAACAAGGTTGCCAAGAGTACAGCTTCTGTACGTTCCCTGTGTTGCCAAATGGATTTGAGTGTAAAATTTATAAATAAAATTAGTTATTATTAATGAATATCATGTTGTTTTACTTTCTAACTTAATTTTTAAAATATTTTTTAAAAATTATGCGACTTGTGCTGCTATCTACGATACAAAGATTTCTTGAAGCGCTAATTTTGAGGAAAACCATCAGTTGAATTGAACGTCTTGTATATTTTAAAAAGTCTGTGTTAAAAAGTAAAACAAGGTATTCATTAATAACTAGTTTTACAATATTATTTATTAATATTGCACCTAAATTCATTTGGCAACACAGGCAACTTACATAAGCTGTACCTTGGCAACTTTGTTTGGGACCTACAAGCAAATGTCAAAGTCACGTGGCTGCCCGCGCCACATTAGGTTAGGTTACGTTAGTATTTGTTTTCTATGTTAGGTGCGTTCGGTAAATGAGTTCTATTCACTCTTTTCAATCTGTACTCTCAGCATCGTTCGGTAATTACATGGAGTGATAAGTGTCTTAAAATGAAGTGTTCGGGAAATGCAGAATGGAGTCAAGTGGAGTGTAAAGTGTTAACTCCATAAGCCCACCATCGATATGCAAGCATACATGGAGTTTTTTTTATTTATTTGACATCTGTCAAATCATTTTGTATTTTTATTTTGAAATATTTTATTATACACAATTATTTTATTTTTATAATATTGTTTTGTAATATAACAAGACACATTATGCCGGAATGGTAAAAATTCTCTACCTTTTCTAAAATGATTCATTGTTTTTTTTAGCAGTGCATTTTATCAGATTGTCAAAAAAGAACTCTAAGTCTACTCGTTCGGTTAGTCACAATTAATGGAGTGTACCTTATTTCCTCGATATACTCCAACTCTACTCCCACTCCACTCTAACACCGCTCCATAAATACTTGAATGCACTTGACACTGACATCTGTCAATTGGAATTATTTGAATATATCAGCTGTTTCCAGGATTATAGCAGAACTGCTGATTTATGAAAGTTAATTTCTTAATAATTCTTTATTTTTACGTCTATTGAATATGAAATAAAATGTCTAATCAAATCGTATAGACAATAAGATATTCTTTCATATTAATAATCATAAAAATGTCAAAAAATTGTATTTAACTATTAAGAACTTCAAATAAGAGAACTTCTGGTTAACCAATTATAACCAAAATCTAATCAGCTTTTCATATGAATGTAAAGAGAAGCACGGAAGAATTATAATTTTTAGAATTGTAATATGGGAGTTATCGTCAAAGAATTTTTTGTCACACACACACGAACACACATAGAGACATCATCGTAAAACTAGTGAAATAGTATTCTAGGGACCGTAAAATGTGCTTATTCATTAGATACTTACCACCAAAATTTTTGACCATACAATACCTTCCTTACCTAAAGGTGACGGAGGGTAAAAATAAATACTTAACTAGTTGTTATGTTTTTATTGAAAGTCATATTTATACATACACTAATTACATCATCATTCAGAATAATATGTTTCTATGAAAAAGATATAAACCTTTTTATGTGTATATCCATTAATTCTAAATACTAAATCTTGCAATTGTTTACTGTTAATAATTTCATGTTTTATCTTAAAACGTATATATACGAGGGGAGTTTTTTATGTTATCTACCTAGTTATGAAAACAATATGCTATCGCGACAATTTTCTTATGTTAAGTTACTGTGACTTTTTCATGTCTACAAAGACACAATTAAGAACTTGAAACCGGCTATACGCGAAAATAAGACCCCACAATTATGCTCAGAAAATGCTGCTTCTGCACAACAACTGCAGGGTGCATAAAGCACGAATTGTTCAAGCAGTAGTCAGTGAATGTGGCTTTGTCGAATTACAACATCCACCTTACAGTCCTGACCACGCCCGACTATTATTTCTTTCCAAAACTCAAAAACATTTGAGAAAGAGTCGTTTTTTATCGAATGATGACTTGGAAAACGCAGTGGAGTCGTATTTTACAGAATTACCAAAAGATTTTTTTTGCAGGCGTAGCTTTATTAGACAAACGTTGGAATAAGTGTGTTAGTGTTAACGGTTCTTACGTTGGAAAATAAAATTTTATTTGTTCTCTAACTCGGTGTTTTCATAGCTAGGTAGATAACATAAAAAACTCCCCTCGTATATTCCTTAAGAAATAAGAAATGGTGATTTTCAATAACTACGAAAATAAATACTACAATAGCAGCAATGTATGTGCACCTGGTACTTCTAATATAATATGTAACTTAATACCCCCACCGATTATTTAGACAACACATCAGTTTTCGTAGAGTTGTTTATAATGGATGTAAACTTAAACCTCATTCCCAGCTACTTCTCTAATGCATAATGGATAGTGGGTTATACATAAACGCAAGCATAATTCATAGTGCTTAGTAGGTAGTTTTTAAACCATTCCAAACAAATGTTTCAATTCTTAAATCGACAGTAGCGACATCTGACATCAATTGTAATGTCAAAAATTTCCTAAAACATGAATTGCAATTTGTCTCAACACACGAAAACTTTTAAATAGCCTTCTTCAAATTACGACATTTATTTCTCAACTCCGCAAATCTAGTCCATCAAGTTGGCGCTAATGGAAATGCTCAAATCATGACTAGTGCACTCCGAAATAAATTGTTTATAAATAACGCAATTAGTATAAAACTTTTACCAGTGATACAGGCCATTACGATTAATATTTTTGTAGGAACGATTTTTTTTTTACACAAATTCCGACCAACTATAATTAAAATAAAAACAAGTGTTTCAAGTAAAGTCATAGTAGCGATGAAGATAGACCATATTAAGAGTTCAAAATGGGATATTGTCGATCGAGTCGAGAAGTTGTTGCATTCTCTCGAAATCGACAATGTCCATTGCACTCGAAACACAGATGATTTTTTCTACAGTCTCCACAATGGGATCCTCCACCATGACAAAAAAAAAAATGTACACTTTGTACTTACACTACTACTCAATAAATAACGATTATATTTTTTTCTATAGTCACTATAGAAAGTAGCCATTTGCGCTCTCTTTTGTCAACGCAAAATGTCACTTTGCCGCTCATGCGCGACAAAGTAGAAAAAACGCTCGCTGTCCAAATTTCTAAATATACAATGTTGAGAAATGTCACTTGTCTACATTCTTAATGAAAACGTTTAGTTAGGAACTAATGGCACTGTAGTTACACATTTACCACGTTCACAAGTCAATTTGACATATGCTCTGTCGGTATTTAACATAACCAAACAAAATGCCACACTGCTGTGAAAATGAAATAGGGCATTCATTTACAAAAACGAAAGTATAACATGCTTAGATTAGATTAAATAAAAACTCAAGAAGAATGTAAAATAACGATAAAATTAAATTAAATATAAAATAAATTGTGTGAACAGTTAAGTTTAGTAATAGGAATGATTGTACACAGATGGCGGTAAGATAGTTGCGAGTCGTACTCTGACATCTGATCTTGAGTTAAATATTTATTTTGATTACAATAAAGTTATTAGTTATTTCGTTACTTAAATAATTGCTAGAAGTTAGTCAATGCACATACATGTCTATATAATCACAAATTCCTTGAAATATTTGTTAATTTTTTCAGTGTGACAGGCGTGACAACTAACCACACATTTTGCTACAAAAACTCATCAAATCATCACAAATACTTGCCTCCAAGCTCTAATTTTGTTTTTTTTTTTATGGAATAGATGGCTAATGTAACGAAATAATCATTTAAAAGCCTTTTTAAGTTTAAACCGTATCTTTTGTATTAGCCAATCGTTATTTATTGAGCAGTACTGTAAGTATAAAGTGTACATTTTATTATTTTTTTGTTATGGTGGAGGACCCCATTGTGGTGACTGTAGAAAAAATCTTGTGTGTGTTTCGAGCGCAAATGGACATTGTCGATTTCGAGAGAATGCCGCGCTCCTTCGTCACGCGGCAACAACCTCTCAATCAACAATGTCGCATTTTGCGCTCTTAACTTCGAATGGTGTACTAATGACATCTGTTGGTTTGTATGGGAATACTTTAAACCGACAAAAGTGTATTATTCAGTTCGAAACAATTTGATGTCTAAGATTAACATATAAATATAATATGTATATCATAAAATAGAAGCTATGAAGCTTTTGTTTGACAATAAATTTGATATTTATCAAAAATTGTAGCAACGCACATGATTTGCTTAATTAGTGCACGTCATCTTCAAGGCGTAGTGTGTTCTACAAATTCCTAAAATCTATTTCCTTATAATGATGTGATTTATACTCTATTCCAGAAGCATGGCTTAAGCCTGATTTATAGATTGCATAGAACAGAATAGCACAGAGAATAGAAATATAAACCAATGCATGGAACCATTTATACTTGCACATAATGGCGTGCTTCGATAATATTCGTGAGACTTGTTGTAACTTCGTTGCTTTTGGCCCATCCCCTAACGTAAAAACTTTCTGTACACAACATTAATTTTGCAGAAATACTATATTTTATTGCAAAAACAAGCAATGACATTATTCAAATCACCAATATAGTTAATTTAGTGCAAAAGTGACGTCATTCTATTCCAAGTCTTCTATTCTATGCAACCTATAAATGGTCTTAAAAATTTCTATTCCTATTCTATTCCATTCCTTATTCTATTCTATTCCATTCTATTCTGTGCAATCTATAAATCAGGCTTTAGGAGTAAGCTGCTCTATCTTACGATAGATATTTTACTGGTCTAAAACGGAAACCAAATTTACAATATCGAAAAATTTGTAACAAAACGTTTCAGTTATAGGCCATCCAGCGAATCAAGCGGTTTACGTCATCGTTTAGGGATTTTTAAAATTTTCTTTATTTTTTTAAATATATTTTATTAACGGCATTTTATTGGTTTTTATTATTATCATGTATTTGACACCTTTAATAGAAATAATTATATTTTGATATATTATTATTAAGTAAAATTTTGTAAATTTTTGCAAAATGACGTTTGATTATATTTTTTTAATATTGGTAATTCTGAACATGTATATTACTAAATATTATATATCTACATTATACTTTTCAACGTGTATTGCGATTTTATTTTGTTTTTGGTTTCGTTGTTCATTGTCAAAATGTCAAATGCTCAGCCATGTCAAATTCAAAAGCTTGTAGTTAATTTCTTGACTTATTTTGAAAATGAAAAATAGATTGGTGGGTTTTTACTTTCACTGAAATCTAATATTGAGGTAATATTTGGTTCTATTTGTTAGTAATAATTTGAAAATTATATCTATATGTACAGCGTGTGGCAAACGCTATACGCAATGTATAGAAACAGTGAGAAATTGTAGGGTATGCAGTATTCTGTATTTTTTTAAGGATCTCACATAATACTAGATAGTTTGTTGCATATACTACAAGAATGAAGTATTTATAACGGCGTAAGCAATATCATTCAGAATATTTTAAATAAAATTGGATTTCGCTGGAAAAATATTATACCAGACGTGTTTTTAAGAAAAATTTGGGTTTATGAAGGTAACCCACAGATTTTAATCCATTTTACATGCTCATGTAAACTTTTTAATATATGACGTCATTGTTTCTAGTGATATTGTATTTATGACGTAAACCGCTTGATTCGCTGGATGGCCTATAGCTGTGTAGTCTATATTATTATACTCCTTTAAGTAACTGTTTATTTACAAAAAATTAAAAATTATCGAATTTTGCCATTTCGAGCTGTCAAGTATGTCTTGCACCAAACATAAAACTATTCATAAGTTTTATGGGTATACAACGAGCTGGCTCCGAAGCGCCACTAAGTCCATTCATAACTGGAATACAGTATACTTAAGGTGGATTTACTTCTTATTTTACCTTTTCTTTTTCTTTTACTTTAAAAAAGTTAAAAGTGTGTTAATAAATGTACTACTTTATGTGCACACTTTTAATTTTACTTTAAGAACTAAAGTTGACCAACTTTCACCTTAAGACCGTTAAAGTAAAAGAATTTCACAACTGCGCATGAGTACCACTTCACGTGACAAACGTCAGCGTGTGCTGTATTTATTTGTTTTTGTGTAGGTAAGATTACAAAAATTAGAAAATCGGTAAAGCTACAAGTAATATAGCAGATGCACAAATTATTACATTTGTGTCCATTTTTACAGGTTATAATTATATCTTTACATTTATGACAACAGGTATGCCAGAAAAATCACATCTGCGCATGTGTACCGAAGGCTTTAAAGTAGCTGCATAAAGTACCAAACTTAAAGTAAAAGCGAAAAAGAAAAGAAAAAGTAAAATAAAAAACAAGTTGCATAAATCCACCTTTAGATATTAGAATGATAAAAGTACAACTTCAAACCTTAAAATCTCATAATATAATCCTATTAATATGTATTAGAAATACAGAAATAAATTTGTTAGTGGTATGTGATTTTAAAGTTCTATTTTTAATTATTTTATTAAAATATAAGAGAATTTGTGGAAAAAATACAACAAAAAAATTACAGCACAATGCACGAAGAACTCGAAATATTAAAATTTCAAAAACACATAATTGTTCAACGCTTGCAACTGATTCAATTTTTCAAAAAGAAAAAAAAAATAAAGAAACCTATAAAAAACTCAAATGGGCCCATAAACCATAACAAAAATAATAAAATGTACACTTTACCCTTAAAGTACTACTCAATAAATATTGATTAAGATAAGAAAATTTTTTTTTTAATAATTACTTTGCAAGATATTTGAATTTATTTCCAGGGCCACAAATGACGTCACACTATTGGCACCTCTCTGGCGCAGCCTACTGCAGAAACTGGTGTGAGAAAGATAGCTATAGGTTTCTTTAAAAATCAAATGCAGTTATACAAAAAACAATTGGTTACTTGCGTACCTTTGTTTTATTTAATATTTTTGAAGAGCAGGTAAAAACTTACTACCCGTATTTTTTCTTTTGACAAAATTTTTATTAGTTTGCCAGAAAAAAAAATAATGAAATTTGATTATTTGAATTCCCGCCATGTATGACGTAGAATTACGCCGCACCAGTGAATGGTCGTAAAGCCATAGCGTTTGTTTGTACGGATAATGTAGATCTCCTGTTCGACGGTTCAACAATAGTTTGGAGGTTAGTATTTTAGTTTGCCTTTTTGTTATTGATATTTTAAATTACATGTAACTACCTATGTGTTTATTTGTGAAGTAATTAATATGTTTGAGAGCCCAGAGAGAGAGAAAAATAAACTAATGTCAAATTCAAATTAAAACTTTCTCGCACGTCACGCCATCTATACGGTACATTTGTAAACATGGTTTCTTTCTCGAGTTTAATATAATGACGTCACAGAAAATTTTCTTTCTTAATTTACCAAAAAACAAATAATGTTTAAAAAATAAAATTTATATTTTATATGTGTTTTCAACATAACATTACGTACATAGTGATAGAAATCGGATTTTCAGTACCACGCAAGTAGCCCATTATGACTTTTTGATACCACGAATTGCTTCAAAACTGAACGAACTTTCATTTAAAAATATTTAAAAAAAATTGTTTTATGGGCCCATTAATGAAAATTAATAACAATTTATTAAATATGAACTAATGACTGAATAAACATTGAGATTTTCAATATCAAATTTTGTAAGTATTTAATCTAATATATTATTAATCTTACAATTTAATAAAATGTTTATATTGAAAAAATTGTTTAATTTATAATGCTTATATTATCATACAATTATTTTAAATACAATTATATCATAGTTATTTCAGTATTAAGAGCAGTATGGGCTTCCTAAGGATAATTTTGGACATCGAGACGAAGTCGAGATCTCCAATATATCCGATACCGGTAGAAGAGCACTTACTAACCGCAATGCTTATTACTTTTTTTGCACGATCGACGCACAAAATTTAAAAAATAAGATTTGTTATTAAACATTTTTGGTTGTCATTTTTTAAGTAAGCTTTGATCATTGTTTCTATTTACTTACCGACTCCGTCTCTTGATCGGTAAGTGATCCACATCACTTACCGATCAGTAATTTGTAAATAAAGCTTACTGCCTTGGAATCCCTATCAGTAAACTAGAATAAATTATTAGTAGGATACCAAGTGAGCTTCAAAGTTAAATTGGTAGAGCATTCTACTAGATATAGAAGGGACCTAGGTTCAAATCCCAATAAAGACCATAATTTTTTCCCAAAAATTATAAATATTTCAATTGGTAACAATAAAAAATTGTTACAAAATAACTGTATATAAACACAGTTTATATTACAGTCGGAATAAATTGCCGTTCACATCCATTATAAACAAGAACTAAGTGGGCTTGCCTTAGTGTCTGGACAACGTTCCATGCCGAGTACTTCTCACTATTATTGGTGTCCTATAAAAAGAAGAAAATAAATTAATGTACGATTTCGAATGACGCCATGAAACAAAAGAGGTATGATTGAATTTTTTTGCTGCCAAGTTACTGTAATATATCCGCTTACATAATATCACGTTAGATTTAAATCAGCCTTAACCACCTGCTCAAATAACTATTCCAGCTCAATCGAATTAAGAGAAATTGATAAAATAAAAGCGAAAATATACTTTTTCAAAATACCTGCTCTTCCCTTCACCGGAACAACAGACTAGAAGTATCAAATTTTCGACGATCTGTTTCATTAAAAAAAAGTGTGTTTATGGTCGCACGACCGATGTGAAAACTAATGACAACTGACAAACTGCGATATGCCATCTGCTGAGAAAAATATGAACTTTCCGGTTTAGTACTGTATTGTGACTGTATGCTTGAGTTACATGTGGCTTAATCATTTGATGTGAATAAAAATGGGAAAAAGTCGTACTAATTGTTGTGTATTCGGATGCAACTCAAGATCTGGTCGAGACACAGGCATTGGGTTTTATAATATTCCGAAACATGGCTAAAATAAAGTTAAAATTACGACAAGTGTAGGTGTTGAAATGGATATGAATTGACGAAAGGCATGGGAATATGCAATTCCTAGTGCAAAACAAATAACGAAACATATGAAAGTTTGTTCTCGTCATTTTAAATCGGATGATTACATATTTCCTAGTGAGTAAAAAATTCAATGTTCAGATTTTGTCTTGGAATAAAAAGTTCATGTTGTGTTCGTTCTAATTATTTATGTATTTTTCTATACAATTAAGCGTAAAACTTTAAAAAGAACTGCAGTACCATCACTTTTTCTTCTCGTATATCAAGTAAAAGTTCCTAATAATAAACGTTTGCTAAGACAAACCAAACGTGTAAAGCCAAAAGCAGTAAACGCCAATGACATTGCAATGCAGTATATGAAGTAGTAGAGGATAATATTAATAATACATCAGCACCAGCATCTAAATTGTCTGAAGAACTCGCTAAATGTATTTTGATTTCATGTGGTTTCGCAGTAATTGCTCTAGTTATAAATAGTATGTGGTTAGCGTTTATAATTCGCTCAACTGCAATCATCAATTTCGATTGATTAAATATGTATAAAATTATAAATACCTTCCATAAACATATAGAATTAGCTGTTGCTTCCAGATATCTAAAATGTTCCATGATACTTAGCCTCATTTTAAATGAAAAAATTGTTCTTGTTGTTTGCATTCATATGTCACAACATTGCGAGTACCAATTCAGAAACAGCTGATCGGTCCGATGGTGCTGTCGCCATCGGACATGTCAGTTCTCAAAAATGGTTGACATTTGGATCGTACAGTAATGTCAACTTTTGACTGCTTCCGAAAGCTTTATAAACTTAAATGTGTATGTGTGTGTGTGTGTGTGTGTGTGTGTGTATGTGGGCGCGCGCGCGTGTGTGTGTATGGATTTTGTCAACGCTCTAACCCTAATACTATCATTCAGAAAATTTTGAAACATTATATTTCTACCTTATTCTAACATGAAAAGAATCCATTAGATTTTAGTGTAAATCAGATAACCGGAAGTGGCACTTTACTAGAAGCTCACAATAGTTTTTCTTCGAATACCTCCAATTGTAATTTTTTCGCGATTTATGTTATCATAAGAATGAAAGATTATTAATTTTTCTACAGGTGCGCATTCATATTTTTTTTATATATATTTTATAGATCAATATGAAAAAACTATATTTTATAAATCCCGGAGCCTCGGATTGCCTATGTTTTAAAGATAAACACAATTCCTTAGTTACACAGTTTAGATTTCAAATGAATGTAACAAATACATAAATGACACTGTCAAAAAACCTATAATTTCAAATTATTAATGGCAACGTTTAAAAAGAAAATTAAAATAGTACATAAAACAATAGTTATATTATACAAATGCAAAAGAACATTATACAGGGTTTCTCTAAAATACGGAGACATGGCTTAATCACAGATTCCTGAGGCTAAAATACGACGATTTAAATAACTTGCTTCTACCGGAAAGTGTACCATTTATTCTGCTTCAGTTTTTCAAAAAAAAAATAATAATAATAATAATAATAATTTTGCTTATAGTAATAGAACGCTTTATTTGATTTGGATGAAATTTGGTACGACAGTTCATATGGTTATAAGTAATCTTTTAAGATGATACTTGTTATTAGTGAACCACTAGTGTATGAAACTTAGGTGTCCCCACATTGATTAGACCGTAACTTTTTAATGGCCACGCCGATAACGTGAATTTTTTTTTTTTCAGAAAGATACGTTCAATAATAAACTTTTCTCTCTGTATGTAATTTGTGATTACGGTTTACACAGAAAATAATAAAACCTGAGTGACTGCACCGTGAATTTTTTTAAATAAATTTAATCTAGCAGTCTATTAAAATTTTTAGTGACAATAACAATTGTTTATGGTTTGTCAAAAATTTCCTTCGCAATATTCTAAAATCAGTAACAGCCGTTTGTTCGGCCTAATAATATTTTAGTACCATTATTATAAATAGTTGTGAAGATTGATAACTCGTTACTGTCATTAAATATTAGATGTTTGGCATTTGGACAGACTGCTGGATTAAATTCACGGTGCAGTCACTCAGGTTTTATTTTTTCTATCATAAATTAAACAGAGAGAGAAAAGTTTACTATTGAATGTATCTTTCTGAAAAAAATAATTTTGTTATCGGCGTGGCCATTAAAAAGTTACGGTCTAATCAATGTTCGGACACCTAAGTTTCATACTACTGGTTCACTAATAATAACAAGTATTACCTTAAAAGATGACATAACCATATGAACTGTCATGCCAAATTTCATCCAAATCGTATAAAGCGTTTTGTTATTACAGGCAAAATTAATTTTTTTTTTTTTTTTTTTTGAAGTACTTTGAATCAGAATTCTGGCTAAATGGTACACTTTCCGGTAGAAGCAAGTTTAGTTAAATCGTCTTATTTTAACCTCAGGAATCAAACTCTCTCTCTGTGTAATTTGTGATATCTGTTACGGTTCAGACAGAAAAAAATAAAACCTGAGTGACTACATCGTGAATTTTTTTAAAATAAATTTAATTTAGCAGTCTATCCAAATGTCAAACAATTAATTTTTAATGACAGTAACGAGTTGTCAATCTTTTGAACTTGTCTAGGGGTAAACTAACATATTTATTCGTGTTATTTATAATAATGGTAATACTATTAGGCCGAACAAACAGATGTTACTAGTTTCTGAATATTGCGAAGGAATTTTTTGACAACCTATAAACAATTGTTACTGTCATTAGAAATTCGTTTGAATTAATAACACTATTCTGGACTTCCATTGTCTATATTTTCAATAAAGTTATTACACAACGTTTCGATTGTAGATACTTCAACAATCGAAACGTTGTGTAATAACTTTATTGAAAATATAGACAATGGAAGTCCAGAATAGTGTTATTAATTCAAACGAAACATTGTCTCCTTCATTCAAACAAACGGTAGAAATTCGTTGTTTGACATTTGGATAGATTGCTAGATTAAATTTATTTTAAAAAAATTCACGGTGCAGTGACTCAGGTTTTATTTTTTTCTGTCTGAACTGTAACAGATATCAAAAATTAAATAGAGAGAGAAAAGTTTACTATTGAATGTATCTTTCCGAAAAAAAATAATTTCACGTTATCGGCGTGGCCATTAAAAAGTTACGGTCTAATCAATGTTGGGACACCTAAGTTTCATACACTAGTGGTTCACTAATAATAACAAGTATCACCTTAAAAGATGACTTAAAACCATATGAACTGTCATACCAAATTTCATCCAAATCGTATAAAGCGTTCTGTAATTATAAGCAAAATTATTTTTTTTTCGAAAAACTTTGAAGCAGAATTCTGGCTAAATGGTACACTTTCCGGTAGAAGCAAGTTTGGTTAAATCGTCTTATTTTAGCCTCAGGAATCTGTGGTTAAGCCATGTCCCCATATTTAAGAGACACTGTATAGACATCATCGTGAAAATGTTAAAATTGGATTCTAGAGACCTTAAAATATGGTCATTTACTAAAATCTCGATATGCAATTTTTAGCACGATCCCTATATCTCCCTTACCAAGGGTAGCGGGAGGTAAAAAACAATAACACTTGGTTAGTGTCGCAAGAGAAATATATATATTTATTTTATTGTACAATTTCATCGGAAGTACTGGCGTGAGGTATAGTGCTGGCCACAACAGATTTTTTTGTATTATTTATTCTGCATAAGTTGACTTGTGGCACATCATTATATTCAGAATTTAACGTAGAATAATGTAAAATATACAGGTGTTCTATTCAAATTAAGAAAGTTGATGAACATCATTTATACAGGGTGTCTCAATAAGCTTGCTCACTATTGGTAACTTTTTTATTTGAAGAGGTACGAGGTTGGTTAAATGAGAAAAATTGTGCCATTTTATATTAGAAAATTGGTCATGTAGACAAAATAAAATTTATGTCAGCGGTTCTCAAAATTTGGGACAATATATATATTTTTGAAATGGAACCATATATTTTTTATTATCTTATTGGAAAGAGTATTTTTTTCTCTTTCCAATAAGGTAATGTTGTTTACGTACAATTTTTTCAAATAAACGAGTTATTTACGGTTAAAAATTTAAATTTTGTAAACTATTTTATTACTTTTTTAGTCAAGTAAGTCATAGAAACAATTGATTCTTTGTTTTTTTGACGTTTAATCATTTCTCCCGTAAAGTTCTCTGTGTTTAATAATGTTTAATAACTTTACAAATGAAGAAAAGTTAGATATGATCGTGCTATATGGAAAGTTATATCTAGACACCAGTTACGTAGAACGGTCGGCTCTCTTTCCAAAAGAGTCAAAATGTGCGAAAGAAATAATGGCTTTCAATTTGAATATTTTCTTTGTTGTGTTACTACTGTAAAATAAATTAATAAAATAATAATTTTATAAAAGACAATTGTTTCAATAGTTTACTTGACCTAAACTAATAAAATATAATTTTTATTTTTAAACGTAAATAACTCGTTTATTTGAAAAAATTGTACATAAACAACATTACCTTGTTGGAAAGAGAAAAAAAATACTCTTTCCAATAAGATATTAAAAAATATATAGTTCCATTTAAAAAATATATATTCTGTCCCAAATTTTGGGAACCGCTGACACAATTTTTATTTTGTATACATGAGCAATTTTCTAATATAAAATGGCACAATTTTGCTAATTTAACCAACCTCGTATCTCTTCAAATAAAAAAAGTTACCAATAGTGAGCAAGCTTATTGAGACACCCTGTATATAAAAATGATGGCACATTATGTTAAATTTGCACATATACATTTTCAATTAGAAACCTTTATAAAGAAGTTAATAGGGATGTCCCGCTCTCTGTGGTGACATGCACTTATTACTTTGTTAATATTTAATATTTCGCATATATGTATTTTCAATTTTTTTTACTAATTTGTCTGAAATCCGTTTGAGCTGCAATAGCCTGACTTGAATTTTAATACTGCAGTGAAACCAACTTTGCTTGAACTTACATCTTAGAGAGCAGTTTTCACATAACCTTCCATCCTCGACTTCATACAGTGACGGGGTCCCTGAGCACTGAATGCACGGCACCTGGTACCGAAACTGGCAGGTGGCTTCGTGCGCGGGCCCCTCCTCGTCCTCAGGCACGAAGGGCACTGTGGCTGGGCAGCCGACCTCCCGGTACCGGCATGGAAACCGCATCAACGTCGCCACGAACTCGTACATCAAGTTCCGGGAGACCAGCAGCTGGGGCTCGCGGGACAGACATTGTTTGCATATTGCGGTGCCGTCTCGTTGCTGGTAGACGGGACCCCGCGACAGGTATGCTTTACAATTGTTGCACATTAAGTCTTTTAATATGTCTTCTGTCACCACCACTTTTGCTGCAAAACATTATAAAACACATTCATAAAATCTACATATGAGCTATGAAGCAAAAACACAGGGGCCCTTATGTTAGAAGATCAATTTATTAAAAAAAAATTATTTGAATATAAACTATGTTCTGCTTTAAAATCATATTTTGATATGATTTGACATTTCTTAAAACAGTGTTTTAGTTAAAACCGTGATCGTGGTACGAGCCAATGTTTTTAAAAATAAAACCCGACCCATTGGGTTTTTATTTTCCGTCACCTTTAGGTAAGGAAGGTATTGTCTTTTGTTTTAGGGTCTCTACTATATGAATTTACTATTTTTAAAATGTCTGTATGTGTGTATCCGTTTGTGTATTTGTGTATCCGTTTGTGTGTTTGTGTATCTGTTGTGTGTGTGTATGTGTTTGTGTGTGTGTACGTATGAGAGTGTGTACGTGTGTGTGTGTCCGTATGTGTGTGTGTGTGTGTGTGTGTGTTTGTGTGTGTATGTGTGTGTGTGTGTATGTGTGTGTGTATGTATGTGTGTTTGTGTGTGTTTGTGTCAGTGTGTGTGTGTGTGTGCGCGCCAGTGTGTGTGTGTGTGTGCGCGCCAGTGTGTGTGTGTGTGTGTCCGTATGTGTGTGTGTATGTGTGTGTGTATGTATGTGTGTGTGTATATATGTGTGTTTGTGTGTGTATGTGTGTGTGTGTATGTGTGTTTGTGTGTGTATGTGTGTTTGTGTGTGTTTGTGTGTGTCTGTGTCAGTGTGTGTGTGTGTGTGTGTGTGTGTGTGTGTGTGTGCGCGCCAGTGTGTGCGTGTGTGCCAGTGTGTGTGTGTGTGCCAGTGTGCGTGTGTGTGTGCCTGTGTGTGTGTGCCAGTGTGTGTGTGTATGTGTGTGTGTCAGTGTGTGTGTGTGTGTGTGTCAGTGTGTGTGTGTGTCAGTGTGTGTGTGTGTGTGTGTCAGTGTGTGTGTGTGTGTGTGTCAGTGTAGTTTGTGTGTGTGTGTGTCAGTGTGTGTGTGTGTGTTTTTCTCCTACGATAACTCCAATAATACAATTCTAAAAATTATAATTCTTTCGTATTCCTCTTCTTTACATCCATATGAAGAGCTGCTTAGATTTTGGTAATAATTGATTCACCGGAAGTATGTACCCTATTTGATGTTTTAACAGTTTTTCTTAAAAAGACGCAGTTAAATATAATTTTTTGACATTTTATGATGTTATAAAAATTAAAGAAAATGCTCTTCTCTATACGATTTGATTATACATTTACCTTCATAGTCAACAGATACAGCGTTAAAGAAATTAGCTTTCAAAAACCATTCAGCTTAGTTAAATAAATAACTATTGTTAATAATTACAATAACCATATTAATAATCATTATCGAACTTTTTTATTTTATTTTTTTAACGTAAACAATTGTGTTCATTTCAAAACATTGGTAACCATAGTGATGGTAACGTGTATGCCACGTTAAAAAAGGATAACTGTATTGATTGAAATGGTATGCTGCATTACATAATTTTTTAAGTAATGCACACTAAAATAAAATTTATTTTCAAATATTGGGATATTATTTATTTATTACTGACAAATCAAACATTTTAACAACGTTTTCAGTACCACGGGCTCAAATCATTTATACAAACAAATTTTTATTGCAGCTGGAACTTAATTAATCAAGGTCAAGAAATCATAGTAAATTTTACTTCTGCATAATTTGCAAGAGAAACCTGCTTGTTTATTAAAAACTATATTGTGAATTAGAACTTTTATTAATTTTTGTACTTAAATAATGAAGATTAAATATAAGTATTTAAAATGTAAATGTATCTTACCATTTGCCATGGCTACTTTGAGTAACAACACTTATTATAACAAATAAGCTCAGTATTTGACAATCGATTGCACAAAATAATAAACCAGAAACAGAGACAGCTAATCACTAATCATCACAAAACCACAATGTAGGTATCGTTGTTCACTGCACGTTCCACCCACTGTACTGTTCGTGACCACAGAGCAAGTAGGACCACACTTTTATGTTGTAAGAGAAATTGCAGTCGCCATTTTTACACTTTTGCTTGCTTTGAATATCATCTTATGAATTAAAGTTAAGTTCTGCACTATTTTAAATAATTGAACGAGTTAAATTATATTTTATTGACACTACAATACTCAGTAAGATTATGAGCCAAACAAGGAATAATTATTGCTGCAGCAAGAATATTGAAGAATGTATTTCCACTTTCCACAACCATAGAACAACTCTGACTAGTTCAGACCATTAGCGCTATCTTGTCACTATATAGTCAACTAATAAGCAATAAAATATATTTATTATAGAAATAGTGATAATAAAACATTGAAAATCTCTAATTTACAAATATTGCTTTTAATTAAAAATATCATTAATGTTTACAACAGTTATGCTTAAGATAAACGATATCACTTCGTATTTCGCTGATGCTTTGTATAAATCAAGCTTTAAGCTACACTGCCATCTATGAATAAACTTATTATGAATTCTAACCTACATAAATATATCTTTTTTCTATATACATAATACATATTACTATTCGTGCAGGGTGCAGAAAACCATTTGAAGTCATATAGTCACAGAAATTAAACAATTAGAGGTCTTCTTTACTGGAAAATTATTTATGTTGTGAGTATATGTAGATAGAATATTTTATAAAGTGTAATAATTCAGCTTGAGGTATTAATTATACACCTTTCATTTGTTCTGAACATCATGTTATTCGTCAAATTGTTTTTCTTGCAATGTTTTTTCGGCAAATGGTCCACAGAATTCAGAGTCGTTGAAAACTGTTTTAAATTGTTGTTCGTAGGTATGACATTTTGGTTTTAAATCAAATGAGTGCATTTATTGTTGAATAAGCATATTCATGCATGTCTTTTTCTAAACTTTATTCCAGTAAAAAACATAGTGTGGAATAGCATAGGGCTTCTAAAACTTGGCATATAGGTAATTGATCGGAATCGTGGGAAAGTTTACTTAAAACAGAACTATTTTTGCTTGTTTATTTGTACATTTCTTTCTCTGGAATTGCATAGGCGTATAAATTCATATTATACAGTAATATAAATTATCAATTCTTAATAATAATATATGTAAATAATACTAAAATGAAAACTATTAGATACAGCAAATATTGATATGTAATTAATCAAAATTTCAAAGTAAAGAATTTCATCACCTTAACGTAAATTTATGGTCGTACGCCTACGTGCAAATAAGATTTAAAGATATGAGATTATCAACTGTCAGTTCTGTGACAACCTTATATTTTGTGTTAATGGGTCCATAAATAAGGTGACCATACGTCCCGAATTTCCCAGGACAGTCCCGAATTTTCAGACCTTGTCCCGATTTTTTACAACTCGTTTTTTGGTCCCGAATTTATAGCATTTGTCCCGAATTGCCCCGAAAAAACAGTAATGTGAGAATGTAAAAGTTTAAATGCATATACTTATTTAAGTAGTGTAGATTGCAAACTGAAAATACAATTATTTAAGTTAAGAGACGCGGTATCATATTAAATGAAATCCCTTTTGGAGTCAAGTTGAACAGCCTTTTTGTTAATTAATAAAATGATACCAAATCGTAAATGATTGGAAATTGATATATATGAGGAATATGTTTACGTTAAACAATATTTCACGGAAGAAAAAATATAGGAATGGTCAAAAAATAAGTCGTGCCCAGTTCAAAGGTGGATGGAAATAAATACATATTTTAATGAACCAGATTCCTTATTCAAATGTTTTAAAATTGTCAGAGTTTTTCTTTTGTCTTCCCGGCCCTAATGCTGCAAATGAGCGAGGAGCGAGTATTTAGCATTATGAACAGTTTTTGGACTAGTGATAAGACACAGCTTAAAGTGGACACTTTGAAGAGTATGCTAATCACTAAAATAAATTTTAATGAAAATTGCGCGGACTTTTATAAGAAAATAAAAAAAAAAAAATATTCTAAGAAATATTCATGCTTCAGAGAAATATAAGGCTACTTCATCAAAATAATTTAGAAGGGTTACAAATTTATTATTATGTTTAAAAATGAATACCGTGTTTTGATTTAATCTTTATTTTTTAAAAAAAATATTATATATCATATATATCAAAAATAAAACAAAAAATTATTTATTTTGTTATATATAATATATCGTCCCGAATTTCTAACTTCGAAATCTGATCACCTTTCCATAAACCATAACAAGAAATAATAAAATGTTCACTTTATCCTTAAAATACTACTCAATAAATAACGATTAGGATAAAAAAAACTTTTTTTTTTAATAATTTGTGAGATATTTGAATTTATTTCCAGTGTTACAGATGACGTCACACTATTGGTATTCGCGCAGCGTACTACAGAAACTGGTGTAAGCAAGATGAACTATAGGTTTCTTTAAAAATCAAATGCAACTATACAAAAAACAATTATGACTTTTTGATAATTTTGGTATTTTCATCTTCGGTTAAGCAGCCTGTTAATTTAACGGTCAGTTAAAAGAAAAACACGGTATCGATAGTATTAGCCTAATTTGTAAAAATTACACGTGTCAATTTGTCGATGTCACATTGTTCTTATAACTGACAGTTAAGTTAGCCGGCAATTTTACCAGAGATGAAAATATTGGGCCTAAGTAAAAGATAATATGCCAGCCACACCGAATAAAACATTTTTTTGTTATAAAATTACGCGCTAAATTTTATTTTAGTGATATTTTAGTTACATGAAGGTTATTTTAATTGTAGTTTTGTTATTGCTAAATTGATATAAATATTGTATGAAATTTAATAAAATATACAGGGTGGTGACCGCGACCCCGGAACATAGGACTTTAAGATGTAAAATCATACTTTCTTAATTTCCTGCTTCCCTAATTATTTTATGTAAAAAAGCTTCAAATATAAGTTGTAGAGCATAAAATTCTTCATTCATTCAGAATCAATAAACAGAATTAATTTTACATGCCCTATAACGGCAGCAATTAAATATGAAAATATTGAAAATTAGCTCAAAAATAGGGATAGCCTTGGAAATGAAACAAAATTGTAAAGAAAAGATTGACGTTTTATCTGTCAGAAGAATTTTTTTTCTTGTTTCATGATAGTCCAGTCATTTGGTAGAAAAATAAGGGTTTATTCCACAAAAGGTCGGGTATTTTTGATTTTTGGATATATTGTATATTTAGGGGTCCTAATAAAAAATGCAAGTTTTCCCCCTCGGGGGCCTTCGGGAAGCATCGCCAACTTGAGAAAAAAGGCGCAAAAAAGCGGTTTTTTCTAAATATCTCTTCACTGATTTGCATTAGGCAAAAATAGTTATTATCTAATTTATTGACTATAAAATTTTCTACAACTTTTATCTAAAACATTTTTTTCTATAATTAATAGGTAGCGAGCTACAGTGCTTCAAACCGAGCAAATTTTTTGAAAATTACATGAATGCTTCATTTAAATCATATATTATTAAATTTTTTACGTTTTTTTACAAATTACTTTTTGACAATCATTAATTATTATTATTTAACTAATATATATATATATGTAATCGTATCGGAGAGGTTAGAAATAACTACAAGATATTCTGGTCAAAAATCGTATATTATTCACATACAACACTTTACGGCTGCGCTGTCTTAATAACAATGCCCCCCGTTTACCGTTACTACTGCCTTTTATAGTATACCAATATAATATAAACATTATATAAACATGAAAAACAAAAATAGCATGATGCCATCCATTATCGGATTTAATATAATACAAACATTATACAAACAGAAATAGCATGATGTCATCCATACTGAAATTTTTGAATATTTTAAATATTTCCGCTTACATATATATATATATATATATATATATATATATATATATATATATATATATATAAATATTAATTATTGTTTATAGTTTTTTTTTTCATTCTAAAGATTTTTTATAGTCCAGCAAATTTATGATTTTACCTTAAAGTAATTACAACAAAAGCTTTTTAACGGAATCCAGTCCCAGAAAAAGCGCTGAATAATATATCAATATTTTCCCGAAATCGGAGCATGGGAACCTCCCGCCAATTTGGACAAATGGCGGCATATTCAGGTTTACGGCCATTTGCTTAAAACAATTATGAAAATATTTAAATTATTCAAAAAAACAAACAATATTACGTACTTGATACTTAGTCTAATAGGTTTCACTATTTACAACAGTTTACATTCGACGTGGTATCGAAAGAAGTAAGTTATCGATAACTATTTTATAAAAATTGTTAACGTTTTCCTGCATTTTTTTAGTTTTTCATACACCACTCTGATCTTGTTAAAGATATGATAACGCGGTTTTAAAATTTGAATTCAGCATGAAATTCTCTTTAATATCATGTATTATACTATTTTTGACGATGAACGATTGGCGAGCTACTGCCAACTAAAACTCATATGAAATCCCTCTAAAATTTTAAACATCTGAAAATCGGCTCTTTTTTTCATTTTCTCATTCAAAATTTCAACAGGCTTACAGATAACCAATATTAAGTATTTAATAGGTGTCAAAGTGATTGATGAAAAATTGAGAAAAGAGCCGATTTTCAGATGTTTAAAATTTTAGAGGAATTTCATGTGAGTTTTAGTTGTTAGTAACTCGCCAATTGTTCATCGGCAATAATCGTGTAATACATGATATTAAAGAGAATTTCATGCTGAATTCAAATTTTAAAACCGCGTTATCATATCTTTAACAAGATCAGAGTGGTGGATGAAAAACTAAAAAAATGCAGGAAAATGTTAACAATTTTTATAAAATAGTTATCGATAACTTACTTCTTTCGATGCCACGTCGAATGTAAACTGTTGTAAATAGTGAAACCTATTAGACTAAGTATCAAGTACGTAATATTGTTTGTTTTTTTGAATAATTTAAATATTTTCATAATTGTTTTAAGCAAATGGCCATATACCTAAATATGCCGTCATTTGTCCAAATTGGCAGGAGGTTCCCATGCTCCGATTTCGGGAAAATATTGATATGTTATTCAGCGCTTTTTTCTGGGACTGGATTCCGTTAAAAAGCTTTTGTTGTAATTACTTTAAGGTAAAATCATAAATTTGCTGGACTATAAAAAAATCTTTAGAATGAAAAAAAAACTATAAACAATAATTAATTTTTATATATATTAGTTAAATAATAATAATTAATGATTGTCCAAAAGTAATTTGTAAAAAACGTAAAGAAAATATAATAAAATATGAATTAAATGAAACATTCATGTAATTTTCAAAAAATTTGCTCTGTTTGAAGTACTGTAGCTCGCTATCTATTAATTATAGAAAAAATGTTTTAGATAAAAGTTGTAGAGAATTTTATAGTCAACAAATTAGATACTAACTATTTTTGCCTAATGCAAATAAGTGAAGAGATATTTAGAAAAAACCGCTTTTTTGCGCCTTTTTTCTCAAGTTGGCGGTGCTTCTCGAAGGCCCCCGAGGGGGAAAACTTGCATTTTTTGTTGAGACCTCTATATATATAACATATCCAAAAATCAAAAATACCCGACCTTTTGCAGGGTAAATCTACCTAATGACTGGACTATGAGTTTATTGCCAGTAATTATTTATTAGTGTTCAATTTATAAAGTTAATGATAAGAAAAAATGGTGGACAATTATGAGTACTAAATTAGTGAAAGAAATGAATTTCTTAGGTTGTATTATGGTGGTAATAGTTTAAGACAAGTGCGAGGTTTATTTGCGGGTTCGTATCCTCACAAGCCAATTCCTTCAATTCACACAATTCAAAGAGTTATTAATAAACAAATTAAATATGGATCAGTGTTCTATCCATGCCACAGTTGCATTAAAAAATATGTTGCACCAGAAAAAGAAATTGAGATTGATGATTGATGAAATAAACGTTCTAGCTTCGGTATTGAATAATCCTAGTGTGAGTACAAGAGAAATTGCATCGGGATTAGGAATACATCACACCACGGCCTTAAAAATATTAAAAAAGCATAAATACAAGTCTTTTAAATATTCTCACCATCAAGAGATTTTTGAACTCGATAGATTAAACCGAATGAATGAACTGATGAATTCATATTTAGTATTAATGGAGAACCAAATGTTCAAAATTTCACTAATTGAGTACTCATAATTGTCCACCATTTTTTCTTATGATAAACTTTATAAATTGAACACTAATAAATAATTACTGGCAATAAACTCATGAAACAAGAAAAAAAAATTCTGACAGATAAAACGTCAATCTTTTCTTTACAATTTTGTTTCATTTCCAAGGCTATCCCTATTTTTGAGCTAATTTTCAATATTTTCATATTTAATTTGTGACGCCATAGGGCATGTAAAATTAATTCTGTTTATTGATTCTGATATAGAATTTTATGCTCTACAACTTTTATTTGAAGCTTTTTTACCTAAAACAATTAGGGAAGCAGGAAATTAAGAAAGTATGATTTTACATGTTAAAGTCCTATGTTCCGGGGTCGTGGTCACCACCCTGTATAAGAATAAGTTTTATAAAAATTAGGAAATAGGGATTTTATATAAAGTATTATTTAAAAAGATTAACTGCCGAAAACAAACAGTTTCTTCGTATTCATCTTTCATGTAATCCATTTCAATAGGTGATTGGCGGATTATTAGCTAATGTAGCGATACATAACATATGACTTTATTGTCCCATGAATGGGGGATTACGGCTCAATCGAATTAAAGGAAAATAATACAAAAATACGAATTATGCTGAATAACGAATATTAATAAAAAAATGAAATGGTATAATTAAGATATTTCGGAAATAAAGGCTTTTTTGTTATAGCGCTTCGACACTAATATGAAAATATTTTGATTGGCGACCGAGAAACCGCCTATACATGCATTACAAATAGCGTGTTAGGAGGTGGGGATTACTACCAATGGAAGTTAAGAAATTCAAAATCGAAAGGAGGGTCTAACATTCCTGTACTACAGTTTCCAAACAGTTTTTATTTTAACATAAATTTCTTGCATTAAACTTAATAATTTAAATACACCTGTAATTATAAAGTATGTAGACTTATACAGTGTTATAATATTCATTTATTTTTATGTAAATATAACTTAAAATAGCATATATTTCAAGAACATTTAGGTCCATGATGAAAACAGTTTGATATAAAAACACATAAATGTGACGTCATGTCAATCTTTTCAAAATTCGGGAGACTATAACTCGCTTATTAATACGAATTTTTTTACCGGATTTTTATCAATAGTCTTAGTTTTCCTAATATTTTCAGATGAAATTATATAAAAAAAATGGTGTAATCCCCCATTCTTTGGTTACAGTTTTGGTAAAACCATATCTTGATCTGGAATACTCTAGGTTCCTAAGAAACAAGAATTAACATCTCGTTACATTAAATCAGGGGTCGCAAACTCAAATGTAACAAAGGGCCAGTAGGTTACTTGGATAAGAAACGCGGGCCGTTTTCAGTTTTACTAAAAATCTATTAAAAAAATAACAAGTACAAAAAATATACAAAAAAATTAAATATAAATAAAAATAACGTTATACCATTACAAAATTAAAAATAAAATCTCAATTTTTCTTTAATTTAATTTTGATCCAGAGACCTGACACCATTTCTTCTGTTCTAATATATCAAAATTTGCTTCAGTACTGCGTGTAGCAATGAGTAGTATTGCATTTAATCTGGAATCCATTATCCGGGAGCGATATTTTGATTTATTCAGTTTCATAATAGAAAATAGGTGCTCATGTTGGCACAATGATTTGTATATTTGAGATACTTACTCCCCAAGTATTTATAAAAATCTGGTGTGCCAATCTTGTCTAGTCTCTAGTCATAAATGAAAATTTTAAATAAATATATATATATATATATATATATATATATATATATATATATATATATATATATATATACAGGTGTCCCATTTAAGGTACGAATGCATTGGTATCTCGAGAACCGTAAGAGCTACGAGGTTGGTTAAATTAGACAAAAGTTGCCTCATTAGGTGGCTATTTTAATGGTATTTTGTTATTTGCGAAAAAATGCATAGGTCACTAGATATAGGTGAAAATGTAAATTTAGCGATTTTCTTTTTTACTTCCTCGTACAAAGTAAAGGAAGTATTGTAATCGCGAAAAATTTCGGTTTCCAGATTTCAACGGAAATATCTATTTTGAGCATCCCTGAATCCATTTTGACTAATATCGTCGTGACGTCTGTACGTACGTACGTACGTACGTATGTACGTATCTCGCATAACTGAAAAACGGGAAGCCGTAGAAAGTTAAAATTTTGTATTTAGAACTGTTATAACATCTAGTTGTGCACCTCCCTTTTTGGTCGTTACATAACTTGCGGAAGTGGTACTTTACTTGAAGCCCGTAATAGATTTTAATGAAAAACTATATTAAAATATAATCCAAAACTTTTCAAATTTGATATATAAGACTTTTATGTCAATGGGAATAACATAATAGATTTTATTTAAAATGGTCTACCCGGAAGTGGTACTTTACTTGAAGCCTATAATAGATTTTAATGAAAACTATATTAAAATATAATCCAAAACTTTTCAAATTTAGTATTTAATACTTTTATATCAATGGGAATAACATAATAGATTTTGGTTAAAATGGTTTACCCGGAAGTTTTACTTTACTTGAAGCCTATAATAGATTTTAATGAAAAACTATATTAAAATATAATCCAAAACTTTTCAAATTTGATATATAGGACTTCTATATCAATGAGAATAACATAATAGATTTTGGTTAAAATAGTCTAACCGGAAGTGATACTTTACCTGAAGATGTTATCAGTTTTTCTCGAAAAAAATGGTGTTATTTTGCTTTTAGTAATAAATGCTTCAAATAAAAGTTTTAGAGAATTGAATTCTGCGCCGAAAACATTAATTATGATTAAATTAGCTTTTTGTATTCTATAATTAAGTTTGCTATGGATTCGGACAAAAAATAACAAAAAAATAAAATGTTGATGTCAAATTATGTCAAATACGTGCAATTTTATGATTGGGTCTGTTATAATACATATTTTAATTATTAACAAAATATGTATAGTGTAACAGTGGTGTAACAGGCGTACAAGGAAGTAATGTGCTGTCCATATCAGATATTTTGCTTATAACTTTGTTATATGAAATAATACGAGATTCTGGTTTGCACTTTCTTAAGGCACTTTTATATGGTGAATTTGCAGAAGTACTCAAATTTTTTTTATATCTAACCATTTACGAGTTACTGATAGCAACTTTTATTTTTCATATGGAGGTCTTATTAAGCTGTGGCATTTTAAATAGAGATTTTTTTTAGCTTTACAATGATATGAAACAATAATAATTTATTTTTATAATTAACAGAAAAATGAACAAAAATTGTTATTTATACTAAAATTGAATTGAAAAAAGTAAATTGAAGGCTGCTATGGAAACAACGAACAACAGAAAAGTGCAACAATTGAATTTCTGAATTTTACTTGACAATAGTAGATTATTACGAGTAATAAACGAACTTTGACAACGAATGTAACAACTCAACATATCATATTTTTCTCAACGAGATTCAACTTTTAAGACAATT
This sequence comes from Ophonus ardosiacus, assembly GCA_943142095.1. Classification (NCBI taxonomy): domain Eukaryota; kingdom Metazoa; phylum Arthropoda; class Insecta; order Coleoptera; family Carabidae; genus Ophonus; species Ophonus ardosiacus. The sequence continues at coordinate 27,672,700 of OW964838.1, forward strand.
TTTTTGTTTTATTGATTGAATATTTGCTCAGATTACTTAGATACAGTAGAAATGAAATACTAACTTTGAATTAATTTTTATCAAATTTTTCGCAATGTAAGGGTATGATATTATTATATCGTTGAATTCAGAACAAAATTTTCTATTTAATGAGGTAATAAAATATATATATAATGCCATTTAAAAAAATATAATATTGCCCTATAGTTTGAGTACCACTGGATTTAAGATAATGAAGTTTATGCTAAAATGTGTCCCCCTCTATGCCTTACAAAATACCTTAATCACTTTTTTCTGTATCTTTTCACATACACGAATAAAATGCACTGTTCCATTATCTTGATACACCCTGTATATATATATATATAATAATAATAATAATAATAATATTTTTATATATCGTTAAAGCTGCGGGCCGTTTACAGATCTTTGACGGGCCGCCAGTTTGCGACCCTTGCATTAAATATTCATTTGAAGGTGCTTGAACAAAACATAAACTTACGTGTAAAATAACAAATATAATTATCACAAAACAATAATTATTTTAAGGTTATAGAAATTGACAGTTGCTTTGTTTTCTTAAGCGTCTTACATAATCTTCCGAACAATAATATACTTTAAGGCGCACAAATATTTTAAACATTTGAAAATTTTCTCAAATTACAAGTTAATATTTGTTGTAGCAACTAATTTTTACTTCCTTGTACGAAGTAAAGGAAGTATTGTAATCGCGAAAAAATTCGGTTTTCAGATTTCAACGGAAATATCCATTTTGACCATCCCTGAATCCATTTTGACTAATTTCGTCGTGACGTCTGTACGTACGTACGTATCTCGCATAACTGAAAAACGGGAAGCCGTAGAAAGTTAAAATTTTGTATTTAGGACTGTTATAACATCTAGTGCACCTCCCTTTTTGGTCATTGCATAACTTTCAGAAGTGGTACTTTACTTGAAGCCCATAATAGATTTTAGTGGAAAACTATATTATAATATAATCCAAAACTTTTCAAATTTGGTATATAAGACTTTTATATCAATGGGAATAACATAATAGATTTTAGTAAAAATGGTCTACCCGGAAGTGGTACTTTACTTGAAGCCTATAGTAGATTTTAATGAAAAACTATATTAAAATATAATCCAAAACTTTTCAAATTTGGTATATAATACTTTTATATCAAGGGGAGTAACATAATAGATTTTAGTTAAAATCGTATACCCGGAAGTGGTACTTTACTTGAAACCTATAATAGATTTTATTGGAAAACTATTAAAATATAATCCAAAACTTTTCAAATTTGGTATATAATACTTTTATATCAATGGAAATAACATAATAGACTTTGGTTAAAATAGTCTAACCGGAAGTGATACTTGAAGCTATTATCAGTTTTTCTTGAAAAAAATGGTGTTATTTTGAATTTAACAATATATGCTTCAAATAAAAGTTTTAGAGAATTGAATTTTGCGTCGAAAACGTCAAGTATGATTAAATTATTTCTTTGTATAAGCGAGATATATAAATTTAATCATTATGTACTTTTTGGTTTCTCGTAATTAAGTTTGCTATGAATTAGGACAAGAAATAACAAAAAAATAAAGAATTTAATGTCAATGTCAAATACGTGCAATTTTATGATTGGGTCTGTTATTATACATATTTTAATTATTAACAAAATATGTATAGTGTAACAGGCGTACAAGGAAGTCATGTGGTGTCCACATCAGATATTTTATTGTAGCACTCTTTATATATTTTTTGTATCTTCACAATACCATATAATATAAATATGTACGCCAATGCAAATGCATTATCACAAAAAGAGAAGGATAGATACACAAGTAAAAATTATATAAAATTGCCCGCGATTCCGACCAATCACAGTTCAAGTTTTTCAAAGTCCTATGCTGGCCTATACTGCATTCTCTCGCTGGATGAAGTTGATTACGCATTTTATTATAAAAAGTAATTGGATATACAATATTTACTGCAAGTCAAGCTTAGCTAATAACTAACCGTGAGGGAACAAAAACCGTGATTTATGCAAGTTTTATATTTCTACTATTATAAACATTGCACATGTTTTTTTTTTTAAGTAGTATTAAAAATGGCGAAAGGTGATCGTGATTTCAAGAGGAAGCCACGGCTTTCACAAAAGCGAAAATCTATTAAAAAGAGAATGCGAATGATGCAAAATAGACGGTAAGATTTTTTTTTTTGAAAATATTGAAATGCCAGTGTAATTGAAATAATTTTATGAAATTTAATAATATAGGAATTCAAATAAGAAGGAAAAAATAAATGAAGAAACCAGTAATAAAACGTCTTTTATCGGAAGGTAATTAAAATTCACAGTTTTATGGACCATAGGAAATACATTGGTAAAATTTTTGTAAGGCTGTATATTCTGCCCTGTTAATTTTATTACTTATACAGTGGGGTATTCCACTATAGTAAAATTTACAACTAAAACTATTTTTGTATAACATATTACTCTATAAAAAGAGAAATATGAAAAAAAAATGTTCATAATTATTTTATTTAATATGGTTTTTCATTAAATATAGTTTAGCGCGAAACGCGTGAAACGTAGATTTTCCTGATGACAACTCTCAAAACTTATTAACCTCACTATACTGTAAACCGGAACTTGCATGAACGCCATTGACGAGCCAGACAGCTGATTGTTGTAAGTGTTTTTGCTTGTTTTGTCATATTACCTATTAAATATACACGTGAAAATGATAGATCCTAATAAATTATAACTACCAAATGAATGAATGAATATAACAACTAAAATACAAATACAAAATAAATTATTGCATAAAAAAATGAGAAATAAACAAAGTAATTTAAAACAATTAACAATATATTTTTTCTTCAAACGTCATAAAAATGGCATCTTTTGTGACTTGATTCACAAGGTTGAAGTTTCATTTCTACTCCGGCGGCGTAGCAACTATATAAATGAGCGAAAGTGACTAAAAAATAGAAACCTGCAATATCGCCCCAAGTTTCACTATATATTCTCTAGATAACCTAAGAATAAAGTTACTAAAAACCTCCAACAGCTGTCAAATTTGAATTGATAATCTACAAATTGAAATATTAACAGTTTATATTTAACGAAATAACTTATTATAAAATGACTTACATATTGGTAATGACGATAAGAATACTTAGAATTAAAGTGATAAATGTTCATATTGTTTGGCAGCGATTCCTCGACATATCATATTCTTCAGCCATATTGTTGAATTTTCATCCGATTGAACAACTTCAACGGCCGTACATGGCAAAACTTCAAATTCTGATTTAATTGCACATAAAGAGAATATAAAATTGCATAGTTTTTATTTAAACGTCAAAACGTGAAAATTTTCACTTGAATGTTTATAACAAAAAGTGAACAAACACGAATGTATCCATAGCAACAGAGCAATTGAACTCAGCAACTTGTAACGTCAAGTTGTAATTATTTTATTTAAATATGTACGTTTGAAGAAAAAATATAATGTGTCATTCGGAGTAAAAGTGTCATTGTGTGCCTCGCATGTAATGGAGAAGTTTAGCATGGTAAAATTCTATATAACATACTATTTTCTCACAAATATAACACAAATGACTGCTGAAATTGAAATTAAAAATTAAAATTATTGCTCCATTTATTTATAATTAATATTTTTTGGGTAAACTTTAAGTACGTCACAAGTCAGTTATGCGCAATCTCAGACAGAAGGGTGAAATCGAACCACTTGAACGTAGGTCGTAACAAAACGTAAAAGCGCTTCACTGGTAACTGCAACCGCGTGCGTAAGTGTATAAGTCGACATACGTTGCGCTAAGCCTCTACCGACGTCATCGCAGCTTAAAATCGGCTTTTCCGGAAAATCTGGGCATTTTTGAAAAAAATAAAACATGTTACATCATTTTTCAAGTAATTTCCCATGGAATAAAAAAATAAAAAAAATCGCTAAACTTCCCCATTGTCCGACTCGCTAAAGCTCGTCGTTCAAACTTACATGCTCGCCACACAAACTTTCACTTTTACTCCTAATAACACAATATACTATTTTTACAGTCTATATACAAAGTAGGCATTTGCGTTTGCTTTTGTCAACGCAAAATGTCACTGCGTGACAAAGTAAAAATTTAGTAGAAATTTTGACAATAATAATTATTTTTATCTGTAAAAATGTAGAAGACCTGAATATTGAAAATTACAACAAAACATGGTTAAACATCACATATGCCCGTATTCACCAACATCAAATAAATCTTCGAATAGCTTATTCATTGAATAAGAGGAAAATATCGCATTAAAATATGACAGCTAGAATAAATACCTTCATTTGTGTTATGGTATCGATGCGATATTTTTTTCTTATTCAATGAATAAGCTATTCGAAGGTTTATTTGATGTTGGTGAAATTTTTTCGTTTTTGTGAACTAGGTTTGCATTCTAACCAATCAAAGGGCATAATTTATATCCCTATCTAAACCAACGCTATTTTCTTACGTGAAATGAAGTATACAAGTAATACTGTGCGCAGTATGACAATAATAACCACGACTACCAAATTCTACGCCTATGTAGATAATTTACATCGTGTAAACTTTTCCGCGATTTTGAACGATCTAATGGGAACAGGCGGGCAAAGCTCATCGTAGATGGCGGCATCCTAGCTAAGAACAGTTGCCGCCGATAATTTTGAATGACTTCACTTTTTTATTGTGTTTCTGACGTAAAAGTGCAATTAAAAAGTCAAATCCACATGAAACAATATTAATTATTATATTTTTTACCAGTTGTATAACTAAAAAATATTTTTCTCAAAATGATTTGCACAAACAAATACTTGTTTTATATTTGGACTTAAATTTTATTATTCTTTTCTTCTTTCATCCTTTGGCAAACTATAAGAACATAATACGAATGTATTATATATATCATCACGGCATATTACCCATTACTGGGTGTGCCAGTATCTACAACACATGTAGATATCGGTAATGATGACGATATATTTTACCGTGTGGGCGCTTACCAGGCGTCACCTCACGGGCACTCATAGCTGGCGTGGAGAGTGCACCACAGGGGTCACTTTGGTGCCATTTAAAATTGGAAATATTTGGCGCCAGTCGGGATCGAACCCGGTTCCCCCAGGTTCTCGACCAGAAACTCAGGCACGCGGCCACGGGACCCCATGTATTATTTAAAAGATGAATTCAAATACAAGATAGTTTTATGTAACTATCTCACTTTTAATACCGGATTCTCCAATATCTATATCACCACCGCCTGCTCCCATTGGTTGATCAAATAAGCCCCATGTTCTCCACACACTCTCACCTTAAGAAAATAGAGCATAATATGAACATCAAACATCAATAAAATGAGATATAAATAAGATTTTCATTATTTGTTATGATGTTTCTACAGTTCAGCAGTAGGTATACCCAAATCATTCAAGCAGCGAATGCACGTCATTAATAAAAATTGAATAAAAGGAACTAAATGTGTGACGTCATGTACTGGTACGTATGCAGAAGTTTTAGAATCTTTATGAAAAGAGTTATACAGGTTGCAATCTGTATTATCGACATGGTCATGAACTGTCACATCTACAAAATAAATTTTCGTTATTGTCCATTTCTATTTAAATTATTTATTATACTAACCTTATTTATACTTATGTATGCCACATAAAGGCAATAAATAAAAGTGAGCCGAATTTTAAAAAAAATATACCGAATTCTTCTGATTGATTAGAAGTGTTACCTTTGACAGATTCACAGATTTTGTGTTTGCGTTAACAGTCACGTTGCGTTGCGTTTAACATTACTTTATTATAAATAGGCCTTTACAACGCACAAAAATGTTTCAAACACGATACAATTATTTTTCAAATAATAACTTTGACAGTATGAACATACAAATTATCAATGTTGCCAACTATAGCAACAATTAAACGAATAATATGACGTTGATGTACATTATTTATATATTATTCATGTAATATACGATAAGTAATGAACTGTACTATTCATCTTAGTAATAATTATGTAAAGCTATACACTTTTTGACGGTTAAAAATGATTAAAATTTTATTTCATTTTTCACTATTAGTGATTTTAATGCATTAAGGTTTTTACACTAAGTGATGACGTGCATTGGCTGCTTGAATGCTTTGGGTATTCGCGATGCAAGTTTAGACGTCAGCGCCGCTAATGAACTTGCTTGGAGGGTATTGACATCTGTCAATCTCTTGTTTACTTTGTAATATTTTTGCGTAATTTCTCTTATATTTGTGTTATTGATATTAATTTAAATGTTTTGCTATAAGAATATACAATACTTTTGTATATAAGCCTCGTTTTCATCTATCTAGTATTGATATTGGGACTTTTATAGTAGGTAAATACTTACAAGGTTATGTAATAATTTCATTGTGATATTTTATATCATTTCAAGTTCATTGAATATTCAATAACATCGTAGTTGTTATTATATTATTATTATAAACCTATGTTTATATAAAAATTTAAAAATAAAGCGAAATTACACAAAAATATGACAAAGTAAAGACGAGATTGACAGATCTCAACACCCACCAAAGAAGTTCACAATTTAGTCACTAGCGGCGCTGATGTCTAAACTGGCTTCGCGAATAGCGCTGTTATTTTAATAAGTTTCAAAAAACCATATCTCGCTCAAATTAAGTGTAAAATATCTTAAAAGTACACATTTGTATTAAAAAAAAAATCAATACTTTCAGAAAAAAAGCAGTGGAATATCCTAACTTTGACAAATAAGGGTTTATTAATTGATATTTAATTGTTAACAGCGGCGTATTTACGGGGGGCGGGGGATATAGGGGATATATCCCCCCCATGACATCGGAAAAGATTAAAAATCAAGACGTTTGAATATTGTTTTATGATTTTTTTGCAATATCATGTAATATGTTATTATAAAACAGGTCGCCTAAAAACCAAGGCGTTGTTATATTGTTATCTACGATAAACTTTTTGATTATTATACAAAATATTTTTATATACCCCTACTACCCCCCCCCCCCCCCCCCCCCCCAAGGGTCATGTCTGGATACGCCACTGATTGTTAATATTGTTCCATTGAGTTTTTTTTCTGCGATGGTAAATGTATATAGGATTACTGATAAATGAATTAATAAATTCAATTCAAGCAGTACAACTGTTGAGTGCATTTAGCAGATTTCTTTGGTCCGTGAACACCTGACCGACCGGTTACCGAACAAAACGGTCTCTGCTGAATGCACTTTTCACTTTAACGTGGTTGAAACGTCAAATAATCATAACCTTAATTTTATAACTTTAATGTTATTTGTTAAACTAATTAAAATATTGCAATATAAGAAAATTTTAATTTTTTGACAATAAATAATAGTTATTTAACTTTTCAATCAATTTACTTATTGATATATGCATAATATATGACAACAAATAATTTATTATTTATATGTAAATAAATATTATTTTGTTTTACTGCACAGATAATGGATGACCTATATATGCATAATATATGACAACAAATAATTTATTATTTATATGTAAATAAATATTATTTTGTTTTACTGCACAGATAATGGATGACCTATATATGCATAATATATGACAACAAATAATTTATTATTTATATGTAAATAAATATTATTTTGTTTTACTGCACAGATAATGGATGACCTTAGTTTATTTCTACTAGCAGATGAAAATGCAATAAATTTAAATATTGCGCGCTAAACAAGTAACTAAGTGACCAGGAACAAATGACCGTACTTTTTTTACGGTCAGCTGGTACGTGAACGGTCTCTAGTGAATAATGCATTCAGCAGAAAAATGGTGAACATGTTCAGCGACCACATGTCTGCTGAATGCTCCCATGTGTGTTATTTTGCTCATGGCACTCTGTAAATAGCTAAAAGTTATTACTTTTATTTTGCTTCTCTTTCGCAGACGAACCGCATATATACAATAATTTTGTACTTGTTAGGTGCAGTTTTCAATTCTGAACATTTTTTGTATTTACATTTTTTGTTCTAAAATGAATAGGGCAGAATTTACAGTCATATGAAAATTTCGCCATTGTATTTCCTATGACCCACAAAAAAGTATACCTACATAACTTTTATCTTAATTCGTAATTTCTTATACCAACACATATAGTCAAGAAAATTGATTCTGTCCTGTCCAGCAATAAAACTATAAATATCGCAATTATGATAGAGCGGCATATCCCTTACATTTTGCTGTATAATACTGTTTGGCAACGGCCCATATTGAGCCGCTCTATCCATGCATTGAATTTTTCGTCTACCTGCTATTGGCTAGAGCCAACAAAGTGTCTGACATCTGGTGGCAAAATAAAACATATAAGTCGTAGGGAAAACGTTGTGCTGTCATATAGGGTTATGAAGTAAACTGCAACCAAAAATGACCAGCAAATCGAAGAAATATTGTTCTGACGGCGGTGCAATAATTATGCAAGTGCTGACATATCCGTCCATTATTGCCCAAAAAGAGAAGTATTAAAAAATAAGTGGAAAATCGCGTTAAAAATCGGAAAGGACATATCACCGTTCATGAACGTTTGTTTACAACATTTTTTACCGAAGCGATTTTATTCCATGTAAGTATTTATAAAAAATTATGCTTCAAAATATTATTAGATTGTTTTTGTAATTTTAAAAACAAATATTAAAAAGAAATGGTATACCAAGCCAAAAATTACCCAAAGAAACTTCACAAAACCCCTGTACAGAAAAGAAATATAGAGAGACATTACCTGTAAGCAGAGCTGGGAAAGATACTTTATAAAAGTAACTAAAGATTAAAGATACTTTTAAATATTGTTACGAAGTTACAAGATAAAAGATATTTGTTTTATAAAGTAAAGATACAAGATACTTTGGAACTATAAGTTACTTATATAGTTACTTTACTTAAGATACTTTTATTATGTTAACTAAAAATATGGCTTTTAAAGTAATAAAAAAAATAATGAAAAATCATGTAATATATTTATAAAAATACAAACAAATGGCTAATTTTTAATAACAAAATACACATATATTCTAAAATAAGAAACAATACTCTTAAAAGTGAAAAAGTATTTACTTTTTAACCTTATACACCTTATACGTACGTACTAGGTACTACGTAGTACAGTGACCTCTATATACAAAATGGACCGGCGGTTTGAATAACTTGCGTGTATCCACCGAGAATACCACCCGCCTGACTGGTAGGGTGTCTATCTCTCTTTAACTTTCGTGTATAGTTGGGCCAAGCAGGTATGCGAAAATGTATTTAAGCTTTCTTCCCAGGGATTTGTTAACTACTGGATGGAGCGAGTGAATCTTTACCATGTACCCGGCCAGATCGACAGAGATAGTCATACATAATTCCGATTTGTTGTCTTTGTTTCCGTTACTTGTCAAATCTTTTGTTTGACAGGTTTGGCAGATTTTAGGTTATTCTTGATATCATTATTGAATTATAATTATTTTAATATATGAGAATGGTTCGAAGGTGTTGTGTTGAAAATTGTGTATCAAAATATGTGATGAACGGTGCTGTGTCGTTCCATTAGTAAGTTATGATTAAAATTATGATTTCTTCAAAAAAATAATTTGACAAATAAAAGACTTATATTTTTATAGGTATTCTAATTTAGCGTTGCATTAGATGTATTTGTACTTATTTCAAGTTTCATGATCAAATATACTTAAACACAATTAATTTTTGACGTAAATTTGACAGATGTGAATATGACAGATATGAATATCAAATTCACTTGTCTAAAGTGGAATTATCTATAGTTTTCTCACTCACACTTCCTGTGTTCTCTCTTAATCTAGCCGGGTACACAAGAAATATACAGGGTGTCTCTTAAATAGGGGGACATGGCTTAACCACAGATTCCTGAGGCTAAAATAAGACGATTTAATCAAACTTGCTTCTACCGGAAAGTGTACCATTTAGCCAGAATTCTGCTTCAAAGTTCTTGGAAAAAAAATTAATTTTGCTTACAATAATTGGACGCTTTATTCGATTTGGATGAAATTTGGTATGACAGTTTATATGGTTATAAGTCATCTTTTAAGGTGATACTTGTTATTATTAGTAAACCACTAGTGTATGAAACTTAGGTCTCCCAACATTAATTAGACCGTAACTTTTTAATGGCAATGCCGAAAACGTGAAATTATTTTTCTTCAGAAAGATACATTCAATAGTAAACTTTTGTCTCTCTGTGTAATTTGTGATATCTGTTACGGTTCACACAGAAAAAAATAAAATCTTGAGTGTCTGCACTGCTAAATTTTTAAAATAAATTTAATCTAGCAGTCTATCCAAATGTCAAACAAGTAATTTTTAATGACAGTAACGAGTTGTCAATCTTTACAACTTGTTTAGGAGTAAGCTAAGATATGTAATCGTCTTATTTATAATAATGGTAGTAAAATACTATTAGGCCGAACACACGGATGTTACTAATTTTAGAATATTGCGAAGAAAATTTTTGACAACCCGTAAAACAATTGTTACTGTCATTAAAAATTACTTGTTTGACATTTGGATAGACTGCTAGATTAAATTTATTTTAAAAATTTAGCAGTGCAGACACTAAGATTTTATTTATTTCTGGGTGAACCGTAACAGATATCACAAATTACACAGAGAGAGAAAAGTTTACTATTGAATGTATCTTTCTGAAGAAAAATAATTTCACGTTTTTGGCATTGCCATTAAAAAGTTACGGTCTAATCAATGTTGGGGCACCTAAGTTTCATACACTAGTGGTACACTAATAATAACAAGTATCACCTTAAAAGATGACCTATAACCATATAAACTGTCATGTCAAATTTCATCCAAATCGAATAAAGCGTCCGATTATTATAAGCAAAATATTTTTTTTTTCGAAGAACTTTGAAGCAGATTTCTGGCTAAACGGTACACTTTCCGGTAGAAGCAAGTTTGGTTAAATCGTCTTATTTTAGCCTCAGGAATCTGTGATTAAGCCATGTCCCCCTATTTAAGAGACACCCTGTATATATCGATATACACTTGCTCCATCCAGTAGTTAACAAATCCCTGTTTCTTCCTCATGTTCATCGTTAATTCGTCGTACTGGTACTAGCTGACGCATGCGTACTTCTCACTGTTAGAGATAGCTACCCCACCATGACAGTTGAGTGGATACAGCTCGCGCCGTTGTAAAGAGATAGGAGTCGCCGGTCCATTTTGTATATAGAGGTCACTGACGTAGTATAACGTTAATAAACACTTAACAGTGGTTAGCTTTCGCTAAAACCAAATTTTCAAAATTGAAATCGGAGAGTGCGTGACGTTTGGGGACATTTATCATCGTTGAATGAAAATAGTCGCTCTACCGGAGCTGAAGATGGGAGGCACGTATTATATTTAATGATTTTTTTTACACAGAGGTCACTGTGTTATTTCCTAGATAAAACAAAACTAACGAAGAAACGCGTCGGTACTCGGCGTATGGTCTTCTGTGCGCGGCGCGCGGTCAGTGTTAACATGCGCACGCGGCACATAGCACCACCAACGCGTATGCAAAAAGTAACTTTTATCTTTACAAAGTAACTTTGATACTTTTTATTTAAAAGTAACTATTGATAATAAGATAAAAGATACTTCTGCATAAAAGTATCTAAGTTACTTTTTTGTAACTAAGATACTTTTAGTATCCTTTATCTTGTATCTTTCCCAGCTCTGCCTGTAAGTAGTAACTATATTCTTTAATATTATATATTTCATTTAAATTGTTTTTAGGAAAGATAGAGAAGAAGAAGAAACTATAAAAATACCAGAAGTTGAGCAACAGTAAGAGAAAGACGTGCAAAACAAAGAACTTGATGTGCATTTGTATTTAATGTTATTATTGAATGAGGAGCCCCTTTCAAATTAGATGTTTGAACACACAGTCCATTTATTTCTATATTATTCTGTTCATTTGTTTTATATCTGCACAAGTATGTGCGGTTGAAAATAATTAAATAAGTAGTTAACATGCAGAGAACTTCAATTTTGAATCTTATTTTACCCTTATATACTGCTTCTCCTTCAACCATAGGCCGAACAGCACCATTTAAATAAGTGTATATATCTGACATTGTGATAAACAAATTTAATTTCGATTAAAAATAACAAAATATCCTCAAAACAAAGCATCAAAATACAATTAGCACAAACGTAAAATACAATGTTTTCCCTATAACTCGGTCATTAGTGCTGCCATCTCTAGGATGTGGCTCTCCCGGATGTACAGGAAAATAATCTTACAGTCCTTTAACATAAATTCTATTTTTATTTAAAATAATGTCTTATGGGAATGAAAGCTGCAGTTCCAAAAATCTTTCTAAGCAGGCTGATTTTTACCTCTCGCTAAGAGAGGTATTGGATTCATGCTAAAATTCGCATATCCAGATTTTATTGAATAAGCACGATTTAAGGTCCCTACAATCCGATTATAACATTTTTAAAATGATGTCTGTGTGTGTGTGTGGATGTATGTGTGTGTGTGTGTGTGTGTGTGTGTATGTATGTATGTCTGGATGTTGTAGTCACGATTCCTCAAAAACTATAAGACTTAAAAAATATTTAACTGCAGTTTCCTCAATCTGGCATTCCTGGGAAGAGCTGAAAAGGTTTTGGTAACAATTGAAGAACCGGAAGTAGTAGTTTCTTAGAAAAAATCTTCTAAATATAATTTTTTGGGAGTTTTTTTTATTAAATATTGAAGAACATAAAATTCTCCATCTAATACACTTAAAAATTTTATTATATCTTGTATAGATTTAGAGATAAAGACTCTATAATTTATAGAGTATACTAATCGCAGAGGCCAAGGCACTAAGGAAACCAGTTGACAAATTCCAATGTTTATAACATGACACATGTCATTGTCAAATATCCACAGTTTTAGTGACATTCTGATAGCTTTTTCTGGGAAGTATATTTAACTTTTCTTATTGTTTTATTAATTAAATATTTGAAATTATAGGTAAAATTGTGGTGAAATGCATATATCTATCAGAAATACCGCCAATCTGGTTAATGAATTGGAACAATATTTGACATTTAGAAACTTCCTCATACAATGAAAAATAGATATAATTTGAATTATATGTGTACAGAAGACATGCTAAATATAGTAAGAAACAATATTTGGGTAATGTTCTGTAAGATTTTGTTATAAAACGACGGTTCGAAAGTGAAGTGCAATACAATACTTATATAGCCTAATATGGAAATGGCGAGAGGTCTTGTGCTGGCCACAACAGATTTTTTGTTTAATGTTTTAACAAATATTTATCATCAGTAATGAGTGTTATTTTAAAGAAAAAAGAACCAAAATTTATTTTATGTACAAAAAGAGAAATCATAATTGCAGTATTTATAGTTTTATTGCTGAAGACAACAGACTCAATTTTCTTACTATACCGTGAGTTTCAGCTAAGATGCATTATTTACTATTCTGTCACTAATATATTATTATGGATACCAGTTACACATACTGTATCGTTTCAGATAAAATGGAATATACGTTGTCAATGTTTAAATGAACTTGTCATCACAATAATACCGATTTATAAATAACGTAAATAAATAAATAAATATATCATCACGGCGTATTACCCATTTCTGGGTCTACACATGTGTAGACATCGGTAATGATGACGATATATTTTACCGCGTGGGCGCTTACCAGGCGTCACCTCACGGGCACTCATAGCTGGTGTGGAGAGTGCACCACAGGGGTCACTTTTGTGCTATTTAAAATTGGAAAATATTTGGCGTCGGTCGGGATCGAACCCGGTTCCCCCAGGTTCGCGACCAGACACTCAGGCACGCGGCCACGGGACCCTATATAAATAACGTAAGAAAGTAATAAGAGCAGCATCATAACTCTTGGTGATTTTGAAAATGACGAGAATGAAATTTATCGTCTTTTAAAAATTCAAATACAGAAGTTTTGCTAATACATATTTAATTCATTTGCCAAAACTTCTGTAAACAGCTGTTTTTTTTTTTCATCTATTGCACGTTGTAAATTATTTTTATTTTCTTCAGTTCGCGCAGTTTTTGTTCTTATCCTTTTCGTATGATTCTTATCTAAACATCCATCACTCTTGTTAATATTCTTGAAGCTGTAGAAAGATTTGGTCTAGGACATTCAGGATATAAATTGGCAAATATATCATAAACATTTCTCAAACTGTAACCAGCATTGTAACGAGTAACCATTCGATTTTTTTCTTATTTAGTAAATATCTTTTAAGCGTGATGTCAAGTTCATTTGTCATTGACAACTTTAGCAACCTATGTTGCATTTTATCTGGAACGGTGCGGTATGTATAATTAATACCCATACTATTTCATTAATGACAGAATAACAAATATTGCATTTTAGCTGAAACTCACGGTATGAGAGCATGTTGCGATCGGAAGATATGCAGAAGAGAGGATTTGCTTGGCAGGAAGGCATGATGTATTGCGAATAGCGTTTTATCGTGTCATTATTAGTGAGTTATTGCAACTTTTAAGATGAAAGAACGTAAACGTTAACCTTATGTAGAAAACATTTTATTTTAGAAATAAAGGACTTTCAATTTCAATGTTTACCGCATTTAATTAATATATTCACGCTAACGTCAACGCTAAAAACAACACAAACGAAGTTACATCCACACTTTTCACCGAAACATAACCTCAAAAGATACAGAACGTGTGACGTTAAACGTTCGCTATTCCATTGCACAAAACGTGTCTCCTTAATCATTTAACGTGAACCTTATTAGTACGCATGCGCACTCGGGCTGTCACGTGACTAAAGTGCACGTTATTTTTGCGTTGAAGCTGCAATAACTCTCTAATATGTCACTACTTGACATATTACTGTAACCCTAATTTTTGCGTATATTTTGTGAGTATACAGGTTTCTCTGAAATAGGGGGACATGGCTTAACCACAGTTTCCTGAGACTAAAATAAGACGATTTAACTAAACTTGCTTCTACCGGAAAGTGTACCATTTAGCCAGTATTCTGCTTCAAAGTTCTTAAAAAAAAATTTGCTTGTAATAACAGAACGCTTTCGATTTGGATGAAATTTGGTATGATAGTTCATATGGTAATAAGTCATCTTTTAAGATGATACTTGTTAATATTAGTGAACCACTAGTGTGTGAAACTTAGGTGTACCAACATTAGACCGTAACTTTTTAATGGCCACGCCGGTAACGAGAATTTATTATTTTTTTTTTTTTTTCAGAAAGATACATTCAGTAGTAAACTTTTCTCTCTCTATGTAATTTGTGATATCTGTTACGGGTCAAACAGAAAAAAATAAAATCTGAGTGTATGCACCACTAAATTTTTAAATAAATTTTATCTAGCAGTCTGTCCAAATGTGAAACATCTAATTTTTAATGACAGTAACGAGTTGTCAATCTTCTCAACTTGTTTAGGAGTAAGCTGAGATATGTAATCGTCTTATTTATAATAATGGTAGTAAAATACTATTAGGCCGAACGAACGGATGTTACTAATTTTAGAATATTGCGAAGAAAATTTTTGACAACCCGTAAACAATTGTTACTGTCAATAAAAATTAGTTGTTTGACATTTGGATAGACTGCTAGATTAAATTTATTTTAAAAAATTCACGGTGTAGTCACTCAGGTTTTATTTTCTGTGTAAACCGTAACAGATATCACAAATTACACAGGCAAAGAAAAGTTTACTATTGAACGTATCTTTCTGAAAAAAAAATAATAATGTCACGTTATCGGCGTGGCCATTAAAAAGTTACGGTCTAATCAATGTTGGGACACGTAAGTTTCATACACTAGTGGTTCGCTAATAACAAGTGTCATCTTAAAAGATGACTTATAACCATATGAACTGTCATACCAAATTTCATCCAAATCGAATAAAGCGTTCTGTTAATATAAGCAAAATTAATTTTTTTTTTAGACGAACAAGTTTGAAGTAGAATACTGGCTAAATGGTATACTTTCCGGTAGAAGCAAGTTTAGTTAAATCGACTTATTTTAGCCTGTGGTTAACCCATGACCCCCTATTTTAGAGACACTTGTGTATTTATTATGTGATTTTGTTGATATTTTTTAACTCCCGGCAGACCATAGGTAAGGGAGGTAATGTTTTCGGTCCAAAAATTCGATAGTGAATAAGCACGAAGTAGGGTCCTCCGACACGTTTTTACTATTTTTACAATGATGTGTGTGTGACGAATTTCTCTTCCATGATAATTCGTATCAAACTTTCAAAAATTTATATTTTTCTCCTTTAAGCATTAACATAACGTGTTGATTAGATTTTCGGTAAAAAAAACTATATTAAAATGTAATCCAAAACTTTTAGAAATTTATATTTAAGACTTTTATATAAAGAGGAACAACATATTAGATTTTGGCTAAAATTGATACACCGGAAATGAAACTTACTTGAAACTCTGAAGAGATTTTCGTGAAAAAAACAGATGTCTCTTAAATAGGGGGACATGGCTTAACCACAGATTCCTGAGGCTAAAATAAGACGATTTAACCAAACTTGCTTCTACCGGAAAGTGTACCATTGAGCCAGAATTCTGCTTCAAAGTTCTTCGAAAAAAAATTAATTTTGCTTATAATAATCGGACGCTTTATTCGATTTGGATGAAATTTGG
Organism: Ophonus ardosiacus; assembly: GCA_943142095.1. NCBI lineage: Eukaryota > Metazoa > Arthropoda > Insecta > Coleoptera > Carabidae > Ophonus > Ophonus ardosiacus. Next base: position 27,689,464 of record OW964838.1, read on the forward strand.
TATGACAGTTTATATGGTTATAAGTCATCTTTTAAGGTGATACTTGTTATTATTAGTGAACCACTAGTGTATGAAATTTAGGTGTCCCAACATTAATTAGACCGTATTACCGCATTTAATTAGTGTATTCACGCTAACGTTAAAAGCAACACAAACGAAGTTACATCCACACTTTTTACCGAAACATAACCTCAAAAGATATAGAACGTGTGACGTTAAACGCTCGCTATTCCATTGCACAAAACGTGTCTCCTTAATCATTTAACGTGAACCTTATTAGTACGCATGCGTACTCGGGCTATTAGGGTTACAGTAATATGTCAAGTAGTGACATATTAGAGAGTTATTGCAGTTTCACCGCAAAAATAACGTGCACTTTAGTCACGTGACAGCCCGAGTACGCATGCGTACTAATAAGGTTCACGTTAAATGATTAAGGAGACACGTTTTGTGCAATGGAATAGCGAGCGTTTAACGTCACACGTTCTATATCTTTTGAGGTTATGTTTCAGTAAAAAGTGTGGATGTAACTTCGTTTGTGTTGCTTTTAACGTTAGCGTGAATACACTAATTAAATGCGGTAATACGGTCTAATTAATGTTGGGACACCTAAATTTCATACACTAGTGGTTCACTAATAATAACAAGTATCACCTTAAAAGATGACTTATAACCATATAAACTGTCATACCAAATTTCATCCAAATCGAATAAAGCGTCCGATTATTATAAAGAAAAATTAATTTTTTTTTGAAGAACTTTGAAGCAGAATTCTGGCTCAATGGTACACTTTCCGGTAGAAGCAAGTTTGGTTAAATCGTCTTATTTTAGCCTCAGGAATCTGTGGTTAAGCCATGTCCCCCTATTTAAGAGACACCCTGTATATTTATGATATAATCCAAAAGTTTTCACATTTGGTATTTAAGACTTTTGTATTAATGAGAACGACATATTAGATTTTTTCTAAAATTGATAAACCGAAAGTGATACTTTACTGGAAGCTCTAAACAGATTTTCTTGAAAAAATATATTAAAATATGATCCAAAACTTCTCATATTTGGTATTTAAAACTCTTATATAATTTGAAACAACATATTCTATTTTAACCGGAAGTGGTACTTAATTTGGAGCTCAACAGATTTTCGAGGAAAAACAATAAAATATAATTCAAAAGTTCGTATTGCAGGCTTTTTATTCATTGGAACAACAAATTAGATTTTGTTTACAAACGTCAACCGGAATTGATACTTTACTTAAAGCTCATTGCTATTTTAAACATGGAATTGGCTGGAGATCATGTGCTGGCCACGTCAGATTTTTCCATATTGCAATATGGTTTTATACAAATAGATAATACGGAGCCCGCTAAACACCACGGCTTCCGTCCCTGCAAATCTCTCCTACCGCATATCTTCCGATCACAAATACCGTAAGACGGCATCGAAATATATTGTCTTTGCATTGCAGTGTCCCAGAAAAAGATGTTGTTGAAGCTGGTTGCAGTCTTTTACCAAATGAAAACTTCGTTGCAGAAACTGCAAAAGAAATAGATAAGAGGTACTTATTCTATATCATTGTACAATGGCCTATGGATAAAAAATAAATGAGCGTATAATGGAGTCATGTAAAAAAATTGTCGATTTTTTTTTATAAAATCATGAAATCCATCTCATTTAATAAATATAGTAATAGAAAATAATTACGAAAATAATGCGACTTTTCATTCATAAATTTTGCTAATAAACTTTCGCGCTTTTAAACAAGGACTAAATTTGTGGCGACACAGTTTCATACTCACACAAAGACAATTCTCTCTCACTCACACACACACACACACACACACACACACACACACACACACACACACACATATATATATATATATATATATATATATATATATATATATATGTGGCGTAAGGAATAAATTTTTATATCCGTAAATTTTCGAGATATAACACAAACTTATATTTTTTTAAATGGAACCCATATCTGAGTTTAGTCTCAAAAAATTAAATATTTTTTTCTCTTTTCAACGATCTAAGGGTTATTATGTTTTATATTTGTTTTGCCTTCAAAATTATTATTTTTTCCTTATTCTGCATTAAATTTACAATTATATTGAAAATATTGGTAGATTTCTATTTAAAAATCACTTCTTGTATTTAAATAATTTATTTCGTTAGAAAATTTTGCTCAAAACTCGTATCAAAGTATTTTTTATAATATTTTGTATCAGGTCTCCCTTGGCACATTATAGTATAATTTGTAATTATTAGTCTAGAATGAAAATATTAAGTAATAAAGGCATAAAATAAATTATATCGATCAAATACAATATAATTAATAAAAATAATAATGTTTTTAAATCCCAATGGTGGCACCTCTAAATGGGACACACTATATATATATACAGTGTGTCCCATTTAGAGGTGCCACCATTGGGATCTCGAGAACTAAAAGAGATACAATGTCGGTTAAATGGAACTTTTTGTGCGCCTTTGGCAGGACATCTCAGATGTGCTTTTGTTTTTCAAAAATTTCTCATAGGGCACTAAATAATGACGAAAAACTGAATATTGTTGATTTTTTCTTTTTCAAATAACTTCTAAACTATTACTAATTGAGAAAAACATTTCAAATATAAAAGATAGATATTTATATTAACTAACCAGTGGCGTACAAAATAAATTTTTATATCCGTAAATTTTTGAGATATAACACAAACTGATTTTCATCTCAAAAAAATTAATATTTTTTTTCTTTTCAATGATGTAAGGGTTATTATGTTTTACATTTGTTTTGCTCCTAAAATTTAATTTTTCTCTTTATTTTCCTGAATTTTCTTATTTTCCAAAAGAAAAACATTATTATTTTTATTAATTATATTGTATTTGATCGATATTTTTTTTCTTTATTTTTGTGAATTTTCTTATTATTTCTCAAAAAAAAAAATAATATTTTTATTAATTATATTGTAATTGATCGATATAATTTATTTTATGCCTTTATTACTTAATATTTTCATTCTAGACTAATAATTACAAATTATACTATAATGTGCCAAGGGAGACCTGATACAAAATATTATAAAAATTACTTTGATACGAGTTTTGAGCAAAATTTTCTAACGAAATAAATTATTTAAATACAAAGGAGTATTTCCAAATAGAAATCTACCAATATTTTCAAAATAATTGTAAATTTAAACAAAATAAGGAAAAAATAATAATTTTGAAGGTAAAACAAATATAAAACATAATAACCCTTACATCGTTGAAAAGATAAAGAAATAATGATTTTTTGAGACTAAAATCAGATATAAGTTCCATTTAAAAAAACATAAGTTTGTGTTATATCTCGAAAATTTACGGACATAAAAATTTATTTTGTACGCCACTGGTTATTTAATAAAAATATCTATCTTTTATATTTGAAACGTTTTTCTCAATTACTAATAGTTTAGAAGTTATTTGAAAAAGAAAAAATCAACAATATTCAGTTTTTCGTCATTATCTAGTGCCCTATGAGAATTTTTGGAAAAACAAAAGTACATCTGAGATGGTCTCCCAAAGGCGCACAAAAAGTTCCATTTAACCGACATCGCATCTCTTATAGTTCTCGAGATCCCAATGGTGGCACCTCTGTATATATATATATATATACAGAGTGTGCAACGAAACGCGGAACATAGGAGTTTAACATAGGATTATAAAAATTTGCGAATATTGGCTCTCCTGTACACTTTAGAGCAAAAATACAAGAATAAATAGGTGTTTAGAATCAGTGCCGGATTAACCATGAGGCGCATGAGGCGCGCGCCTCAGGGCCCGGGCCTGCTAGGGGCCCAGCTACAACACCATTTTGTCGAGTTTTTATTTTTTTAGAATTGTATTTTCTTTACTTTACGAGTTTAATTCTGTTGTAATTATTTTTCTGTTTAATTTATGAAATAAATTATATTTTTGGGGTCTTATTTTTTATTCTAGGGGCCTGAAAATTGTTAGCGCCTCAGGCCCGAAAATACCGTAATCCGGCCCTGTTTAGAATTCATTTTTACTTTCAAAAAGTCTTCATTTGATGCAATAGAATATCTGTAGCACTAGATATTTAGAAAATAAAATATTACATTTTCATCAAAAATCAGATAGCCATGGAAATAAAAGAAATAGAACAAAATCTCATTCTGACAGTTCATTCTAGTGTTATTGATGTTAATTGTTATAATCATTGTGTCTACATTGTTATAGTCCATAAATTACTTTACTGTGGTTTTGTACATTATAAAATAGATTTATTCAATACCAAAGAATTTGTGATTTTTTTTATTAAGTATTTGAATTTAAATTTTAGGATAATTCATCATTTTTGATATACACTGAAATGATAGTTCATTTCGGTATTATTAATCTTATTGTTGTAATCAATATGTTTACAATGTTATAATTCAGCATTAAATATTTAAGTATTATGATCTTGATTGATATTTTGTTTTATTTGTTTTTTATTCCCATAGCTATCTGATATTTGGTGAAAATGTCATATTTTACTTTCTAAATATCTAGTGCTGCAGATATTCTATTGTATTAATTGATGAATTTTTAACAGTAAAAATTAATTCTAAACAACTTTTCATTCTTGTATTTTTGCTCTAAAATGTACAGGAGCGCCAATTTTCGCACATTTTTAAAATTCTATGTTAAAGTCCTATGTTACGCGTTTCGTTGCACATTCTGTATATACGAGTATATTTACGCTTCACAACATGTTACAGTACTCTAACCTAAAATTATGACAGCTGACAGCCAAATATACGAAAGAAGTTTATTATTACCTTCTATTTCTTTAAAAGTACTAGTGCAGTATAAGGTATGTAAATAAAACATTTATTTAAATAAATACCAAACCAAATAATCGTAGTTCCCGCTAGAGCTCGACTGTCGTATCCGTGAAACTCCGTCGTCAGCCGTTCAAATATTTGAAATTAAACGCAACTTTTAATAGATATTTATACACCAACCAAGTGAGCTAAGATAATGTTTATTCATGAGAATAAAGTTTAGTTAAATCCTTCGAGTGAATAAACATTCTTAGCTCACGTGGTTTATACAATATTTTATTCAATTTTGACGAAATAATAACAAAAACCATTATAATATTTAATTTTGACAAAATAAAAAACTAATCAGTTAGTACTGTTAGTAGGCTGTGCATGACAATCGTCGATGATAGACGTCAAGTCATATATTTAAAAAACATTATTCTCTGTCATTTATGTCGTGAAAAATAATGAAAATGGCTGATAATATCTAATAAATACTGTCGTGAGAGTTATTTTCGTGCCTGATATTATTTTAAATGCATTATTTGTTGCAGAGTGAGTTAAAAAGAAATTGTGAGAGTGATTTAAAAAATTTGTTTACGTCTTTGAAAAAAGTACACTTTTTTCATTAAAATGTCTTTTTTTAATACAATAAAAGCGTGAAAAAAGTTACTTTTTTCACGCTACAGAGTAAAATAATGAAACGTTGGCGGCATTTTTTTCACACTTTTATTGCAGAAGTAAAAAATATTTTGTATGCAACTCGAGTAAAAAGTGTCTTATTTCACTCATAGGAATTAACGAACTCGCCTACGGCTCGTTCGGTCAAACTTTCCTATTCGTGACATAAGACTATACTTTTTACACTTGTTGCAATAATAACTATTAATTTACTTGTGAATAAAATGTTACTTATAGTTGTGGCTATGGAGTTAAAACGTCAAAATTGAATAAAAAATCATATCTCTGATTCCAAAGACTTGTAAGGACTAGAACATACACCTACATATTTAATTTGATCTATATTTTCAAGAAAAAAATAAATAATCAAAATGTGAAATGACCCCATTAACAGTTAAAAAAGAAACTAGATATTATTTATTTTATAATTGTTGTTCTCTAGTTTTATTATTTTGTAAAAATATAAAATGAATATCAATAATATACATTCTTGAATTTGTTATTAAATATTTTTGTTTTATTGGTAATACTAAATTATCGAGTTAAATATTCGTTAATCGTTAACAGTAATAAAGAAGTAAATAATATGGTACATGAATAAATAAAATTAGGACACTTGCATCTACGTCACAACATGGCGGATGAACAGCTGATTCTGGACAACCTAGCATCAATTTAATATTGAGAAATTTATTTAAGCTCGTCTAAAAAATAATGTTCATAACTTACATGAAATATAAATATCTTAGCTCGTGTGTATTGACTTGCACTCGCATGATATTTGGTATATTTTATAACTTGTTACGAAAATAACTATTTTCTGTTTCTATTTACTAAAAAAAAAAACTTCATTCATATTTTATGATTCCGTCATTTAAAAAATAATTTTTCATGTTTTTTATACTTGCATATTAAAGAAAATTACATATATTTAAACATTCGTACAAGATGTTCCTATCCGATTATATTTAAATTATTTTATATGCAATAAAAGTTAACATTAATAACTACGATTAGGTTAGTTTTAATTTGATAACTTCGAACTCACTAAATAATAATAATAATAATATCCTCAAATATTTTTTTACGGAAAACACTGCTTATACACTCACCCTCACAACTCTAACCACTTTTTCCATAAGAAAACAATAAGTGTTGTAAAACAACAATAAAAGTTTACGGGACGATATTTCTCCGTAAGACGTAATGTGAACTGAAGGTTCGCCTGTCCAAAATCAGCTGTTAGTCGCCATGTTGAAACGTCACGTGCAAGTTCCCCAATGCTATTACAATTGAGATTCTATTTCCAAAGTTTTCATTTATTTTTCAGTTTATTACATGCATCTATTTTTCCAACTGGAAGACGCGTTTTGAATTGCGAGATGTGTTGCTCGGAGCTGAAACTTCATTCTGAAGATACTGAAAATAAAAAAATAGATATTAATACTGTTGCTGTATCGGCAATGGTCACTACACAGGACGGATGGAATCAATTATCTGAAATTTCAGCAGTTTTGAACATACCTGAAATGTCGCGGGATTGCCATGCAAAGTGTCAGAATAACATTTTTGATGGAGTTTGTAAAAATGCTTCAGAAAGCATGAAGAAAGCTGGTGTGGAGGAAAGTCTGCTTGCAAAAGCATCAGGGAATGTGGATGAACGTGGTATTCCCTTAATAACAGTTATAGCAGATGGAGCACGGAGTAATTATAACGCATCGACTGGCGTAGTAAGTTTTCAATGAAAATAACACTGTATTCAGAACAGTTGACTCTGTCGGGTACAGCAATAATAGTATATTATACGCCAAGGTTAAGAAAATAATCATTATTGATCCAGCGTCTATTGTAACCCGAGGGCGCCTGGTCAATAATGATCTTCTCAACCGTGGTTTATATACTATTTTTTTCACTACTAGCACATAAATTCTCTTATGGGCAGAGCTGGGCAAGTTACTTTTAAAATGTAACTAGTTACAGTTACAGTTACCTCCAAAAAAAAGTAACTAAGTTACTTAAGTTACAGTTACTTTGGTGAAAGAACTAAGTTATTTACTAGTTACTCATTAAAAGTAACTTAGTTACCTTGAGTTACTTTCTAACTACTTTTAATGGCGTGAAGTGTAGACTTTGACTGTTGACTTAGTTATTGTGTAGTATACATATCAGGGAGTTTTTGCACTAACTACGTTAACCTAAATTTTCACGTTATTGCTGGGCAACACCCAATCAGATTATTATTGTTAATGTTAATGGACCTACAGGGCCTTATTACCGTCTAGGCCCACGAGGCCACGGCCTAGGGCCCGCTTTGACAAGGGGCCACCAGGGCTCTGCGGACCTATATTATAAAACATAAAAATTAAAAGTAACATTTTATCTTGTGAGAAGGAATTTGCAAAAATGAGACGAATTCAAGTCTTGCAACCCTTGGAACAACGAACAAAATACACTATTTTTTGTATAACCTGAAAATTGGAATAATTTTGATAATTTAGTGGCAGTTTAATTATAATTTATTAAAACGTATCATTTGTAAGCGAGGAAAACATTTGAAAATAATATATTTTATTCAAGTCAAATTTAACATTTAGTGACTTTTTAATTCTAGAATTAAAAGTTAAAATAATGTGTTATTTTTAGTTTTTCTGTTTACCGTACAAAAAATCTATTATTAATGAATATAATTACTTATTTTATTATCTATTATGGCTTGAAATCAATCAACAATAATATTTTTAAAATTTAATTATGTATTAAAATAAAAGTTACACATTACAGAGGGTATGTGCGATGCTGCGTTCAACAACTCCACTTTTTAAGTTACTTTGACTAACTTAACTTACATTCTAATTACTTTAAGTAACTTAAGTTAATCAAGTAACTAGTAACTAAAAACCGTAAAGTTACCAGTTACTTTTCCGCAGCAAGTTAAGTTACAGTTACAGTTACCATATTTTAAAAAGTAACTAAGTTACGTTACAAGTTACGTAAAAGTAACTAGTTAGTAACTAAGTTCCTAAAGTAACTAGTTACTGCCCAGCTCTGCTTATGGGCCTTGATTTGTATTTGATTTAATTATTTAATAAAAACACTTTGTGCTGTTACAGTCAGCAGCCTTATTAGTTTATTATTATTTTAAAATAAATCTATTGAAATGTATTTACCTACAAATACAAAAAAATAGTGATTTGTTCAATGTTCAATCCTACATCTACAAATATTTCACATTTTCACCAAAGCAGCACAGTGGCCAGGCGAGGCGGCAGCGTAGGTCAATTTAAAATTATAGTGGCAAATTTAAATTATATACTTAACACCTTTCTCGAGGTTAATGAGTTAAATAATATTTGGATTTGGAGGCTTGAGTTTGATTGAAAAGTGACAGTTTGCATTATAGACCAAGGTTAATAATAAATTATTATTGACCTAGGTTACCATGGTTACAAGTTACGGTAGTGAAAAACAATTTCTCATGTCAAATAAAGGTAAATAATAGTGGGTTCCTAGGCTAGTAGTGAAAAAAATTATAAATATCGTAATTATGACAAAGCGGCATATCGCTCACTGCTGCATTATAACATTAGATGCTAACGGGCCATTATTTGCGCCGCTCTTTTGAAATGGAGACATACTCTATATATTAAAATATAATAAAATAATCTTACTGTTCATTAAGCATAATAGTTACCTATTTTTTTACGTCTGTTAAAAAAAGTACGTTTTTTTCATTAAAATGGATTTATAAAGTATGTCTTTTTTGACACAATAAAAGTGTGAAAAAAGTGCACTTTTTTAACGTAAATGCGTGAAATAACGAAACGTTACGGCACTTTTTTCACACTTTTATTGCAGGGATAAAAAAATTGTTTGCAACACGAGTAAAAAGTGTCTTATTTCACTCATATTCGTGAAATAAGACTAAAGTTTTTACTCTTGTTGCATAAATAACTATCATGTATGTACTGAAGTTTTACTTTTTATCACGAATGTGGAATTTAGTTGCCGAGGTTGTATGGCCGAGGAAAATGAACCATATGAGTGATAAAAAAGAATTTCAGTGCCGAGGTGCATATTTAATTTTATTTGAAATCGAAAATTTGTGAAAATGAAAGGAATATTAATTTTTATATGTTATTTTGACATATCTTTAAATTGCTGTCAGTCAGACAAATGAACTTATGTTCGGTGTTGCAAACCTCCGGACATTGAATATTCGTGATGAACAATCAAAATTATGTGTTATCTCAAACTTCTTCATCGGAATTATTTAATTCGTTCTACTTGTATATATTTTTTATTATTTTACGTACAAATTTATTATAGTACACCTACCAAAATTATCTTATATGTGCAATAATTATCATAAGGTTGGCAGCGTTTTATTTGCATGAAATCGTCGTATAATGGATTGCTTTAGTGCCGATTTCTGAAGTTTTAATGACGATATTTGCACTGTAGTAACTATTTTTATTTGAAATAATCTCTTAAGAGAAAGAAAACTGGTTTAAAAAATTAATTCAAACAAAAATAGCATTTATGTTACAGGAACAATATAGCATTTATGTTACAGGAACAATAAGATTATTTTAATAATACATAATAGTAACTCTATACAGTGTCCCATACTCTATGTTCAGTACAGGGTCTTATGTAGTACCATGTTGCCATATTTACCTGCTGTAAGTCTACAAAATAGAAAGAGCAAAATAGTTGCTCAAAAAGAGATGAAATATTCTGGGTACTTCATTGAATCTATTTATGACTGGTGTATTCTCAGTGTATCTAAACAGGTGGGAGAAAAGAAAAAAAATAAATTAAATAATAAACTGGTCAATTTAATAATTATAAAATAATACACAAAATATAAGTAGGGTATAAAAACATAACAAGCGTAGGTAAATGAAACTAATTAGTATATAAATAGATTTTTAATTTCATAAGAAGTTAAAATTATTAAGCATTATTTTTTTTTATTTAATTTATATCTTCTTATTTGAAAATTTACTAATATTTAGGCTTGATAGAAATACTGCATATATTTTACATAGTTCATAAGTCTTTATTCTTTCTTTATAATATCCAATTTGAATTTATAATATTTTAATATTCTAATCTCTAATGCATTGGATCAAGATTAGTATGCCGGGCTGTTTTAAAATATTGTATTGAAATATTACTTATTACAGGTACAAATAATAGCTTCAGCATGTTTTTTACACCCCGGTTCTAACACATCTTTTCGCGGTCCTGTATATAACTATTGAGAACTGCAGACAAATTTCGGGTGAATACAATAAGCCCTTGGGTAAATAAGAGACCCTCATAAAACTTAAATTGTACAGTGTTACCTAATTTTGGTATAGCAATGAAAATTTATAAATGTTTCAATATTACATTACATTGAAAAATTGGCAACTAGGTACAGAAAATGTCCATAAGAATAACATTGGCTATCTCCGCTACACTGAAGATAGAGTGTGGGACACTGTATAGATGAAACAATGTTTAATAAAGTATTAAGAAAGCACTCGCCATATTTCGCAAGATTTCAGCGTCTGAATCAACCTTTCGGCCATCATCAGATGCCGGCCGTGCTCAGCTAGTTCCATAGACGCATTTCGCTCTTGTTGGAGCTCATCAGTATGGTGTAACTGAAGACCGAAAGATTGATTCAGACGCTGAAATCTTGCGAAATATGGCTAGTATTTTCTTAATACTTTATTAAACATGTTTCATCTAGAGTTCGCTATTATGCTATTATAACTTCAATGGCTGCCAGTGCTTTTTAGCGATTCTTCGATAAATGGCTCTACATGTGGTAACTCTTAAGCCAACTATCTTATATGAGATTGTTTATCTCTCGCCGTGCTCAGTTGGGGAATTGTTTCTGAAAAAAGAGACGGCGGTACGGCAGTTACACCTACTGATGAGCTCCAGCAAAAGCGAAACGCGTTTATGGTTACTAGCTGAGCACGGCCGGCGTCAGATGATGGCCGAAAGGTTGATTCAGACGCTGAATTCTTGTGAAACGTGGCGAGTGTTTTCTTAATACTTTATTAAGATTATTTTACTGTATAGCGCACTCAGAGCAGGTCTTCATTCCAATCGAGCGGCACAAATAATGACCCGTTGGCATCAAATACTATAATGCATGTAGTGAGCGATATGCCGCTTTGCTATAATTACGATATTTATAGTTTTATTGCTGAACCCGACAGTAGTCATTTTTTTTTACTATTGGTTCAATGCTTGGTTATCAAAACGTTCAACATTATTTTACTTCCGTTTTGCTTGTTTTGTTGGGCTCATTGAACGCTGCTCCTGTAAATTAATACTTTTTTATTTTTGTTCTATATTTTAGGCATGTATTATCGGTAAACGAACCAAAAAGATATTGTTTTTGGGAGTAAGAAACAAATATTGTGCTATATGTTCTCATGCAGAATCAGAAAATAAAGAACCAGCAGTACACACTTGTTATAAAAACTTGTCTGGATCATCCAATCGCCCAGAAAGAGATATAATAGTAGAGGGTTTCAAAGCTAGTATGAAAATGCATGGGATAAAATACGCAAAGCTTGTTGGGGATAGAGACTCGAGTGTTTACTCGAAACTTATAGAAAGTAAACCGTACGGCAAGGATTTCTTTATAGAAAAAATAGAATGTATTAACCATCTATTACGTGGGTATGGCAACAAATTAAGAGATTTGTGCAAAAAACAGTACAGTTCTTCTGCTCATCGTGTAAACAGCAATTTAAGATTTGTTTTGTCAAAAAATCTGAATCGATTACGACACGCCCTCCTATCGACTGTTAAATATCGGCAAAAAAATATTCAAAGCCATTGTTATACAGCAAGTTTATTAAAAAGGGATATTCTCAATAGTCCAAGCCACGTATTTGGGGAACATGAGAAATGCGCAGATATTGGGTATTTTTGTACCGGACGAAAAGAGGATGAGAAAAATTGGGTCCCTGTAATGAAAGCTTGTGGTTTGTACCAGGATATTTGCTCATGTCTGAATAGACTTGCATATAATTCAAAAAGTTTGTTGCATAATATGGACAACAATACAGCTGAGTATTATAATTCCGTCCTAGCAAAATTTGTGCGAGGCAAACGGGCAAATTTAATCAAAAATAGCAAGAGAGATTCGAAACATTCAGTTCTTCATCATCAAATGACTGAACGGAGCCCAGGAATTCATATAAAAAAATATGTTGAAAATAAAATTACTTTCGTGCAAAAGTCGACGAAATAGTTATTTATGCAACAAGAGTGTAAACACAAGCTTTACAACATGAGAAGTATTTCGTGACGAGGCTTGCCGAACGACGAAAATTATTGCCTGAATGTAGTAAAGCTTGTTTACACATGAGTTGCATACAAGATACGACGTTAAATAGCATTCCTGAAACAAATTAGAAATTTGACAGACGAGCAGACGACAATTTGAAAAGACCAAAAGCGAGTTCACATTTGACAGATAACACATCTGAAGTTGAATACGGCAGCACTGAGTCAGTATTACCAACATGAACGTACAAAAAAAAAACAACTAAATTTAGGTAAGACAACTTAAATGCCACACGTGTCATCGACCTGAAAAAAACTTTATAAAATGAAATATAACTTGAAGAAATTATTTATTTTTAAATACAGAAGAAAGAAAAATACTGGTATTAAGAAAAGTATATATTAATGAAATTTACAAGTATTTCTAAGTCAATCTCTATTCCTTTTATGGAATTTGAAATTATTTGAAATAATTGTAGTTTATTTTTTTCTATACGTTAGCATGACAATGTTTACATTAAATTTTATTTCGATCGAATATCAGTTTACATGCATAATGTCTGAAGCTTAAAAAAGCAATTTCATTAACTAACCATGAAGGGTCATGAACTAATGAACTATTTTGAAGGGGAATTGTGGGCCATTAATTCCGTTGAAAGCCGTTCAAAAGGTATTATTTTTTTTTTCAAATATTTTTTTTGTTATCAATCTTTAAATTATGTATTTTTAGAGAGAAACAGATGCCCTGCAAATAAGCAAATCTTGACAAGCAGATATGGGCACCCGTTTCAGAATGACAGCTAGTAATCATGTAACTTACAAATGTCATAAATTTTAATTCAAAATTTCAAGATTTTGTAAGTTCACGGGGTTTCTTTGTCACCAGACGTGTGGACTTTACTTGGCGGGTTGAATAAATCACATGAAATTGGAAAATCATCACTAGAAGAAAATTCCCCCGATTCATACGACTCTTCATATGAAAATTCGTCAAACAAAAAATGACGCTTTCACTTTCAAATTACAAGGTTAATTTTTAACAAAACAGCTGACCAAAATCGTATAACTGCGCAAACTCGTATCGTTAGTCAGAAGATAAACCGCATGAAATTGGAAAATAATGAAATTTGGAATGAAAAATGATGACGTTTGTCATTTATATTACTAGCTGTCATTCTGGCACGGGTCTCCATATCTGCTTGTCAAGAAAGACCAACAGTCACATGACTGCTCGCGCCTTATAAATAACTATCCCATGTAAATGTAATAGTATATGACGTCATCAAAAAATATCCCTAAAGTAATGACGTCATATACTACTAAGTTTACATAGGATACTAATTTATAAGGCGCGAGCAGTCATGTTCATTGTTGGTCTTTCTTGACAAGTTTAGGTTAGTGTTCTGTGTTGACAAGCAGATATGGGGACTCATGGCAGAATGACAGCTAGTAATATAAATGACAAATGTCATCATTTTTCATTCCAAATTTCATGATATTTTCCAATTTCAGGTGGTTTATCTTCTTACTAATGATTCGAGTTTACGCAGTTATACGATTTTGGTCAGCTGTTTTGTTAAAAATTAACCTTGTAATTTGGTGACATTTTCTGTTATATATATGATTGACGAATTTTCATCTGAAGAGTCGTATGAATCGGGGGAATTTTCTTCTAGTGATGAAGACAATCTGGAAATGTTTGGCGAAAATCCGAGGTCAAAGAATGAAAATTATTTAGAACAGTAATAGTAATCATGTACATACATAGATGTCAAATGTCAATATCTTTCATTCCAAATTTCATGTGATGTATTTAACTCACCATCTAAAGTCCACGCACCTGGTGACAAAGATATCACGTGAACTTACAAAATCTTGATATTTTGAATTAAAATTTATGACATTTGTAAGTTATGTACATGATTACTAGCTGTCATTCTGAAACGGGTGCCCTATCTGCTTGTCAAGATTTGCTTATTTGCAGGGCATTTGCTCCTCTCTAAAAATACATAGTTTAAAGATTGAGAACAAGAGAAATATTTCAAAAAAAATACCTTTTTAACGGCTTTCAACGGAATTAATGGCCCACAATTCCCATTCGAAATAGTTCATGACAAGGTTAGTTTCTGAAATTGCTTTTTTAAGCTTTAGGCATTATTATGAATGTAAACTGACAACCAAGTGATAATAGTGACAAGATGCATTTTCGATCGATATAAAATTTAATGTAAACATTGACATGCCAACGTATAGAATAAAAATAAACTACAATTATTTCAAATAATTTCAAATTCCGTAAAATGAATAGAGATTGACTTAGAAATACTTGTAAATTTCAATAATATATACTTTTCTTAATACTAGTATTTTTCTTTCTTCTGTATTTAAAAATAAATAATTTTTACAAGTTATATTTCATTTTATAAAGTTTTTTTCAGATCTATGACGTAGGTCTTCTGCCTTTTCATTTTCACTATACCATATTTCTGTAATGTGTAAAGTAAATAAAATACGAAAATCGTTTACTTTACACTGTTTGTAGTTTGTAAATTACAAAACCTACACATTGTAGTGTTCTGGATGTGGTGATAAGTAATTTAATGAGTTCGATTTAACATCATATATTTATTGAACAAATAAATGTAACACAACGATTTAGCCCGCTGTTTATTTTTATTATCCCTTTTTCCGGTTGACGCACACTGTATATATTCGTCGAATTCGACCCATACTGCCATCTCTAGGCTTCCTCGTCAATGACAATGCGCGCTTTTATTTAAACATTACACACATCGGAGTATAAAAATTAATTTTTTTATAGGCAAAAACAACAAAATAATAAAATAAAGTAGAAGCAGATCGGACTATGGTTTAGGAAAAAATCCTGATTTGGAATCATAACTACCTATATGAAAGTGAAGAAGAAATATTTTTAATCTGCGGAAGACAGTCGTTCACAAATTAGAAGTGGAGATTAAGGAAATAACGAAATATGACGAAAGGAAAGAAGTAAGAGAATATCTTTTTCGTAATTGTAAAATTCGTAGTACTACAAGTCGTGCTACTATCGTAAGGCAAATTGTAAACAATACATTTTTTGGCAATAAAGCTACACAATATGGCACTGAAAAAGAACCTCATGTTCGAAAACAATTTGAAATTATTTTCAATAAAAAAGTTATTCCTTGCGGCTTGGAAGTAAATGCAGATGATTTCTATTTGGGAACAAGTCCAGACGGTCTGGTTGATGATATTGTTATTGAAATTTAATGCCCATATAACGTACTAAAATTGCAACCAAAAAAAGCGATAATAGCAAAAAAATAAATTTGGTACTTTCGAGAAAAATAGTTTTTTTTTTAAATCATGATTACTCAAGCCCAAGACCAATGAAATGTAACAAGAAGAAACTATTGTTATTTCATATTTTGGACTCCTTTGGGCATACCAGTAGATAAGGTAAATTAAGTATATAATCTGAAAATATTTTATACATACAATAAATTGCTTTCAGATCCAGCAAGATGAAAATATTTGGTCCAGTAAATTGCAAGCCATATTGAAACAGTTTAATTTTGACTGTATTTTAAACTTATTAATATACAAGTATATATGTACATATTTTTATCAAATTTAATAAATATTTTAAATTAGCATCTGATTATTTTTCATTGCTTATTCTTTCTTTTATAATCATATACAAAACAAAATACTGCTGTTCAAATATAAATAAACTCACCATTTATTTGAAATATCTACTAGCCATTTATTTAGTTACCTACTAAATCATATAAAAGAGAGATACTACTACGAAAGCGCTCTCTATAGCAATCAGGTGACTTTGCAAATGACAGCGACAGTAGAGACAAAGTGATTGTTCACGGAACTAAAGTCATTTTGGCGGGTGGTATGAACGGTATTCTTCATTCAAGGAATTGGTAAGGATTAAATATGAAACATGTATAACTTGAAAATATCAACTGCAGACCTTCAATAGTATTTTCTAGGTAAACATTTTCGTATTATACTTCATTTCACGTAAGAAAATAGTGACGAAAAGATAGGTGCAGTATGATCTTGTTGTTTGATTAGATGATATCTCTTCCCGTCACTATTTTCTTACGTGAAATGAAGTATAAGTTGATTTTTTCAAACTAAACAAGAAAATATATAAATTAACTAAAAATAAAAATAATAACAAGATGTTAACAAAATATTGTATTTCTTATTTTCTTTTTTTATAATATAACACAACTGACATTTTTAATTTATCACTAGATGTTACAGTCATTTTCCACTAAATGTTATTTATTTCCTTGCAATAGGAATATAATAAAAATTTAATTAAAAATTGTTTCATTTAATAAATCAAGTGTGTCACAAGAAAATATGTTTATACTATACTGACTTTCAACAGTTTTTGCTAAAATTAAGGAAACATTTTTCTTGTGACACATATCACAGACAACAGATACTATTAAGATAGTCAACTGCAATGATAAAGTAGTAGGCATTCATGCCCTGCAACACTAGCGCTCGGTGTCGTAAGACATAATTAAAATCTGTATGGCGGGTAGTATAGGGGATAGTCTACATCCCGCATTACTATTGAGAATATATTTAATTTTTACCTCCCGCTACCCTTGGTAAGGGAGGTATAGGGATCGTGCTAAAAATCTCTTATCGAGATTTTAGTAAATGACCACGTTTTAAGTTCCCTAGAATCCATTTTTAACATTTTCACGATGATGTCTGTATGTGTAATAAAAACTACAGATTACCAAGAGGTTTATATTTATTTAAAACGTACAAATCATTATATGTCAAACTATTTGTTTTTTATAACACACTAGACTATGCTTACAAATTCAAAACAACCGATATAAATATAGTTTCCACTACATTCTCCCCGGCTTATTTTAAACAAAATATATAAAATTTAAAAACATGATATTAAGTGAACATAATTAAAAATATTAGGTGCTTAATAGCAAACGTAATCTTTCAAGTAATTAGGACGTCTTTTATTTCTGTCAGGTCGAGAGTTAAAAGAATCTTGAGTTGGCGGATCTGGATCTGGAATTGAATCTGGAGCTGGAGTCGGATCTTGACTGTTAGAGTCAGTAGGAATAACCTCAGAGATCTGTTTCTTTTCGGTAGGAATGGTGAATAAATCAGATGTTTCAATTTCAGTTGTTTCTTGGGTTTCTGTTGTTATAAGATCTTTTTCCCCCCTTGGTGCTAAATGTCTCAGTGAGACAGTTGATTCAGTTCCATCTTTTCGTCTTATATGGGCGTATTGTGGATTTGCTTCAACTAAATCCACTTCTTCTACGAGATCTTCGTATTTGCTAGAACGGACATTTCTTTTTAGAAAAACTGGGCCTGGAGCGATTAGCCAAGATGGTAAAGAGTCTCCATTCGTAGATCTCCGAAGATGTTTGAAGAATCTTTCGTGTGGAGTGCAATTGGTTGCAGTACATAGGAGAGACCTGATAGAATGAAGTGACTCTGTCAGGACACATTCCCAGTCTGTAGCACGCATCTGATTTCTTTTAAGAGCTAGCGATATTGTCTTCCATATCGTACCATTGTAGCGTTCAGTCTGTCCATTTCCTCGTGGGTTGTACGGGGTAGTGCGGCTTGTAACTATTCCATTAGAATGAAGGTAGTCCGTTAATTCTCGCGAAAGGAAGTTTGGGCCTCTGTCGGAATGGATATAAGCAGGCGCTCCGAAAATTGAGAATAACTGGGAAAAACATTCAATTATAGTTGAAGCACACAAATCTTGACATGGGTAGGCGAATGGAAAACGTGAATATTCGTCAATAATAGTTAAAAGATAACGGTTTTTAGTCTTGGAAGGGAGCGGTCCCTTAAAATCAACATTGAGACGTTCGAATGGTGTAGTAGCTTTTATGAGACAACCTTGAAAACGATGGAATCGCGGTTTCACTTCCGCACATATAGGACAAGCAGATGTCATTTTTCTAACATCTTCTAGCGTATAGTTTAAGTTCTTACTCTTCACCCAGTGGAACATCCTCGTTATACCCGGGTGGCAGAGTGACTGGTGTAGGTCAAATAATTTTTTATCAGATGTAGCACTACAAATTCTTGAGAGCGTATCAGCTTTAGCGTTGTCCTTTCCTGGGCGGTATACTATGTCAAACTGGTAAGGTGATAATTCAAGTCTCCATCTCATAATTTTATCGTTCTTGATTTTGCTCGAATGTTTCAAATTAAACATAAATGAGAGGGCTTGTTGATCAGTGATAAGTTGGAAATTTTTACCGATAAGAAATGCCTTCCATTTCTTTAGAGATTCTACGATAGCCGCAGCTTCTTTTTCAATTGATGAGTGCAACCTTTCTGATTTATTTAGAGTTCGTGAGAAGAAGGCCACGGGACGTCCTTCTTGGCTTAAAGTTGCTGCTATTGCTACGTCTGAAGCATCTGTTTCTACTGTTAAGGGAATATTTACGTCAATAGATGTTACAACTGATTTACAGATTTCTTTTTTGAGATTTTCAAAGTCTTGAGATGCTTCCAATGACAAAGGAAAAGAGACACAGTCAGTTAAATTTCGAATTTTATTTGAGAACAGAGGAATCCATTTTGAGTAGTGAGCAAATAGACCTAGAGCTCGTTTCAAAGAAGATGTATCAGAAGGTAGAGGGAGATCTAATAATGGTTTCAAGCGATCAGGATCTGGTTGAATTGTTTTATGTGAAATTAAATGGCCCAGTAGTCTTACGCTTGACAATGAAAATTGACATTTGTTTTTATTAATTACTAAATTGTATCTCTCTAAAGCATTTAAAAGTCTTTCCAAATTTTCATCGTGTTTCTTTTGATCTTTTCCACAAACTATGATATCATCAAGATACGCATAAACTCCTGTTAATTTTTCGTCAGCTATAATCTTGTCTATTACTCTTTGAAAACAAGCCACGCCATTGGTTACTCCGAAGGGTATTCTATTAAAGTGATATAAACGACCATTTGCTTCAAAGGCAGTGAATAATTTTTCTTCTGCAGAAATTGGTATTTGATGGTAAGCTTGCTTGAGATCAATCGTACTAAAGACTGTATCCAAGGCAACTTTTCGCACCAATTCGTCAATATTTGGGAGGGGGTACGCGTCTAATAAGGTAAATCTATTTATAGTCTGAGAATAATCTATGCATAGGCGTTTTTTATTTCCATTGTTAACCACTAATACTTGAGCTCTCCAGGGAGAACAGCTTTCTTCAATGATATCTTCCCCCAAGAGTCTGGTTATTTCTTTTTTAATAAAAGTCATGTCATCATTGGAATATCTTCTGGATTTTGTAGCTATAGGCCTACATTCAGGAGTTAGGACATTGAACAATTTTGGTGGTTCCACCTTTGCGCAAGAGGAACAAACTAAAAGTGGTAATTTCTGGCCACCGAAAACTAAATTTACATTTGAATGTTGTTTTAGAAGATCATGACCTATAAGAACATCAGTGCATAATTCCTCAAGTATTGTTAGTTTAAACTTAGGATATTTGTATCCCAGTAGCTCTAGATTAACTAAGACATAGCCTCCAATATTTGATTTCAAACTTGTAGTAGCCATTGAAACCTGTCCTGTCTCTTTATACAGTTTGATGTGATTTTGTAAAACAAATGCCGAATTGATGAAGCTTGTTGAACTCCCTGTGTCTATTAGACAGGTAGATTTCAAGCCGTTGACTTTACCAGTAACTACTGCATTATTCAAAACTGTAGTAAATCCACTAGAAGTATTAGCCAGGATTGCAGCAGAAGTATTCGAATTCGTTTTCATTTTGCAAACTCTGGCATAATGACCTTTCTTATGACAATTATTACAAGTTGCTTCTCTAGCAGGACAATTAACTCTGGCATGACGATTATTTCCACAAAAGAAACACTTGGGACTGTATTTTCTATTTACAGCAGCAGTTATATCATCTTCAGCTTCATCTGAGATGGAGTTTTGAGTTTTAGTATGTTCTTTAGAGATATCTTTTGAACTATGAGAAACAGCATTGACATAAGAACTAGTAGTAGGATATCGTTCAGCCTGAACTTGTGCTAATTCTAAAGCTCGTGCTTGCCTTACAGCCTCAGATAGGTCTAACGAATCATTTTCGAACAACCTCTGTCTTATGTGTGAAGATGTCAATCCGTTTATAAAAGCATCACGTATGTATTCGTCCCTATGTTCTGCAGCTTTAACATCAGTGAACTCACAATCTTTGCTTAGGAGCTTTAGCCCTTGAACAAATTGGTCAATGGACTCGTCAGACTGCTGTTTTCTCGATGCTAATAGATGACGTGCAAATATTTCATTTTTCTTTTTAACATAAATAGCATTCAGTATAGTTATTGCTGCTTTGTATGAAGTGCAGTCATTAATTAGCTCGTATACGTTATGAGATAAGTAGTTGATAAGTACCTTCAATTTATCTTCATCACTTGTAAATTCCACAATTTCCATAAAGTTTTCGAACGTCTTTAGCCAATGAGTCCATTCTTTAGCAGCAGTAGTAGAATCTGGGTCTGTTTCAAATCTGCTTGGTCTGAGATACTTCTCCATATCACACGAACAATATTTAGTATTAAATAAATATAATTGTAATAAAAACTACAGATTACCAAGAGGTTTATATTTATTTAAAACGTACAAATCATTATATGTCAAACTATTTGTTTTTTATAACACACTAGACTATGCTTACAAATTCAAAACAACCGATATAAATATAGTTTCCACTACAGTATGTGTGTATGTGTGTGTGTGTGTATGTGTGTGTGTATGTGTAGGGATTTTGTCTTCACTCTAACTCAAATACTATCATTCAGAAAATTCTGAAACCTTGTATTTCCATCCCATTCTAATATGAAAAGAAGCCATTAGATTTTGGTATACATCGGATAACCGGAATTGGCACTTTACCTGAAGCTCATAATGGTTTTTCTTCAAAAAATATCATTAAATGCCATTTTTTCGCATTTTATGTCTTATGAAAATTAAAGATTATTGAATTTTCTACTGGAATACATTAATACTTTTTCTATATATTTTACACATAAATTTAAAAATATTTTTTTTTATTAGTCGCGAAGCCTAAGACAAACACAATAATTCGTTTGTTACACAGTTCATATTTCAAATGAATGTAACTGACAGTTAATGTCACTGTCAAAAAACTAATCACTTCAAATTAATAATAGTGACATTTTAAAAAGAAAATAGTAAATAAAGCAATAGTTTTCTGCAATGGAACAGTTTGCAGCGTTAGTAAATACGTAAGTATGTATTTAAATTAATAAAAATTCAATAGCGGGAGGTTTTGTGTTGGCCACATCAGATTTTTTTTATTAATATAGTAATAAACAAAAAAGAACAAAATATATTTTAACAAGAAATAGAACGCATATTTATTTATTAAAATTACGTAAGTAAAATATAAAAATAGAGTCAGATATCCTTTTACCATAAGGTGTAGGCTATAAAATACATATAGTTGTGTACACATGCTTCTTATTCCTTGCCATCTTCCTAGCGTTTTGAATCATCGTATTTTTCTTCTCCAAAATCTTCAATATTAGCTTAACCCAGTCTTTCGGTCTGTTTTTTCTAACACTTTTGTCATCCATATTTGTCTCACCGGTCTGGCTTCGTTCATTCTGATCATATGGCCCAAAGCTAGCTATCTCTGCTCAATGAAGTCCAATACAGACTTACATTATAATTGTTTTCTAATCGTTTCATTTCTTGTTCTATCTTGTACTTGGATGAGCTACTCGTTCAATCCAAATTTTGTAAATTTCTTCTTCATAAAAAAAATAATAATGTTTTGTTGTATTTTCAACATCACAAACCGGCACACAACAACCTCTTGGCATTTTGCAGAAGCAAATAAATACAAAAACACAGCAATACAAAAAACACAATAATGAAAAATAACACTTCACGAATATATAATTTCAAATTTGAAATGTCAGTATGACTTGCCGCTAAGCCGCCACGATTTTAAAATCACTGAACATCCGAACATTTACGAATTTTAACGAATTAATCCGAACGAAGCACTACTAGCGCTAAGTGTCGTAATACATAACTAACTGAAAATCTCAAGGTCATGCTATATAGTTGACACGGCCAGGACACACATGATTTATATGAAGATACAAACAACATACAAGAACACAACACAACAAGAAGAATCGAACTGAATTTGCAGACATTGCTAGAACGCTGACTGTAAAAACAGGAATAAATTTCTCTACCATTTCTGCTATATTGAAACTTCGCCATGTTTACAAAACAATAAGGATGGTTGTCAAACTTGACGATAAGAGTGTTTTTTACATATCACAATGCGATGCTAGCGACAAGTGTGTGTTCAAAGAACTAATTTGAAAAGTCTCCCTTCTCGCATGGAGTGCGCAGGGCATGCTAAAAATTATCACTTTCAATAATATACAGCGTGTTCATTAAAAAACGGACCGTAGGCGTTGAACATGAGAAATATTTTTTCCGCGCGCAAAACTTCCCATTTCATTTTGGATAAAAATATTTCAAATAAAAGAAATTCTGCACCAGTGACCTCTATATACAAAATGGACCGGCGGCTTGAATAACTTGCGTGTATCCACCTTTGAATATACATATCTACTAACGTAGATGGAAGTAGCGTACACTATATGTTCCTTAAGACTTTGTTGGCTCAAAGTAGATTGACAAGGATAGAATTATGTATAAGCATTAGTTGGACAAAGATCTCCTCCTAATTGATACTCCCGTTTTAATGCGCATGTCAGAAAATTTGAAAAAGTTTCAACGAGGCGGAACGGAAAACCACGAGCACCACACGAGCACGTCAGTTTTGTATTGCCCGTGCCTGTAAAAGTGTGCGAAGGTTATTTTTCTAAGGGGAAAATGGATTGGTCTCAATTATATCTCCATCCTTGTCAATCTTCTTTGGTACACGATTTTTGTTGGTAGCTACTTCCAGATGTATATATTCAAAGGTATCCACCGAGAATACCACCCGCCTGACTGGTGGGGTGTCTATCTCTCTCTAACTTTCGTGTATAGTTGGACCAAACAGATATGCGAAATTGTATTTAAGCTTTCTTCTTCATGTTCACCGTTAATTCGTCGTACTGGTACTAGCTGACGCATGCGTACTTCTCACTGTTAGAAAGAGATAGCCACCCCACCATGACAGTTAAGTGAATACAGCTCGCGCTGTTGTATAGAGATAGGAGTCGCCGGTCCATTTTGTATATAGAGGTCACTGTTCTGCACCTATACATTTATACAGAAGCGACAGTCAGAGAGAGAAACGAAAATTAGAGAAAGAAAGAGTATGCCAACAAATTTAAAGGGCTAATCGGATAAAATCGGATTGTTTAGGCATATCTTCGTATCTTACGATTCTTTGTTCTTTTCATTATCTCGACGTGAACATTTTCCGTTAGGTGTCAATAATAAAAGTATATTGAGAAACACAAATTGATTTCTAATAAGAACAAATATGTTATTTTTTCAACAAACGATAGGAAAAATCGTTATCATAAAGAAAATCATTATATTTCACATATTCTGGAAGAGCTGTTGTCTCAGCTTGTCACGCCCATGTATTTTAGGGTTATGGCTAATTCAAGCAAACCAAACACGTCTTCTCACTTTTGACATATGTCATTTTGCGAACTGTTTGTGAATTTTAGAAGTGGTGTTAGTTTCTAATGAAATGAATAAAAGGAAGAAAGTAGAATCGGGACGACTTGTTTGTTCATATAAAGACTGTGTAAATAGATTTATAAAATGGAGAAAGGGAAATGTAAGTTTTTGTTTCGTTTCCGAAAGATCCAGAAATATAAGTTATGTAAAGCGATTGCCATATCATGTAAAATGTATATTCATTTAATAAATATAGGTGTAAAATGTGGCTCAAGGTCTGTGGAAGAGAAGATTTGATGGAGAAGGATATATGGGACATATTCATTGTGTCTGACGTCGTGATCTAGAAAATTCTGCACTGTAATGAATTTGTAAAATTCAGGTATTTGTTTAATAAAAATATAATTATGTGATTATTTTATCTGATTTCTTTTTAATTCGTTAATAAAATTAAAATTTTAGTACTTTTATGTTCTAATTTTTTGTTTTACCATTTAAAACAATTTAAATTTCGCGCGTAAATTTGCCAATAAATTTAAAGTTCAAGGTCATAAACGTAAAATCGCTACAACAATGGTAACAGCAAGTAGTGTCGCTTCTGTATAAATGTATTCTGTGCCTATACCCAATTCGGTTAAGCAGCCGATGCACGTCGTCACTTAGTGTAAAAACCGTAATGCATTAAATCACTAATAGTGAAAAATGAAATAAAATTTCAATCATTTTTAACCGTCAAAAAGTGTATGGCCTTATATAATAATTATTAAGAAGAATAGTAGAGTTCATTACTTATCGTATATGATGACATGATAATTTATAAATAATGTACATCTACTTCATATTATTCGTTTATATGTTGATACACTTGGCAACATTGATGATTTGTATGTTTATACTGTCAAAGTCTTATTTGACAAATTGAAATATATTTGCATCGTGTTTGTAACATTTTTGTGCGTTCTAAAGGCCTATTTATAATAAAGTAACGTTAAACGCAACGCAACGTGACCGTTAACGCACACACAAAATCTATGATTTATAATCGACGCCAAAGATAGCACTTCTAATCAATCAGAAGAATTCGGTATATTTCTTTAAAATTCGGATCACTTTTATTTATTATCTTTATATGACATAGATAAGTATAAATAATGTTAGTATTATAAAATAATTTAAATAGAAATGGACAGTGACGAAAATATAGTATTTATTTTGTAGATGTTCATGAACGTGTCGATAATACAGATTTTTATAGTAAAACCTTAGATAATTTAGCATAATATGAACTAGATGCAGGGAACACTTAGGATTGAGAGAGATAGATATATTGGCGTAATATCCGTACTGAGCATGTGCGACACTGAGGAACGTGCCGAGTGTTTTGCTCGCTGGGCTTGGGGCTGTCGACTGGCTGCTTTATATGTGTGGTCTGTGTTTCTGCGTTGGTGCTGTGAACGTTATTCAAACAGTACACCCCCTCCAGAATACTTTCCTGATACGCCACTGCCTTACATTTCTTTCAAATCTGGAGCCTGCGCACATCTGATTCTAGGCCAATTTTTTTGTTATCCTCCTTCCTCTTAACAATATTTATATTTGCATCTCTCTCGATCGTAAGCGTTCCGTAGATTGCATTGTACAGCATAGGGTTTCTCATATCTAGTTCATATAATGCTATAAGATCTATGAGTAAAACATAAAACTGAAACTCTAGATTTTGTTTGGCTGGCGGATAGCTAGCCGACACTCACGTGACGAAGCGAATTAGCCAATCAAAAACTGGGGAGAAACTGTCAGATTGAATGACAGAGAGCAGGGCTGCTTTCCAAAATCAAGAATACCGAATATTGGAGTAGAATGACGTAATTTAAGAGTGTAGTGTGTTTTGGAACAAATGAGTTTTGTTGGAGTAAAAAATTGAAACTAAATTAAAAATAATTTTAAAAAATTAACAAAACTACTTATAATTACAACATTAATGTCAAGCCCGTATTACAAGCGCTTGTTTATAATAAAAGCGCTTTTATAGAGCACTCTCCTTATAATGTGAAAGTACGCTTTTATTATAAAAGTGGGCTCGTAATACAGGCCAACGTGTTTACTTATGTTTATTTTCAACTAAAAGCATGTTTTCTTCCTCAAAAAGGCAAATTATTTCATATGTTGAGAATCGTGAACATCCATTTTTGAAAATATTGTAGAATAATTTCTGTACACTCCTCGATAGTAGGATAAGTGGAGTATCACTTTAGATTAAACTCTGGCAGTTTTGGAACAGGTTGAGTAAACTCTGATAGTAAGGTTATTAGTTTTGGAACGATTTTGAGTAATTTCGTACTCTAGAGTAAGGTTTTGGAACGCAGCCCTGAAGTTTGTTTTGGTTTAAGCCGGGTTTATGCAGCAATATCATAATCATTGTTATAGTTGTAGTCCTAGTCTTAAGAATTAAAATATGTATTTATAATAGAGCTGTTTATGCAACATCGTCATAGTCATAGTCAGTATCATGAACATAAGCATAATCACAGAATTGGATTAATTTTAATTTTATGACTACGACTATGACGACTTACAAACTGCGCATGCCTGAGAACTGTCAGTACCAGAAAACATAACATCTATTTTAATTGTTATGTTGTTTATTATGAACAAACTGGCAATAACTATTTTTTCTCTACTATATGTTAACGTATTCATATTTATTACAAGTCAAATTCAATGAGGTTAGAAAGTGACATATTAATAGTCACAACAAAAATTCTGCATAAACGACCACCTATCTTAAGACTGTTCTTATGATTATAATTTAAGACTAAGATTATGATAGTGACTATGTTATTGCTGCATAAACCCGGCTTTAGAGGTTATGCGTTTTGTTTTCAGTTTGGCAGTTTTTATATTGAAGTTTTTAGTGCGTATTGAGTTATTTTATATTTTTTGCCAAACTATGAAAAGAAAACGCTATAAACTAAAATAAACTTTTGCTCTGTCCTTCAATCTGACAGTTTCTCTCCAGTTTTTGATTGTCTAATTCGCTTCGTCACGTGAAGATGAGAGTTGGTCATCTTCTACGATGCGTTTATTGCGTTGCTAATTGTGGTGCTGCAACTGCGTTACCGCTTGCATTACTTGATTATAAATTGTAGTTCCGTGGGAGTTTCTAAATAGATTCTAAAACCTATGTAAATGTACCAGTACATGACGTCACACATCTAGTTACTTTTATTTAATTTTTATTAATGACGTAAATCGGCTGCAGACCGATTTGATTTGGGTATAGACATCATAGGTACAACGTCATTTTCGTTTTACAACCTTGGTGAGCAAACCTTATGAAAATTATTTGTTTCAGACAGAGATAATTTGGCATCAAGTTGGAAATTCTTCTGCACGTCTGTCGTCTGTTTAATTTGAGAAATGTAACCTACACTCGAGTATTAGGAGATATTTCACTAGAAATCGATTTGAAGTCAGCGGTTGTAAGTTGAACTATTATAGAACTATTCTGACAAACAAAGGTTGCGTTGTGTGCTACGCATGAACGCATGAAATCATTTGAGAACGAATTTAAATTATATTAGATAAAAATTCATTAAATCACAATTTTTAAATATGCGTTGTGCTCATGGTCTGTGTAACAGTGATTCGCGGTATAATTATAAAGAATACATGAAAAATGTAAATTTTATACCGTTTATAAAACCAGACCATAACCTAAAACGATGCATACGCTGGATTGAAGCTTGTGGACGGAAGAATTTTGGAATAAAAAATATAAATAAGAATACTTATATTTGCACAAAACACTTTTTTGGAAATAATGGGCCTACAAAAGATTGCCCGGATCCTATATCTATCACGAAAGTAAGTTTTTGATATAAATCTTTTCTGTTTCAAATTTTAACTTAGTGTTATAGGACGTAAGGAGTAATAAAATGAAGGAATCTACTCTTTGTCGTCATCGAAAATGTTTAATAGACATGACTGAACTTATAACTTCTGAAGATAATATACCCGAACCGAGACTTGAAGTACATTCGAAAGTTTTATCTGCAGATTCGATGGTAGGTACAGTGATAATTTTTAAATTATTAAAAAATCACAATACACTAGGAATAATACAACTTTTTAGATTTCGTTTTGTAATATTTATTTATGCAACAAGTGTAAAAAGTATCCGCGAAAAAATTCAAAGTAGCTGACATCTGGTGGCAAAATTTAATAGTTCCCAAGTAAGGAAAACAAGTTGATGTTTACATTGAAAGAGATACGCGTTTCATAAAGAAAATGAGCAAATGTAAAAAATATTACTCAGTTCCACAATGTAACAATTATTCAAGTGAGAATATATTGTTACATTATTTTCCTAAAGATTTAAAGATGCGACAAGCATGGATTCATGTATTAAAAATAGGGGAAAAGGTTACAAAGTATATGAATGTATTTGTATGAACACCATGTATATCTTCATTACAATAATATTCTATCGTACTATATAACATTACTTATAAATTAATACCTGATTTTACATAAATGTTTATTCTCCACTTAAACTTATTTACATAGTAAATTTCCATCAAGTCGTCGAAATTATAATTGAATTTAAAACAGCAATGTTAAAATTAATTAAAACTATTTAAAATAATGCGCATTTATTAAAAGTAAATAAATTTACTGTAGAAATAAATCTCAGAGAAGAATTTGTTTATAAAACCGGACCTAAAACTTCTAACAAATTAAATGGTAATAGTATACATTGTTCTTCCAGGCTGCTTGAATTTTAATTAGCACATTCAATATTAATTGGAGTGAAAAAAATACCTATTATACCACTACTTGTCATCGTATCAAAAACTTTATCTTGAATTTCAAATAATTCTTCTTTGGATGGAGAATTTGGTTTCTTTTCCTTCTCTTCGGGGTGGCAGTATTCGGAGATTTGCAAATAATTTCTTGCAATTCTTCATGCTTACAAACATATTTGTGTCTTTACGAATTATTATCAACAACATAAACTTTTAAATGCAATGTAAATTAAATAACTACGAATCACTCATGAAAAATGTTAATCCATAATAAAATAAGTTGCATTCAGTTAATGGATATATAGTAAATATTACTGTAATTACATTCTAATTAGTTTACCTATTGGCATAAATTAATGTAGCGACAATTTATGTTTGCATGTACTACTTAGACCAGCTTTGCAAGAACAGGTAGCACGCCATTCGCTAACATTATTTTTTAATTTAGTATTAATATTATGTGGTGCACCCTTTCAATTAGAAGTTTGAAGACACAATCCTAACAATTCCTTCTCGTCGGTATCTTTCTTTAATCCACATAACATAATGTCCCGCTATAAAATATTAATAACATCATATTTACAGGTTATACTTTGTGTACCACATATATTTACCTTTAAATACAGCTTCTCCTTCTACAATCGGCCTTATTTTTCCATTCAAATATGAAAGGATATCTGCTAATGATATTTCCATATCACAAAATTTAAATAATCACAGATATTTATTAAAAAAATACAAAAATAGCTCTTAACAACACGATACGTCCATATACCACAATGGTTATCTGAAGTTTGTTTTCCCAACTACGGTAAGCGATTTTGCTGCCATCTACATTTCGATTTTTTCGCGGATAGTCTTATTTCATAAATGAGGTGCGGGAGGCCACGTGACTTTGACAAGTGCTTGTGTGGCCCAAACATGGTTGCCAAGAATACGGCTTGTGTACGTTGCCTGTGTTGCCAAATAAATTTGAGTGTAAAATTAATAAATAAAATTGTAAAGCTAGTTATTATTAATGAATACCATGTTGTTTTACTTTCTAACATATAAACTTAATATTTAAAATATGCAAGACGTTCAACATTCATCTGATGGTTTTCCTTAAGGTGAAATGGTACCCCGGCCCGCGAAATTCAAAATTACCAAAAAGGTTTTTCATTTTTTATTTAAAATTGTATGATGTAATATGATTTCTTTGTATACACGAATAAAAAGGAGACAATTTGTCATCAAAATAAAATAGTTACAATAATATTTGTATTTATTTACACACTTAAAAAAATATTTTAAATATTATTTTCAATATATCTCCAGTTCAAAACCTACAATTTTGATTAAACTTGCCTAAAATATTTATAACAATATAAGGAATAAAATATGTGAAAATTAAAAAAAAATGATTGTTGAGAACAATTTTAAAAATCCAAAAAACCTACTTTTTTCATACATTTTAATGTTTATCTTCTATACTAAACCTACAATTTTGTTCATACTTTAATATGTTTTGAAGAATATTGTTATACATAACATATATAAAAAAATCTGTTGTGGCCAGCACAAGACCTTCCGTCAATTCTATATAATATCATGTAAAAACACGTACTATTTTTTACAAATTCCATACCAAAAGTTCATTTGAAAAGGTTCTATAAATCCAATAAAATTATAACATAAACTACACTAAGTAATGTCCTTCCATCTTCTCTTTGGCCTTTCTCTGCGTGTCACTTGCGAGCAACACTAAGGCATACCAATTTTAGATCCTATACTTTTTTCCATATTTGGTTTTGCACTTTCTACTGACATCTGTCAATTAAATTTTTTTGAATAATTATGTCAGCTGTTTCCATGATAAATAACAAAGCTGACTAATTTTTGAAAATTAATTTCTTTATAATGCTTTAAATTTACATCTATTGAATATGAAGGAAAATGTATAATCAAACTTTATAGAGAAGAGTATTTTCTTTAATATATATAATAACAAAATGTCAAAAAATAATATTTAACTGCGTTTTTTTAAGAAAAACTGTTAAAATCTTCAAATAAGGGTACTTCCGGTGGATCAATTATAACCAAAATCTAATCAACTCTTCATATGGATGTATAGAAGAGGAATACGAAAGAATTATAATTTTTAGAATTGTAGTATTGGAGTTATCGTCGGAGAAAAATTTGTCACACACGGACACACACACACACACACACACACACACACACACACACACACACACACACACACACACATACAGACATCATCTTAAAAATGGTATATTCGTATTGTAGGGACCCTAAAACGTGCTTATTCATTAAAAACTCACCACCGAATTTTTTGACCAAAGACAATACCTTCCTTACCTAAAGGTGACGGAAGGTAAAAATCGAAAATTGAATGTGGGGAACATACTTAAAAAAAATAAAATGTTTAATTTTATATTTTTTCTCAAGTGTGTGAGGTGCTATTTCTAAAATTTATTTAGTGTTATGTACTGTACACATTTCTATATTTCTCAGATAGGTATTGTAAATATTTATCGTTTAATGTAAAATATATTCGTAATTAAAACAAATTCTGTAAGTATTTTCATGAAATATAAGGAAGTGGCGCTACGAGTAGACCTAGCGGTAGAAAGCTCAACTATAATGAAATCGGTGGCTCCATGGACAATTGAAAAATATTTTTGTCTCCCGCCAAATTTATACACTGTCTTGTAGGTATTTCGCAGCATTCATTTTATATTACGTTTTGTAGTATAAAAGTGTATTCGGTTTTCCATTTCTTCTCACGTGTTTTTATTTTGTGAAAATGACAAGAGAACAGCCAAAGTTGTTTTGTCGAAAAAAGAGTATCTAACGAGGTTCTCATTTCTTAAAATTGGGGTAAATACATACATTTACAAACAGATGTTTTGATTTAGGCACAACGGTAAAATGAAGACACTTTTGAATATTTTCAAATAAAAAAATTGTTGTCCCGTGGCTGGTCTATTCTTAATAATTTTTTTAAATATAGGCCATACATACGGGCAAAAGAATGATGGAAAAAAATCAAAATTAACTAATTCTTATGTTTGCACTAGATTACCTATCTCAAAAATTAAGGCGTGTATTTTTTATAATTTTCGGAGGTACCGTAATCAAAATATTTTATGAATTATAAAATAACAAAGTAAAAGATTTCTTACAAATTATAATTGCATTTTATTTCTATTAAAATCGGTATTGTGTGTGAGAGAGAGAGTGAGATGGTGCTATGTAGAATGTAGAAATGGAAGATATGGCGAAATGGTGGGGCTGGGGACGCGTACTGCTCAACAATCGCGGAATTGTAGAAAAAACGAGATGGTGTTATGGAAAATGTAGATCTGATGTTGGTAGAAGATATCACGTAATGGGGGAGGGGACGTGTTATTTTATAATTCGTAAAATAATTTGATTATCGTACCTCCAAAAATTATAAAAATACACGCATTAGTTTTTCAGATAACCTAGTGCAAACATAAGAATAGGCCCATAAAACATTTTTTTTAAATTTTAAATAAAAGTTCGTTTCATTTTAAAGCAATAGGCCCATAAACCATAAGAAAAAATAGTAAAATGTACACTTTATCCTTAAAGTACTGCTGAATAAATAACGATTAAGATAAAAATAACATTTTTTAAATAATTGGTTAATTGCTTCAAAATTAAGCGAACTTTCAATTAAAAATATTTTTAAAAAATTGGTTTATGTGGTACCAAAAAGTTATAATTGTTTTTGGTATAACTGCATTTGATCTTCAAAGAAACCTATAGCTATCTTTCTCACACCAGTTTCTGTAGCAGGCTGCGCGAGAAAGATACCAATAGTGTGATGTCATCTGTGGCCCTGGAATAAATTTAAATATCTCGCAAAGTAATTATTAAAAAAAATGAATTTTTTTATCTTAATAGTTATTTATTGAGTAGTACTTTAAGAATACAGTGTTCATTTTATTATTTTTTGTTATGGTTTATGGGCCCATTAGTGAATTTTGATTGATTTTTTTCATCATTCTTTTCGAGTAAATTAAATGGTATTAATTGCGTTTTTTTTAAAAAAAAAAAAAAACTTGAAAGGTCCAAATGAGGGTACTTTCGATTGACCAATTACAACCAAAACCTAATCAGCTCTTGCTCTTTTATAAGAATCTAGAGTACGGAAATATAAGGAAATTGAATTTTTTGTACTTGTAGTATTGGAGTTATTGCAGGAGAAATTATCGTCACATATAATCATTGTAAAAAAATTAAAATCTTATTCAAGGGACCTCACAATGTGCTTATTCATTAAATACTCCACCGACTTCTTTGACTAAAGACAATACCTTCCATACCTAAAGAGGACGGAAGGTAAAAATTTATTGATATAAAAACTAAAGTAAAATAGTTTATTCCCAAAGTATAAACACATATTTTGATTGAAAAGCTTACATTTACGTATAGTTAGTTACCTCTACGGCATGACCATGACGAATATTAGCAGAACCGTTCGGATACTTATGTACCAGAAAGTGTAATTGTAATCTATTTGGCTCACATCATTCATAAACATAATGGCATAGATAGTAACATATTTGTAAAAAAATCCTACTAAATATTGTCAATATTTTTTTAACAGGCTCAAGAACAAATATTACAACCCTAAGCGTCTTGGGAAATGATGCAGAATTGCTGAACAGCCGTCGCGGAATATTATATTAAATAATACCTTAAAAACAAGACATTCATTGCTAACCACATATTATACGTAATAATACATTCAACATCATAGTCTATATACAAAGTAGGCATTTGCGCTCGCTTTTGTCACGCAAAATGTCACTTTGCCGCTCATGCGCGACAAAGTAGAAAAAACGCTCGCTGTCCGAATTTCAACTATAAAATGCATCTCCACAAGTCAATCTGACATAATTGCTCTCTCGGTACTGCCAAAGCTGTCAAATTCTCCCAACAAAATCTTCTTTTGGAATATTTTAAAACTAACTTTTGGGAGACTTAATAGCTGCTCAAAACTGTCAAATTGACTTTTGGTGACTTAAAAACTGCCAAAGCTGTCAAAATCTCCAACAAATCTTTTGGAATGTATTAAAACTAATTTCTGGGAGACTCAAAAGCTGTTTGAAACTGTCAGATTGATTTCTGGTAACTTAAAAACTGCCAAAGCTGTCAAATTCTCCCAACAAATCTTCTTTTAGAATGTTTTAAAACTAATTGCTGGTAGACTTAAAGCTGTCTAAAACTGTCAAATTGATTTCTGGTGACTTAAAACCTGCCAAAACTGTTAAAATTTCCAGAAAATCTTCTTTTGGAATATTTTAAAACTAATTTCTGGGAGTCTTAAAAGTTGTTTAAAACTGTCAAAATGATTTCTGCTGACTTAAAACTGCCAAAGCTGTCAAATTCTTCCAACAAATCTTCTTTTGGAATGTTTTAAAACTAATTTCTGAGAGAGTTAAAAGCTGTTGAGAAATGTCACTTGTCTACATTCTTATTGTTTAAAACTGTCAAATTGATTTCTGGTGACTTAAAACTGCCAAAGCTGTCAAATTCTTCCAACAAATCTTCTTTTGGAATGTTTTAAAACTAATTTCTGGGTGAGTTAAAAGCTGTTGATAAATAACACTTGTCTACATTCTTATTGGGAACGTTTATTCAGGACTACTTTGTCGGTATATTACATAACCAAACAAAATGCTGTACTACTGTGTAAAGGAATACACAAATAAAATAGGGCATTCATTTACTAAAATTAGATTATAGCAATAGCTCAAGAAGAATGGAAAATAACGATAAATTAAAATTAAAAAATTTAATCGTTATTTATTGAGTAGTATTGTAAATATAAAGTGTACATTTTATTATTTTTTGTTATGGTGGATGACCCCATTGTGGTGACTGTAGAAAAAATCTTGTGTGTTTTTCGAGCGCAAATGGACATTGTCGATTTCGAGAGCTCAATCGACAATGTCCCATTTTGCGATCTTAATACACAAATAGCTATTATTATGATGTACCTATTATTTTTTTAATAATTATGAAAATGTAACATTTTTTACTCGTACAGTTTATAAATACGTGTTCATAATAAAAATTTTCTACGGTAAATACAAAATATTATGTAATCACTAATCTGTGAATTTTATGTAATATGTTACGATTTTAAAATTTTGTTATTTATTATCCATTCTCTTTCCAAGAAACGTTATTTTTAAAATATATTATTAATATTTCATACAAACAAAATATTTTTACTTCGTTAATAAATTTGAAAATATTATTTGACGCGACGTTCAATAAATTGTTTTATTTTCATTTGTTCTAGGTAACCTATAAATTTGTACCATCCGACATATATTTACTTTTAGAATGTTTTTAGGTTTGTGACATGGAACAAAGTATGACTATTATCGAATAGATGGAGATCGTAAAATATACACATATTTCTACTTTATCGATTTAGTCATAATTATTCATTTCAGTGCTCACTAGCGCTCGTCCCGGCGCAGAAACAAAATACCGGGGGGTACCATTTCACCTTAAATTTAGCGCGCTAAGAAATCTTTCTGTTATAGATGGCAGCACAAGTCTCATAATTTTTAAAAAAAATATTTTAAAAATAAGTTCATGCGTTAGAAAGTAAAACAACATGATATTCATTAATAATAACTAGCTTTACAATTTTATTTATTAATTTTACACTTAAATTTATATGGTAACAAAGGCAACGTACACAAGCCGTATTTTTAGCAACCATGTTTGGGCCCCACAAGCACTTGTCAAAGTCACGTAGCCTCCCGCACCTCATAAGAAAGTTTGACTGAATGAGTGAAATAAGACCCTTTTTACTCGAATTGCAACAATTTTTTTTTACGTCTGCAACAAAAGTGTGAAAAAAGTGCCGTAACGTTTCATTATTTCACTCCGTAGCATTAAAAGTGCACTTTTTTCACACTTTTATTGTGTTAAAAAATACATACTTTATAAATATATTTTAATAAAAAAAGTGTACTTTTTTAACAGACATTATTTTTTTATTATTTCCAACTTTTCGGTACCATTAATAGCTGTTTTACATTCCACAATAAATTGTACAATTTTGTGACCTTCAATTTATTGACGAATTATCGGCAAGTGTAATATAGAAAAATTGTACAATTTATTTTGAAAATATATCACACAATAAATTGTTCTATTTTCTCATATTTTCTTAAAAAAAATTGGTTACTTTTCCAGTGCCAATTGTGTAATAATTGACATATTAAAATATTTCTGTTTGACGATTATGTATTTTTGTGTATCACTGAAGTTTTTATATTCTTGTGACATGTCACAATGGGGTATTCCGGTGATATGGAATTAATGCAAAATAATAACTTTTTTCTATAGTTTCCATCTTCATATTGTAGAAAAATATAATAAAACACGTTTAATAAAAAGTTTTAATTCATAATTTAATGTTACAAAATTGGAATTTTTACAGCTCTAGAAACGTCCTTTAAATTTGTGACGTCAAGTTGATAATCTGTTGCTCATTTCAAAGTAAATAATTTCGTTTAAAAACACAGATGGTGCGAGTAGTTAACACGCGCGGGTATATTTCTTGTTTGACATTTCGTCCACTTTATAATTATTACTCCTATTTTTACCATTAAACAAACATAGGACAAACACCGAAATACACGCTGCTACTAAAATCATATGTAAACAAGCAAATGGCTGTCATGAACATGTGGATTTAAGCGCTGAAGTTCGTTGCAGATGTCACCATCGAGTTGACGTCATAAGCGCGCCATGATAAGAAAATTTGAATTGCGATAAATTTTTTTTAAATTCATATCTCATGTGATGCATACATTTTCTTACGCAAAGTTAGATATTCAGAGTCCTACTGGTCTGTACTAATATAAAAAAATATTTTTAAAAAATGTCGGAATACCCCATTTCGTCGTAGAAAAAGAATAGAAACGAAATAAAAAGTTGACCTTAAAATATACTTGTTCATCAAATGCGGTTGGTAGCCCTTCTCCCACCAACAATAAATTGATAGAAAATCGTGTGAAATGCTTATATAAATTGTGCAATTTATTGTACGATTTATTGTGAAGTGTAATACGGGCTTAACTGGTGCCTTCTTCAGGGAAAATGACAAATAAATCTAAATGAATAATTAAATTAATTTTAATAAATAATTTATTTGTCATTTTCCGTGAAGAAGGCACCAGTTAATGGAGCCGAAACGTTAGAAATAATACATTTTACAGAACGAAAACTTAATAATTTTTAATTAATAAAGTATCTTTGTTAATTTATAGGAAAGTAATAATGATACTAAAAATCAAGAATGCCGTCTCGATGTGAAAGAAACATTCATGATGGACACTCAACTACACCTGGTCAGCGCTGATTCAAATGACGAACATACAACAACTAATTTTGAAGAAATTTATATTAAAGAAGAATCGCTGGAAGAAGATCACCAACACTGTGAATTTGTAGAAAATATTTTGTTGAGTATAAAGAAGGAAGAATATATATTTGATAATGATAAACAGATTGACAACAACTGACAATAGTAATAGGGTAGTTGCGAAAAAAATAAATGTTATTTTTTCCTATTAAAAAATTGTACATAAACAATATTACCTTTTTGGAAAGAGAAAAAAAATACTCTTTCAAATAAGATAATAAAAAAATATATGGTTCCATTTAAAAAATATGTATTTTGTCCCAAATTTTGGGAACCGCTGACACAATTTTACTCATTTAACCAACCTCGTATCTCTTCAAAGAAAAAAGTTACCAATAGTGAGCAAGCTTATTGAGACACCTGTATATATATATATATATATATATATATATATATATATATATATATATATATATACAGGTTGTCTCTTAAATAGGGGGACATGGCTTAACCACAGATTCCTGAGGCTAAAATAAGACGATTTAACCAAACTTGCTTCTACCGGAAAGTGTACCATTTAACCAGAATTCTGCTTCAAAGTTTTTCGAAAAAAAAATTATTTTGCTTATAATAATCGGACGCTTTATTCGATTTGGATGAAATTTGGTATGACAGTTTATATGGTTATGTCATTTTTTAAGGTGATACTTATTAGTGAACTACTAGTGTATGAAACTTAGATGTCCCAACATTAATTAGACCGTAACTTTTTAATGGCGAGGCCGAAATCATGAAATTATTTTTCTTTGGAAAAATACATTCAATAGTAAACTTTTCTCTCTCTGTGTAATTTGTGATATCTGTTACGGTTCACACAGAAAAAAATAAAATCTGAGTGTCCGCACTGCTAAATTTTTAAAATAAATTTAATCTAGCAGTCTATCCAAATGTCAAACAAGTAATTTTTAATGACAGTAACGAGTTGTCAATCTTCACAACTTGTTTAGGAGTAAGCTGAGATATGTAATAGTATCATTTATAATAATGGTAGGAAAATATTATTAGGCCACACAAACGGATGTTACTAATTTTAGAATATTGCGAAGAAAATTTTTGACAACCCGTAAAACAATTGTTACTGTCATTAAAAATTACTTGTTTGACATTTGGATAGACTGCTAGATTAAATTTATTTTAAAAATTTAGCAGTGCAGACACTCAGATTTATTTTTTTTCTGTGTGAACCGTAACAGATATCACAAATTACACAGAGAGAGAAAAGTTTACTATTGAATTTATTTTTCTGACGAAAAATAATTTTATGATTTCGGCGTGGCCATTAAAAAGTTACGGTCTAATTAATGTTGGGACATCTAAGTTTCATACACTAGTGGTTCACTAATAATAACAAGTATCACCTTAAAAGATGATGTATAACCATATAAACTGTCATACCAAATTTCATCCAAATCGAATAAAGCGTCCGATTATTATAAGCAAAATTAATTTTTTTTCGAAGAACTTTGAAGCAGAATTCTGGCTAAATGGTACACTTTCCGGTAGAAGCAAGTTTAGTTAAATCGTCTTATTTTAGCCTCAGGAGTCTGTGGTTAAGCCATGTCCCCCTATTTAAGAGACACCCTGTATATATATATTATAGGCGTATATTTAATAATCTTTATCTTTTATTTATCTTCAAATTCACAATTTTACAAAACAACTTGACATAAATATACATAAGAATAATTCACTTAATCAAAAACAACTATTTCCCCAGCTCCTAGTTTTAAAATAATAAAATACATATCATGGCTACTTCGCAAATAAAATAATTCTACAGTTTATATATATTTGTAAAAAAAAACATTTAATATAATTTTTTAGCAACTTTTACTAATAAAAATTGAATATAATGGCACAATCTTCAATTCTACGACAATAGCATTTAGTAAATAACTTTAAATATTAAATTATAAAATAATTTATTTTTGTACATCATCTTGCCTATGCGTAAAACAAGAACAATATTTTAATAACAATTTTGACATATTTAAACAAATGTCACTATCAGGAAGCAATGGACCCATAAACCATAACAAAAAATAATAAAATGTACACTTTATCCTTACAGTACTACTTAATAAATAACGATTAAGATAAAAAAAAAATTTGTTAATAATTACTTTGCAAGATATTTGAATTTATATCCAGAGCCACAGATGACGTCACACTATTGGTATTTTCTGGCGCAGCCTACTACAGAAACTGGTGTGAGAAAGATAACTATAGGTTTCTTTAAAAATCAAATCCAGCTATGCAAAGAACAATTATGACTTTTTGATACCATGAATTGCTTCAAAATTAAACGAACTTTCATTTAAAAATATTTTTAAAAAATCTGTTGTGGCCAGCACAAAACCTTCCGCCAATTCGATGTATTTTGTATATATCCCATACCAAAAGTTCCTTGAAAAAGATTCTGTATATCCTATAAAATTGTAACACGAACACACTATTTTTTACAAATTCTATACCGAAAGTTCCTTTCCTTATTTTATTAGGGGTCGCTGTTTCTTACTCTTCTCTTTTAATTATTCCTGTCCAACGCATCTTCTTCACACAATTCT
Organism: Ophonus ardosiacus; assembly: GCA_943142095.1. Lineage (NCBI taxonomy): Eukaryota > Metazoa > Arthropoda > Insecta > Coleoptera > Carabidae > Ophonus > Ophonus ardosiacus. The sequence goes on from OW964838.1 coordinate 27,729,819, forward strand.
TCCTCTCTCAAATCTTCTGCTACACAGTCCTTCCATCTTCTTCTCTTTGGAGGGACACTCTATCACATTCACACATAACTTTCTGACCCTATACTTTCAACTTTGGTTTTGCATTTGACACTGACATCTGTTAATTAAATTTTTCTGAATATATCTGTTGTTTCCATAATTTTAACAAAGCTGACTAATTTTTGAAAGTTAATCTCTCTTAATGTCTATAACTCTATATCTATTGAATATGAACGAAACTGTATAATCAAACCGTATAGAGAATAAGATATTCTTTCATATTGATAACCACAAAATGTCGAAAAATAATATTTAACTGCGTTTTTTCAAGAAAAACTGTTAAAAACTTCAAATAAGGGTACTTCTGGTGGATCAATTATAACCAAAATCTAATCAGCTCTTCATATGGATGTAAAGAAGATGAATACGAAAGAATTTTAATTTTTAGAATTGTAGTATTGGATTTATCGTCGGAAAAAAAATTGTCACACACAGACACACACACACACACACACATACAGACATCGTCTTAAAAATAGTAAATTCTTATTCTAGGGGCCCTAAAACGTGCTTATTCATTAAAAACTCACTAACGAATTTTTTGACCAAAGACAATACCTTCCTTACCTAAAGGTGACGGAAGGTAAAAATGATTTATAAGCCCATTACATTAAAATTAATAATGAAACCGGGCTAAGAAGATTGTATTGAGTCTAATGAAATTAAGGTTGGTAAAAATAATATATTTTCCATCATACATGAATATTAGATGTACAGAGTGATCCGATATAAATTTGATATGTTTGCAGTTCTAAAAATCAAACAGCTGTGAATAAGCACCTGTTATCAAAGTGTCAAATATTAGTTTACAACTAGATATTAATGAAATGAATGATGTAAAGCAATAGATATATGCAAAGGAACTTAATATAGTTTGCAGGGTAGGTATGTACCGTGAGTATATTTTAACGTGAAACATTGGGTTTATCATATCCATGGTGACGACTCGACATTTGATTGACAGCAATGTATTTGTCCCATTTAAAATGAAACATAGGGAACTAATTTGACATATTATATTTAAATATTGTAAGAAATTTAGCCGAGTCAGAAAACCACTCGAGAGCACTACACTAAACATATTTCGGGCACAAGCACACAGTATTTTTTCTACATCTAAATTTAATTTTTAGAAAACAGGTATAATTATTTAACAAAATTAACCTCTAATGACATCTTGTCAATATGACAGATAACCGTTGAATTTTCTTATAAGTTACGACTTGACATTTGATTGACAGCAATTTGCCTGTCTCATTTAAAATAAAACATAGCGAATGCATGTGACAGAAGTATTACATTTAGATATTGTAAGAAATTTAGTCGTCAGAAAATCACTCAGGCACTAGGTGTATACAATAATTTAATTTAGAAAGCAGGTATAATTATTTAAACAAAATTAACCTCTACTGACGTTTTATCAAATGTCAAATTCTTTCCCTATGTTTCATTTTAGATGGGACAGACAAATACATTGCTGTCAATCAAATGTCAAGCCGTAACTATGGATATGACAAATCCAATGTTTCACGTTAAAAAATACTCACGGTATTTAAATTAATAAAAATTAAAAGCAGGAGGTATTGTTTGACCACATCCGATTTTTTTATTTGCTTATTCGAGTCAGTATTTTTTTCTGAATGAGGTATTGCAAAAAATATTAACATGTCTATTTTATTCGTTAATACGAATATTTTAACTTCAGTTTTTTTTAATATAACAGTTTCTATAAAAGTTTGTTTATTTGGATTAGAAAAAAAACAATTTAAAGTATTATGCATTCAAAACGTTGCCGAAATTGTGACGTATCCGGGTACAAGCCAATGAAAAACCAAGTTGTGCTATAGATCTTACATGATTGGATCTATCACTATGTCTTATGAGAAAATACATATCAATTAAAAAAAATAATACAAATGTCTGAATATGGCTAAATGTAATTAATATATAATTAATTTAATTAATACGGTATTCGACATATTTTATGTAATAAAATTTAAAAACTTCGATATGTTTAGGAGTAAACTTACTAAAACTAAATTACAACGTTTGTGGTTCTATTGGGCTTCCAAAATTACAATGCGCCACTGGTGGTAGATTTCTGAACTGAGTGAAGTGTACATGTACCATATACCTATTAGACTAATATACTGCTAATCCCCTATCTCACCAATGTGTTGTGCATCCGTTAAAGAATATGAGATAGAAGATATATCTCCATCGCTCACAAGCGATACAGTAATTTGTATGCGCATGCTCGTGAAACTAAAATATATTTCTAAGCGGTCAGGAAAATTTCCTTCCAAGTAACAATTTTGTAATTAGAATTAAATAAATAAATATACAAATATCAACAAAGTAAAGAATTCTTATACATAATATTATCATTATAATTTAATATTATTTATGTATAATAACATTACTATAGCGCGAAATTTAAAATTCAATGAAATTATGATAACTAAACAAATATTTTAAATTATATTAAATTATGTTTTATACAATTAAGAGATTTCTCACTGTTTAAAATTGAGCAAAAATTTTCTAGGTAAGAAATACATGGGGAGTAAAATTATGTTTTCAGCGTTATGAACTGAGTTTAAATTTGGCGCCTACAATTGACCGTTACATTTTTCTGGTCTATCACACTTCAAATAACGCACGTGGTTTACAGGAAACTTCAACTTTCAAATCCCACTCTTTCGTTATCTCTGTTAGCGGCGCCAGTAGCCAATAGAATTATAGAATGCGAGCATGCGCATCCAAAGCACTGTATCGCTTGTGAGCGATGGAGATGTATCTTCTGTTTCATATTCTTTAACGGATGAATCGCGGAGGATTAGCAGTATATTAGGCTAATAGGTATATGACATGTACAAAGGTGGTTGTTTTATTCAGGGCACAGAACATCTACACTATCATGATTCAGGGATTGTATTTACTTGTATACGAATTTTAATACGCTTTTATTTTCGGCTATTATTGTTTTATTCTTAGTAGGATTTGAATTACTGCTAATATAACAGGTAAGTTTTTGTTTTTTATAAAATTAATGAACAAATTAGGAGATATGCAATTTATAGGTTAAAGTTACGATGGAGTTTTCTCCGAAAATATTTACCACATATTATGTGGTCACTATTTATTACTTGCTGACCTTCCACCATATTTCTAGATGATACACTACAATTCCTAAATCTACAAATAGTATCTAAATCTAAACAAAGAAAATTGTTCATTATGAAAGAAAAACAATTAAATAAAAGTAAAGCTATGTAGATAGAAATTAATATATGTACAACTACGGCAATGTAATACAATCTAAATAAACGAAATCAAGTGTTTTTTTTATTAAAAAAACTAATATACTGTTAATTAAAATATGACTAAAATACTCTTAACCTACAAATACTTACTAAAATTAACCCTATTAACTAAAATATTATTAAAACTATCACTAAATTGTTACTACAAGAAAGATCAAACTCAATTCTACCGAAATTAACAAAAAAAAACACTATACTAAATCCGAAATTAAATTAAAAACTACGAAAATTAGTCGCACACCAATTGCACTCTTATGGAAGCCAGCAAAAAATGTACCATTCGTTTGAATTTTGACGTCAGCGCCATCTCTTGATAATTTGGAAGCCCATACGCGTTTGAAGTTTAAAAGGACAACAAACGCCACGGAACGGAACATGGTGTTATCTTATTGGATGGTACCCGTTTACGTCAGTAGACAAGGGGAGAAGCGGTGCAAAACTGCTGCTTCCCCGAGAATATCACTTTTAATAATTATTTTCTCTTTTTAGAGATTACTTTGAATAAAAATAAAAAATACGGGATAAATATTTTTTAGTTTTCTATCAAATAATGCAAAGAAAAAAAAATCGTGCAATACCTCATTCAATATGAAATACCCTAATATTACGAAATATTTGAGAAAAATGCAAAATTAAATATCTATAATTTTTATTTAAATATAACTACACAAAATGTGCGAACTTATTCTAATTCTTCAATATCAGACATTTCAGTATCGGAAGAATCACTTGTTTCACTTTCACTCTCACTATGACTGTCATTGCCAGTGCCACCGAAGTTATCAATAATTTCGTCGACAATTAAATCCAATTTGTATTCACTTTTCATGTAAAATTCCTCAATTTGTTTTGTGTGTTCAAACCGTGATTTCCACTCTTCGGCAGAGGAAGTTTCAAAAAATTCATCGCACAGTCTTTCGACATCTTGGTTGCTAAAATTGACATTTTTTTGTGCAATGTATTGTTTTAATGAAGCACATACTAATTCGGTAGGATTTAAGTCTGGGTGGGATGGTGGCAGTCTTAAAACGTTATGTCCTTTATCCAACAATAATTTATCAATTTCATAATTTTTGTATTGCGGTTTATGGGTTTTGATTATAGCATACAATTCGGGTTTTAACATGTCATCGGTGAATGCAATATTTTTACGCATTAACCAACTTTTCATATCCCTTTTTGTGGAATATGATGTAGGACATTTTTCAATTTGTACATTATGATATGGAGTGTTATCTATGACAAGCACACTTCTAGGGGGCAGATTCGGAATTAAAATTTCTTGTAGCCATTTCTTATAATTTACTAAATTCATTTCAACATGGTTATCTCCCGTTTTACAGTTGGATTTAAATTTTAAATATGCATTTTTCACGAAACCATTTTCACCACCAGCGTGCACTATTATGAATATGTCATCTTTTCCATTTGTATGTGAGTGTGATGTGTGTATATGGGTCTCACCAATGTAAATTATCGGCCGCTTTTCTTTTCTGTAACGTGCAATATTCCGTAAAAAAGTTATACGTAACAACCTTATTTTATTTTTTTCCATTAAAATTTTTCTGCTGTTTTTGATCTTCCACCACCGAAATCCTAAACTATGAATTGCTTTTCGTAAACTTTCGTGACTGCCCTGATAACCAATAGCTTCTCTAAATTTTTTAAGAATATTCCGAAGAGTAGGTACGTCTTTGTCTGTGACAAAAAGATTTATTATGGTTCTTCGCAATATACTTTTATCGGAATCTTCCAAATTTGACTTTAAGGCACGTTTCGCTCTTTTTTTATTGGGAGTTCTAAATGAAGAACTTTCGCCAAATTCAATTAATTTCATTTCTGAATTAATTTTTTGAACTGTGCGACGACTTAAACCAACGGCTTTTGCAACGCGTTCTTGGACTTTACGTAGTGGAATTACAGGTTTCACTACATCCTTCTCCATAAATTTTAAAACATTTGCGACAATTTCTTTGCTTTGTGAAGTTAAAACTTTGTTTTTCACTTTCGAGTTGAAAGGCATTTTCAACGTCCTTTTCTTAAATGTGCATCCAATGACCCAACCTTAAAGCGCATGGATATTCTTGTCTTGATCACGTGAATGGAATTGATTTTCTATAATCTGTAAAAACAATTGCATAAGTAAAGCTTCTGTTTACTGCTACATACATATATCAACATGAAGTTAAAATTGAGAAAATTCAAAGAGTATAAGTTTTTACCTCTCGCTAAGAGAGGTATTGGAATCATGCTAAAAATCGCATATCCAGATTTTAGTGAATAAGCACGTTTTAACATTTTTACGATGATGACCGTGTTTGTGTTTGTATGTTGGAACCACGGTTTTTCAAATACTATAAGACATGTGCGTGCCTGAGTGTCTGGTCGCGAACCTGGGGGAACCGGGTTCGATCTCGACAGACGCCAAATATTTCCACTTTTAAATGGCACAAAAGTGACCCCTGTGGTGCACTCTCCACACCAGCTATGAGTGTCCGTGAGGTGACGCCTGGTAAGCGCCCACACGGTAAAATATATCGTCATCATTACCGATGTCTACATGTGTTGTAGATACTGGCACACCCAGAAATGGGTAATATGCCGTTATGATATATTTATTTATTTATGTTTAACTACGGTTTCCTCAATCTGACATTAATGGGAAGATCTGTTTCGGTTTTGGTAACAACTGGACAACCGGAAGTAGTAAATTCTTAAAAAAATATTCTAAATATTATTGAACAAATGAACAAATTATGTAGTCGTTTTTACCTCTCGCTAAGAGGTATTGGAATCATGCTAAAAATCGCATATCCAGATTTTACTGGATAAGCAAGTTTTAAGGTCCCTATAATCCGATTATAACATTTTTACGATGATGTCCGTGCGTGCGTGCGTGCGCGCGTGTGTGTGTGTGTGTGTGTGTGTTTGTGTTTGTGTGTGTGTGTGAGTGGATGCTGGAAGAGCTGATTAGATTTTGTTAACAATTGGACAACCGGAAGTAATAATTTATTTTAAATATAATTTTTTGGAAACATTTATCTTCCTTATTGTTTTATTAATTAAATATTTAAAAATATAGGTAAAATGCATATATCCATCAGATATACCGCCAATCTTGTTAATGAATTGGAAGAATCTCTGACATTTAGGAACTTCCTCATACAATGAAAAATAGATATAATTAGAAATATATGTGTGCAGAAGATATGTTAAATACAATGGGGAAGTTTAGCGATTTTTTAAAATTTTTTTATTCCATGGGAAATGACTTGAAAAATGATGTAACATGTTTTATTTTTTTCAAAAAAGCCCAGATTTTCCCGAAAAGCCGATTTTAAGCTGTGATGACGTCGGTAGAGGCTTGGCGCAACGTATGTCGACTGATACATTGACGCACGCGGTTACAGTTACCAGTGAAGCGCTTTTACGCTTTGTTACGACCTACGTTCAAGTGGTTCGATTTCATCGTTCTGTCTGAGTTTGCGCATAACTGACTTGTGACGTACTTAGAGTTTACCTAAAGAATATTAATTATAAATAAATGGAGCAATAATTTTAATTTTTAATTTCAATTTTAGCAGTCATTTGTGTTATATTTGTGAGAAAATAGTATGTTATGTAGAATTTGTACCATGCTAAACTTCCCCATTAAAACAATATTTTGGTAAAGTTCTGAAATTTTTTGTTATAAAACGACGGTTCGATAACAAAGTACAATACAATACTTATACAGTGTGCCCCATTTAGAAGTGCCACCATTGGGATCTCGAGAACTATAAGAGATACGATGACGGTTAAATGGAACTTTTTGTGCGCATTGGGGAGGCCATCTCAGATGTGTTTTTGTTTTCCCAAAAATTCTCATAGGGCACTAGATAATGACGAAAGACTGAATATTGTTGATTTTTTCTTTTTCAAATAACTTCTAAACTATTAGTAACTGACAAAAACATTTCAAATATAAAAGATAGATATTTTTATTAAATAACCAGTGGCGTACGAAATAAATTTTTATATCCGTAAATTTTCGAGATATAACACAAACTTATATTTTTTTAAATGGAACCCATATCTTATTTTAATCTCAAAAAATAATATTTTTCTTCTCTTTTCAATGATGTAAGGGTTATTATGTTTTCTATTTGTTTTGCTCCTAAAATTTATTTTTTTTCTTTATTTTTGTGAATTTTCTTATTATTTCTCAAAAAAAAAATAATATTTTTATTAATTATATTGTAATTGATCGATATAATTTATTTTATGCCTTTATTACTTAATATTTTTATTCTAGACTCATAATTACAAATTACATTATAATGTGCCAACGGCGACCTGATACAAAATATAAAAATTTATTTGATAAGAGTTTTGAGTAAATTTTCTAACGAAATAAATTATTTAAATATATGGAGTATTTCTAAATAGAAATCTACCAATATTTGCAAAATAATTGTAAATTTAATACAAAATAAGGAAAAAATAATAATTTTGAAGGCAAAACAAATATAAAACATAATAACCCTTACAATATTGAAAAGAGAACAAAATAGTTATTTTTTTGAGACTAAAATCAGATATGGGTTCCATTTAAAAAAATATAAGTTTGTATTATATCTCCAAATTTTACGGATATAAAAATTTGTTTCGTACGCCACTGGTTAGTTAATAAAAATATCTATCTTTTATATTTGAAACGTTTTTCTCAATTACCAATAGTTGAGAAGTTATTTGAAAAAGAAAAAAAATCAACAATATTTAGTTTTTCGTCATTATTTAGTGCCCTATGAGAATTTTTGGAAAAACAAAAGCACATCTGAGATGGCTTCCCAAAGGTGCACAAAAAGTTCCATTTAACCGATATCGTATCTATTATAGTTCTCGAGATCCCAATGATGGCACTTCTAAATGGGACACACTGTATAACAGAATGGAAATGGAGAGAGATATTGCGCTGGCCACAACAGATTTTTTTTTAATGGAACACCTCATTTTTACTTCCCGCTACCATTGGTAAGAGAAGTATTAGGGATCGTGCAAAAATCACATATCGAGATTTTGGTAAATGACCAAATTTTAAGTTCCCTAGATTCCGATTTTAACATTTCCACGATTATGGCTGTGTGTTTGTGATCATGTGTCTGTGGGAGTAATAACAAAACCGCAGTAGATAAAAGCACTTAACTAAACTAATTGCTAAACTAAAAACAAAAGTGAAAAGAAAAAAACAATGGACGCCGGCCGTTATTTTTTATAAGTCTCCTACAATTAAAAATTAAGTCTTCCTAGGAAACTAACGGGGGCTTTCCAATGAGGTCATGCAAAAAAAAATAATTGTACCTTTTTTCTGTTTAAATCGAAAAAGGATAGTCTAATTCATCGATCAGTATGATTAAATTATTTTTTATTTATATTTTTTGTTGTATAAAATCGTTTTAAAGTATGGTATTTTTAAAAAGTTGCAAAAACCAGCCATGTTTTGTCGTCACAACGTTACGAACGAAGTTCAGACTCATTTCAAACAAACATTTTATATGGACACATCATTTCTAAAAGAAAAATATATATAAACTATAAATTGAGGATTACATATCTAAATATGCTATATTATATTAATATAATATCGTTCTATTTATTTTTATAAATATAATTTTCATTTGGCGTGAAATTATCTACGTTACATCAGATGTTTCTTTCACTTTTGAATCTTTGAATTAGACGGTAGGAGGTTATAAACGCATATCAGACATTGAATATATTCCAGAATATTATTTTATTCTTTATTTTGGCACGAAACAACGTTCCATCGACATGTTTACTTTCATAAATTTTAGGTTATCTTTAAATGTCACTTTGACGTTTAAGACAATGTGAAAATCAAAATGGTCGTGCTTCTCACTCTGTGACGTCATCGGACAAGGGACGAAGCGGGGGTCTTCAGCCGCATTTTAAAGAATGTCATTTTCAATTATAATTTTTTCATGATTAAAGATCGATTTGAGGAAAAATAAAAAATACGGGTCTATTATTTTTCACTACTCTATCGATTAAAATTATAAAAAAAAGTCGTGCATGACCTCATTATGCGACAGAGACACTGTGTTGCGCAGCAAATGGAACGCATTTTAATTCGCTAAATGTGCACCAGATTGCGTCTCTATGAATATTTTGCTCTTTTTGACTTACAGATTTGTTCGGAATTGACCTATAAGAATAAAATAATTTTTCTTGTAAAACTTAGCGAGTATCATTTATTTATTTGTAAAAAAAATATTTTAGAATATATTTTTAGAGATAGATTACAATAAAAGTAATTATTATCAATATAATTTAATTTATTTATGTTACTTAACAGACATTTTCAGAAAATATGTATGAAATTCCGATTTGGTACTTTAGTTAAATAAATTTATAGGTTAACACGGGTTAACAAAATAAACATCACACGGCGAAACAACAATTTCTTGTGTCAGGCAGTGTTCGCTTTGGCTGGTAGCACAAGCCCTGTTTTAACTAAAACGCTGTTTTAAGAAATGTCAAATTTCATTATTTAATAATAAAAATAAATAGTATCAAATTTATGAAAATATGATTTTAAACCAGAACATAGTTAGTATTCAAACAAATATTTTTAAAAAAATCGTTTTTTAAACATAAGGTTCAAATTAAATATTGAAATTTGAATTTGACATTTCTTAAAACAGTGTTTTAGTTAAAACAGGGCTTGTGCTACCAGCCTTTGTGTCGTACACTGTGCTCTGTGTCTAATTGGAAGGCCCCCGTATCATCTTGATGGACCGTTGTCAAGGAGAATTTATAAATCAACATAAAAATTGTTCAGTATGACAAAAAAAGAACAATTTAATACTCTTAAAGGTTTAAATTTTGTTATTACGAAAAAAACTTGAACGCCACACGTCCGATATGCAAATAACGAACTCGACTGATTATAAACCTCGTCTGTCGCCTCGGTTTACAAACCTCAGCCCCGTCCGTTATTTGCCTCATATCGGCCTAATGACTTTAATAACTATAATAGTATTAAAACACTGCATTATATTTTCTAACTAAATATATTTACGTTGAAATAATATGAAAAAAATCTGTTGTGGCCAGCACAAAACCTTCCGTCAATTCGATGTATTTTGTACATATCTTACACCAAAAGTTCCTTGAAAAATATTCTATATATCCTGTATAATTGTAACAAGAACACACTATTTTTACATATCCATACTGAAAGTTCCTTTGAAAAGATTCTAAAATCTAATAAAATTTTAATACGAATACGAACGTACATTATGTATTGCACTTAACACTTCCTCCTTCTTCAACTTTGCCCTATTTTATTAGAAGTCACTGTTTCTTACTCTTCTCTTCTACTCATTCCTGTCCAAAGCACCTTCGTTACACAGTTCTTCCTCTCTCAAATCTTCTGCTTACAGTCCTTCCATCTTCTCTTTTGCCTTTCTCGTACTTCTGGCATTATAAGTTTCTATCTTGAGGCGAGGCCGCAAATGCAAGTCACTGGCGAGCGACACTCTGTCACTTATATCACTTTCAGATCACATTCTTTCCACTTTGGTTCTGCACTTGCCACTGACATCTGTCAATTAGAGTTTTTTTTAAATATTTCTGTTGTTTTCATAATTTTTGCAATGCTGACTGATTTTCGAAAGTTAATCTCTCTTAATCTCTCTATAACTCTATATCTATGGAATATGAAGGAAAATGTATAATCGAACCGTATAGAGAATAAGACATTCTTTCTATTGATAATCACATAAAATGTCGAAAATGATATTTAACTGCGATTTTTCAAGAAAAACTGTTAAGAACTTCAAATAAGGGTACTTCCGGTTGACCAATTATAACCAAAATCTAATCAGCTCTTCATATGGTTGTAAAGAAGAGGAATATGAAAGAATCATAATTTTTAGAATTGTAGTTTTGGAGTTATCGTCGGAGAAAAATTTGTCACACACACACACACGGACACACACACAGACACACACACAGACACACACAGACACACACAGACACACACACAGACACACACACGGACACACATACACACATACAGACATCATCTTAAAAATAGTACATTCGTATTGTAAGGACCCTAAAACGTGCTTATACATTAAAAACTCACCACCGATTTTTTTGACTAAAAACAATACCTTCCTTTTGACGGAAGGTAAAAATATATTTACAATTTAAATTGTCTTCTTGGTAAAGAAGATTTCAATATGGACTATGTAGCTATGTAGGTATTTCATTACGAATTATACCGAGATTGATACACTAGTATAGTGATGTTTTCCTTCAGAGAAGTTAAACAAAGCTGCTTTGAAAGCAGTTAATGATGACAATGACGGAAGAAATGATGTTTGGATATGCACTTTAGAATACTTTCAAGATTTTAGTCGTATTTATTACATAAATATTTCTATAATTAAGAATATTAATAAAGGAGAATAATTATAAAAACAATTTATATATGCTACAGATACAGCACTCGTAATATAAGTTATATAAACTTTTATTATAATAATTATATTTGAAACTTACCAAATTTTACAAGTCAACCGTCAACTCGTATTTTTATTTGAAAGGTTAGAATATGTTTGCACTATGATTTAAGTAGTTGACCACTAGATAACTCTGCAGCTCTATTAGTGAAATATATAAAAAAATATATCGCTGTTGCTTTTGTAGGTTATTATGAATCAAATGTTGCATTAAATATAGTAAAATTTTAAAATAAATTCGTTTTGATGTATGTATAAATCAAGCTTTATACTTCAGCGCCATCTATTACACAACTTTGGATCTTAAAAACAATGGCTGGTAGCACAAGCCCTGTTCTAACTAAAACGCTGTTTTAAGAAATGTCAAATTCAAATTTCAATGTTTAATTTCACCCTTATGTATAAAGAACGATTTTTTTTTTAAATATTTGATTGAATAGAAACTATGTGCTGCTTCAAAATTATATTTTAATATATTTGATGTTATTTATTTTTGTTATTAAATAATGAAATTTGACATTTCTTAAAACAGTGTTTTAGTTAAAACAAGGCTTGTGCTACCAGCCAATTTAATCAAGAATTTCCAACACAACTCGAGCCCTAGGGTTATTTTATTAGAGTTTTGCATAATAACTATGGGTATAAAAAGGCTTGAAGTACAAATCTCTAACTTACAAATCTTGCCGTTTACATTTCTTGCTTTTTACATTTTCTAATGGCCAAATCTATCCTTTTACATTTCTTGCCTTTTGCAAATCTCGCCTTTTACAAATCTGTCCCATGAAGTTGTAGCATTTTGAGCCATGTTCCCAAGAGAACATTTTACATGGACATACACACCAAATCAATGACCTCTGTACACTCCGAAAATAAAATATATATTTTGAAATATAATTTACAGGACCACGTTCTTAAAATTATTTTATTTATCAATAATTTCAATTCGAAGGAAATATATGAAATAATAACTTATATAAAACAAAAATAATAATGCTTTATTATTCAGAAATGAAAAATGCAGTATGAGTATGAACCAGATGAACTGTTGCTGCTGTAACCTAACCTAAATTAACATTGTTTTATTTTTGAACAAATGAAACAGATGTGATATTTAACAAAAATGGGACAACGATGCAGCTCAAGCTATAGAGCGTGACTATGCCGAAGCTACAAAAATTAAGGAGTTTTGTCATGTAAAAAAACATTTGTCCAGTGAAAATAAGCTCCTCAGCACGAACGAATAATATGCTTTTACTGGACTATAAGAAATTCAATGAATATATAAATGGAAAACGAAGAATTTGTTTTTATTTTTAAACTTTTATTCCTTTATAGCTGTTCAACAGGAATATTATCTTTATATTGGATGTGTATTGTATTATAGTATTATTAGTAGCACTGCATGTAGATACAAAATGGTTGTTTGTGTATGTATACTCCAAAGTAAATAGCATAGAAAAGAGAGTATGTATTGAGTATTGGTAAATAGACGTTTGTTCTTACAGGCATGTGCAGATTAATCTTGATGACATATGAATAATATGTCGTTCCATGAGATTAAAATTGGTTTACTTTATCATTACATGATGAAAAATTGTTTCTTTATTGTTCTTTTTATTACCAGTATTTTAATGTAGGCGAAACAAATTCTGCTTTGGCTGTGTTCATAAACAACGTCGATAAACCTTTACAAGAAATTTCAACTTTGTATAGAACTACAGATAACAACGAAATCCTATTCCTTTTCTAATTTTCATTTAGATCTTAAAAATGGTAAACTGATCAGTTTAATTCCTGCTTCCATTGTTTCTTTTTCAATGTGAAAACCATTACAGCATTATGATTTGGTTCAAGCTTTTAATTATATCATTTTATTATCAAAAATTGTTTTGTCTGACGTTCTTTCTCCGTATGCTGGACTTAGGTAGCTAACAGTGCCTGCCGGAGTGATTCCAATTAAATATTTTAATGTATGGGTAGATGTTTAATATGAATATTATCTGATTCTGCATTTTAGACAACTTGGAGATTGCACGAATATTTCTGTAGTCTAGAACTACCCCTGGATCTGTATACCTATAAAAACAAGAGGGTATATTATTTCTATTTTCTTCAGTGGTAGACCAATAAATTAAAGCGTCAAATGCAGATCGGCAAAATTAACTGAAGGATTTTTTTTTAAATTAGTTCGATGTATTAAAAACCTTCCTGACATAACTTTAAATGATAGATTTAATTTTAAATCTAGTAAAGCAGATTTATATTTTTGTAAATATATCATTGATATATAAATGCTTATTATCTTCCAAAACATTTTCTACACACGTTATAAGAGTATTGAACACATTAATATTTATTTTAGTATAAGTTCTAAATGGTTCTTCTGAGTATTGAAGTATTGATTCAATAGTTTCCCTGTCTATATTCAAAATATTGCACTGTATACCAATACTATTAAGTTTTTATGTCTTCTAAATACTAATTTTTAAAAGATATTCTTTAGCCTCAAATTTGAAAATATCACGAAATATCCATTAGATATTTTATAATTAAATATTAAAAATTGTGTAATATTTTGACGTGATCTGAAACAGAATGTGACGTCAGTGTACATACAATATAACTGTCGCCAGCTTTTATATTTTCGTTTGGCGCGAAACCCTAAATCAAATCAGAATTTATGTGGTTCTTATGGAAGCGCATTTTCAATTTATATTATTAAAGCTATTCTGTGTTTCTTAAGTACAATTTTGAGTTTCTTACTAACTGTTAACAATACTTTTTGCTTTCTGTACAGTAAAAGTAAAAAACAAAATAAAAAGTTAAGCATAATTTCATTTTAAAGAAAGTAGGATTGCAAATAGTAACGTATGTCGAACTTGGTGCAGTTAGAAATGACTACAGTGACAGCTCAACTGAATTTTTGTACGTTAGTTTTGGATTTGACGCTGTTTGTCTTTAAAGTTATAATATAATGTGGTTATAAGTTTTTCGTTTTTGTTATTTGCGATGTCTGAAAGGGTTATTAAGTAGTCCGCAATTTATAATTTATTTGCTGACGATTTAAATTGTCACGAAAACAGCTACGACCTACGTTTTAATGAATTTGCACTTGTTGCTTTAATTGTTTAATTACAGATTATTCAATAATGTTGGGTGTTTGTAAAACTCAGGTCCGGCTTTATGAACGTCCATTTAAAATTTAATTCCAAAGTGAATTTAATTAAATATAACTCAATTTTTTGTCAGTGATGCGATGATTTTAATGACAAGAATATGAAAACTGATTCGGACTTGTTCATTTTATTAAATTTACTATAAATCTAAAATTAAATCGATGCTTATAACACTGGCCCAAAATTGATTACTTATGATGGATTGATTATAGTTTTATATTAATGATATGAATTTAATACAAACGATATTTCTGACAACATATGATAATCTACAGGTTAGTTTAACAAATTATTGTAAATTTTACCTTATTATAAGCTTTTGAATATAAATAAATAAAATAAATATCAAGTTAAGTTCTTCTGTGATGAGCTAAAAGAAAACTCAACCTTGTTTATAAAAAAGAGGTAAATAAATCCATAGTTATTTACGATACAAGTACGCAAAATTGGTCTTTAGTTATGAATGGGTCAGATTTAAAAAAAACGAGAGCAGCGAGGGCATAAGTTTTAAGGCCGTGAGAGACTAAATATGTTTTATGTATGTACGATCAAAAAACCCAATAAATATAAAAATAATAATAATAATACAAAATTAAATAAATTAGAAAATCAAGCATTAATCTGTTAAACGTCAAAATTTGACAAATTATTTCTTATATTTGTTTCAATCAAAAAACTATTTTCTACATGGTTGCCGTATGTTTTCAAATTTAAAAAATGCTGCTTTAGAAGAATTAAAAACTTAATTGATATTAAACGTTTAGCTACGTACATAAAATTTTACACAATTCTTCTTGAAAGTGAACAGCAATGATATTTTTTAAAAGACTTTTTAAAAAACGGTTAGTTCTAGTTGCACATTTACAAGTTTGATGGCTTCGTGTGGCTTTATGAAGGACGGTACAAATTTTTTGGATTATCGACTCAAAATTAATCAAAGAATCGTTTTACCTGAAGCTTTTCATCCAATTTCAGAACACCTATATATGTACAGGTGGAACAAATTCGAGTTCCTTATATGAAAAACTTTCTTATTATGCACCCTACAGAAAATTGATGTAGGTCTTTATGGACCAACTTTTTGAGCTACAGGCTACAATTTGTTTTTCGTTTATTTTGAAAATACCTCATATCTCGCTTATTATAAGAGATACAGAAATATTGTTTTTTCACTACTAGCCTAGGAACCCACTATTATTTACCTTTATTTAACATGAGAAATTGTTTTTCCCTACCGCTTGCTTGTAACCATGGTAACCTAGGTCAATAATAATTTATTATTAACCTTGGTCTATAATGCAAACTGTCACTTTTCAATCAAACTCAAGCCTCCAAATCCAAATATTATTTAACTCATTAAACTCAAGAAAGGTGTTAAGTATATAATTTAAATTTGCCGCTTAATTTTAAATTGACCTACGGTACCGCCTCGCCCGGCGCCGGCCACTGGCTGTTTTGGAAAATGTGAAACATGTGTAGATGTATAATGAATAAATCACTATTTTTTTGTATTTGTAGGTAAATACATTTCAATAGATTTATTTAAAAATAATAATAAACTAATAAGGCTGCTGACTGTAACAGAACAAAGTGTTTTTATTAAATAATTAAATCAAATTCAAATCAAGGCCCATAAGTGAGGTTATCAAACCAACGCAATGCGCGAAACGTCAAATAAAAACAAATGCAGCATACTTTGTTTTTGTGAATTTTAACAAATAAGTAAAGCAATTATTCATGTCAAAATGATTTTTATTATCAATACAAAAAATTCAAATAGGATTTATGTGCTAGTAGTGAAAAAATAGTATATAAACCACGGTTGAGAAGATCATTATTGACCAGGCGCCTTGTATCCCTCGGGCTGCGCCCTCGGGTTACAATAACGGCGCTGGGTCAATAGTGATTATCTTCTCAACCTTGGCGTATAATATACTATTAGATAATTTTTACATAGATTTTTACGTAGAATAACGTGGTGATTTTTTCAAAACTTAATAATTCTCGAGATATAACAAAACATCGTTGAGAAGCTTATAAAATAAGTAAAAAGATGAGCTTATTTTCAACATATGTTCCCATTTAAAAAATATTGTTTGTGTTATATCTCGAGAATTATGAAGTATTGAAAAAATCTACTTACTATTCTACGTAAAAAAATGTATAAAAATTATCTAAACAATTTTTCTGTGTCTCTCATAATAAGCGAGATATGAGGTATTTTCAAAATAAACGAAAAACAAGTTTAAGTCTGTAGCTGAAAAACAAAAGATGATCAAAAATTTTTTTCTAGTGTAAACTGTCTCCACTTATTTAAAATGTTAACGGCAATTTTTTTATTAATATTATAGCGCTGGGCAATTTGTCTGATCGGTATTCCTTCTTCCACTCTAACAATTACCGAACACTTCACAATATTGCAAATTGGTTGCTTTTTTATTTCAATTCGATACCTTAATTTTTGATAAATCAAAGTGACAAATGTCATAATTGAAAAGCCAAATTCAATCAACTAAATCTTACAGAAGAAAGTTTACTTGATTTTTCTCACGGAACAAAAACAACTAAGGAAAAGTGACTTCATATTCCGTTGTTAATACAGACCGCGGCTGTGTAATGTACCGGTTACAAACAAATCGGCAGAGTGGCGCGAGAATCAGGCCTCCCATGTGTTAGATCTAAACTACATTGAATTGTATATTAAAGTCAGTGTCAATTTGATTTTCTGAGAGAATATCTATATTATTTAGTTAGAAAAATGGCGAACAGTAAGTGCTGTGTCCCGAACTGTATCTCAAATATAATACAAATAATAACTAACGTAATTGTCGGTGTTTTTTTTTTTTAAATTAAAGATATTTTGTGGTTCTTTTGCTACATAGCAAGACATATTTTCTGAAATATTATATTGTTTTAATGTCAAACGAAATAATTCATAGCTTTACTAGCAATACGAGAAAAACAAATAAGTTTGAAAAGAAATGATGTCATTTGTTTATCAGAGTTTAGAAATGAGACACAAAAAAAATTACCGCAATTTTTAAGAATAATCGGCGAATTTTCCAATCTAGATAAATAATAGAAATTTACTGTTAAATTTGAGTTATTTTTATACTGTTAAATATTCATGTTTAGCTAGAAATAAAGTTACGTTATAATCTTATAATGATATAAATGAAAAATAAAAACTTGCTCCATTATTGTTGAAACCGACAATGTCTATTTGCGCTCGAAACAGACACAAGTGTTTTTCTACAGTCGCCACAATGGGGGTCGTCCACCATAACAAAAAATAATAAAATGTACACTTTATATTTACAGTACTACTCAATAAATAACTATTATATTTTTTAATTTTAATTTATCGTTATTTTCCATTCTTCTTGAGCTATTGCTATAATCTAATATTAGTAAATGAATGCCCTATTTTATTTTTATATTCCTTTACACAGCAGTACGCCATTTCGCTTGGTTATGTTATATACCGACAAAGCATTCCTGACTAAAAGTGGCCATTAAGAATGTAGACAAGTGACATTTCTTAACAGCTTTTAAGTCCCCCAGACATTAGTTTTAAAACATTCAAAAAGAAGATTTGTTAGAATTTGACAGCTTTGGAAGTTTCTAAGTCATCAGAAATCAATTTAACATTTTTGTACAGCTATTAAGTCTCCCAGAAATTAGTTTTAAAATATTCCAAAAGAAGATTTTGTTCGGAGAATTTGACAGCTTTGGCAGTTTTTAAGACATCAGAAATCAATTTGACAGTTTTAAACAGCTTTTAAGTCTCCCAGTAATTAGTTTTAAAACATTCCAAAAGAAGATTTGTTGGGAGATTTTGACAGCTTTGGCAGTTTTTAAGTCACCAGAAGTCAGTTTGACTGTTTTGAACAGCTATAAAGTCTCCGAGAAATTAGTTTTAAAATATTCCAAAAGAAGAATTTGTTGGGAAAATTTGACAGCTTTGGCAGTTTTTATGTCACCAGAAATCAATTTGACAGTTTTAAACAGCTTTTAACTCTCCCAGTAATTAGTTTTAAAACATTCCAAAAGAAGATTTGTTGGGAGATTTTGACGGCTTTGGCAGTTTTTAAGTCACCAGAAGTCAATTTGACAATTTTGAACAGCTATTAACTCTCCTAGAAATTAGTTTTAAAATATTCCAAAAGAAGAATTGTTCGGAGAATTTGACAGCTTTAGCAGTTTTAAGTCACCAGAAATCAGTTTGACAGTTTTAAACAGCTTTTCAGCAGTCCGGCATTTTGTTTGGTTATGAAATATACCGACAGAGCAATTATAAGTCAGATTGTCTTGTGCAGATTCATTTTATAGTTGAAATTCCGACAGTGAGCGTTTTTCTACTTTGTCGCGCACGAGCGGCAAAGTAACATTTTGCGTTGACAAAGCGAGCACAAATGCCTACTTTGTATATAGATTGTAGAAAAACTACTTTTTAAGTCTGCTGAAAGGTGTGAAAAAAGTGCCACAATGTTTCAGTATTTCACGCGTTTGCGTTAAAAAAGTGTCCTATTTTCACACTTTTATTTGTTAAAAAATACACACTTTGTAAATCCATTTTAATAAAAAAGTGTACTTTTTTAGCAAACGTAAATAAAATATATTGTAACAAAATACATGCATATTTGTTTTGACGAATTGTTCTTTAACTACGTAATATAACAACACAGCTTTAATGTATAATAAATAATGGTTAAAACAAATTTTAGGGTATTTAACGCAAGCCTAAGTATTTTAAGTCTAATGTTTAAAAATTATTAATATTAAAATAAAATATTTTCATGTTTATTCCTTAATTCTACTGGAAAAATACGATGATTATCTTTTAATCTCAGCTTATATATTTTAATTGATGGGAGGCCTGATACTAGCGCCACACGGCGGCTGTTTCAAAAAGTAGTACACTAAACGACCGCGATTTCTGCTCGAGTCGTAGAGCGTGGCAAAAAGTGATCATGATTTCCTCGTTAGCCAATAGTAGTCGCGGTTTCCAAGCATGCGCATAATTCGCGGTTGGGTGTTTGTGACAGATAGACTTATGCAGAAATGATATTTCCATTTCACAGTGTTTCCTTCAAGAAAAGCAAAAGATCCGCAATATATTAGTTAATAGGTATATGAATATCCTGACATTATTCGTTTACCTTGAAAAAATATAATTTTTAAATTTGGGACTAGTATGCCATCTACCAGACATAAAAACATTTGTAGTCGTCGCGACAGATGTCGCTAGGGTGTACCAACGCTGCACATTCCAGTGAAAATTCCCGATGTTCCCTGGTTCATTTCATTTCCTCTCCTACTGTAGTAGTGTGCTGTTTACATTTTGTGCTACTTGTTATTATCGTTTGTATTCATTCAAGCCGCAAAAATGGGTAAGACATACATTTTTAATAATATATTCACTCAAATAACACTACATTTGAATGTGTAAGTAATTATCAATGCGAATAGCACGAAATCAGTGTTGTATAGAGGACCTATTTGAAATAAGTATTCATAATAGATTAAGTATTTTAAGTAAATATTTTTACAAAAGTATTTTATATTTTAATTCATTGAAATACTATTTTTGTAATACACAATAAGTATTTGAAATATAAATCCTCCGTCGAGTGTAGTCTGTTACTAATATAACATGGAATAATCCTCTAATTTTTCTTGCTTGAAATAAACAGTTACCTATACCTATGTAGGAGTTTTTATTTAATATAAAAAAAATACGCGGATAAGTTGAAACCAAAAAATATTATTACATTATAGTGTAACATTTTATCAAATTTTAAATAATTAAAGTTAAAAGTATTTTAAATATATCAATAATAATTCTGTTTTATCAAACATTTATACACGAAATACATCTACCCAAATGTACAACAAAATGTTCAACAGATGAAACGTTTAAATAATATGAAATGTAGTGTAAAATTGAAAATAGATTTGGAGTACGTATACGTAGGTATTTGGAAATACATATTATAAAGGCATCGCATCATGGAACATTTATCTTCTTAATAGAATTGTTATCTTTACTGTTTCTGATAATAGGCGAGGAGGTGAGGCACGCTTTGGGTTGCGTTGTTGCATTGCATCAATATGTGCAAGGTCAACTCAACTCGTTTCCGCATGCATTTCTAGCGATAAGTGAATCACCAATTGTCATTATGACCTCAGCGATGACAACGCCTAGAAAATTACAACGTAAACATAAAATTGAAAGACAACGTTCCCGGTGTAAAATTCAAATGTGAGACCATAAAAAAGGGCTGATTTATGATGAATTTCATTTACGAATTTATAATTTAGAATTTAAAATATAAACTCACTTAAAAACGTATGCGATGGTTTAGAAATTTGAAATTTAGATTTGGAATATAACTATATTTTATATTTCCAAATGAAAATTTCAAATTCGACCAATCACAAGCGAGAACTATTAAACATGGCGGTAAGGTATAACAAAAAATGCTTCTTCCGTCAACTGTCTTATCTTTTTATGAGTTGTTGACATTTTGAAGATGGATTCACAGGAACAAATTGTTATTATTTTGTTATTTGTTGATAGTCCAGTCAACAGAGGTTTTTACCCTACAAAAGGTGGGGAAAAATGATTTTAACATATGTTGTTTGGGTCGAGACGGGGATGAAAAATTCAAATTTATGACCTTGGGAGGCTCGGCGTGAGCCGCCATCTTGGATCAAAGGTGCAAAAAATGAGTTTTTCGCTATTATCTCGAAAACAGGGCCCGTATCTAAATTTTACAAGAATACAAATAGGGTTGTTACATTTTTTACCTAGGATGAACTCTCAAAGAGTTATGTTCAAAAATAGGTAATTAGAACAACAATTTATGAAAGAAGATTTAATCACTCAAAATATACACATTATTAATTTTTTAATACTTAGTCTAATAGATTTTGTTATTTGTAACAGTTTACATTTTTTGTGGCATCAAAAGAAGTGAATTATCGATGATTTTTAAATAATTTTTGTCAACGCTTTTTCACAAATTCATCAACCGCTCTGTCCCGGTTAAAAATACGGTACCGCTGTTTAAAAATTTTAATTCAGTTTGAAATTCTCCTTCATGTCATGTTAAACGATTTTTGCTCCGATGAGCGGTTAACGGATTATTAACAATTTAAACTTATGTGAAATTTCACTAAAATTTGAAACATTTGCAAATTAGCTAGTGTTCATTTTTCTTCTGAAATTTGGACACGATTAAAGATAAGCTTTATTGTGCATTTAATACGTGCTGAAATTTCAGAAGAAAAAATGAAAACTAAGCCGATTTGCAGATGTTTAAAATTTTAGTGAAATTTCACTAAAAGTTGTTAATAATTCGTTAACTGCTCATCGGAGCAAAAATCGTTTAACATTAAATTACATGCACATGTAAATCTGTGTTTAGTGCTGTGTTGAATACATTATTTTTACCGATTTTAGAATTATTATTAATTTAGAGCGGTTGCTATGTATGAAGCAGTAAAAGATATTTTGCAGAGTTCCCGTAAATTTGATCGCGGAGAAAATTAATCGGCAGGAAAATGGTCGCTAGGGAGATTTATCGCCAAAATTATATCGCAGTAATTCATCGTCAAGAAAATAACGGCAACATTTATTACTACACTACTGTAAGGAATAAATTATATAGGCTCTTTATTTATGACGTTTCATCATTACTGACTACAGTAATGGCATATTTCTCTAAATATAACAACAATAACCCTAACGCACAAAACACGGCCCTAATTTTCCACGCCGGACTTGTGCATTATTTCTAATTTTGATTTGTTATAAACAATATTTTTGTGTTTCTGTATGTACTTTCTTATAGCAGGACGGTAGATAATTTGCATTACTAATAAAACATTACTAAAAATTGTAACCAATAGAAACAACGGGAAAGCTTGTCATTTTTATGTTTTATTATTGATTATTTGTATAGTAATGTTGTGGAATTAAAAGGAAGAGCCAGAAAAGAAACTTGTTGATAATGTTTTTGATTTGCAGCCATGGTGGACGTCCCTGCAGATATTCTTGCGTCACTTGTGTGCAGCAAATGCGAGCAGGTGCTGAAGAGGGGCCCCGTGTACCAGCAGCACGACGGGGCGGCGGTGTGCGGCCCCTGCCAGGCGCGCGAGGATGCGCAGCCGGCTTCCCGTTGCCTCCTGTACGAGACCACGGCGCAGCTGCTGCGGTTCCGCCGCTACCAAGAGGAAGGCTGCCCGGCCACCGTACCCTTCGTGCCTGCTGACTCCACGGGATTCACCCACGAAGACGCCTGCGAGTACCGGCAACATGTTTGTCCGGTGCTCGGCTCCAACCACTGCGACTGGGCGGGCCGCCGAAACCAGCTGCTCCAGCACTGCCAGGACAAACATCCTGACCGCGTTCTTCCTAACCCCACCAAAATAACGCCTGACATCCGCAGTTCCCTAATCCAAGACTATATTTTATCTGCGTTCCACTTCATCTTCCTTTTACATACCCGGGTCTGCGTGTCAACAGCCAAGCTGTACTATGCAGTGCGGCTGTTTGGTGACCCGCAATTGGCCCCGAACTACTCCTACACTGTTACAGTCCAACGCGGTAAGAATGTGTTCTGTTTGTCGCGGGAAGTTCTTCCGCAGGAACTGTTGGTGCTGCAGGAACATTCCGCTATGAATATAAGCATCAACAGTTTGCTGGGCATGCTGGGCGGCTGGGACGGTGCCTCTCTCGCAGTGGAGGTGAAGGCTCAGGGGCCACAGGCGGAGGCCGAACAAGAGCAGGCACAACGCAGACAGGCGGAGCAAGAGCGGGAGGAGTGTATCAAGTGTAAGAAAAGCACGCCTCGCCTATACCGTGACAAGGAGGGGTGGCTGTGTGCGGGCTGTGCTCCAGAGAAGGTGACGTGCACTAAAGTGGGCTGCGACTTCCAGGTAAGAAAGCAAACTCATCAGAACAGTGTGACGCTCGTGAGAATGAACTTTATGACTCAATTGTGCAACATATTTATTAACAATGTAATATATCACGGCATATTACCCATTGCTGGGTGTGGCAATCTGCTTTGTACACTGATTTTGGTATTGATGATGATATATTTATAACATGCGTTGTTGTCAATAATTAAAAAATAAAAAAAAAACATGATTTTCAAAATAATTAACTTACTTTCACTTTTTACTCCAATTAAATTCAATATTCTTTCGACATCCGAAATTACTGTTGAATTACATTGCAATACAATCTCTACATACAGCACACTAGAAAATGAAATATATTTCATTGTTCATTACATATTTAATGCGGGCGTGTCTTTTTTTTCTTTACCGCCAAAATGCGTGTTCATCTTTTACGTTCCCATAACAATTACAAATGCAATAGTTTCATAGAAAAATTTGATAAATATAATGACAAAATAATAATAATAATTTGAATTCTATTATTTAATATTTATTATTTTATAAAATTGAAATTTACCTTTTTACTGGCAGTTAAACAAACATTTGCCATTTTGCACGCGTTAAAATTTATAAAACGAGCCTTGGCGAGTTTTAAGTAACAAGTGCGAAAAATAGTTCATGTCATTTCTGATTTATGATATTTGAAATTTTAAGTAAATATATTGTTCCTCAATAAAACATTCATCAAAGTGTGCCATGAAAAAATTACGTATGTGTGAATTTTAAATTTAATCTGTCAAAATTGACAAATGCAAATTTAATCAATGAAAAATGTCACTGATTGTTATAAATGAATTCTATTAAATCTATCTTATATCATTTTTATCTTCCGCCATATTGTGGGTAAGAGAAATAATATTTTCGGTTTAAAAATTTGATGGTGTGTTTTCAGTGAATAAGTACAAATTAGGGTCATCTACAACACGTTTTTACTATTTTTACAATGATGTATGTGTGTGTGATAATTTTTTCGTCCACGATAACTCATTTCAAAATCAAACTTCCAATAATTTCTATTTCCCGTATTGAAGCTTTCTGCACTAATATAAAAAGATGATTAGATTTTGGATAAAATTGGGTAACCGGAAGTGGTTCTTTATTTGAGGCCCATAACAGTTTTCAATGAAAAACTATAATAAAATATAATCCAAAACTTTTCAATTTTAGTATTTAAGACATGTATTAATGAGAACGACATATTATTTTTTTTTCTAAAATTGATAAACAAGAAGTGGTATTTTACTTGAAGCTTTGAACAGATTATCGTTTTAAATACCAAAATTTAAAAGTTTTGGTATTTAAAACTCATGTATAATTTGAATCAACATGTTAGATTTTGATCATATATGATAAACCGGAAGTGGCACTTAATTTGAAACGCTTAACAGATTTTCGAGGAAAAACATAATAAAACTTTTCTGTTTATTGGAACAACAAATTAGATTTTGTTTACAAACGATCAACCGGAAATGATACTTTACTTAAAGCTCATTGCTATTTTAAACATGGAATTCGCGGGAGGTCATGTGCTGGCCACATCAGATTTTTATTGTTTAAATCACATTTAACAATTGTAATACTGACAGATTTAATTTCAATTTTTTTCATGGCATACTTTGATGAAAGTTTCTTTGAATCAGACGTTATTTTATTATAAATTTAGTTTTACATTATTATTAAATTGATGTATAGGAAGAAAGTACTTTCGGTTTTACACATTTTTATTGTACATGTTGGTAATGGAGGGTGTGAGTGGAGTGTAAGTAAACATTTCCTCTGTCTGCAGGACATCAGCTGGTGGAAGAGGGCCAAGCACGGCGACTTGTTCTGTCAGCGGCGCAGCATCTGCTATTGGTGTGACGCGGTCTTGCAGCCCGGCACGCCATGGCAGCAGCACTATACAACCTGCAACAAGTTTAAGGTGATCCCGGCCGGCTCCAGGTTCCTCGTCCAGCGCAACAATGGCTGGCAACGCTTCCTGGTGGAGACTGCTGCGGGCCATGTGCTGTGCGAGTGCGACTACACTCAGCACAACTTCACTCTCCGTGTGTATGTCCCTGTGCCTTGCGAGCAGCTCCACCTGCATCGCTGCGAGGTGCAGTTGGAGTGCGCAGGCAACACACGGACATACACACCTGATACACTATATGATGATATGTGGGACTGGAGGGTCGAATGCAAAGAAAACAACTCTAAGGTCCAAGTTAACCTTCTGCTCAGCAAAACTGAATGAATATGTAATGATGACATTGTTTACTATTAAAATTTCTTTTTATATTTTCCAATTTAATAATTATATTCTTCTAACTATCTCCCATCTGTGTAAATTCCCAAAAAAATCTATTGTAAAAGTTTTGATTGTTTATTAAAATTATTTCAATACCATAAAACTATAACGTTTTTTACCTTTCGTCCTCTTTAGGTAAGATCAAAAAATTCGATGGTAAGTTTTTAATAAATAAGCACGTTTTAGGGCCTTATTTTTACTATCCTTATGAAAACTGATTAAATATTGATTATAATTTGTGAACCGGAAGTAACTTAATTTGAAGCTCTTAACAGTTTTTTTGAAAAACTGTAATTAAATATATCATATTTTGATATTCTATGTTTAAAGAATATTTCATTCTCTATTTGGTTTGATTGCAGTTTGTCCTTCCTTCATATTCAATGAATATACAGTTGTCCCATTTAGAGGTGCCACCATTGGGATCTCGAGAACTGTAAGAGATACGATGTCGGTTAAATGGAACTTTTTGTGCGCCTTTACGAGGCCATCTCAGATGTGCTTTTGTTTTTCCAAAAATTCTTATAGGGTACTAGATAATGACGAAAAACTGAATATTGTTGATTTTTTCTTTTTCAAATAACTTCTAAACTATTAGTAATTGAGAAAAACGTTTCAAATATAAAAGATGGATATTTTTATTAACTAACCAGTGGCGTACGAAACAAATTTTTATATCCGTAAATTTTCGAGATATAACACAAACTTATATTTTTTTTAAATGGAACCCATATATGATTTCAGTCTCAAAAAAATCATTATTTTTTTCACTTTTCAATGATGTAAGGGTTATTATGTTTTATATTTGTTTTGCCTTCAAAATTATAATTTTTTTCTTATTTTGTATTAAATTTACAATTATTTTGAAAATATTGGTAGATTTCTATTTAGAAATACTCCTTGTATTTAAATAATTTATTTCGTTAGAAAAATTTGCTCAAAACTCGCATCAAATTAATTTTTATAATATTTTGTATCAGGTCGCCCTTGGCACATCATAGTGTAATTTGTAATTATAAGTCTAGAATAAAAATATTAAGTAATAAAGGTATAAAATATATTATATCCATCAAATAAAATATAATTAATAAAAATAATAATTTTTTTTTGAGAAATAATAAGAAAATTCACAAAAATAAAGAAAAAAATTAAGTTTTAGAAGCAAAACAAATATAAAACATAACAGCCTTTACATCATTGAAAAGAGAAAAAAATAATTATTTTTTTGAGACTAAAATAAGATATGGGTTCCATTTAAAAAAATATAAGTTTGTGTTATATCTCGAAAATTTACAGATATAAAAATTTATTTCGTACGCCACTTATTAGTTAATAAAAATATCTATCTTTTATATTTGAAATGTTTTTCTCAGGAAAAAAAAAAAAAAAAAAAAAAAAAAAAAATACGATCAGCTGGTTTGAGTAGGAGTGTAAGTGCAAAGTTTGTCAACAAACACCGAAAACTTACTCGAAATAACGGGGGTTATCGTGCGAGTGACAAATAGTAGTGAACTATAAGTGTAGAAGTGTAATAAACACAAAAAAAACCAGGTGAATAAACAACGTATAAAACTTTTAAAGTCATTTAAAAACAAAGTGTCAACTGCGAGGTTAAAATTACACGTGCTCGTTCGGCAAGCGCAGCGCGTGTGCGGTGGCAGTGCGGCGGCGCGAACCACCAGTGGCGTAACAAAATTAGACAAACTGTTCATATAATTTTCAAACAATAATAAAAATAGTTAAAACCTAAAAATAATTACATAAACATAGGGTCATATAAGGTGGCATGAGTAAAAGAAATAGAGAATACGAACAAATATTTACAAAAAGCAAGAAGGTATTAAGATCACCGGAACAAAGAAAAAGGGAAGAGGAAATTCGAAGTAATTTAGAGAATAGAGAGGTAGCGGAAGAAGGCGAGCTAAAAATGGATAACATAGAAAAAATGCTCCAAACAATAATAAAGCAAATGGAACAAAACACAAACGAATTAAAACAGGAAATAAGAGAAATTAAGTTAGAAATGGAAAAAAAAGAAGAGGTGTGGAAAAGGGAAAGGAGGGCGTTAATAGATAGAATCGAGACATTAGAAATCAAAGCAGAGAAGGAAGAAAAACAGAAAATGAAGAACAACTTGGTCATAAAAGGACTAGAATTAGGACAAAACCCTGAAGAAGATATAAAAAAATTGCTCGCAGACCAACTCCAAACAAACGTAAAGATTAACAAAATAAATATAAAAAATAAAGGAAAAGGAAATGAAATTGTAATTGTGGAAATAGCGAACTGGGAACAAAAACAATTGGTCATGGCGGCAAAAAATAAACTAAAAGGATCAAATATATATATCGAAAATGAATTAACATGGGAAGAAAACAAAATTCAACGGGAAATAAGGAGCATAGCAAAGGAAATGAAAATGAGCGGGAAAAGAGTCAAAATAGGATATCAAAAATTGATAAGTAATGGAGAAGTATACATATGGGACAAAAAGGAAAAGGGGGTTATCCTGAAAATGAGCGAAAATGGGAAAAACCCTCCAAAAAACGACTAGGCAACCAAAAGGCAGAAATTCACATGGAGACGATCAGGCAAACGAACAGGACCATTCGATTGGGAACATGGAACATCAGAAGCCTAAATGGAAAGGAAATAGAATTAACAGAAGAATTTGAGAAAGCAGAATTAGAGTTATTGGCCATCACAGAAACGAAAAAGAAAGGTAAAGGATTAACAAACTTATGGAACAATCACATACTACTATACAGCGGAGTCGATATTAATGAGAGAGCATGTGCGGGAGTGGGATGTATAATAAACGGAAAATTGGGACAGTCAATAAGAAAGTGGGAATGTATAAACGAAAGGCTATTAACAATACAAATAGAAGATAAGGAGAACTTCACAGCTAGCATAATGATAGTATATGGGTTAGACGATAATGAGAGTAAAGCAAACAAAGATGCATTTTGGGAACGAGTACAAGTGGAATATGAGAAATTAAAAGAACCAATTTATATAATGGGAGATTTCAACGCTAGAGTCGGAAATAAAAATAAGGGTTTGGAAGAAATAATGGGAGTCCATGGGGAGTCGACAAAAAACAACAACGGAAATAGACTTATAGATTTTTGTATCATAAACGATTTAACAATATTAAATACTATCTTTCAACACAAAGATATTCATAAATTCACCAGGGAAGTAAAGAGTAGAGGAGAAAAATCGATAATAGACTATTTCTTAACTAACAAGGCACAAAGAACGAAAGTGAAGGACGTAAGAGTGAAGAGGGGTAGTGAAATAGGAAGCGATCACTTCCTGGTAACCGCGAAAATAAAAGCAAAAGAAAATAGGAAGGTACAAGGACAAAAAGTAAATAATAAAGAAAGAGAGATAGTAAAAGCTAGAATAGAAAAATTAAAAGAAGAGCGGACAAGAGAAAAGTTTCAAAAACAAATCAGCGAGTTAATAAAACATACAACCAGGCCGAATTTAAATAATATTGAAGAGATGTGGAGCACCTTCAAATACATAATAACAGAAGCAACAATAAGATCATGCGGTATAACTAGAAATACGCAAAACAAAAAACATACACACTGGTGGAACGATAAAGTAAAAGAAGAAGTAAAGAAAAAGAAACAAAAATGGAAACAATATCTAAACTCCAAAAGGCAAGAAGACTATGAAGAATACAAAGCACAAAGAAAACTAACAAAAGAAGAAATTAAAAAATCAAAGCAAAGGACATGGGAACAATTTGGAAACAGATTAGAAGAAAATTTCAAAGAGAATCAAAAACTATTCTATAGTACCCTGAAAAGCTGTAAGAAAGGAAAACAAGTAACATTGAATCAGCTGTTTGATAAGCACGGTAACATAATAAAAGAGGACAAAGAATTAATGGAAAGGTGGAAACAACACTTCGAAGAATTATTAGAAGAAACTCATACTAACAATGAAAAGGGAGATGAAGAAAGTATAGAACTGGGGAACACAGAAACAGAACATGAAGAGAAAATTACGGAAGAAGAAATGAAGACAGTACTCAAAAAATTAAGGAACGGTAAAGCACCTGGCCACGACGGTATAAGACCAGAACAACTAAAATACATGGGCGAGGAAGGACAGCAAATCCTGTTAATAATATTAAATAAAATTTGGGAAAAGAGACAAGTACCAAAAGATTGGGAAAAGGCAGTGATATTACCGATACACAAGAAGGGAGATAATAGAATTTGCAGTAACTATAGGGGTATATCATTGTTATGTACAGCCGCCAAAATTTATGAAGCAATACTGGAAAACAAATTAAGAAAAGCAACAGATGCATCAATGGAAAACGCACAAAGTGGTTTTAGAAAAGGGCATTCGACACAGAACCATATCTTTACAATAAGAAAGCTTACAGAAAATACCTTGACACAAAACAGTAAACTATTCATGGCATTTTTAGACCTGGAAAAAGCATTCGACAGAGTACCGCGGGATAAGGTGTGGAAAATATTGAAGGAAAGACAGGTCAACAATCACCTAATAGAAGCAATAAAAAGTATTTATGTTAAAACAACCAATTACATAAGAACAAGAAATGAAACTTCAAACGAATTCACCACCTCACAAGGACTAAGACAAGGAGGAGCATTAAGCCCGTTGTTGTTCATTATATTCCTAGACAGCATTATGAAACGGATTAAAAATAAGGTCAAAAAAATGGAAGTAGGCCATCATAATCTAAACCGAATTACAATAGTAGAATGTGCATTCGCAGATGACCTTGCAATATTGGCAAACAGTGAAGAAAATCTACAACATAACATTAACTTGTGGAAAGAGGAATTAATTAAGCACAATATGACCATAAACATTAACAAAACAAAAATAATGGTAATATCGAAAGAAGAAGTAACAACGAACATAAAAATAAATGGAAAAGAAATTGAACAGGTAGAAACATTTTCATATTTAGGACACACATTGAACAACAAAGGAAATTTAGAACATGAAATAAATAACAGAATATTGGCAGCGACTAAAAGTTACTTCGCAATGAACAAAATCATCCTAAACAATAAGCAAGTAAGTAAAGAAACTAAAATGACACTGTACAAAACAATATACAGACCAATCCTATTGTACGGGAGCGAGACATGGACTACAAACCAAAGAATAAAAAGTAAAATACAAGCCGCAGAAATGAGATATTTGAGAAGAGTAGAAGGGGTAACAAGGATGGACAGAATAAGAAACGATCAAATCAGAACAAGACTACAAATAGAAAGTATCCAAACTACCATAGAGAAAAGACAACTCGCATGGTATGGCCACCTGTCAAGAATGGCAGAAGACAATCAAACAAAAATGGTTTGGAATGCAAGAACGACAAAAAAGAAAACAAGAGGAAGGCCACCTAAGACATGGGCGAACAACATACAGGAAATATTAAATAAAAACAAAATCAGCTGGCAAGAAGCAAAAAGGATAACAAAGAACAGGAAAGAATGGAAAGAGTTAATAAACAAAATCGAGTAAAAAAAAGAATCTAATCTCGACACCCGAAAGGGTATTAAAGAGATTTAAAACGATTATATATATATATGTTTTTCTCAATTACTAATAGTTTAGAAGTTATTTGAAAAAGAGAAAATCAACAATATTCAGTTTTTCGTCATTATCTAGTGCCCTATGAGAATTTTTGGAAAAACAAAAACACATCTAAGATGGCCTCCTAAACGCGCACAAAAAGTTCCATTTAACCGACATCGTATCTCTTATAGTTCTCGAGATCCCAATGGTGGCACCTCTAAATAGGACACACTGTAGAAGTAAAAATAAAGAAACACTGAAAAACGGGCAAGTCAAAATAACTTTTTTATTCATGGTTTCCGGTTTAACCGGAAGTGATATTAACTCAAATACTATAAATTCAGAAAATTCTGTATTTCGACCATATTTTGATATAAAAAAAAACCATTAGATTTTGGTGTAAATCGGATAAACGGAAATGGCACATTACTTGAAGCTCATAATGGTTTTTCTTCAAAAAATACCATTAAATGTCATTTTTTCTCATTACAAAAATTAAAGATTATTGAATTTTCTACCGGTAGACATTAATACTTTTTCTATATATTTTACAGATAAATTTAAAAAACAATATTTATTATAAATCCCGAAGCCTAAGATAAACACAATTCCTTTGTTACACAGTTCATATTTTAAATGTATGTAACTGACATATAAATGTCATTGTCAAAGAACCTATCATTTCAAATTGGTAATTATGACATTTTTAAAAGAAAATAGTAAATAAAGCAATAGTTATATGTACAGGAACTTAATATAGTTTGCAGCATTAGTAAATACGTAGATATGTATTTAAATTAATAAAAATGAAATAGCGAGAGGTAGTTTGACGTAGGTATATGTAAAATTATAAACTTTACTATGGGCCATCCAGCGAATCAAGCGGTTTACGTCATAAATACAATATCACGAGAAACAATGACGTCATATGTTAAAAAGTTTATATGAGCATGTAAAACGGATTAAAATATGATCTGTGGGTTGTCTTCATAAATCCAAATCTTTCTTAAAAAGGTAACACGTCTGGTATAATTTTTTTCCAGCGAAATCCAATTTTATTTAAAATATTCTGAACGATACTGTTTACGCCGTTATAAATACTTCATTCTTGTAGTATACGCAACAAACTATCTAGTATTATGTGAGACCCTTAAGAAAATACAGAATACTGCATACCATACAATTTCTCACTGTTTCTGTACATTGCATACAACGTTTGCCATACGCTGTACATATAGATTTAATTTTCAAATTATTACTGACAAATAGAACGAAATATTACCTCAATATTACAATTCAGTGAAAGTAAGAGCCCACCAATCTATTTTTCATTTTCAAAATAAGTCAATAAATTAACTACAAAGAAACCAAAAACAAAATGAAAGCACAAAACAGGTTGAAAAGTATAATATAGACATATAATATTTAGTAATATACATGTTCAGAATTACCAATATTAAAAAAATATAATCAAACGTCATTTTGTAAAAATTTACAAAATTTTACTTAATAATAATATTTCCAAATATAATTATTTCTATTAAAGGTGTCAAATACATAATAATAATAAAAAATCAATAAAATACCGTTATTAAAATATATTTAAAAAAATCTGTTGTGGCCAGCACAAAACCTTCCGTCAATTCGATGTATTTTGTATATATCCATGGGCGTCATTTCAGCTTTCTAACTGGGGTGGCAAGACCTACCGGGGGGTCTGGAAGATATGGAATACCCCCCAGGAACCAGGTAAAAGGGGGGTCCGGAGATCCTCCCCCGGAATTTTTTTAAAAATTGGCTTTAAATTTGTTAGTTTCTGAAGCATTTTCAGACTATTTGTATCTAAGTTTATAATTTACAAGTTTTCAAATCATATGCTATCTTTCTGTGCTAACCTAAGCGTGATTAATGGAGAATCGATAAAGTTAGTTGTAGACTTGTATTTTTCAATTAGGTTATTGAGACTTTTACTTAAAAATTCTGGGGTGGCAAAATACTGGGCGCGACAATTCTGGGGTGGCAACTGCCACCCCTTGCCACCCCCGAATTACGCCTATGTATATATCCCATACCAAAAGTTCCTTGAAAAAGATTTTGTATATCCTATAAAATTGTAACACGAACACACCATTTTTTACAAATTCTATACCGAAAGTTCCTTCCCCTATTTTATTAGGGGTCGCTGTTTCTTACTCTTCTCTTTTAATCATTCCTGTCCAACGCATCTTCTTCACACAATTCTTCCTCTCTCAAATCTTCTGCTACACAGTCCTTCCATCTTCTTCTCTTTGGAGGGACACTCTATCACATTCACACATAACTTTCTGACCCTATACTTTCAACTTTGGTTTTGCATTTGACACTGACATCTGTCAATTAAATGTTTCTGAATCTGTTGTTTCCATAATTTTAACAAAGCTGATTAATTTTTGAAAGTTAATCACTCTTAATGTCTCTATAACTCTATATCTATTGAATATGAACGAAACTGTATAATCAAACCGTATAGAGAATACGATATTCTTTCATATTGATAATCACAAAATGTCGAAAAATAATATTTAACTGCGTTTTTTCAAGAAAAACTGTTAAAAACTTCAAATAAGGGTACTTCCGGTGGATCAATTATAACCAAAATCTAATCAGCTCTTCATATGGATGTAAAGAAGAGGAATACGAAAGAATTATAATTTTTAGAATTGTAGTATTGGAGTTATCGTCGGAGAAAAATTTGTCACACACGGACACACACACACACACATACAGACATCATCGTAAAAATAGTAAATTCGTATTCTAGGGGCCCTAAAACGTGCTTATTCATTAAAAACTCACCAACGAATTTTTTGACCAAAGACAATACCTTTCTTACCTAAAGGTGACGGAAGGTAAAAATAAAGAAAATTTCAAAAATCCCTAAACGATGACGTAAACCGCTTGATTCGCTGGATGGCCTTTCTTTTATACAAGTATATGTATGTTTCAATTGAATTTTTAATGAAAAAATAAATTATAGAAACGTAAAAGAAAATTACAAATAATTAACCTGGTAAGCCATAACAGGTACGCAAAATGACAAAAATTAATAACAAGAATTTTTATATGACTTCTAAGTATTAAATTTTAAAAGATAAACAGGCCTATTCCGTAACTCAGTGGTTAATTTTAATTTTAATCATGTTGATGTAGGTATAACAAAAAATTGGATTTTTAGTTGCCAAATCAATATCTATTGGATAAAATTTTTAACCAGTTTTTAAAAATTAACCACTTTGTTACAAAATTTGAAATTATCACGAAATATCCACTACATATTTTATAATTAAATATTGAAATTTCTGTAATATTTTGAAATAATCACATGATCTGAAACAGAATGTGACGTCAGAGTACATAGGTACAGTTTAACATGTGACAAACTATCGCCTACTTTTGTTTATTATAAATAACGTAAACTGTTTTCCTATTAGCTATGAATGATGTGATGTATGTACTCCGACATCACAGGAGTGGGGGGTTGATTTTCACGACTATTTCTGGTGTCAATCTTTTATTTTTATTTAGGAAAATAACAATAAATTATTATTATTACTATGAAAAATATTACATAAACTTTCATTTAAAATAGTTCTTAAAAAATGTGAATCCGGCTCATTAAGGAAAAATATTGGAATACCGCATTGATTTCAAGGTTTTTTATCGATTTCAAAATTCTCGTTTTCAAGGTTCAATGGTACCCTTCAACATGACGGTCTTCTTATATCGTGCCACGTAAAACCGCCATGTTTTCAAAGTTCATCTTAGATTCACGACCGTAACGTAATGCATGGTACAGTTTGTTCAGAAAAGAAACTTAATTCGGAGTAGGCTATGAACATAGAAACGTATGTCTGATCATTATTCAATTCAAAATTCAAGTTGTCAAAATTAATAGTGAAATGTAATTTTAAGGAGAAAAGATAATAAGAAGGATACAGAATATTGCCATTCACCGATTTCTAATTTATTTTTATTTTTAAAATAAGGATTCAAGAAGTAAGTTCTTTAGATAACATATTAGACAATATCTCGTGTCAAATTGACATGAAATTAAATACTTTCAAATTGATATACGTTTGTTTGTTCATAGCCTACTCCGAATTAGGATTTTACTAAACACACTGTATGATTGTACTATTCACACGTAAACACGTTTAGTAAAATGGAGTACTCCACTTTAACTTTTACCTTCCGTCACCTTTAGGTAAGGAAGGTTTATCTTTGGTCAAAAAAATCGTTGGTGTTTTTAGTGAATAAGCACGTTTTAGGGTCCCTGAAATACAATTTTACTAGTTTTACGATGATGTCTGTCTGTAGGTGTGTGATAAAAACTTATCTAATGATAACTCCAATACTACAATTCTAAAAATTATAATTCGTTCGTATTCCTCTTCTTTACATCCATATGAAGAGCTGATTAGATTTTGGTAATAACTGGTCAACCGGAAGTATCTTTATTTGAAGTTCTTTACAGTTTTTCTTAAAAAAAAGCTGTTAAATATTATTTTTCGACATTTTATGTGATTATCAATATGAAAGAATATCTTATTGTCTATACGATTCGATTATACATTTTCCTTCATATTCAATAGATATACAATGGTAATAATAAATAGAGGTTAAATTCAGAATAGTCTCCTTATAACATAGAAATAGTTTATCACGAGCTTAACCTACAAATGTATAATAATAAACATGGAATAAAACTTAATTCGAGAATAAACTCTGCATAAATGTTATGTTAAATATATGTATTTAATGAAAAAATATCTGATTGGCCAGCTCCACATTTAACTTTTATTAATTTAAATACATACCTACATTTTTTATTGATGCTGGAATAGTAATTAAGGTACCAAGGGTTGTTATAAGGACAATAATGCCTGAGGTCAACAGTGTACTGTCGAGGGCCTCTGGCCCGAGGCGAGTACGTTGACCGAAGGCATTATTGTCGTTTAACACCCGTGGTGCCTTCAACGTTTTATGTCTTACTAGAAATTCTTAATAAACATTTTGTCTGACTAGAATTTATCAAAAAAAAAAAATAATAATAAATCACAAAATTTTAATACAACTTACAAAGTAGCCTGTGAATGCGGTATCTAGATAATATTTT
The DNA here is from genome assembly GCA_943142095.1 of Ophonus ardosiacus. Lineage (NCBI taxonomy): Eukaryota > Metazoa > Arthropoda > Insecta > Coleoptera > Carabidae > Ophonus > Ophonus ardosiacus. The sequence goes on from OW964838.1 coordinate 27,766,925, forward strand.
GTTTCTGTCAACAAAGCATTTTCAAACAAAAAATATATTTCTTGTGGTATTTTTATGTCAATATGGACGAGCAATGTTATTGCTAAGAATAAGAAGTATGCTGGTTTGTATTTGTGATGAAACAAATATGATTATAAACGACTACAATTCACAATGCTTGTTAACCTTAACTGCACTTTATGTTAGTATCAGTATTATTAATCTCAGTTTGTTGTCAACATTACCATAGCAACTTAATACGCCCTATGGTATTATTTACTCAATAACGGACCTAATGTTGAAGTTGTTATAAAACAATAACATACTAGTAATAGTAAGACATAATAGTATATATCGTATGATCCTTTGCATTCTTATAATATAACTGCTGTTCTATTTACTATTATCTTTTTAAAACGTTATCATTATTAATTTGAAATGTGTTTTTTGACACTGACATATTTATCTGTCATTTCCATATATTTGAAAACTGAACTGTGTAGCTAAGGAATTGTGTTTATCTTTAAAATACAGGCTCTGGGATTTATAAAATTGACTATACAATTCATTAAATTATAAACCAATAAGAATGTGTGATTTTTCTTCGTTACCACATATTACAGCAGTTATTATTAAGTATTTGTATATTCGAATATAGAAAGGTTAATATATTCGTTCACCACGGTTACTTATAGGTGCGTTTAGTTATATTGTTTTATATACTTGGAACTGTCACTATCTTTTTGAAATCTACTTACGGTGCGTATAGAGTACGATCTTTTTCCTTCGAACAGAATATCGAGTACATAAATGTATACTTTGAAGAGAAAAGTCTTGTTTTGTGTGTTTTATGTAGACATCTGAAATGTTCCTGACATTTCCGAGTGCACCGAAACGAATAATTGAACGCATCTATTATTTGACAGCAACGTGTTATTGAAATAAAAATATGACAAGAAAACATTAATATTTAATTACTAGTCCAGAAACTGCACTATTGCTAATGCCAATTTATTTTAAAATATGTACGCGCATTTCAGTATAATATTATATATACAGCTATATTTAAAAAGATATGGGTTATGTAGCATACAATTTAACGTTACTCGCAGAAAAAATAGTCTACAGGCCATCGTTAAATTTAATGTTTACTTTTTAATTTATTTTTACCTCCCGCTACCCTTGGTAAGGGAGGTATAGGGATCGTGTTAAAAATCACGTATCGAGATTTTAGTAAATGACCACGTTTTAATGTCCCTAGAATCCAATTTTAACATTTTCACGATGATGTCTGTATGTATGTGTGTGTGTGTGTGTGTGTGTGTGTGTGTGTGTGTGTGTGTGTGTGTGTGTGTGTGTGTGTATGTGTAGGGATTTTGTCTTCGCTCTAACTCAAATACTGTCATTCAGAAAATTCTGAAACCTTGTATTTCTATCCTATGGACCTATTAAATTAAAAGAGAGAGATATTAATAAAAGTGAGATGTGCATAGTGCGCAGTTGAATTTTAGCGCAGGTGGGTGACAAAGTGTAAAACATTTGAATTTAAAAAATGGCAGCAAATACATGTACAATAAATTTAATAAAACTGACTCAATTTAGGTATAGTACTTGCGATGATACTTCAAAAAGAGAGGAAGAACAAATGGAAATCAGAAAAGAAGATATAAGCTAAAGAAGGTTATATACACGATATCAAAATATTAGAAGAAAGCGATACAGTTGTGTGCGTTAAAGCCAACTGTTATCGTAGTCAAAAGAAATGTGCAAAACCACATAAGATATTTATAAAGTTTTTTTCAATAATTCTGTATCAATTTTCAATTCGTTACCCCAATGCTTTGTCTTATTCAGATCCTTAGGGAATATGTGGTACGCCAACAATTGTGATGATGTATGTATTACATACTGTACAATATTTACGAAATTATTTTCTTGTTCTTATATGTTCCTGCATATCTGTACTTCAAACTTGAGAACTTATTATGCTTTGCTTTTTATGATAAAAATTGTTTTGTTCCGTATACCAGAACAATCGAAAAGTGACAGTAAATAGCATAGTTGTCAAATGATTTTTTTTAAAGAACTGATATTATAATCTCTAATTAAACATACATTTTACATAACATATATATTTTTTTTATTAGATATATTTCTGTTTGTAACACATATATTTTTTGTCATTTTCTTCATAATTTTTAACAAGTATAAATTTATTTGATTTATCTTTCGTTATTTGGCAACATGGTGTCACCTACCTAGCGATTCAGAAAAAAATCGCTAGATGGCACATCTAAAATGACGTCACAGAGTCATAAAAATTTAATAGGTCCATTCTAATATGAAAAGAAGCCATTAGATTTTGGTGTAAATCGGATAACCGGAAATGGCACTTTACCTGAAGCTCATAATGGTTTTTCTTCAAAAAATATCATTCAATGCCATTTTTCGCATTTTATGTCTTATGAAAATTAAAGATTATTGAATTTTCTACAGGAATACATTAATACTTTATCTATATATTTTGCAGATAAATTTAAAAATATTTTTTTTTATTAGTCCCGAAGCCTAAGATAAACACAATTTCTTTGTTACACAGTTCATATTTCAAATGAATGTAACTTACAGTAAATGTCACTGTCAAAAAACTAATCACTTCAACTTCAAATTAATAATAGTGATATTTTAAAAAGAAAATAGTAAATAAATCAATAGTTTTATGCAATAGAACAGTTTGCAGCGTTAGTAAATACGTAAGTATGTATTTAAATTAATAAAAATGGATAGGAAAGTGTGGCGAAGGAAGATTGTTGCGTAACTATTATTGTGGTCCGGATGGGGTTATTGGCTACCGAAAATCGGTCACTTTAATATGCTCTTATGTATGAATGCTATGATGATTGTGGACAAGGCGAAAGAAGAATGTTGTTAAAGAGTGAAGTGAGTCAGCTGAGCTTTTACTCTTATCCCTTTTCTTATTGTTACTATTGTTTCCGGGTATTTGCTAACCCCCTAAGTGGGAATCGTGTGATTTTATGTACGTATGTATGTATGTAAAAATTAAATAGCGGGAGGTTTTGTGTTGGCCCCATCAGATTTTTTATTCATGATATAGTCTACCTTTATACAACTCAACAATCGAAAATTCTCGAAATATTCAACGTGTTGCCTAAAGGAAATACGTTTCATATAATCGAGAATTTTCAATCGTCTTGTTGTTGTATAATATATGACTTTACAATTCATCGGAAAATAGACAAATCAGATAGCGCAATTTTTCTTAGTTATGCTGTATAACATGGGATATTTGCGTTGCCAAGTTGTGTTTCGCGCGAATCACAACGTTTGGCGTATTAATTTTTGTCGCAAACAAATGAATCATAGTAATCATATCATCCACAGATATAAACAAACAAGTAATAATTTTGACATTTCGATTTTTTTTTTCCTTAAATCGTCATGTAAACTATTACTTCCTTGCCGCATTCCCAGCCTAGGCAAGGAAGTAAAATGCAGGGTTGCCATATTTATTTTCAGAAACACATTCTATGTTTTAATATGAAATACAAATATAAAATTAAAATAAATGATGTCCTGTATATTATATTTGTTTTAAATTCTTGTACAATTTTAAATAGAGTTCCTTAAGTTTTCAATGTGATTTACTTGTTAAATGAAAATAGTTTATATATACCATTCAGGAATTTTGAATTCTTATACGATATCAGAAACAATTTAATAGTTATCTCGTCATTGAATTTCTTTTTAGTGACTCATTATCATTCTATAGTTATTTACTTGGGCTACGCCTCGGCAAACAATCTCCATATTCGTCATGAAAAGACAAACTTCCCAACCCTGAGAAGTAAATAACTATTGGTTGATTCGTTGTATAGTCTTAACATATACAAGTCGAGCTTCGAAAATCATCTGAATATACAGTTTGCGGATTCGATGTGTTACCTGAAAACACATCTCGTCCTTTCAACTGTATATTCGATTATTTTCAAACCTCTTGTTGTACAATTTGATAATCATCGCGAAAAAATGATATGTAAAGATATTTTTGGAAGAAAAAGGCACAACACTTCATACTTTACGCCAAAACTCGGTATTCCTGGTTTTGGAACGCTGCCCCCTGGTGATGCAGCGAGCACATGGTTTGACTGTGACGTTTGATTTCATTTCTGTTTGTAGTTGCACTTCGAAAGGATTTGCTTTGTGTTTCATACAGTAATTTATTGTCACCTAAATAAATTAATCCTGACCAGATTATATTCCTATTATTTTTACAGTACAATAAAGTAAATTATTTAATTCAAATTTAGCACTAGAATTTGTCAATGTTTTTTAATATTACTAATATTTATATTCAAGAATTTACATACAAAATAAATAATAGGTACATTGTTTAATTTCTCGAATTTAAATTTAAAATTTCTCGCGCTAGCCGTTAATAAACAGAACTCTGTGATTCGCAAAAAGTGATCATGATTTCCTTGTTAGCCAATAGTAGTCAAGGTTTCCAAGCATGTGCATAATTCGCGGTTGGGTGTTTGTGTGAGATAGACTTATGCAGAAATGATATTTCCATTTCACAGTGTTTCCTTCAAGAAAAGCAAAAGATCCGCAATATATTAGTTAATAGGTATATGAATATCCTGACATTATTCGTTTACCTTGAAAAAATATAATTTTTAAATTTGGGACTAGTATGCCATCTACCAGACATAAAAACATTTGTAGTCGTCGCGACAGATGTCGCTAGGGTGTACCAACGCTGCACATTCCAGTGAAAATTCCCGATGTTCCCTGGTTTATTTCATTTCCTCTCCTACTGTAGTAGTGTGCTGTTTACATTTTGTGCTACTTATTATTATCGTTTGTATTCATTCAAGCCGCAAAAATGGGTAAGACATACATTTTTAATAATATATTCACTCAAATAACACTACATTTGAATGTGTAAGTAATTATCAATGCGAATAGCACGAAATCAGTGTTGTATAGAGGACCTATTTGAAATAAGTATTCATAATAGATTAAGTATTTTAAGTAAATACTTTTACAAAAGTATTTTGTATTTTAATACATTGAAATACTATTTTTGTAATACACAATAAGTATTTGAAATATAAATCCTCCGTCGAGTGTGGTCTGTTACTAATATAACATGGAATAATCCTCTAATTTTTCTTGCTTGAAATAAACAGTTACCTATACCTATGTAGGAGTTTTTATTTAATATAAAAAAAATACGCGGATAAGTTGAAACCAAAAAATATTATTAGAATATAGTGTAACATTTTATCAATTTTTGAATAATTAAAGTTAAAAGTATTTTAAATATATCAATAATAATTCTGTTTTATCAAACATTTATACACGAAATACATCTACCCAAATGTACAACAAAATGTTCAACAGATGAAACGTTTAAATAATATGAAATGTAGTGTAAAATTGAAAATAGATTTGGAGTATGTACGTATACGTAGGTATTTGGAAATACATATTATAAAGGCATCGCATCATGTAACATTTATCTTCTTAATAGAATTGTTATCTTTACTGTTTCTGATAATAGGCGAGGAGGTGAGGCACGCTTTGGGTTGCGTTGTTGCATTGCATCAATATGTGCAAGGTCAACTCAACTCGTTTCCGCATGCATTTCTAGCGATAAGTGAATCACCAATTTTCATTATGACCTCAGCGATGACAACGCCTAGAAAACTACAACGTAAACATAAAATTCAAAGACAACGTTCCCGGTGTAAAATTCAAATGTGAGACCTTAAATTTAGAATTTAAAATATAAACTCACTTAAAAACGTATGCGATGGTTTAGAAATTTGAAATTTAGATTTGGAATATAACTATATTTTATATTTCCAAATGAAAATTTCAAATTCGACCAATCACAAGCGAGAATTATTAAACATGGCGGTAAGGTATAACAAAAAATGCTTCTTCCGTCAACTGTCTTATCTTTTTATGAGTTGTTGACATTTTGAAGATGGATTCACAGGAACAAATTGTTATTATTTTGTTATTTGTTGATAGTCCAGTCAACAGAGGTTTTTACCCTACAAAAGGTGGGGAAAAATGATTTTAACATATGTTGTTTGGGTCGAGACGGGGATGAAAAATTCAAATTTATGACCTTGGGAGGCTCGGCGTGAGCCGCCATCTTGGATCAAAGGTGCAAAAAATGAGTTTTTCGCTATTATCTCGAAAACAGGGCCCGTATCTAAATTTTACAAGAATACAAATAGGGTTGTTGCATTTTTTACCTAGGATGAACTCTCAAAGAGTTATGTTCAAAAATAGGTAATTAGAACAACAATTTATGAAAGAAGATTTAATCACTCAAAATATACACATTATTAATTTTTTAATACTTAGTCTAATAGATTTTGTTATTTGTAACAGTTTACATTTTTTGTGGCATCAAAAGAAGTGAATTATCGATGATTTTTAAATAATTTTTGTCAACGCTTTTTCACAAATTCATCAACCGCTCTGTCCCGGTTAAAAATACGGTACCGCTGTTTAAAAATTTTAATTCAGTTTGAAATTCTCCTTCATGTCATGTTAAACGATTTTTGCTCCGATGAGCGGTTAACGGATTATTAACAATTTAAACTTATGTGAAATTTCACTAAAATTTGAAACATTTGCAAATTAGCTAGTGTTCATTTTTCTTCTGAAATTTGGACACGATTAAAGATAAGCTTTATTGTGCATTTAATACGTGCTGAAATTTCAGAAGAAAAAATGAAAACTAAGCCGATTTGCAGATGTTTAAAATTTTAGTGAAATTTCACTAAAAGTTGTTAATAATTCGTTAACTGCTCATCGGAGCAAAAATCGTTTAACATTAAATTACATGCACATGTAAATCTGTGTTTAGTGCTGTGTTCAATACATTATTTTTACTGATTTTAGAATTATTATTAATTTAGAGCGGTTGCTATGTATGAAGCAGTAAAAGATATTTTGCAGAGTTCCCGTAAATTTGATCGCGGAGAAAATTAATCAGCAGGAAAATGGTCGCTAGGGAGATTTATCGCCAAAATTATATCGCAGTAATTCATCGTCAAGAAAATAACAGCAACATTTATTACTACACTACTGTACGGAATAAATTATATAGGCTCTTCATTTTTGACGTTTCATCATTACTGACTACAGTAATGGTATATTTCTCTAAATATAACAACAATAACCCTAACGCACAAAACACGGCCCTAATTTTCCACGCCGGACTTGTGCATTATTTCTAATTTTGATTTGTTATAAACAATATTTTTGTGTTTCTGTATGTACTTTCTTATAGCAGGACGGTAGATAATTTGCATTACTAATAACAAAACATTACTAAAAATTGTAACCAATAGAAACAACGGGAAAGCCTGTCATTTTTATGTTTAATTATTGATTATTTGTATAGTAATGTTGTGGAATTAAAAGGAAGAGCCAGAAAAGAAACTTGTTGATAATGTTTTTGATTTGCAGCCATGGTGGACGTCCCTGCAGATATTCTTGCGTCACTTGTGTGCAGCAAATGCGAGCAGGTGCTGAAGAGGGGCCCCGTGTACCAGCAGCACGACGGGGCGGCGATGTGCGGCCCCTGCCAGGCGCGCGAGGATGCGCAGCCGGCTTCCCGTTGCCTCCTGTACGAGACCACGGCGCAGCTGCTGCGGTTCCCGTGCCGCTACCAAGAGGAAGGCTGCCCGGCCACCGTACCCTTCGTGCCTGCTGACTCGACAGGTTTCACCCACGAAGACGCCTGCGAGTACCGGCAACATGTTTGTCCGGTGCTCGGCTCCAACCACTGCGACTGGGCGGGCCGCCGAAACCAGCTGCTCCAGCACTGCCAGGACACACATCCTGACCGCGTTCTTCCTAACCCCACCAAAATAACGCCTGACATCCGCAGTTCCCTAATCCAAGACTATATTTTATCTGCGTTCCACTTCATCTTCCTTTTACATACCCGGGTCTGCGTGTCAACAGCCAAGCTGTACTATGCAGTGCGGCTGTTTGGTGACCCGCAATTGGCCTCGAACTACTCCTACACTGTTACAGTCCAACGCGGTAAGAATGAGTTCTGTTTGTCGCGGGAAGTTCTTCCGCAGGAACTGTTGGTGCTGCAGGAACATTCCGCTATGAATATAAGCATCAACAGTTTGCTGGGCATGCTGGGCGGCTGGGACGGCGCCTCTCTCGCAGTGGAGGTGAAGGCTCAGGGGCCACAGGCGGAGCCCGAACAAGAGCAGGCACAACGCAGACAGGCGGAGCAAGAGCGGGAGGAGTGTGCCAAGTGCAGGGCGTGTACGCCTCGCCTATACCGTGACGAGGGGTGGCTGTGTGCGGGCTGTGCTCCAGAGAAGTGGCCATGCCGAAACGAGGGCTGCGACTTCCAGGTAAGAAAGCAAACTCATCAGAACAGTGTGACGCTCGTGAGAATGAACTTGTATGACTCAATTGTGCAACATATTTATTAACAATGTAATATATCACGGCATATTACCCATTGCTGGGTGTGGTAATCTCCTTTGTACACTGATTTTGGTATTGACGATGATATATTTGTAACATGCGTTGTTGTCAATAATTAAAAAATAAAAAAAAACATGATTTTTAAAATAATTAACTTACTTGCACTTTTTACTTCAATTAAATACAATATTCTTTCGACATCCGAAATTACTGTTGAATTACATTGCAAAACAATCTCTACATACAGCACACTAGAAAATGAAATATATTTCATTGTTGATTACATATTTAATGCGGGCGTTTCTTTTTTTTCTTTACCGCCAAAATAGCGTGTTCATCTTTTACGTTCCCATAACAATTACAAATGCAATAGTTTCATAGAAAAATTTGATAAATATAATGACAAAATAATAATAATAATTTGAATTCTATTATTTAATATTTATTATTTTATAAAATTGAAATTTACCTTTTTACTGGCAGTTAAACAAACATTTGCCATTTTGCACGCGTTAAAATTTATAAAACGAGCCTTGGCGAGTTTTAAGTGACAAGTGCGAAAAATAGTTATGTCATTTCTGATTTATGATATTTGAAATTTTAAGTAAATGTCATCTAATACCAACCTCTAAAACAAAAGAATGTGTATTGGCTATTTCGATATGCAATTGGTTTTCTTAATGACATTATGAGCGCAAAATATATTGGTCCTCAATAAAACATTCATCAAAGTGTGCCATGAAAAAATTACGTATGTGTGAATTTTAAATTTAATCTGTCAGAATTGACAAATGCAAATTTAATCAATGAAAAATGTCACTGATTGTTATAAATGAATTCTATTAAATCTATCTTATATCATTTTTATCTTCCGCCATATTGTGGGTAAGAGAAATAATGTTTTCGGTCTAAAAATTCGATAGTGAGTTTTTAGTGAATAAGTACAAATTAGGGTCATCTACAACACGTTTTTACTATTTTTACAATGATGTATGTGTGTGTGTGTGTGTGTGTGATAATTTTTTCGTCCACGATAACTCATTTCAAAATCAAACTTCCAATAATTTCTATTTCCCGTATTTAAGCTTTCTGCACTAATATAAAAAGATGATTAGATTTTGGATAAAATTGGGTAACCGGAAGTGGTTCTTTATTTGAGGCCCATAACAGTTTTCAATGAAAAACTATAATAAAATATAATCCAAAACTTTTCAATTTTAGTATTTAAGACATGTATTAATGAGAACGACGTATTAATTTTTTTCTAAAATTGATAAACAGGAAGTGGTATTTTACTTGAAGCTCTGAACAGATTATCGTTTTAAATACCAAAATTTAAAAGTTTTGGTATTTAAAACTCATGTATAATTTGAATCAACATGTTAGATTTTGATCATATATGATAAATCGGAAGTGGCACTTAATTTGAAACGCTTAACAGATTTTCGAGGAGAAACATAATAAAACTTTTCTGTTTATTGGAACAACAAATTAGATTTTGTTTACAAACGATCAACCGGAAATGATACTTTACTTAAAGCTCATTGCTATTTTAAACATGGAATTGGCGGGAGGTCATGTGCTGGCCACATCAGATTTTTATTGTTTAAATCACATTTAACAATTGTAATACTGACAGATTTAATTTCAATTTTTTTCATGGCATACTTTGATGAAAGTTTCTTTGAATCAGACGTTATTTTATTATAAATTTAGTTTTACATTATTATTAAATTGATGTATAGGAAGAAAGTACTTTCGGTTTTACACATTTTTATTGTACATGTTGGTAATGGAGAGTGTGAGTGGAGTGTAAGTAAACATTTCCTCTGTCTGCAGGACATCAGCTGGTGGAAGAGGGACAAGCACAGCCACATGTTTTGTCAGCGGCGCACCATCTGCTATTGCTGTAAAGCGGGCTGGCAGCCCGGCACGTCATTGCAGCCCGGCACGCCATGGCTGCAGCACTATATAACCTGCAACAAGTGTAAGGTGATCCCGGCCGGCTCCAGGTTCCTCGTCCAGCGCAACAATGTCGGGCAATGGTTCCTGGTGGAGACTGCTGCGGGCCATGTGCTGTGCGAGTGCTACTACACTCAGGACGACTTCACTCTCGAGCTGTATGTCCCTGTGCCTTGCGAGCAGCTCCACCTGCATCGCTGCAAGGTGCAGTTGGAGTGCGCAGGCAACACACGGACATACACACCTGACACAAACTATTATAATAATTATGACTTGGAGGTCGAATGCAAAGAAATTAATTTCCTCACTAACCCTAAGGTCCAAGTTAACCTTCTGCTCAGCAAAACTGAATGAATATGTAATGATGACATTGTTTACTATTAAAATTTCTATTTATATTTTCCAATTTAATATACCTACCTATTCTTCTTACTGTCTCCCGTCCATGTAAATTCCCAACAAAATTTAGGGCCAGTTTTACAATCTCTGATTAAAATTTTAACTGCTAGTTAAATAAATAAAATTGAAGCGAAATGAACAATCAAATGACAAATTGATCATTGCTGTCAAAAATTCGATTCAATATTGTTTATTTAACTCACAGTTAAAATTCTGACCAGAGATGTAAAATTTGTCCTTAATGTAAATGATTCGAGGGTTTATTAAAATTAATTCAATACCATAAAACTGTTTTTCACCTTTCGTCCTTTTTACCTCTCGCTAAGAGAGGTATTGGAATCATGCTAAAAATCGCATAACCAGATTTTAGTGGATAAGCACGTTACAAGGTCTCTATAATCCGATTATAACATTTTTACGATGATGTCAGTATGTGTGTGTGGTTGTTGAAGCCACGGTTTCTAAAATATTATAAGACTTAAAAAATATTTAACTGCAGTTTCCTCAATTGGAAGTAATAATTCCTATAAAAAAATCTTCTAAATACTATGTTTTGAAAATTTCTGTTATTACTACTATTGAAGAACATACAATTCTACATCTGATACATTTAAAAAAATTATTATACAGGGTGGGGCAGAAAAACCTATCCGATTTCAAAACGTTATAAAATTAAAACCACTCAACTTGTCAAAAAAATTTTTTATTAACATATCGCAAATTTTATGCCATTTTTAAATTTAAGTTTTGAAAAGCACATCACTCAAATGTCGTCCTTGGGAGCGGATACACTGATTTAGGCGCTCGCGGTAGCTTTCCATGACTTTCACCGTCATTTCCACAGGAATTTCTTCAATTGCCCGAGAAATTTCCCTTCGTAAAGCAAGAAGGGTCCTTGGTCGATGCTGGTAAACCTTCGATTTGAGGTAACCCCAAAGGAAGAAGTCACATGGAGTGAGATCCGGTGAGCGCGGCGGCCAGCCAAGATCACCTCTCAGGGAAATGAGGCGACCGGGAAACAGTTCCCTGAGAATGTCCATTGATCGTCGCGATGTGTGGGCGGTTGCCCCATCCTGTTGAAACCACACATTTTCCACGCCATTTTCTTCCATTTTGGGTCTAAGAAAATTTTCCAGCATGAAACAATAGCGCTCGCTGTTGCCCGTTACGGTTTGTCCATTTTCTTCAAAAAAGTAAGGCCCCCAGATGCCTAGGCGGGAAAGAGCACACCACACAGTCACTTTTGGGCTATGGAGGGGTTCCTGATGGATTTCTCGAGGATTTTCGTCACTCCAATATCGAAATGAATTCGAAAAGCACGTTGTGTAGCAATTATCGAACCGCCGCATTCGATAAACCGCTCAATAACAAAAGCACGATGTTCACCAGACCAAGGCATGTTGACTACTGACAAATGGCATAAAACCGGCTTTCTAACGGTTTTTACCCCACTACTCTACCTGCTCCCTCTTTTGAGAAAAAGGGATTTGAAATCGGATAGGTTTTTCTGCCCCACCCTGTATCTTGTATAGATTTAGAGATAAAGGCACTATAATATATAGATAGAATAATCTAATCGCAGAGGATAAGGCACTAAGGAAACCAGTTGACAAATTCAAATGTTTATTGGTAAGAGCCAACAAAGTGTCTGACATCTGGTGGCAAAATAAAACATATAAGTTGTAGGGAAAACGTTGTGCTGTTATACAGGGTTATAAATAAACAACAACCAAAAATGACCAGCAAATCGTAGAGATATTGTTCTGTACCGCAGTGCAATAATTATGTAAGTGCTGGCATATCCGTTCATTATTTCCCAAAAAGAGAATTATTAAAAAATAAGTGGAAAATCGCGTTAAAAATCGGAAAGGACATATCACCGTTCATGAACGTTTGTTCACATTTTTACCTAAGCGATTTTATTCCATGTAAGTATTTATAAAAATTAATTCTTCAAAACATTATTAGATTGTTTTTGTAGTCAATAAAATATTTAAAAAGAAATGATATAGCAAGCTAAAAATTACAGCAAAGAAAATTCGACAAAACTCCTGTACAGAGAAGAAAAACAGAGAGACGTTACCTTAAATAGTAACTATTATTCTTTAATATTATATATTTATTTTAAATTGTTTATAGGAAAGACAGGGAAGAAAAAAAAACTACAAAAATATCAGAAATTGAGCAAGAGGAAGACGTGCAAAACAAAGAACTTGATGTACATTTGTATTTAGTGTTATTACGATTGAGTGGTTAGCCCCTTTCAAATTAGATGTTTGAACAAACAGTTAATTTATTTCTATATTATTCTGTTTATCTGTCTTATATCCGCACAAGATAAAATGTCCAGCTAAAAATAATTAAATAATAGTTAACATGCAGATAACCTCAATTTTGAATCTTATTTTACCCTTATATACTGCTTCTCCTTCGACCATAGGCCGCACAGCATCATTTAAATAAATGTATATATCTGACATTTTGATGAATATATTTGATTTCAATTAAAAATAACAAAATATCCTCAAAACAAAGCTTCAAAATACAACTAGCACAAACGTAAAATATAATGTTTTCCCCATCGACCTTTAAACTAATAGACGCAGCGTACGAGCAAAACGCTTGTCCCGCCATAACGGTGCAGACACAGTATCTCTATCCTTCAACGATACGGAAGTTAAGAAAACGCGGCAAAATAAAAATTTGACTTGTCCCTAACTTGTTATAATTGGTGCATAATCGCTAAGAGTATATATATAATTTATTTGTGCATAATTACTTTCAGTATATATTTTTAATACAATATATTGTATACACATATTATATTATAGGGAACAAGTATAATTAATAAGAACTTACATATGAAATGACACAGCTAAACGGCGTACGTACTGCTGACTGCACAAAATACACCGTTTCCCCATTATTTTGTCGCATATGCACCTCACAACACATATTCGTATATGTTGACAGAAATAATTGTAAATGTTCTCCAAAAAAGTAAAATAATACACAAACAGTCACGAAACGTCAAATAGATTTTGACAACTATTTAGTGATAGAGAGCGATGTATAGAGGTTTACATATGGCTGAAAAAGATGTACAATGAGTACGAACGCATGCGCAGTATACTTTAACTGAGAACTTCCGTATTTTTGAAGGACAGAATATATATTTCTATCCTTTTATGTTGGAGCATTATTCTAACAATAAAAGAATAGGAAACACTTGGTCCATTAGTTTAAAGGTCGATGGTTTTCCCTATAACTCGGTCATAAGTGCTGCCATCTTTAGGATGTGGCTCTCCCGGATAACATAGTTTGTAATTGACAGATGTCAGTGTCAAAAATCAACAGTTTTAGTGAAAGCTTTTTATGGGAACTACATTTAAGCTTTTTTATTGTTTTATTAAATAAATATTTAAAATTGTAGGTAAAATGCATATATCTGTAAGAAATACCGCCAATCTTGTTAATGAATTGGAAGAATCTCTGACATTTAGAAACTTCCTCATACAATGAAAAATATATACAGGTTGTCTCTTCAATAGGGGGACATGTCTTAACCACAGATTCCTGAGGCTAAAATAAGACGATTTAACCAAACTTGCTTCTACCGGAAAGTGTACTATTTAGCCAGAAATCTGCTTGAAAGTTCTTCGAAAAAAAATTAATTTTGCTTATAATAATCGGACGCTTTATTCGATTTGGATGAAATTTGGTATGACAGTTTATATGGTTATAAGTCATCTTTTAAGGTGATACTTGTTAATATTAGTGAACCAATAGTGTATGAAACTTAGGTGTCCCAACATTAATTAGATCGTAACTTTTTAATGGCAATGCCGATAACGTGAAATAATTTTTCTTCAGAAAGATTCATTCAATAGTAAACTTTTCTCTCTCTGTGTAATTTGTGATATCTGTTACGGTTCACCCAGAAAAAAATAAAATTTGAGTGCCTGCACTACTAAATTTTTAAAATGTCAAAATTTGAAATTTCAATTATTAGCGGGAAGCGATACCAACAAAAACGCCAAGTCAAACTTTTGACGTAACATTTTAAAAAAAATTAATTGTAAAATTACCTCAATAAAAAAATCTGTTGTGGCCAGCACAAGACCTCTCGCCATTTCCATATTAGGCTATATAAGTATTGTATTGCACTTCGCTTTCGAACCGTCGTTTTATAACAAAATATTATAGAACATTACCCAAATATTGTTTTTTATTGTATTTAACATGTCTTCTGCACACATATAATTCTAATTATATATATTTTTCATTGTATGAGGAAGTTTCTAAATATCAGAGATTGTTCCAATTCATTAACCAGATTGGCGGTATTTCTGATGGATATATGCATTTTACCACAATTTTACCTATAATTTCAAATATTTAATTAATAAAACAATAAGAAAAATTAAATATACTTCCCAGTAAAAGCTATCAGAATGTCACTAAAACTGTTGATTTTTGACACTGACATCTGTCATTTACAAATGAAGCGCGTCTTCGATGGTATGGGCACGTGATGCGCAGCAAAGACGACTCAGTAGCCAAGATGGCCATGCAACTTGAGTTGAATGGTCAACGTCCTCGTGGTCGCCCAAAAAAACGCTGGATGGACATAATTAAGGACGATTTGATTCTAGCAAATGTCAATCCTGAAGATGCACAGAATAGAACCCACTGGAGGAAAGCAATTAAAATAGCAGACCCTGTACCCCAGCGGGATTAATACTTCGGATATGATGATGTGTCATTTACAAATTATGTTATAAACATTGGAATTTGTCAACTGGTTTCCTTAGTGCCGTAGCCTCTGCGATTAGTTCACTCTATAAACTATAGTGTCTTTGGCTGCTATTCACAGCTCTATACTAAAGTTCTATACTAGGCTGTATTAGTTAAAACATGTATTAGCGTAAAAACGAAATTTAAAATATAGGCTATTCAGAGCTCTATACTAGGGTGTTCTAACTAATACAAGTGATTAGTGAAAAATGCACTTGGCAACATCGCAAATACGCAAATTCTAGTAAATTGGCGGGAATAGTTTTTGTTCTTATTATTCTGTCAGAGTTGTCAAATTCTCTGAAAAAATCAATAAGAATATTTTTCTAACGTAAAGTGAGTATAAATTATAAGTTTTTATTTCATTAAAATTAATAATTAATTAAATTAATCATTTAATCACATATCTAACCTACATTTCGATGAAATGAAAATACAAATATTTAAAATTTTAGGAGTTGCAAGTTAAAACTGAAGATGAGTTCTCTGCAAGTGAAGCAAAAGAGAGAAAGAACAGAAAATTGGGGACTGGACGAAAAGAATTTGTTAATAGAGTGTGTGAGTGAAAGGAAGAATGTGATAGAGTGTAAAACGAATGACCCCAGAAGTATGCAGCAGAAAAGAAACGCGTGGAAGGACATTGAGTACGTGTTTCGCGCAAATGGGTTTGAAAGAGAAATGAACAGAATTAAAGAACAATGGCGAAGAATGCAGTGCCAATCAAAGAAAAACGTTGGTAGTTTCGAAAGGAAAAGAAAGGCTACCGGTGGAGGATCTCCTCCAGAAACCCCAACTGCCCAAGATTGGAAAATTAAAGAGATTTGTCCAGACGATTTTGTAGTAGACAGCAGCAAGTACGATTCAGATGCTGCAGTAACAAAATCGGTAAGACCTGTTTATTAATATTACTTCTTTAATTAGTCAAATTATTATTTCAGTCTGAACAAATATTTGAAGTAGAAGAAACAAGAACCGTGTGGGAACAAGGACCGGTGCAAGTCTTAAATCCAGTCACTGGGTATGTATTTATTCTCATTTTAAAATTTTATGCACATTTGGTTCTAGAGCAACAGGCATATCGTAAAAGCCCAAAATAAATAGAATAAGGGGTAAGAAATTATATTTGTTTGCGTAAATAGGTATTTCTTAATACTTTTAGTAAAATTCATGGTTAAATATTATAATTATGCTGGTTGTAATCAGATAATGGCAACAATTGACTTTGCGTCAGAGCTGGGCATTGTGTGAATCAAAAGGAATTGTACATTAATTTAAATCAAATGAATTGTCTTTTCCAAAAAGTCGCACATCAGGCTTATGATTTAGATTCTTTAAATCAAACTGATTTGGGTTGTAAGTAAACTCGTACAGCCCGATTCACAAAAAGATTTAAGCTAATCCTCATTTTTGGTTTAGCGAATTCTATACTAATTTTGATAGTTTATAACTTAAAATATAGTCTAATCTATTTCTATTATCTACCTTTATTGATAATACTCGTATCATGAAAATTAAATTTTAAATACCGGAAAAGAATAGAATTCACTAATCCAAAAATGAGGATTAGCTTAAACTTTTTGTGAATCGGGCTGGTAAATATTAAAAAAAAAAAGTTTTAATTCAATTTAATGGGCTTAAATCAAAATCTGTGGTCTTAAATAATTTTGATGAGCGTCTTTAGACAATACAGTTCACAAATTTATTTGAATTGAGAGTTAATTAACTTTAAAAATAAATTGAAATTATTATTTTGTCAGACAACAAATTTTCATTAACTTGTAAGTTGTTGTTTACAATAATTCCTTTTGTTCATGATTTTGTCCAGTTTTTCTTTTTATAGGTTTATTTCACTTTTTTAAAAATAAATATGTTAATGATATTTATCGTTTTATTGTAGTATATTTGAACCTGAATATATTCCTCACCATGAAACCCACGCCCTTATCCAAACCGTTCCTGAAACCTCCCAAACCCAATGGCTGGTAGCACAAGCCCTGTTTTAACTAAAACGCTGTTTTAAGAAATGTCAGATTTCATTATTTAATAATAAAAATAAATAGTATCAAATTTATGAAAATATGATTTTAAAGCAGAACATAGTTTGTATTCAAACAAATATTTTTTAAAAAATCGTTCTTTAAACATAAGGGTGAAATTAAATATTGAAATTTGGATTTGACATTTCTTAAAACAGTGTTTTAGTTAAAACAGGGCTTGTGCTACCAACCAATATGATCTACCGAAGGAAAATAAAACTAAAAGTAAAAGTATTACCCATGTCGGAATATGAGCAGGAATTATTGAAAATAGAAAAAGAATCTTTTCTACGCAGAGAAGAAAGAGAAGAAAAAATTATGAATATGAAAATAGAAAACATGAGAAAGCGAACTGCGTTGGAGGAAGAAATTTTAGTTTTAAAGAAGGAGAAAGAGTTATTAGAAATAAAATTATTAAAAAATAAAATAAATCAATGTCAAGAATATAAAAATTAATTATTAAATAAATAAATATTATTTTTATTTTAAATTTACAAGTTATTATTTTTTTTTGTACTATAGCATGTTATGCAAAAATCAATTTTGAGAAATAGAAAAAAAAATGAAATCTGCAAAATCATTTCTATGATTACGCGGAGTTGGGATCTAAATGACGATACTGCTTATCAAAGGACACTGCGCAATTTCTTGTTCAACTTGTGAAGCAACTTGATGGGAAATCAAAATCGCCGTCTTTGTGTTTCAGCAGAATTGCAGGTGTTATAGGTATCTAACTACTGGAAATGACGTTCAATGAATGCCGATCTAAACGCAGTTCCTCGAATATTGTTAAATTCCTCTTGCACTGGCACCGCTGCGCGATCCTCGATATCATTTTCATCGGACAGTGATTCTTCATCAGAGCTCTCATATGGTTCTAAGGAGTTAAATCATTTACAGATGTAGATATTTCTAAATATATTAAACAATTTGTTGAATTTGGAAACAGTTTGTGGAACGTTTATTGTGTGATATTACGTAAGTATGTAGGCTTTATATAATCGTTCTTCCTTACCATTATCCATATCCTTTCGAATATTATACAATACTGCCATTGCTGCTATAGCAGCCTTAGCAGTATCTAAGGATATGATTAATCCATGTCGGAGAGCTCTAAACATGGACTTCCACTGCCCGAAGCACCTTTCGATGGAACATCGAGTTGCTATATGGGCTGAATTATATCTACGCTGCGGACGTGTCTGGGGATTTAAAATGGGAGTTAACAGAAAATGGCGACATGGGTAGCCACTATCTCCCAATAAAATTCCATTTAAGTCTCCTTGCTGCAAAAATACACACTTAAAAATACTATTTAACATATGATTTTAAATAATTTACTTCAAATCTCCGCGCTAGACTACTATCAGCCCATATTCGCGCATCATGTGCACTTCCACGCCATCTAGCGTTGATATCGAGGATCCTACAATTTGCATCGCAGACAACTTGGACGTTAAGAGAGTGCCATCCTTTTCTGTTGCAATAAAGGAGTGGCCTCTCTTTATCGGGATTTTTTATTTTTATATGGGTGCAATCAATGCACCCAATTACTCCCGGAAATCTAGCTAGTTCGTAAAATTTTCTTTTATCCACGTCCAAATTTTCTCCAAATTTCACAAATTGGGGAAGTTTTTGTGCCAGTGCAAGGGAAACCCGACGAATTATTCGACTAACAGTCGGCTGGCTAATACCATGCAAATCTCCTGTAAGATATGTAGAACATTACAAAATTGGTAGTAATTATAATTTAATTTTACCGCCGGAAGAAATACACATGCGCCATAAAGCATAAGCAAACGTATGGTATAATATCGATCTGATATGGATGAGAAGTGAAAATGGCGATGAGTTTATTAGGATAGATAAAAATGGGAGTAAAATGTTTATTTGAATGTAGTAAAATAATATTCTATTAATTTATGAACACAATAAATAGTTATGTAGTTTGGTAGGTAAGTATTTTATGTGATATTACTGTACATGGTTTTTATGTTTAGAAAAGACTAAAGATGTGAAACTTACCATTATCAGTTTGATATAAACATTTTGCAAAAAATCTCAGCGCTATCAACACTTGCAATTCTGGTGACACGCAATCACGACGATTTTGATTCCCCATTATGTCGTTCCGTACAAGTTGAACAACAAAACGAGCGGCGTCCTTAGATAATCGGTACCTGCATTTAAATTCCATCTCCGTGTAATTATTGAATGGGTCTGTATGTATTCTGTATCTTTTTATTCTTCTATTTCTCAAATTTCGTACATTGCGCGCTCGAACAGCAGCCCTAATCGCTCTTTCAGCCATTTTAGACAAATGTCAAACAAGTTAAACACGGTACTACCTTGTTTTAAGGTTTCATACTAAAAAAGAAACTTAGTATTGCTTAGTAACGGCTAGTATAGAGCTCTGAATAGCCTAAATATTAAACTCCTAATACAAAGGTCTTAGTACAGCCTAGTATAGAGCTGTGAATAGCAGCCATATCTCTAAATCTATACAAGATATAATAAAATTTTTAAGTGTATTAGATGGAGAATTTTATGTTCTTCAATATTTAATAAAAAAAAACTCCCAAAAAATTATATTTAGAAGAATTTTTCTAAGAAACTACTACTTCCGGTTGTTCAATTGGTAAGAGCCAACAAAGTGTCTGACATCTGGTGGCAAAATAAAACATATAAGTTGTGGGGAAAACGTTGTGCTGTCACACAGGGTTATAAGTAAACATGACCAGCAAATCGAAGAGATATTGTTCTGTACCGCAGTGCAATAATTATGCAAGTGCTGGCATATCCGTTCATTATTTCCCAAAAAGAAAAATATTAAAAAATAAGTGGAAAATCGCGTTAAAAATCGGAAAGGACAAATCACCGTTCATGAACGTTTGTTCACATTTTTACCTAAGCGATTTTATTCCATGTAAGTATTTATAAAAAT
The DNA here is from genome assembly GCA_943142095.1 of Ophonus ardosiacus. Taxonomy (NCBI): domain Eukaryota; kingdom Metazoa; phylum Arthropoda; class Insecta; order Coleoptera; family Carabidae; genus Ophonus; species Ophonus ardosiacus. The sequence goes on from OW964838.1 coordinate 27,787,547, forward strand.
TTATGCTTCAAAACATTATTAGATTGTTTTTGTAGTCAATAAAAGAAAAATATTAAAAAAAAAATGATATAGCAAGCTCAAAATTATAGCAAAGAAAATTCGACAAAACCCCTGTACAGAGAAGAAAAATAGAGAGACGTTTCCTGTAAGTAGTAACTATTATTCTTTAATATTATATATTTATTTTAAATTGTTTATAGGAAAGACAGGGAAGAAGAAGAAACTACAAAAATATCAGAAATTGAGCAAGAGGAAGACGTGCAAAACAAAGAACTTGATGTGCATTTGTGTTTAGTGTTATTACGATTGAGTGGTTAGCCCCTTTCAAATTAGATGCTTGAACACACAGTTAATTTATTTCTATATTATTCTGTTTATCTGTCTTATATCCGCACAAGATAAAATGTCCAGCTAAAAATAATTAAATAAGTAGTTAACATGCAGATAACCTCAATTTTGAATCTTATTTTACCCTTATATATTGCTTCTCCTTCGACCATAGGCCGCACAGCATCATTTAGATAAATGTATATATCTGACATTATGATAAATATATTTGATTTCAATTAAAAATAACAAAATATCCTCAAAATACAACTAGCACAAACGTAAAATATAATGTTTTCCCTATAAGTCGGTCATTAGTGCTGCCATCTCTAGGATGTGGCTCTCCCGGATTGTTACCAAAACCTTTTCAGCTCTTCCCAGGAATGTCAGATTCAGGAAACTGCAGTTAAATATTTTTTAAGTCTTATAGTTTTTGACGATTGTGAGTTTAAATTTAATTTGACACTGACATTTTTCGAAAACTACAGTCGCCCACACATTTTAAAGAAGATTTGATTTGTATACAACCCTAGTAACGTAAAATTACGGCAAACACACGTTAAAGGTGTAGGTCTCTGATTGGTCAATTATAAAACGTCTTTTCTGTAATATCTTTTTCCTACGACCACTGTTAAAAGTAGTCTTTTTAACGGTTGCTTAGCGAGTTAAAAATAAGTTTATAACACAGTGAATACTTTTAAATCGTTGTCATTGACAACGGATTAAAAGTAAAAAAACATATTTACTTTTTACACTAGTGTTAAAAAAGAACTAAATCTAGTTACATTTAGTGTTCATAAGTAAATGTAGTTTCATTTTATATTTATTTTTGTACTGAAAATATTTACATAGGTATTTTATTAGAAGTACACATTATTATGGAACGTTTATTGTTATAGTACAATTATTATAGTAATTCCTTGCAAGGCGCTTGAAGAATTGGAATTTAAAACAGTAGAGGTTAGAATTTTGTTGAAAGTACAGGTTAGATAAATGTCATTCTATAATTTTTAGTTTTTACTAAAACATAACTAGGGTCGTAGGAAAAATAGTGTATGATATTCGTGTTAAAAGTGATTTTATTTCGTTCGTGGGGTTTGTTTTACTCGGCTTCGCCTCGTCTCACAAACTTCCCCACTCACTCATAAAATGTCACTTTTAACTTTTATATCATAAATAACTATTAAGCTAGATTTTTTTTTCTTCGAAATTATACATCCGAGTGCAGTCTCGTGTTTCCTCATTCGCTCTGGGGCGCGAGTTGTGAGACACCTATATAGAATCTTTTGGTATGGAATTTGTACAAAATACATCGAATTGACGGCAGGTCTTGTGCTGGCCACAACAGATTTTTGTATTATGTCGGTAGTATAGGGAACTCCAGATAAGCGCTACACCACCTGGCGGGCATTTTGAGAACTATCCAGTCCGGGATTATTTGTGAAGGTTACGGTAAGTACATATATGAATTTTATCTTAATATGCATGTTTTACTGTATAATAAATTATTTGTTTTTTAGTAAGATGACATAGTACTATTGATAATTAGCATAAGTGAGACATTGAATAAAGAGTACATATAATTATATTTTTACTTTCAAATTTCTAGGTACAGGAAGCTATTCGTTTTTCATTGATATATTTTATTTTTGAGGAGTATGTCAAGGAGAAGAAGTTTATAGTGCTGGTCGCATTTTTAAGTGTTTTAACTGAAAAACAATAGGAAAGTTTAAAAATTGTTCCATCTGTTCTTGAGACAAATGCGTTACAATCACCACCACGCAAAACTGGAAGAGTATTTTGAATTGAAAATCCTAAACATAAGACAAAAGCAGAAGCAACAAAATAGTTAAATTAGGACCATATCATAATAACCTAATAAGAACATTAATTGAAATAGCTTGATCACGATCTTTTAATACATTTTACTTCTGGTTCAATGAATTAATGTGGTTGATATACATATGTTTTCAGCGACCACTATTACCCGCTTTATACGTACAAAGCATTTTTTAACCTGGCTTTTGTAACTTCAATTAAAAAATAATGGAATCAGCATTACAAACCTCCTCTCCTTGATAAATACATCGCGATCTCTTATATCCATAAATGTAATTTACAAACTATATCAATGGAAAACGAATAGCTTCTTTAACCTAGAAATTTGAAAGTAAAAGTAACAATATAACGATATTTACTGTTTATCCAATATTTCACTTATACTAATTACTCGTAATACTATGTCGTTTCTGTTACAAAAAAATATATTATTTGTGTAAATAAAACCAATAATCCCATACTCTCCCGTACTGGATAGTTCACAGAATGTGCGCTGATGGCGCAGCGATCTTAAATTGTTTTACCTATAAGGGAGATGAAAACGAAACGCCATTATATAATAATAAGTGTAAATTTTTATTTATGATTAAAGTATTTACAACACACAGTTTTCTATTCTAATGGAAATGCAGCCTTCATTAAAAGAAAATATATAATTTAAGAAGATAAAATTTACATAAATAAATGTACAAGTTGGTTGGTTGAGTGGTAAATAATAATATTAATAATAATTCTGTTGAACGTTTGTTATGAATGCTTGCTTAGTTGAATACTGTTGTGTACTTGAAAATGCGCTTTGGATTGGACTGGACGAGTGAAGCACTATATATGTTTAAAAACAAACTTCATAACGCTATAATCAATTTGTAATATTATGATCGCCTACGTCAGATTTTGTGTTTTGTTTTCTTCTCTACTTAGCAATTAATTTTTCTTTGTTTACTATTAAGTATTGGCATGTATATTTGTTAATCTAGATATTATAATATTTATAATGTATTTACATTTACAACCTGTACATCTCTTTGTTATCTATGTAACATTATTCTGTAATTGGGATTCTATCCTGTAGAATAATAAATAAATAAATAAATAAAAAATAAATAAATAAATATGTACAGTACTCGTAAGAGGCGTAATTGTGTTGAAGGCTGGTGCACGGCTGGGCAGCAACGAACTCTGGCTCGCTCGCTCGCTCGCTTCGCTCACTCATTCAGTCCACTCACTAGCGCTCCTCCAATATCACAGTTTCTTGCGGACACAACTTCAGCTCGCGCAGTGTTTGCTTCATGTCGAAACTTGTCAGCTACAAAAACAACAACATGAATTTATGTACAGGATGGAACAAATCCGAGTTACTTTCTTAAGGCTGGTTTATTTTACCTTAGCATTAGCATTAATAATTCAAGTATAGACAAATGCGTGCTGCGGTACATGTAGCTATAACCTTAACCTTAGCATTATGTCGGTACCCTAGAATATGACAATTTCTAAATTTGAAGTCATAAAGCTAATGCCGACCAATCAGAAGAGTATATGTTCGTGGACGACACCTTGATTCTGGCGATATTTACGACAGTCAATGGGGTCCTATACCATTTTTCTTTTATTTTTTTTTCCTGTAAGAACAGGATAAAATAAGAACTTCAGTGCAAACGCGACTTAAAAATTTTACGTAATAAGCGAGATATGAATTTTTAAAGTTTAAGAATTTGTGCGTGACGTAGCAGGTACTAACAAGTGATCGACAAACAATGGGACAAACTGTTAGTTATACTGGAAACAATTTTTTTCATGTTTGCATAGCTGAAATGTTTTTATATAAAAACTTATACGTTATATTTACAAAGAAATTATTATTAAGTATAAATAACATAAATAATAAGCATTTAACAAGGATTTCTTCCTAATAAATTACAGAACATTGAAACAGTTTGACAATATTATTACACAAAGTATGACGACGGATGGCGCTAATGTTTGCCTGTTTTGAAGTTTCAATATTAATTTAATTAATATTATTATTAATTTAATTCATATTACAAATTGATTTATTTATAAATACATGATTATTGTTAATATTACTAGATGTTATAATTAAACAAATTCATCAAACACAAAATTGTTAAATGTTTTGTTAGGTTATAGAACATCATGACATTTCATATTCTTTCAAAGGTGACCGCAACAGACGCGCGAATCTTCTTTTTAAAATCAGGCGACCAATCAAATTCTTAGTACCTAACACGTCATACCCAATTAGCAATCAGGTTGAATCGCTTGTAGTTTGTGACCTAGTTAATATTTAAAGAAAATTTTTTCACTAATACTCATTAATTTATGTATATTTTCGTCTTCTTATTTAAGATAGTTAAAATATGAGTACGGTATAGGACCCTATTGACATCTGTCATCATTTTGTTGTTATTTTTTAATATTTCTGTCACATTGTCTTGACTAAACATGAGTGTCACTGAAAAAGATGTCCAACTAATACAATTAATTGATCAATGTAGATATATTTATGATAAAAAAGACGTGTCGATTTTACAAAAAGTGACATTATCGGCCTACTCTTATTGGTTTGCCCTAAGAAGTACATGAACTGGACAGCGTATAGTCATAATGCTAAGGTAAATGCATAAGTTTACAACTTAGATAAACCAGCGTTTATTTAACACGCTGTAGAAAATTGATGTAGATCTTTATGGGCTAATTTTTAAAGCAATTTTAATAGGCACCACAGGAATGTTCGATCGTCCTTTGTTTTTCATCTACAGGTTAAAACTTGATTTTTCTCGTATTTTGAAAATACCTCATATCTCGCTTATAATAAAAGATAAAGAAAAATCACTTATCGAGATTTTAGTAAATGACCACGTTTTAAGGTCCCTAGAATCCAATTTTAATATTTTCACGATGATGTCTGTATGTGTGTGTATGGATTTTGTCTTCGCTCTAACTCAAATACTATTATTCAGAAAATTCTGAAACCTTGTATTTCTATCCTATTCTAATATGAAAAGAAGCCATTAGATTTTGGTGTAAATCGGATAACCGGAAATGGCACTTTACCTAAAGCTCATAATGGTTTTTCTTCAAAAAATACCATTAAATGCCATTTTTTCGCATTTTATGTCTTATGAAAATTAAAGATTATTGAATTTTCTACAGGAATGCATTAATACTTTTTCTATATATTTTACAGATAAATTTAGAAATAATTTTTTTTTTAGTCGCGAAGCCTAAGATAAACGCAATAATTCCTTTGTTACACAAAAAACTAATCACTTCAAATTAATAATAGTGACATTTTAAAAAGAAAATAGTAAATAAATCAATAGTTTTATGCAGTGGAACTGTTTGCAGCGTTAGTAAATACGTAAGTATGTATTTAAATTAATAAATATCTGATGTGGACACCATATGACTTTCTTGTACGCCTGTTACACTATACATATTTTGTTAATAATTAAAATATGTATAATAACAGACCCAATCATAAAATTGCACGTATTTAATATTGACATTAAATTCTTTATTTTTTTGTTATTTCTTGTCCTAATTCATAGCAAACTTAATTACAGAAACCAAAAAGTACATAATGTTTAAATTTACATATCTCGCTTACACAAAGAACTAATTTAATCATATTTGAAGTTTTCGACGCAAAATTCAATTCTCTAAAACTTTTATTTGAAGCAATTATTGTTAAATTCAAAATAACACCATTTTTTTCAAGAAAAATTGATAATAGCTTCAAGTAAAGTATCACTTCCGGTTAGACTATTTTAACCAAAGTCTATTATGTTATTTCCATTGATATAAAAGTATTATATACCAAATTTGAAAAGTTTTGGATTATATTTTAATATAGTTTTCCATTAAAATCTATTATAGGTTTCAAGTAAAGTACCACTTCCGGGTATACGATTTTAACTAAAATCTATTATGTTATTCCCATTGATATAAAAGTATTATATACCAAATTTGAAAAGTTTTGGATTATATTTTAATATAGTTTTTCATTAAAATCTACTATAGGCTTCAAGTAAAGTGCCACTTCCGGGTAGACCATTTTTACTAAAATCTATTATGTTATTCCCATTGATATAAAAGTCTTATATACCAAATTTGTAAAGTTTTGGATTATATTATAATACAGTTTTCCATTAAAATCTATTATGGGCTTCAAGTAAAGTACCACTTCTAAAAGTTATGCAATAACCAAAAAGGGAGGTGCACAACTAGATGTTATAACAGTGCTAAATACAAAATTTTAACTTTCTACGGCTTCCCATTTTTCAGTTATGCGAGATACGTACATACGTACGTACAGACGTCACGACGAAATTAGTCAAAATGGATTCAGGGATGGTCAAAATGGATATTTCCGTTGAAATCTGGAAACCGAATTTTTTCGCGATTACAATACTTCCTTTACTTCGTACAAGGAAGTAAAAATGGATAGAAATGTGTGGCGAAGGCTGATTGTTGCGTAACTATTATTGAAGTCCGGATGCGGTTATTCGCTACCGAAAATCAGTCACTTTAATATGTTCTTATGTATGAATGCTATGATGATTGTGGACAAGGCGAAAGAAGAATGTTGTTAAAGAGTGAAGTGAGTCACCTAAGCTCTTACTCTTATCCCTTTTCTTATTGTTACTATTGTTTCCGGGTTTTTGCTAACCCACTAAGTGGGAAACGCGTGATTTTATGTACGTATGTATGTATGTAAAAATTAAATAGCGGGAGGTTTTGTGTTGGCCCCATCAGGTTTTTCTTTTTTTAATCCGGAAGCCTAAGATAAACAAAATTCCATTGTTACACAGTTTATTTTTTAAATGAATGTAACTGACAGGTAAATGTCATTGTCAAAAAATTAATCACTTCAAATTAATAATAGTGACATATTAAATAATAAAGAAAATCGTAAATAAAGCAATAGTTATATGCAATAGAACATAATATAGTTTGCAGCATTAGTAACGTAGGTACGAATTTAATTTAATAAAAATTAAATAGCGGGAGGTTTTGTTCTCGAGATGTAACACAAACATAACATTTTTTAAATGGAAAGTTATGTTGAAAATAGTCTCATCTTTTTCCTTATTTTATTAGCTTTTCAATGATAAATAGCAACAAGTCTCCACTACTTTGTTTTGAACATGAATAAAACACGAATTATTAATTTTGCGGGTAAAAAAATTTAAATTTATTAAGAAACAAATGATAAAATCAATTATACATTATCATTTGTTTATACATATTTAAATTCACTTTATCTTTACTACTTTTTTTTAAATTTATATACTTCAGAAAACATACTAAACCACATTTTTCGAATTGTGTCAAAGCCTACTACTACATGAAACTATTTTCAACATAGGTTGCCATTTAAAAAATCATAAGTTTGTGTTATATCTCGAGAACTATGAAAATCTAATTACGCCATTTTCTTTCACCTAAAAAACGGTACAAAATTTGTTAAAACAATTTTTCTCTAACTACCATAATAAATAAGTTATGAGATATTTTCGAAATGAGCGAAAAACAAGTTTTTGCCAGTAGCTCAGAAACAAAAGAAGATCGAAAATTACTGTGGTGACTATTAAGCTTTTCTCAAAAAGTTGACCCTGGAATGTGCAAACGATTTTGCTTTATCAGTAATGTTTCCCGAGATACCCAAAAAAAAAAAACATCGAAAATAAGACATCCTGTACAGTCTTCTTTCGGGGCTAGAAATTTGGTTATTATTTTTTTTTAATAGTCTCATAAACCATAACAAAAAATAATAAAATGTACACTTTATCCTTAAAGTACTACTCAATAAATAACGATTAAGATAAAAAAAAACATTTTTTTAATAATTACTTTACGCGATATTTGAATTTATTTCCAGGGCCACAGATGACGTCACACTATTGGTATCTTTCTCGCGCAGCCTACCACAGAAACTGGTGTGAGAAAGATAGCTATAAGTTTCTTTAAAAATCAAATGCAGCTATACAAAAAACAATTATGACTTTTTGATACCACGAACTTTCATTTAAAAATATTTTATGCACGAACGTATCATAATTTGACAATTATGCACGAATTTCTTTGACATAAATGTCATTTTATAGCCCGGCGGGCCTCATTATAGCCCGCCGGGCTATAATAAAACATCAAACCAAATTATAATCTACAATATAAACAATTTAAACAGGCAACATGAAAAGTTTTTATTACAAATCGAATTTTTTTATATTCTTTAATGAAAAATGAAAATTAATTTTGTGATATTTATATGGAAAGCACGGAGATACACAAAATAAAACTCAAATGACATAACTAATAAACAAACAATAAACTGTTGTTCTCCGCTTTCATAGCAACACTAGATACTGGATGTACGACGACAAATTCTTTTCGGTACAATTTTTCTAACAGTCATAATTTGAAAATTTTCGTCCGTGCATAGTTTTGTATGTACCGCGAGCGTAACTTGCTATTATGGCCTTTGACGTGTTTTTATCCCTGGGCTTACGCCTCGGGCTCAAAATCACACTGCAGGCCGTAAAAGCCTCCTTACGCTCTTAATACATAAATAACTATTAAAAAATTGGTTTATACGCCTCTTATGAAACTTTTAGTTTACCATGACATAATCTGTTTGTAATAGATCAATCCAGAACAAATGAATTTCGTGAGGGGCAGTTGTCAGAAATAAATTTCATACATAATTTACTCAATGATGGAGCCATGGAAAAATTTATGGTTTAATTTTATTAATGAATTGTATCAAAATCAAAATTTCTCGATATTTATCATAAGATATACAGTGTGTGTCCCATTTAGAAGTGCCACCATTGGGATCTCGAGAACTATAAGAGATACGATGTCGGTTAAATGGAACTTTTTGTGCGCCTTTACGAGGCCATCTCAGATATGCTTTTGTTTTTCCAAAAATTCTCATAGGGTACTAGATAATGACAAAAAACTGAATATTGTTGATTTTTACTTTTTCAAATAACTTCTAAACTATTAGTAATTGAAAAAAACGTTGCAAATACAAAAGATAGATATTTTTATTAACTAACCAGTGGCGTACGAAATAAATTTTTATATCCGTAAATTTTCGAGATATAACACAAACTTATATTTTTTTAAATGAAACCCATATCTGATTTCAGTCTCAAAAAAATCATTATTTTTTTCTCTTTTCAATGATGTACGGGTTATTATGTTATATATTTGTTTTGCTCCTAAAATTTAATTTTTCTCTTTATTTACCTGAACTTTCTTATTATTTCCCAAAAAAAAACATTATTATTTTTATTAATTATATTGTATTTGATCGAAATAATTTGTTTTATGCCTTTATTACTTAATATTTTCATTCTAGACTTATAATTACAAAATTACACTATAATGTGCCAAGGGCGACCAGATACAAAATATTATAAAAATTAGTTTGATACGAGTTTTGAGCAAATTTTTCTAACGAAATAAATTATTTAAATACAAGTAGTATTTCTAAATAGAAATCTACCAATAATTTCAATATGATTATAAATTTAATACAAAATAAGGAAAAAATAATAATTTTGAAGGCAAAACAAATACAAAACATAATAACCCTTACATCGTTGAAAAGAAAAAAAAATAATGATTTTTTTGAGACTAAAATCAGATATGGGTTCCATTTAAAAAAATATAAGTTTGTGTTATATCTCGAAAATTTACGGATATAAAAGTTTATTTCATACGCCATTGCTTAGTTAATAAAAATATCTAACGTTTTTCTCAATTACTAATAGTTTAGAAGTCATTTGAAAAAGAAAAAATCAACAATTTTCAGTTTTTCGTCATTATCTAGTGCAGTATGAGAATTTTTGGAAAAACAAAAGCACATCTGAAATGGCCTCCCAAAGGCGCACAAAAATTTTCATTTAACCGACATCGTATCTCTTATAGTTCTCGAGATCCCAATGGTGGCACCTCTAAATGGGACACACTGTATAATTAAATAATTTTTAAAAATATTCAAAATCACTCTTGTGGCGGGCAGGTGACATCATTCTGGAATGGTCTATTTAAACAACAGATCTAAATGAACCGCTTAGACCTTAAACCTATTGAAAACTCACATCTCTTCTGGGCCAGCTAGAAATGACCTTATATTCTTGCGTCGGGTAACCTTTTACTATTAAATAATCCAGTAGAACCTGAAACAAATTATTTTTGTAAATATTGTAGAGTGTTTAACCTTCAACAGTTAACATGCGGTGGTTCCATATACCTATTAACTAATATATTGCGGATCCTTTGCTTTTCTTGAAGGAAACACTGTGAAATGGAAATAACATTTCTGCATAAGTCTATCTCACACAAACGCCCAACCGCGAATTATGCGCAAGCTTGGAAACTTGACTACTATTGGCTAACGAGAAAATCATGATCACTTTTTGCGAATCACAGAGTTCTGTTTATTAACGGCTAGCGCGAGATATTTTAAATTTAAATTTGAGAAATTAAACAATGTACCTACTATTTATTTTGTACGTAAATTCTTGAATATAAATATTAGTAATAATAAAAAACATTGACATATTCTAGTGCTAAATTTTAATTAAATAATTTACTTTGTTGTACTGCAAAAATAATAGGAATACAATCTGGTCAGGATTAATTTATTTAGGTGACAATAAATTACTGTATGAAACACAAAGCAAATGCTTTCGAAGTGCAACTACAAACAGAAATGAAATCAAACGTCAAAGTCAAACCATGTGCTCGCTGCATCACCAGGTCTGCGTTCCAAAACCAAGAATACCGAGTTTTGGCGTAGAGTATGATGTGTTGTGTTTTGGAACGAATGAGTTTTGTTGATGTAAAAAATTGAAGCTAAATTAAAAATAATTTTATAAAACTAACAAAACTACTTATAATTACAACATTAATGTCAAGCCCGTAATAAAAGCGCTTTTATGGAGCACTCTCCTCAATATAATGTGAAAGTACGCTCCATAAAAGCGCTTTTATTATAATAGTATGCTCGTAATACACGCCAACGTATTTACTTATGTTTATTTTCAACCAAAAGCATGTTTTCTTCCTCAAGAAGGCAAATTACTTTCATATGTTGAGAATTGTGAGCATCTACGTTTGAAAATATTGTGGAGTAATTTCTATACCCTCCTCGTTAGTAGGATAAGTAGAACATCACTTTGGAGTAAACTCTGGCTGTTTTGGAACAGGTTGAGTAAACTCTGAGAGTAAGGTTATTAGTTTTGAAACGACATTGAATAATTTCGTACTTTAAGAGTAGGATTTTGGAACGCAGCCTAGCCAGCGACGCCGTCAGCTTTAGCCAATAGTAGTCAAGGTTTCCAAGCTTGCGCAAAATTCGAAGTTGGGCGTTTGTGTGAGATAGACTTATGCAGAAATGATATTTCCATTTCACAGTGTTTCCTTCAGCTACTCTTATGGGAAAGATACGAGCATTAGCAATATATTAGTTAATAGGTATATGGATGGTTCGAAAATATCAGCCATGTTCTAAAGCCCGTATTACATTAGCGGGTTTCGAAGCGGTTGGCGGGTGCGGGTACGGGTGGTGGTTTTTGCAATCATAACGCTCCCGCTCCGTCATACCGCCACTGTTTATTCGTCTTGACGTTTTATCAAAGGCGAGGACAGTTCGAGACAGCGGTGAACTCCCATAATATGGGCCACCTCTCCGTTAAATCTAGGACTAAGGCTGTGTTCGAGTCCGATGTCGCATTTTGGCATTTAGAAATTAGGAATTAGGTCTTCTTCACATAAATACAACTCCGAATGGCACACTAATGATATCCACTGGTTTGTATGGCAACACTTTAGAACAACAAAAATGAATTATACAATTCGATTCAATTTGATGCTTGAGAGTAAACGTTAATATTGTATTTCATAAAAAGAAAGATATATACTAGACCGAGCTTCCATCATGGCGGCAATGTCCAGGTTTGTGCCGAATTGAAAAAATATCGAGACGCTAATTCTAGTGTAAATTCTACAACATAATGAAAAAAAGTAACTATGCAGTAACTTAAATTACGTATTTTACATCATTTCTTCATTTCAAAATAATAAAGCTCAGTCGCCCAATAAAAAGTACGAACAATATTTAATTTACATTATTTTTACAATAATTATAATAAATATTTTCTTCAGTTGTAGTGAATTTTATTTATTTATGTTGGCAGCCCAGAAATCTGTCATTTCTGTGAGTGAGAGTGTTTCAATTTTATTTCTTTGGTTAGTATATGTTTACAAAGCTTGTTTCGCTATTTGTTTTATGTAGAAATATATTTTATTATTAAATTTGATTGTTTTCAGTCTTTACGGTATACATGTCTATATTTTGTTAGTTTCAGAAAACATATTTTTCCTATTTTTAAATTTCCCGCCTTTCTATTAGCGTCTCGTTATGGCGCCCATATCGATTCTATTTGGCACAAACTCCTAACATTGTAAACTCGGTCTAGTATATATCTTTCCTTGTCTATGAATAGAAGCTAAGAAGCTATTCTTTGACAGTAAATTTGACGATTTGTACAAATTATAGCAACAAATATGATTTATTTAATTAGTGCGCGTCAACTTCAAGGCATAGTGTGCTCCTGCAAAACCCTAAAATCTAATTTATAAAACCCTAAATAATCACTAGATTTAGGGCATATAAATTTAAGATTTAGATTTTAGGGTGATAAAAGTGCAACATCGGAATTCCTTTTCTAAAGAAAACAGATTTTTTAAAATTTCTATACCCTCCTCGTTAGTAGGATAAGTAGAACATCACTTTGGAGTAAACTCTGGCTGTTTTGGAACAGATTGAGTAAACTCTGAGAGTAAGGTTATCAGTTTTGAAACGACTTTGAATAATTTCGTTTTCTACAAGTAGGATTTTGAAACGCAGCCATGGTGGAATGATTCCACTACATTTCTCTCTCTTTCTTAGTACTATAATTGTCTCAATTTCCTATTGCAGGGAGCAAAGCCGGGAAATGAGTGAATTACTTATAAATTAATTGTATAACATTTGTTTATATTTTTTCAGAACTAATGAAGTGTTATAAAAAGTAATTTATGCCGAAATATTAAAAATATTATAATGGTGGAAGACCCCATGAGTGCGCGTCAACTTCAAGGCATAGTGTGTTCCTGCAAAACCCTAAAATCTAATTCCTAAAATCCTAAATAATCACTAGATTTAGGGTATATAAATTTAGGATTTAGATATAGGCCATCCAGCGAATCAAGCGGTTTACGTCATAAATACAATATCACTAGAAAGAATGACGTCATATATTACAAAATTTACGTGAGCATGTAAAACGGATTAAAATATGATCTGTGGGTTGCCTTCATAAATCCAAATCTTTCTCAAAAAGGTAACACGTCTGGTATAATTTTTTTCCAGCGAAATCCAATTCTATTTAAAATATTCTGAATGATACTGCTTACGCCGTTATAAATACTTCATACTTGTAGTATATGCAACAAATACTGTAGTATTATGTGAGATCCTTAAAAAAAATACAGAATACTGCATACCATACAATTTCGCACTGTTTCTGTACATTGCGTATAGCGTTTGCCACACGCTGTATATTATATTTTCAAATTATTACTAACAAATAGAACGAAATGTTACCTCAATATTACAATTCAGTGAAAGTAAGAGCCCACCAATCTATTTTTCAATTTCCAAATAAGTCAATTAATTAACTACAAGCTCTTGAATTTGACATGACAGAGCATTTGACATTTTGTCAATGAACAACGAAACCAAAAACAAAATGAAATCACAATACAGGTTGAAAAGTATAATATAGACATATAATATTTAGTAATATACATGTTCAGAATTACCAATATTAAAAAAAATTAATCAAACGTCATTTTGCAAAAATTTACAAAATTTTACTTAATAATAATATATCCAAATATAATTATTTTTATTAAAGGTGTCAAATACATAATAATAATAAAAAAACCAATAAAATACTGTTAATAAAATATATTTTAAAAAATAAAGAAAATTTCAAAAATCCCTAAACGATGACGTAAACCGCTTGATTCGCTGGATGGCCTATATTAGGTTGATAAAAGTGCAACATCGGACACAGCCTAGGAATTAGATTTTAGGGCACACTATGCCTTGAAGTTGACGCGCACTAATTAAACAAATCATGTTCGTTGCTATAATATCGCAAACAACAACAAAAAAACTTATAAACACATAACTTTAAAGACAAACAGCGTGAAATCGAAAACTAACCTACAAATTCAATTGATCTGCCACTATAGTCATTGTACCAAGTTACGACATACGTTACTATTTGCAATCCTACTTTCTTTAAAATAAAATTATGCTTATTTTATTCTTTGTTTATACTTTTACTGTACAGAAAGCAAAGAGTATTGTTAAAAATTAGTAAAAAACTAAAAATTGTAGTTAAGAAACACAGAACAGCTTTAATAATATGAATTGAAAATGCGCTTCCGTACGAATTTCATACATTCTGGAGTGGGATCACGTAAAAGTGAAAACGATATTGCGATTATCGAGAAGTGAAAACGATATTCGTTTCCTTAGAGATCACGTAAAATTAGTCACTCACTACGTTTTCAACTTCGGTTTTTTCCGTAAAGTGACTACGTTTTGCGAAAACGATATCGTTTATAGACTAATGTTTTTGTATTAAATAGTAGTTTCGACAGATAATTTATATGAATGTCATTAAAAATTTTAATGTAATGTCAAAACGTATTATTTCATTTTTATTTGATTCATAATAGCAATACTTCAAGAATTGACGAAAGACACAAGTTAAATTACAAATTAGTTACAGATGTCATGTACCTGCTAATTTTGTTCCTGTTGATATTCCAGAAGAAAGATTTATGAAATAAACAAAAATATTTCTAAATATATAATTAAAACTTTAAGAGGCCATTTAAAACTGCAAGTATACAAGGTTGTTATTTTAAAGTAATCTAGTTGTTATTATGTTTTGTATTTCAAGTATTTACAGTATGGATGGGCCACATTTAAATAACGCCGCACAACCAGGGTTGCCAGATGTAAAAAATTAAATAATCGTACTATTTTCTAAAATAATAGTATTTTCAATTAAAAAAATCGTACAATATAATCGTAATTTGGAAAAGAAAAATCGTACTTACGAAATTGAACGTATTATTATAAAATTAAATAAAAAATTGTTAGCCATTTCAAATTTATACATCAATTGCCCAATTTTCAAAAAAGTTTAAGCTAATCCACATTTTTGGATTAGCGAATTCTACTCTAATTTTGACAGTTTATATCTTAAAATATAGTCTAATATATTCCTAGTATCTACCTTTTTTGATATTATTATGAAGATTAAATTTTAAATACCGGAATATAGAATAGAATTCACTAATCCAAAAATGAGGAATAGCTTAAACTTTTTTGTGAATCGGGCTGCAAAAGATCAAAACAAACCACATAAACACTTTTTACTTCCTTGTACGAAGTAAAGGAAGTATTGTAATCGCGAAAAAATTCGGTTTCCAGATTTCAACGGAAATATCCATTTTGACCATCCCTGAATCCATTTTGACTAATTTCGTCATAACTGAAAAACGGGAAGCCGTAGAAAGTTAAAATTTTGTATTTAGGACTGTTATAACATCTAGTTGTGCACCTCCCTTTTTGGTTATTGCATAACTTTTAGAAGTGGTACTTTACTTGAAGCCCATAATAGATATTAATGGAAAACTGTATTATAATATAATCCAAAACTTTTCAAATTTGGTATATAAGACTTTTATATCAATGGGAATAACATAATAGATTTTTGTAAAAATGGTCTACCCGGAAGTGGCACTTTACTTGAAGCCTATAGTAGATTTTAATGAAAAACTATATTAAAATATAATCCAAAACTTTTCAAATTTGGTATATAATACTTTTATATCAATGGGAATAACATAATAGATTTTAGTTAAAATCGTATACCCGGAAGTGGTACTTTACTTGAAACCTATAATAGATTTTAATGGAAAACTATATTAAAATATAATCCAAAACTTTTCAAATTTGGTATATAATACTTTTATATCAATGGGAATAACATAATAGATTTTAGTTAAAATAGTCTAACCGGAAGTGATACTTTACTTGAAGCTATTATCAGTTTTTCTTGAAAAAAATGGTGTTATTTTGAATTTAACAATAAATGCTTCAAATAAAAGTTTTAGAGAATTGAATTTTGCGTCGAAAACTTCAAGTATGATTAAATTAGTTCTTTGTATAAGCGAGATATGTAAATTTAACACTGTGTACTTTTTTGTTTCTGTAATTAAGTTTGCTATGAATTAGGACAAGAAATAACAAAAAAATAAAGAATTTAATGTCAATGTCAAATACGTGCAATTTTATGATTGGGTTTGTTATTATACATATTTTAATTATTAACAAAATATGTATAGTGTAACAGGCGTACAAAAAAGTCATGTGGTGTCCACATCACATATTTTACTTATCATTACTCACAGTAGTACAGTCACAAACTCACGCGCACGCGCAATCGTGATTTTGGGCATGCGCCATTAGCAATATTCAAAAGTAAAAAAAAAAGAAAATCAAATAATAAAAAAAATCGTATTTCAGGCCAATGAAATCGTACATCGTACAATTTTTAAAATAATCGTACGAAATACATTATAATCGTACATCTGGCAACCCTGCGCACAACCTTCGGGCGCATTGCGGAAAATGATCAATTAAATAAATTTTAATTTTATGTTAAAACTGCAAAATATTATTCACGACACACAACCTAGAATCGTTATATTAAATATTAATAAAATTTCCTCTCTTGGATTTATTCTTGTAATCAATATTCTTGTACTGAAATCAAAATATGCTTTGTTGTAATCAACACTTTTACAATTATTGAAATATCAACAATGCCAGAAGTTATTTCTTTCAGGCAGTTCTTTCTACTAAATTAAGTACTAAATTTTAATAGCAAATCAGGGAAATGTCGGTAGAAATAAGAAAATACCTGTGAAATATTAATTTATTTTTAAATCACCTATAATGACATTTCATTCCAAAACGTCAAATTCAACTCACTGCTCACTACTTTCTTTTACCTAAATGCAAGTCAATTAGAAAAAGATATACCCATACCCAAATGTATGAAATAAAAAGAGACGTAAGATCAGAGACGGACTGGTTCTTTGGACCGGCCCGGGAAATAAAATCCTGTGCCGGCCTCCTTAGTACAAAATTATATATATATATATATATATACAAAAAATACATATTTTTATTACTATGTATACAGTGTCTCTAATAAAAGTGGACTTAGCTTAACCACAGATTCTATGGGTTATTTTAAACAAAAAGCTTTAATAAAGTTATGCCCGATTTCGTTTCCTTCTGGAATACCTACCTCTTGAAAATGACTCTACATGTATGTATATATTTTCTTTTAATTCGGAGTTTAATGAATTTTTTTTTTTGGCGCTTTTTGAAATTCTAAATAAAAAAGATCTGATTTTATTAACATTCGATAAAATACATCGTTCTCCAAATAACAAATTGCAGTTTTTTCGGTCATATATTAACAATTTTTTTATTGCAGAACTAACAAAATTTAACAATTTATTTCACATATGATTCTGATTAAAAAATGTCATATAAATATATAGGCCATATTCCTCTTATTTACCAAAATACGAGAAGGGAAAATTAATTGATATTTACAAAACTTACAAAGAAAGAATTCAAATAAATATTCAAATTCAAAATAATAAAACTTTTAGGATTAGGATTATAGCAGCTTACAATTAAAACTTTGTTAGGAAACAAAAAATGGGCATTAAGCCCACTGGCCTCCCGCAAGTCGCGGCCTCTCGGGAATTTCCCGATTTCCCGGTGGCCCTGTCCGTCCCTGCGTAAGATACGACTATCGTTTTCACATGCTTTGAGAGTGTCGACTTCGAATTCACATTTTTTTCGGTCTAAAACGATATCGTTTTCGGTTTTCACTATTTACGTGATCACATTTACACTTGTCGACAGTCGCAATATCGTTTTCACAGTTACATGATCCAACTCCTGATTTAATTTAGCGATTTAGGGTTTCACGCCAAACGTGAACCTTAACTTCACTAATGTGGTCTATGGTTGTGATTAGAGTGCCATTCGGAGTAGTATTTATGTTACGTACCTTGAGTGGTGTGTCTGTGGTGAACCGGCGCTCAAGATGCTGTCCCTTGGGCAGCCGGAATCTGATCTTGGTGATGGAGTCCCCGGAGCCCTCGGACGGCTCGGGCGGCAGATTGGCCTCCACCTCGCGCCGCCGCCGCTCCCTCTTCGCCTCCTCCTCTGCTCGCTCCGATTCCACGCGTCTTTTCTCTTCCACCTCCATCCGTTCCTGTTGCCTTTTTGCTTCTTCTTTTGCTCTGTCAGCCTCCAGACTCTCCCTGTACGCCTGGTCTTGCTCCCATTTGACGAGTTCGCGCGCTGCGCGTTCCTCCTCTTCGCGCACTTCCACGCGCTGGTGTCCGCTCCACACGTCCACTGCGTCCACTAGCCGTAGTAGCAGTTCGTTCACGCTTACGTTACCTACAACAAATTTACAGGCTTACTCCGGGATTTATAAAATTTATTTTCATAGAAATTTATTCAAACTAGTGGTGGGAACCGGTTCCGGTTCCAAAATTACCCGGGTACCCGGTTATTTGAATGTGTAACTACCCGGTTCTCGGTTCTGGAACCGAAATTACCCGGTTCTGGAACCGAAACTACCCGGTTCTCGGTTCTGGAACCGAAACTCATCGGTTCTCAGTTATGGAACCCGAACAGACTGAGTCTTGAATATAGGTCGGAATATATCTAAAATGCATACTAAGTGCATTCTTGCATATTTTTAAGAAAATTTAATAATAGGGCACCTGCACCTACGTCACAACATGGCGGATAATCAGCTGATCTCGGGCAACCAAGTTTCAGTTTAACATTGTGTCTTATGCAGCGAATGTGTTTTCTGTACAAGAAATTCAGTTTTTCCTAAATTTATACATGCTATTTTAAAATGCAATTAGCCATATTTAAAGATAAGTGTATGAATTATTTACTAGTAAAACAAAGCAGTCCTATTTATAAATATATTTTAAAAAATATTAAATTGAAATAAGTAGCTTGTAGCATCAGGTCGTATTACATTTATTTGAGTTTGTATAAGTTTTTTTATGTGTATTTTTAAGTGAAAACATGAATATTGAAATTAAAATAAATTGAATTATTAGATTATTATTATTATAATTACAGGTGTATTTAAATTATTAAGTTTAATGCAAGAAATTTATATTAAAATAAAAACTGTTTGGAAACTGTAGTACAGGAATGTTAGCCCCTCCTTTCGAATGTGAATTTCTTAACTTCCATTGGTAGTAATCCCCACTTCCTAACATGCTATTTGTAATGCATGTATAGGTGGTTTCTCGATCGCCAATCAAAATATTTTCATATTAGTGTCGAAGCGTTATAACGAAAAACCCTTTATTTCCGAAATATCTCAATGAGGTCATGCAAAAAAAAATAATTGTACCTTTTTTCTGTTTAAATCGAAAAAGGATAGTCTAATTCATCGATCAGTATGATTAAATTATTTTTTATTTATATTTTTTGTTGTATAAAATCGTTTTAAAGTATGGTATTTTTAAAAAGTTTCAAAAACCAGCCATGTTTTGTCGTCACAACGTTACGAACGAAGTTCAGACTCATTTCAAACAAACATTTTATATGGACACATCATTTCTAAAAGAAAAATATATATAAACTATAAATTGAGGATTACATATCTAAATATGCTATATTATATTAATATAATATCGTTCTATTTATTTTTATAAATATAATTTTCATTTGGCGTGAAATTATCTACGTTACATCAGATGTTTCTTTCACTTTTGAATCTTTGAATTAGACGGTAGGAGGTTATAAACGCATATCAGACATTGAATATATTCCAGAATATTATTTTATTCTTTATTTTGGCACGAAACAACGTTCCATCGACATGTTTACTTTCATAAATTTTAGGTTATCTTTAAATGTCACTTTGACGTTTAAGACAAATTAAAATGGTCGTGCTTCTCACTCTGTGACGTCATCTGACAAGGGACGAAGCGGGGGTCTTCAGCCGCATTTTAAAGAATGTCATTTTCAATTATAATTTTTTCATGATTAAAGATCGATTTGAGGAAAAATAAAAAATACGGGTCTATTATTTTTCACTACTCTATCGATTAAAATTATAAAAAAAAGTCGGGCATGACCTCATTATACCATTTAATTTTTTTTATTAATATTCGTTATTCAGCATATACATTCGTATTTTTTTACTATTTTCCTTTAATTCGATTGAGCCGTAATCCCCCATTATGTTCTGCGTTGTGTGTCAGTTATAAATACTCACCATATATAACTGTGTAAATATCCGTACTACTCCGGATCCGGACCTTCATGATGACTATGATGGCGGGCAGCTTGTCGACTGGGATGTTTCGGACGGTCATAGCAGCAAGGCTGCCGAGCGTGCGGCCCACGGACGCATGCAGACGCGTGCGATTGCTGTCGAACGTCAGATCCCAACCCCACAGCACGAAGTTACTCTCCAGCATTTGCAGCACTGACTCAAAGCCCAGTAACTGCGTGCAGAACACGTTCGAGAGCACGCTCGCGTCGTGGTGGAGGTACATCGCTAGGATTTTACGCTGGAACAGAAAATACAATCAATGGGCGCGTTCAGCACCTCGGCAGCGCTGGCAGCGATATGAATATTTAATGTAAAATAAAGAATAATAACGGTATATTTATAAATAATTACTAATTAACTGTATTTCGTACAGGGTGTAAATTTTAAAACGGGTCATAGGGCTATAACATAGGAAAACAGTTTTTTAGACGCCAAAAGTTTCCATATTAATTTATTGAAAATATAATTGGAGCCTATTATAAAGAAAAAAATTACGAATTTTTTCATACCAAACACATTACATTTCTGTTTCATTTAAAACCAGAAATTAAATTTAAAAATTTTTACAATTAAGAAAAAATATCATTAGCCATGAAAGTGACAGTAACAAAACATTGTCATGATAGGGGATAATTAAAGATTAAAGTTATTAATTTATGAACCAATACAAAATAACACAAAATAAAGTAAAAACTATTATTATTATTCATTGTAATAGGTATTTACAAACTAAAGATGATCTACAGAGCGATTCTCGTGTAAAAATTAATTTTCAACTTTATGGTTTCAAATTTTGTAATTATCACGAATGATATCTTATCCAACTATTCTAAAAAATAAAAAACATTCCACCGTCTAGTTTCTTATAAATACGCTTATAAAGTTGACGTTTTCAATGTTCTAATACATAAGCTCTTACGGCAGAAACATTTCCGTAGATACTTTTTTTTATTTGTTTTATATTGATCTTTCCAATTTTGATGAACAAAAAACAAGTATAATAAAACTGAAGACTTGTAGTATATTATGAGAAGTTTATAATTCCTTTTTACCGTTCAAATTAAATTGAAAATTAATGTTGAACATTATGTTTTCATTTTACATCGATAGTTGCAGAACAGATGAAGAATGACTTGGCAACGTTGCACGTCCCAGCTGATATAAAGGAAAAAGATTGAAGTATAACTTGTATCTATATTACGGATAACTTTTTTTCGAATATAATAAAGCTATTTAGTTTTATTCTTTTTAAAATTTGTGATTACTGAAATTGACTGATAAATTTAATATAATAATTTTACAGGACGCGCTGTTGCCACATAACTTTCTTCCACCACATATGTTCAAAATACTGAAGTCATTTCAGTACTTTTTTTGTTAAATACAAATTAATTATGTGCTTAGAGGCTCAATACAGGTATATTAATTAAAATTATAAATTTTTACAACTATTTTAGCAATTAAAAGAACAAAAAAATATAAATATTGTTTTGACTCATTAGTTTCGCTCGAACCTCCTTAATGCAGCATGTAAATTATGAAATTAAATTAAGCTACTAAATTAAGAAACTAAACTAAAATAACGTCGTTTATGCAGTAAATTAAAATTCAGAATTTTATGTTTGACATTTCGTATAATCTAACTTTTATAGGTGCAATTGCGATACATTATATTTAGATAAGATAAAAAAAATAAAGGTAAACAATTTGTTGAATAAGTCCAATTAGTATTTCGTCGCTCTTTTCTGCAGGAACTTTGTTATCATCGTCGTACATTTTCATAGGTTAGGTGCGAAAATTGGTCATAAGTGCGCGAGTGGCGCAGGCGCAGCATTAATAATTTCTTCATGAGACAAATTGTTCATGATTTCTTCTTAATAAAACGAAAATAATAATAATTTAACAAATAAAGTGTAAGAAACGTTTATTAATGAGCGTCTAAAATCAACAATTGTTTTGTTTTGTTTCTGTCAGTTTCACGGCTATTGATATTTTTTCTTAATTGTGCAAATTTTTAAATTTATATTCTGGGTTTATATAAAACAGAAATGTAATATGTTTGGTATCAAAAAATTCGTAATTTTTTTCTTTATAATATGCACTAATTATTTTTTCAATAAATTAATATAGAAACTTTTGGCGTCCAAAAAACTGTTTTTCTATGTTATAGCCCTATGACCCGTTTTAAAATTTACACCCTGTATATAAACTCGTAATGCAGTCTTTTATTTATAATAGACTGAAGATACTTTTAATTTGTCTTACACACAAAATAAAAATTACTGGGTGTCCTAAATATCTGTACGATAAACTAGTTTTCAAAAATGATAACTATAATTTACGTGGCAAGGACTTGTACACAGTACCATCATTCAAAAAAACTAAATTTAAAAGCTCGTTTTCATACTTAGCTCCAAAAAAACATGTACAAAACTTATATCTGTAATTAATAGGTAATATACCGAGTTTTTTTTATCAGTGAACATGGGCGTCTGTCATTACCATAGTTACATTTAAAATGATTGACAGCAATGCATTATCGCGTTTTTTTTAAACTGGACATAGGACGTGACATTTAGTATATCTGTCAATGTCATCAAATTGTCATACTTCAAAATGTATACAGTTAAAGAAAAGTTCAAATTGTAAATTGGAGTAATTATAACGAGTCTACAAGTTTCTGACTTATGTGCATTAACTTTTAATAAGCGACCCAGTCCAACAACTATAAGAAAAATTTACAATGACTACAGAACTAAAGGATGCGTCAATAAACAGCACAAGAAGAAAATCAGACCAAGTACTGTAGTTAATAGTAAGAAACAAGAAATTATGCAATTAATTGAAAGTGACAACACCCTGTCAACAATTTTTTTTCTGAAATTAAGAATTCTAGTATACAAGGTTTTAAGGCAATAACATTTTAAGAGTTTTAAATATCAAAATCACCAAGAGTTATTACACAACGATATAGAACGAAGAAATATCTTTTGCGAAGATATGATGAACAAAATTAATAGTGGGGAAATATTACTGGATCGAATTTTATTTACGGATGAAGCGACATTTTATATTAATCGGGAAGTAAATTCACAAAATTGCAGGTGTTGGAGTCGTCAAAATTTTCACTTATATCTGCACCAGGTATTCCCCCAACGCTGGATAAGACGTGGTGGAGAAGTGGAGTGGCCTGCAATGCCACCAGATCTTGCACCAAACGAATTTTTTTCTTTGGCGCCATTTAAAAATTTGTATTTACAACGGTGAGAAAATAAATATTGATCAATTAAAAAATAGGGACAAAATATAATTTATATTAATTATTTCTTGCCTTAGGCTTATGTCAGAGTATAGAATTATACCATACAATTTGAACTTTTTCTTCAACTGTATACATTTCGAAATATGACAATTTGATGACATTGACAGATATACTAAATGTCACGTCCTATGTCCAGTTAAAAAAAAAACGCGATAATACATTGCTGTCAATAATTTTATATGTAACTATGGTGATGACATACGCCCATGTTCACTGATAAAAATAAACTCTCGGTATATTGGACGAACCCACCAGCGAAGACGTTTTGTCTTTCTTTTCTTCAATAATAGCACTGCTGTGCATGCTATTAAATAAGTCATATTGGCGCAAGAAACATTATTATTTGACATATTGAATATATGTTATAATACAAATACAGCAGGCGTATCTACCCTGTATTGAAAATACAACTGCACTAATTTTCTATGGGAACGATACTTTCGCACTGCAATATAAATGCACTGCAACTGCACTAAGCTCTGTCTGAATGGGGCTTAAGAAATGCAAACTGACATGACTCACATCTTTGGCAGGTTTCATGCAGGCCTCCTTGATGGCGTCGTCCAGAGTGCCGGTGAAGAACGTGGGATGAATAGGGCCGTAGCGCGCTGTGAACTGCTCAGAGAAATGGATTCAGCCGATCGTCTCGTCATCCACGTTATCTGGAACTACAATACACAGAACCACTCATTAAATGAGGTCATGCAAAAAAATAATTGTACCTTTTTACCTCCCGCTACCCTTGGTAAGGAAGGTATAGGGATCGTGCTAAAAATCACAAATCGAGATTTTAGTAAATGGCCACGTTTTAAGGTCCCTAGAATCCAATTTTAACATTTTCACGATGATGTCTGTATGTGTGTGTGTTTTATAACAAAAACATTACAGAACTTTACCCATATATTGTTTTTATTGTATTTAACATGTCTTCTGCACACATACAATTCTAATTATACAGTGTGTCTCTTAAATAGGGGGACATGGCTTAACCACAGATTCCTGAGGCTAAAATAAGACGATTTAATCAAACTTGCTTCTACCGGAAAGTGTACCATTTATTCAGAATTCTGCTTCAAAGTTCTTCGAAAAAAAATTAATTTTGCTTTTAATAATCGGACGCTTTATTCGATTTGGATGAAATTTGGTATAATAGTTTATATGGTTATGTCATCTTTTAAGGTGATACTTGTTATTATTAGTGAAGCACTAGTGTATGAAACTTAGGTCTCCCAACATAAATTAGACCGTCACTTTATAATGGTAATGCCGAAAACGTGAATTTATTTTTCTTCAGAAAGATACATTCAATAGTAAACTTTTGTCTCTCTGTGTAATTTGTGATATCTGTTACGGTTCACACAGAAAAAAATAAAATCTGAGTGTCTGCACAGCTAAATTTTTAAATTAAATTTAATCTAGCAGTCTATCCAAATGTCAAACAAGTAATTTTTAATGACAGTAACGAGTTGCCAATCTTCACAACTTGTTTAGGAGTTAGCTGAGATATGTAATCGTCTTATTTATAATAATGGTAGTAAAATACTATTAGGCCGAACAAACGGATGTTACTAATTTTAGAATATTGTGAAGAAAATTTTTGACAACCCGTAAAACAATTGTTACTGTCATTAAAAATTACTTGTTTGACATTTGTACAGACTGCTAGATTAAATTTATTTTAAAAATTTAACACTGCAGACACTCAGATTTTATTTTTTTCTGTGTGAACCGTAACAGATATGAAAAATTACACAGAGAGACAAAAGTTTACTATTGAATGAATCTTTCTGAAGAAAAATAATTTCACATTTTCGGCATTGCCATTAAAAAGTTACGATCTAATTAATGTTGGGAGACCTAAGTTTCATACACTAGTGGTTCACTAATAATAACAAGTATTACCTTAAAAGATGACATAACCATATAAATTGTCATACCAAATTTCATCCAAATCGAATAAAGCGTCCGATTATTATAAGCAAAATTAATTTTTTTTCGAAGAACTTTGAAGAAGATTTCTGGCTAAATGGTACACTTTCCGGTAGAAGCAAGTTTGGTTAAATAGTCTTATTCTAGCCTCAGGAATCTGTGGTTAAGCCATGTCCCTCTATTTAAGAGATACCCTGTATATTAGAATAAAGAAAACATTTTTATTATAACAGGTTTTGTGTAAAAAAAAAAAATTGAAAACAGTATTTTTCATAACTCGTTTAAACGGCTAATTTTTACCGCCACAATGATTGCGTACGCTCCCGCCGATTTTCTGCTAACGCAAAATAGATGGACGAGATATAAAATTCTATAAAATATAGAAAATGCTTCACTAATATACGATAAGGTAAACAATAATAATTGTATTTACAATTTTAATTAGTTTAAAATAACTATTCACCTAAATACTTTTAAATGTAATGTTACAATTTGAATGTGCTGCCATCTATTACTACTAAACTGTAAAACCGTGCCGGGCGTTTACGTCACAAATTTGGCAGCGTTTCAAACGTAGTAAAATGTTTTCATGCATTTAAAAAAATGGAAACATGTGTAAACATTTAGTTAGTGTTTTCATGAATGTATTGTAATATATACCATAACAGATATCGCAAATTAAACAGAGAGAGAAAAGTTTACTATTGAATGTATCTTTCTGAAAAAAAAAAAAATAATTTTTGCCCTCCTGAAGTGTAATGGGAACTTTACAATTGTATACAAAGCAAGTGTAACCTACATGTTACACTTATTGTGTTGTAACTTGTCTAACTATGCGGTAAAATAATCAAAATACTCTGGACGTTTATGAGCATTTAGAAAATAAATCATCTTTACTATAATAAAATTCATGTAAAAAAGTACTACCTACTTAAGTTATTTTTTTACTTTAACATTTCCTATATTTAAAATTAATTTATATAAACCAAATTCACGGTAGCGACATCTGTCATTATTGTAAAAATCCGCCGTTACCGACATAGTCGCTGATCGATATACCTGTCAAATACGCAAGGCGAACATTGATGAAATGTCAAATATCGACACCTACCTATTATTTATTACGAAGAAAACATGAGCAAATAAATATATCATCAGTCATAAACAACGTCTATTATTACAAATAAATTTCCGCTAGAAGAAGTACTCTAATGAAGGTAAGTAAAATCAAATTTGGAAATTGACAACCCCAGTATTTTAAACTAACCCTTTTCAGAAGTACAACCTATCTCATTAAAAAAAGTGATTTTCATTATCGTCGGCCAAAAAATTTGATACAATTCTCGTGCGTGAAGTATTTTACAGCGCTCCAGCTAATAAGGCACTCGCCTTAAGGGCTCGTCGCGTTGTAAAATACAACTTACACGCACTCGAATGTAAATAACTATTAGTGCACTAGTGTTATTTTTCATTATTTTGATAATGGTGGAAACCCCTATTGAAGCTAAAAATTACTTTATCAATTTGTAAAGTAACAATACAATTTTTTTAAAATATGACTCACTTGTTTAGGGATGTCACGGATGAACTACCTTAACTACACACAATTTTTATTTTTTGTAGTTTGAAATATCCATTACAAAAAAAAAAACAGTAAATTATTTTGTTAGATTAATAATAAAAATATTGACTTACTCAGCGGCTCCATTTTCTTGGACCCTAGATTATCCACAAACATATCATCCTCCACATTGAACGTCTCCGACGCATCTTCAAACTCCTCCACAGAAGAATTATCGCTGTCAAGGTCAACCACGACCTGCGCGCGCCTCTCTTTGGCCTTGGCGACAGTTAGTTCGTGCTGCGGGAAGCTAATGCCGGCTAGCGCCAACATAGTGTGGTCGTCTGCGCCTGCTGGCCACCCGGACCACACCTGGTGGCGAACTGGGATGTCAGTGAGTGCGTACACGTCCGTCTTCACGCCGAGGATGGTGTGCGTGCCTGGGTATTTCAGTTGGTATTTCTTGTTGGAGAAGGAGTCTGTGATGTGAAGGGTGTAGGTGGATGTCAGACGGTCTGATACTTCGTGCCTGGAACATTTTTTTTTATTTAAACTTCAAAGTTTAGCTTTATACCACTTTATACGCTAGTTGACAAGATTAAACATCGTGAAGTTCTCTGCTAATCAGGAGTGGGATCACGTAACTGTGAAAACGATATTGCGACTGTCGACAAGTGAAAATGCGATCACGTAAATAGTGAAAACCGAAAACGATATCGTTTTAGACTGAAAAAAATGTGAATTCTAGTCGACACTCTCAAAGCATGTGAAAACGATAGTCGTTTCTTACGTCTCTTTTTATTTTATACATTTGGGTATAGGTATATCCTTTTCTAATTTACTTGCACTTAAGTAAAAGAATGTAGTGAGCAGTGAGTTCAATTTGACGTTTTGGAAAGAATGAAAGAAATGTCATTATAAATGATTTAAAAATAAATTAATATTTTAAATTTGAAAGGTATATTTTATTATTTTATTTAGTAAGGCGAAAATGAAATAATTGTGATAAAATACGATAATTATAAAATGAAAATTGATTACAAGAATGAATCTAAGAAAAAAAATCATGAATATTTTAATAAGCATGTTGCGAAGAACTAATGCTTATGATTTACTACATATTTTTACTCTTTTGAAATCTATGATAGAAAATGGGGGAGTTCATGATTTTTTTATTTTTAATTATGTTATAGTATTTTTAAATGTAGAAATTCCCGATTTTTTTTTTTATTGAAAATTCGGCTTCAAACCCGAGATAAATAGCGGCGAATATTTTACTATGACCCTTCCCGCAAGTGTGACGTCACCGACCTTACTTCCGGTGCCAGTGATATCATCGACGTACAGAGCACGCATTAATAAAGACAAGTATATGTCCGTATGTCTTAACTTACTTGTTCTGTTTCTGTATACGCGCTACTGTCATACGTTATCAGAGGTTATGTTCTTGTGTTTATATGTTGTTACATTATTATTCTTTCTTGCAGTATTATTATTATATATACAGGCATGACATTTAATTCAAAGGTTATGTTTGTGTTTATGTTTGTTCAAATGTCATTTATTAAGACAATAGCGCCATCTGCACAAAAGGAAGTAGCACCTTTGAATCCCGTGACGTCATTGGCGGACGATTTAAATGTATGCTACACTTTTACGTAATTAAAAAAAAGTGTTACAATAAAATTATATTTTTTTATATTTAATAATACACTAATACGATTAGAAACAGTTATAAATAAATCTTATCTACAAATTTAACATAAGTGAACTCCCCCATTGAAATCTTGGTGATTAGATATTTTATTATTTCTACTGAAATTTCCCTGATTTACTATTAAAATTTAGTGAAAGAACTACCCAAAAGAAATATTTTCGGGCAATATTGATATTCCAATAACTGTAAAAGTGTTGATTACAACAAAGCATATTTTGATTGATTACAAGAAAGAAAATTTTATTAATATTTTAATAATATTGTATTCTGCGAAGCATCAAATATAACGATTCTAGCTTGTGTTTTGTGAATAATATTTTGTAGTTTTTACATAAAATTAAAATTTGTGAATTGATCATTTTCTGCAGCCCGTCGAAAATTGTGCGCCGTTATTTAAATGTGCCCCATACTTTATTTACTTGAAATACAAAACTTAATAAAAACTAGATTACTTCAAAATAACAATCTTGTATACTTGCAATCTTAAAAGGTCTCTTGAAGTTTTAATTTTATATTTAGCAATATTTTTGTTTACTTCATAAATTTTTCTTCTGGAATATCAAAAGGGAAAAAATTAGATGATACATGGCATCTGTAACTAATTGATAATTTAACTTGTATCCTTCTTCAAATATTACAGCATTGCTATTATGAACGAAATAAAAACGAAGGGCGAGAATAATACTTTTTGATATTAGATTAAAAATGACATTAGTCTGTAAACGATATCGTTTTCACAAAACGTAGTCACTTTACTGAAATAACCGAAGTTGAAAACGTAGTGAGTGACTAATTTTACGTAATCGCTAAGGAAACGAATGTTGTTTTCACTTCTCGATAATCGCAATATCGTTTTCACTTTTACGTGATCCCACTCCAGAATCGCAAACCTCACTCGCTACCAACTGTCTTACGTTGACAATTCTATATAATAGTATACAGGGTGGTTGATTTTTCATTGTCCAGCTTATATCTTCTGAAATATTAAAGATACAAAAAAAAAAGTTATATACAAAAGTTGTTTAATACAACGTGATCTATAATTTAGCATAAACAATTTTTTTCCAAGGCCTACCAATTTTTTGGAAAAATGTTTAACTTTAATTTTTTAAATGGTACACCTGTATATTTTGACAGAATAAGATTCTTAATAAATTTCTCTTTACAATGATGTGTAACAAGTAAGGATTTATCTTTAAATTATGACCTATAAAACAAATAGAAATATGATAAAAGTAGGCTATGATATTCTATTGTTTATACCTGTAACTTCTGTCACACATGAACATTGGCTACGTAAGGGTTTTCCTTTGAGTAAAATTATGTCTAATAAAAAAAGTAATAGAATTACTAGCAATGATGATTTACAAAATTATTAATACTTTTATTTAAATATCAAATAGCAATCTATGACATATGTTACTGGTACAAACAATAGAATATCAGAGCTTACTTTTATCGTATTTCTAATTGCTTTATTAGACATAATTTAAAGGTAAACCGTTACTTGTTTTCTACTAGTCCAATTTTTTTCTGTCCACCACTGTACTTATTTAGACCTGTAAGATAGTTTTGTCCATAATACGACTATATAAGTCTGCGTTATTTCAAGAATTGAGCGTAAATTAATTACCAGATATCTATTTATAAAATATTACATGATTTGACTCGGACACCAAAAGTGTAAATTCATAATGGACTGGTACCGTCGAAACATCATTGAAGAACATGTTCTACCATATGTCGGCTTTATTGGGTATGATAGATATGCATTAATGCAAGAAGATAATGCTCGGACACATGTGGACGGAACAGTGCTCCAGTACCTTGAGCAAGTCGGGATTGCGTCATTAGATTGGCGTCCATTAAGTCCCGATTTAAACCCGATTGAGCATCTATGGGACATTCTCAAACGCCATATACGAGCTCGATATCCAGCCCCTAATTCAATTGAAGCATTACGAATCGCAGCTCACGAAGAATGGAATAGAATTCCCCAAGAAACCGTTCAACATCTTCTGCGAAGCATGCCCAGAAGAATGCAAGCTGCAACTAGAGCTAAAGCAAGAAGTAATCACAAAGAACGAAACCAAAAGAAAGATAGTAAATAAGAAAATAAAATGCCATGAACTTAGAAGACAAGAGATAGAAGAAAAATTTCAAAAGAACGTCAACGAAGAGTTTAAGAAAAAAGCAAAAGAAAAAGAAGGAAACATAGAAAAGAAATGGGAGAACTTCAAAAAGACAATACTAGAGGCAGCAGAAAAAAGCTGCGGCACGACTAGAATAGTGAACAGAAACACAAACAAAACTAGATGGTGGTCGGAAAGGGTAAAAGGTGCAGTGAAAGAAAAAAAGAAAGCATTTTCATTCAAAGTACATACTCCAATCATATTTTTTATAATAAAAAAATATTATTTTTTATATGAATATATTTAAATTTATTATTTTTATTTGTGTTATAATTATTCAAGATTTTTTGAAATGATATAAATACTACATAAAACAAAAGTTACTAACAGCATTGGAATGGAGCAATGGTGAACGAACATTGTCCTACTACCGCCCTAGCTTCAGAGTGGAGAGATTTGCAAAAGTTGAGACAGCATAATATTTTTCAAGATTTGAATAAATCGAAATAAATATTTTTCGAGGTGTGCAGAGGTGAAAAATGCATAAGTCGTGAGGCGAATAAGTCAATGTAAAACTATTCGAAATTTGACGATTCGTAGATTTGTAAAACGTGATATGACAAAGTCAATATAAATGTATTCGAATGTTGTGTGCGCTCCCATAACTAGTTTTACAATTTTATTTATTAAATTTATGCTCAAATTCATTTATGTTAGAAAAGTACTTTACATTTAAATTGTGATATTTGTTTTGTTGCAGATTTACTTTTCAACATGGTCTTGCGTTTGAATTTTTTTTTACCTGGATAAAAAGGCTGTAGTTACATTCTATATTCATCTTTATTCTCTATCTTCGTATCTTATATTAATTTTATGTTTACTTCAAGATCAGATACGGTGTGGAATTAATGCGAACACGCACAGTATGTAGTGCCTTGTATGGAAATAGTTTTTGTATAACCACAAACGAAGTGTATATATTTATATAATTTTACATAAAATTGTTTATGTTTATTTTGTTACAATTAATCTCCAAATCTCTTGTTGGTTTTTTATGTGATAGCCATCCAGATAGTATTTTATATGTTCAAAAGTGATGATGTAGGTTCAATTGAATAAACAGACTATCTTACGTTTGTACCCTTTTATTTTTAAGTTGCATTAGACTTTTAGAATGATATATCTAGCGTCTGGAGCTCTAGAGTTTCGAATGCACCTGTATGATTATAGAATTTAAAGTAATTTTTACGAAATCGCAGAAGATTTTTAGAATAAGTTTGTTAACGCTAGTGTTTTAGGACAACAGTTTAAGTTTTTAAAGCCTCCAAATGAATCTTAAAGAGGCAAGTGCTTCCGTACGACTAGTCTTGAAAATATTTTCGTATGCAGATTACGAATATATGTGATTTTACGGTTACTTTTTAATGTTTTAGGATTTTTTTTACAGTAGTTCTGTGATGCAAGTACACTACGGAGAAACGGATCTAGATAAATTACATGAAATAATGGTCAGATAGTAGTTCCAATTTTTTTTTTTTATATATATATTGGAAGGCAATCTATTTTCCGCATTTTTGGAATATTAGTACGGCTTCGAAACTATAAACTGTATAAAGTATTTCATACAGCATAAGTTTTAATAAACACAGAGAAAAGGGATACAAATGATCATTTATTTATAAAGCACCAGGAGACATACTTATTTCCAATTCTTAATGCTGTTCTCTTTCTTTTATGTATACTAAAAAATGCGTTTTATTATATGTACAACAATAACGTAAAAAATTGACTCCGAAAGCGTAACGTCAAAATCGACCGGGAATTACAAAACCTGAAAGTAGGCTTCCGGTTTCTTGACTGCATCTTGAAAGAGTTTATTGTGAACGAACCGAACTAGCACCAAATTTAAATAGCTGTCATTTGTCTTATTTGAAAACTCGAAAATTTAATGATGTTACTTTGTTACATATTCCTGTTTTA
Organism: Ophonus ardosiacus; assembly: GCA_943142095.1. Lineage (NCBI taxonomy): Eukaryota > Metazoa > Arthropoda > Insecta > Coleoptera > Carabidae > Ophonus > Ophonus ardosiacus. The sequence continues at coordinate 27,820,935 of OW964838.1, forward strand.
TGTATTTAAAGTAAAAAAATAAATTAAAATATATGCGTAATTTGTTTTAAGAAACCTTACATTGAAGTGAATTTTAATAAATTCCAAGGAATAATGTTATTGTGGCTCTTGCCATTCTTCAGCGAAGACGAAAAGATTTTCCTCTGATTCTAGTTATAGACCTAGGCTACGGCTCAAAGAAATGGTATCATGGCTGAGTTACCTATTCAACATACAACTGATACTACAGTGCAAACAGTTGAAGATTTATATGCTTCAACAGCACATAGATCCACTGATCGCACAGTTTCTGAGGAATATGTTGAAGTATTAAGAAACGAATTAGCCAAATTTGGAAAAGCAGTGGGAATTAATCATTGTAAGTTGCGAGACATTTTCTGGCCTAGAAAGGTTTTTTAGTAACCGAACTTTTACCACCAGGCGTTAATTTTTAATGATACCATAGTTTACGGTGGAAAAAATTCAGAAAACCAAAAAATATTACGAGGGTAAAAAGGGTAGAAAGGGCCATAGGAGGAATTATTACATATTACATATGATTGCTTTTTTTAATGCATCATTCATCCTTAAAGTTTGTGGGGCTTTGACAATATTTAATACCCTCTTATAAGGAAGTCGAAATATTTTACAATTAACAAAGTATGTAATCGAATTTTTGTAAATATGTACAAAGGCTTTTAATGAATACGTGTTACAAATTTATAGGGTATGTACGAGATGCAAAATAGACTAACTTTTACTAATAAACTCATAAAATGGTAATTATCTTTTTAAATTTTCATTGGCCGTTACGATCTCTCACTACAGTTGCTAATTTTGTTTATTTTATTTTTGCATACCCTACATACCCTATAAATTTGTAACACGTATTCATTAACATTCTTTATATTATTAATACGAATGTGACAAATATATTTTATTATATGATAATCTACTTTTCTAATTTTGCATACCTACTTCTTTTATTTGCCATGTTCATTATTTTTCATATGCATTATTTATTTTATTAATTGTTTATACTGCAAAATATTGTTATAAAATTAGTTTTATAAGAAACAATTTTTAATGCTAAAAAAGTTTTATTTATACTTTACAGATAATAGCTTTGATGACAGCTATTTAAATTTGGCGCAAGTACGGTTCGTTCACAACAAACTCTTTCAAGATGCAATTAAGAAACCGGAAGCCTACTTTCAGGTTTTGTAATTCCCGGTCGATTTTGACGTCATCACTTTCGGAGTCAATTTAATTATTGGTCACAAATTTTCATTAATGCACGTACGTAATTGTTAATAATCATTTCTGAATAGTAAAGCACTACTATTTTTGTTTCAATATAACATTAATTTCAGATATTGATTGACTCCGAAAGCGTGACGTCAAAATCGACCGGGAATTACAAAACCTGAAAGTAGGCTTCCGGTTTCTTGACTGCATCTTGAAAGCGTTTATTGTGAACAAACCGGACTAGCGCTAAATTTAAATAGCTGTCATTTGTCTTATTCGAAAACTAGAAAATTTAATGATGTGATTTTGTTACATATTCCTGTTTTATGTATTTAAAGTAAAAAAAAAATAAATACGGCTTGTTCCTGGTCGAAGAAGAAAACAACTGATACTACAGTGCAAACAGTTGAAGATCTATATCCTTAAACACCACATAGATCCACTGATCGCGCAGTTTCTGAGGAATATGTTGAAGTATTAAGAAACGAATTAGCCAAATTTGGAAAAGCAATGGGTTTTAATCATTGTAAAGTTGCGATAGTTTACGGTGGAACAAATTCAAAAAACAAGAAATATTACGAGGATAAATGTACAAGTAGAAAGGGCCATAGGAGGAATTAAAACTTTTCAGATATTACATATGACTGCTTTTTTTAATGCCCCATGCAACATTCATCCTTAAAGTTTGTGGGGCTTTGACAAATTTTCAATACCCGCTTATAAGGAAGTCGAAATATTTTACAATGAACAAAGTATGTAATCGAATTTTTGTAAATATGTACCTACAAAGGCTTTTAATGAATACGTGTTACAAATTTATAGGGTATGTACGAGATGCAAAATAGACTTTACTAATATACTCGTAAAATGGTAATTATCTTTCTTAATTTTCGTTGGCTGTTACGATCTCTCACTACAGTTACTAATTTTGTTTATTTTATTTTTGCATCCCCTACATACCCTATAAATTTGTAACACGTATTCATTAATACTATATTATTTATACGTATGTGACAAATATATTTTATTATATGATAATCTACTTTTCAAATTTTGCATATCTGCTTCTTTTATTTTCCATCTCCATTATTTTTCATATGCATTATTCATTTTATTAATTGATTATATTGCAAAATATTGTTATAAAATTAGCTTTATAATAAATAATTTTTAATTCTAAAAGTTGTATTTACACACAGCTTTGATGACAGCTATTTAAATTTAGCGCTAGTACGGTTCGTTCACAATAAACTATTTCAATATGCAGTTAAGAAACCGGAAGCCTACTTTCAGGTTTTGTAATTCCCGGTCGATTTTGACGTCATCACTTTCGGAGTCAATATAAAGCTCTTGATCCTGTAAATTATATTTCAAAATATATATTTTATTTTCGGAGTGTACGGAGGTCATTGATTTGCTGTATATGTACATGTAAAATGTTCTCTTGTGAACATGGCTCAAAATGCAACAACTTCATGTTACAGATTTGTAAAAGGCGAGATTTGTAAAAGGCAAGAAATGTACAAGGCAAGAAATGTAAAAGGATAGATTTGGCCATTAGAAAATGTAAAAGGCAAGAAATGTAAAAGGCAAGATTTGTAAGTTAGAGATTTGCAGGCATTCCCTATAAAAATATAGAAATTATTATCTTGCCCTCTACATTTCTTACTTTTTACATTTTCTATCCCTCTACATTTCTTGCCTTTTACAAGTCTCGCCTTTAACAAATCTGTTCTTGCATATGAGTCATGTTCCCACGATCCCACGAGAACGTTTTTCGTGAAAATTCACAGGAATTACAAAAGCTGAAAATAGGCTTCCGGTTTCTTAATAATCTTGAAAGTTTGCTGTGAACGAACCGTACTAGCGCGAAATTTAAATAGCTCTCATCTGTTTAATTTAAAAACAACAAAGTTTAATGGTGATTTTGTTACATTGTTCTATGTATTTAAAGTAATATATATAGGCCATCCAGCGAATCAAGCGGTTTACGTTATCGTTTAGGGATTTTTGAAATTTTCTTTATTTTTTTAAATATATTTTATTAACGGTATTTTATTGGTTTTTTTATTATTATCATGTATTTGACACCTTTAATAGAAATAATTATATTTGGATATATTATTATTAAGTAAAATTTTGTAAATTTTTGCAAAATGACGTTTGATTAAATTTTTTTAATATTTAATATATTATACTTTTCAACATGTATTGTGATTTCATTTTGTTTTTGGTTTCGTTGTTCATTGTCAAAATGTCAAATGCTCTGTCATGTCAAATTCAAGAGCTTGTAGTTAATTTATTGACTTATTTTGAAAATGAAAAATAGATTGGTGGGTTTTTACTTTCACTGAAATCTAATATTGAGGTAATATTTGGTTCTATTTGTTAGTAATAATTTGAAAATTAAATCTATATGTACAGCGTGTGGCAAAAGCTATACGCAATGTACAGGAACAGTGAGAAATTGTATGATATGCAGTATTCTGTATTTTTTTTAAGGGTCTCACATAATACTAGATAGTTTGTTGCATATACTACAAGAATGAAGGCGTAAGCAGTATCGTTCAGAATATTTTAAATAAAATTGGATTTCGCTGGAAAAATATTATACCAGATGTGTATTTAAGAAAAATTTGGGTTTCTGAAGGCAACCCACAGATTTAAATCCGTTTCACATGCTCATGTAAACTTTTTAACATATGACGTCATTGTTTCTAGTGATATTGTATTTATGACGTAAACCGCTTGATTCGCTGGATGGCCTATGTATATATATGCGTAATTTGTATTAAGAAACATTATATTGAAGCAATTTTTTATAAATTCCAAGAAATAACTGCGAGGGTGAAAGGATTTTCCTCCTATTAATGTCTGTTTCTATAGATGTAGACGGGGGATTCCAGCTCAATCGAATTTAAGGAAAATAGTAAAAAAAAATCTGATGTGGCCAACACAAAACCTCCCGCTATTGAATTTTTATTAATTTAAATACATATTTACGTATTTACTACCGCTGCAAACTGTTCCATTGCAGAAAACTATTGCTTTATTTACTATTTTCTTTTTAAAATGTCACTATTATTAATTTGAAGTGATTAGTTTTTTGACAGTGACATTAACTGTCAGTTACATTCATTTGAAATATGAACTGTGTAACAAACGAATTATTGTGTTTATCTTAGGCTTCGCGACTAATAAAAAAAATTATTCTTAAATTTATGTGTAAAATATATAGAAAAAGTATTAATGTATTCCAGTAGAAAATTCAATAATCTTTAATTTTCATAAGACATAAAATGCGAAAAAATGGCATTTAATGGTATTTTTTGAAGAAAAACCATTATGAGCTTCAGGTAAACTGCCATTTCCGGTTATCCGATTTACACCAAAATCTAATGGCTTCTTTTCATATTAGAATAAGGTATAAATACAAGGTTTCAGAATTTTCTGAATGATAGTATTTGAGTTAGAACGAAGACAAATTCCCTACACATACACACACACACACACACACACATATACATACATACATACATACATACATACATACATACATACATACATACATACACACATACATACACACACACATACACACATACAGACATCATCGTGAAAATGTTAAAATTGGATTCTAGGGACCTTAAAACGTGGTCATTTACTAAAATCTCGATATGTGATTTTTAACACGATCCCTATACCTCCCTTACCAAGGGTAGCGGGAGGTAAAAATCTGTTGTGGCCAGCACAAGACCTTCCGTCAATTCGATGTATTTTATACAGATCCCATACCAAAAGTACCGTGGAACAGTTTCTATATAATATCATGTAAAATCGAACACGAACACATACTAGTTTTTACAAATTCCATACCAAAAGTTCATTTGAAAAGGTTCTATAAATCCAATAAAATTATGACATAAACAAATACTACGTAAAATGCACTTGACATATTTCTTTCTGCTTCAGCTATCCCCTATTTTATTAGGGGTCGCTGTTTCCTCTTCTCTTCCACTCATTCCTGTCCAACGCATCTTCTTCACACAGTCCTTCCTTTCTCTTCTCTTTAGCCTTTCACTGCATGTCACTTGCGAGTTGCGAGGAACACTATGAGATACTAATTTTTGATCCCATACTTTCCATATTTGGTTTTGCACTTGCAACAGACATCTGTCTGTTAGAATTTTTTGAATGAGCAGCTGTTTCCATGATAAATAGCAAAGCTGACTAATTTTTAAAAATTAATTTCTTTATAATGCTTTAACTCTACATCTATTGAATATGAAGGAAAATGTATAATCAAACCATATAGAGAAGAGTATTTTCTTTAATAAATATAATAACAAAATGTCAAAAAATAATTTTTAACTTCGTTTTTTTAAGAAAAACTGTTAAAAACTTCAAATAAGGGTACTTCCGGTGGATCAATTATAACCAAAATCTAATCAACCCTTCATAGGGATGTACAGAAGAGGAATACGAAAGAATTATAATTTTTAGAATTGTAGTATTGAAGTTATCGTCGAAGAAAAATTTGTCACACACGGACACACATACACACACACACACATACATACATACATCATCTTAAAAATAGTAAATTCGTATTGTAGGGACCCTAGAACGTGCTTTTCATTAAAAACTCACCACCGAATTTTTTGACCAAAGACAATACCTTCCTTACCTAAAGGTGACGGAAGGTAAAAATGAAATGGTATAATTGAGATATTTCGGAAATAAGGGGTTTTTTGTTATAGCGCTTCGACACGTATATGAAATCTATTGGACTTCCAAAATTACAATGCACCACTGGTGGCAGATTTCTGAACTGAGTGAAGTGTACATGTACAGAGGTGGATGTTTTATTCAGGGATTGTATTTACTTGTATACGAATTTTAATACGCTTTTATCTTCGGCTATTATTGTTTTATTCTTAGTAGGATCTGAATTACTGTTAATATAACAGATAAGTTTTTGATTTTTAAAAAATTAATGAACAAATTAGGAGATATGTAATTTATAGGTTAAAGTTACGGTGGAGTTTTCTCCGAAAATATTTACCACATAATATTATGTGGCCACTATTTATTACTTGCTGGCCTTCCACCATATTTCTAGATGATACACTACAATTCCCAAATCTACAAATAGTATCTAAATCTAAAAGGTGGATTCATGCAGAATTCATTTTAATTTCATTTATATTACATTTTCATTTAATTTTCACCAACGACCATAAATACAAACAGACAGAACTTCATAGCATTTGTTTTGTTTTCGGCTGGACAGACAGAGACAGCTAAGGATAGAGATATACAAAGTCGCCTCCTGAAGGAACCGCTAGATGTCACTGCTTGTTCTGTAAACATGTATTGTACTACATTTGAATTATAATTAACGAAAACAAATTATAAAATGCATGAAACAAATTGATATTAGTATAAGACAAGGATAAAAATAATTTTATATAGGTAATTATTTATTTTATTCTATTGATTTTTAAATAATATTGTTTTTGTGTACATGCTTCTTATTCTACTTGTACTTTTTTCTAAATTAATTTTAGTTTCATGATGGATCCTAATTTTGAAATAAACATCTAAAATTAAATTTAGCAATTGAATACCATGATCATAGACCAGACACAGACCATGATTATTAAGTGGGTGGAATCGAATAAAAAATTGTTGGTACTGCATCATGTTTTAAAGTTCTAGTTTTACGTGGACCAGCAATACCAGAAGTGATAAAACAATCTTCTGTAAAATGCTTTGAGCATACGTAACTAAATTTTCCTGGAATAAAATTCCAAGCCGTTTTCCGGGCTTCTTTCAAAGCTGTAATCCTCAGATTCCTTTTTTCCGGATCTGAAGGAAACCTGATGAAAACCAAGTTATATTATGTAAAGTTTACTTAATTTTATATGTATGTATACGCTTACAGGTGGAAAGACACTTGTCCTCCTTTTATAAACTGTAAATTACAGCGATAAGCACAACACGTTCGTACCATTCTAATTTACGAAAATATATTGTCTGGGTCTGAAAAATGCAAAAATAATATTAAACTCATTAGTTATTTTTATGATAATATTCAACAACTTAGAAAGAAAAGAATAAGACCGGAAAACTTTAAATACACAAAACAAAATAACTTGACAACTTTCAAACAAAGTAACAAAATGTCACAAATAGATTATAAGGATAAGGAACGTAGTGACATCTATCGACAAACTTTGGAGTTGTCTTTATATATCGCTATCTCTAGTTGTCTCTTTCTGTCCAGCCGAGAACATAACAAACAATAGTGAAGTATAGAGCATGTTTTGTCTATTTGTATTTTTGGTCGTTGATTTTCACTTAAGAAAGTAGGGTGTTCATGCAGATTCACTAAGAAATGGCCAAATGTTGTGCGCATGCCCATAAATCACTTTATTCTTGTATTCTTTATGCTTTTTATCGTAAATAAACCCATAATGACGAACTAAATCTATTACAGCACTTTGGTCCATATTGTGTAAAACTAGGTCATACCGTTATTATACAACAAAGCAACAAACTTTTAAAATGCTGAAACTAGCTGTCAATTCTCAGCTCAGCTGTACCCCTCACGCGTGCGCAGTACTTCGTACACTTCGTATTCATTACATTTTCACATAGACAAGGAAAGATATATACTAGACCGAGTTTACAATGTAGGAGTTTGTGCCAAATAGAATCGATGGGCGCCATAACGAGACGCTAATAGAAAGGCGGGAAATTTAAAAATAGGAAAAATATGTTTACTGAAACTAACAAAATATAGACATATGTATACGGTAAAGACTGAAAACAATCAAATTCAATAATAAAATATATTTGTACATAAAACAAATAGCGAAACAAGCTTTGTAAACAAATACTAACCAAAGAAATAAAATTGAAAAACTCTCACTAACAGAAATGACAGATTGCTGGGCTGCCAACATAAATAAATAAAATTCACTACAACTGAAGAAAATATTTATTATAATTATTGTATAAATAATGTAAATTAAATATTGTTCGTACTTTTTATTGGGCGACTGAGCTTTATTATTTTGAAATGAAGAAATGATGTAAAATACGTAATTTAAGTTACTGCATAGTTACTTTTTTTCATTATGTTGTAGAATTTACACTAGAATTAGCGTCTCTATATTTATTCAATTCGGCACAAAGCTGGACATTGCCGCCATGATGGAATCTCGGTCTAGTATATATCTTTCTTTGTCTATGCATTTTCACTAGAAAAGTTAAAAGTTGGTCAACTTTGTAATGTACTAATGTAATGAAAATGTAGTGAAAATTAATAATTCACTTGCATGAACACGCCTAGTGATTTTTAAGATTTTAATTTTTTATAATTAAAATGTAATGAAAATGAAATTAAAATGAATGCTGCATGAATCCACCTTAAGCAAAGCAAATTGTTCATTATGAAAGAAAAACAGTTACATAAAAGTAAAGCTATGTAGATGGAAATTAATATATGTACAACTACGACAATGAAATACAATCCAAATAAAGGAAATCAAATATGTTTTTTTATTAAAAAAAACTAATATACTGTTAATTAAAATATGACTAAAATACTCTTAACCTACAAATACTTACTAAAATTAACCCTATTAACTAAAATATTATTAAAACTATCACTAAATTGTTACTACAAGAAAGATCAAACTCAATTCTACCGAAATTAACAAAAAAAAAACACTATACTAAATCTGAAATTAAATTAAAAACTACGAAAATTAGTCACACACCAATTATACTCTTATGGAAGCCAGCGAAAAATGTACTATTCGTTTGAATTTTGACGTTTGACGTCAGCGCCATCTCTTGATAATTTGGAAGCCCAATATATAATATTTTGATTGACTACCAAAAGACCGCCTATACATGCATAACAAATAGCGTGTTAGGAGGTGGGGGTTAGTACCAATGGAAGTTAAGAAATTCAAATTCGAAGGGAGGGGCTAACATTCCTGTACGGCAGTACCATGGGTTGTCCTCAAAAAAAGTACCAGCACATGAAAATATTTGGTAATTATCAAAAATATTTATGTCCACAAAATTCAACTTGATTCTAGATATAACTGTTCTAATGGGGGATTACGGCTCAATCGAATTAAAGGAAAATAGTAAAAAAATACGAATGTATATGCTGAGTAACGAATATTTATAAAAAAAAATTAAATGGTATAATTGAGATATTTCGGAAATAAAGGTTTTTTGTTATAACGCTTCGACACTAATATGAAAATATTTTGATTGGCGACCGAGAAACCGCATATACATGCATTACAAATAGCGTGTTAGGAGGTGGGATTCCTACCAATGGAAGTTAAGAAATTCAAATTCGCAAGGAAGGGCTAACATTCCGGTACTACAGTTTCCAAACAGTTTTTATTTTAACATAAATTTCTTGCATTAAACTTAATAATTTAAATACACCTGTAATTATAAAGTATGTAGACTTATTCAGTGTTATAATATTCATTTATTTTATGTAAATATAACTTAAAATAGCATGTATTTCAAGAACATTCAGATCCATAATGAAAACAGTTTGATATAAAAACACATAAATGTGACGTCACGTCATTCTTTTCAAAATTCGGGAGACCATAACTCGCTTATTAATAGGAATTTTTCACCGGATTTTCATCAATAGTCTTAGTTTTCCTAATATTTTCAGATGAAATTATATATATAAAAATGATGGATTTAATATCAACGAAGATTTAACAATCATTCAAATCGAGGAAAATTGTGAAAAGTGAAAAGACATGTCAGCCACCAGGATTCGAACCCGGGCCCATTACCTTGCCGGGGTAACGCTCTGCCACTTGAGCTATGGCGGACTCTTATCGTGATAGCTGAAATGGTCTTCTCACTCTTCACGAAGACTGCCAAAGTATCTCTCAAATGAGGATGTGTTATTATACGTCACGTTTTACTAGATGTGGGGTTGGATTACCACTACATTTAAACATCTGCGACAAGTCAGAAATGAATCAAGCCCTTATCGGAACAGATTATATTTAATATCAACGAAGATTTAACAATCATTCAAATCGAGGAAAATTGTGAAAAATGAAAAGACGACCAGCCACCAGGATTCGAACCCGGACCCATAAAACCCGGCCCCGTAAAACGTGACGTATAATAACACATGCGCCCGGCTTTGCCACTGATGGACTGACGGCGTTCACTCTTCGTGTGTAGGTCAGTTCAGCGCAAGAATATTACAACTACAAGACTAGTCTATTAGACATAATGCCGGGTGCGATATATTTTTGCGTAAAAGGCTTTAAAGGTTTAAGTTTTATAGTATTAATATTGATACTGCTTGCTTGCTTACAATTCGGTTTGTACTGTTTTAGTCGCGGTTGACGATTTTGAACTTTTATAAATTAAAATGGCACAAGAACACGGATTCGTTTTCCTGCAATAAGTTTTTTTTTATGGATGAAGAGAGACTTTTGTTCGTGGTGAAAATTCAGTTGAATCAAACCATGTCATGTGGTCTGTGATGTCCGTAAAATGGTTTGTAATGCAGACCTTAAAATTATATAAGCAAAAGTGCATACCAGAGTCGCTTTCCATTTATCATAAGGAGTAGCACCGAGTAGCACTTTACTACCCCTATGACCGTTTCTGCGCGTTCCATTTAGCGAGAGTTAAATGATTCGGAGCTACTCGAGTTCTTCGTCCCTTCCCCCTTCAAGCACCCCGAATTTTTTGGGGTAGACTACTCCGTTTGGTGACGCATGCGCTATTGGATATTGATATTGTTTTGTTTTGTCAAGTGGCGCATTTCGTATGAAGTTATTAACGTTAAACATGTCTTTATCTGAAATACATGTATTGGACGCAATATCTAACACAAATTACAAATTACTTTCAGCGTAACGCACAGATGTTAAAATACTGTTCCTTTTAGAGTAGTTGCGGATCAGTTCAGTTTAGGGTCAGTTCGGTGCTACCTACTCCAAGAGCTCTGCTAAATGGAAAGCAACTCAGTTTTAAGGAGAAATATTATAATGTCGAGGTAAGTTCATGTTTGAAACATAAATTTGATCATATTTGTACTATATTGAATTTTACAGATTTGTTTAAATGAAGACAAATTCATTGAAAGTGATTCGCGTGCATGCCCTAAAGACAGAGATAAACTTTGTTGGCTGCGTTAGCTATTCATGCACACTATAGAGCTCGGACACTCAGCTGTTTCCGGTGGCCTTGCGATCAGCGGTTTTGGCGCCCTGACAACAGCGCCATCTGTTTTGTCATAGTTTTCCATAGCGGCAATTCAAAAGCTAGACTCACATTAAGTTGTGAACAACAAACATTTATTTTGTGCGTAAAGTTTTGTTTTAAATTGTATCTGAAAATGTCAGCTTATTTTAAATCTTTACCTAGTGACGTAAAAAATCACTACTTAGATAAAATTAGATTAACAAACAATGTTGATCCATATGATTGCGACGAAAGCGATTTTTCAAGAAATATTTTTGATTTTCCAGCAATTTTGCATATGGACATAATAAATTATTTTATTTATAAAAAAATCTGTTGTGACCAGCACAAGACCGTCCGTCAATTCGATGTATTTTGTACAAATCCCATACCAAAAGGACCGTGGAACAGTTTCTATATAATATCATGTAAAATCGAACACGAACACGTACTATTTTTTACAAATTCCATACCAAAAGTTCATTTGAATAGGTTCTATAAATCCAACAAAATTGACATAAACATACACTAAGTAAAATGCCTTGACACTTCCTTCTTTTAACTTCAGCTTTCCCCTATTTTATTAGGGGTCACTGTTTCCTCTTCTCTTCCACTCATTCCTGTCCAACGCATTTTCTTTACACAGTCCTTCCTTTCTCAAGTCTGCCTTCTGCGATACAGTCTTTCCATCTTCTCTTTAGCCTTTCACTGCATGTCACTTGCGAGGAACACTATGACATACCAATTTTTGATCCCATACTTTCCATATTTGGTTTTGCACTTGCAACAACAATCTGTCAATTAGAATTTTTTGAATGTATCAGCTGTTTCCATGATAAATAGCAAAGCTGACTAATTTTTGAAAATTAATTTCTTAATAATGATTTAACTCTACATCTATTGAATATGAAGGAAAAAGTATAATCAAACCATATAGAGAAGAGTATTTTCTTTAATAAAAAATATCTGATATCCCAATCATAAAATTGCACGTATTTGACATAATTTGACAACATTTTATTTTTTTTTTTGTTATTTTTTGTCCTAATCCATAGCAAACTTAGAGCTAATTTAATCATAATTAATGTTTTCGACGCTCTAAAACTTTTATTTGAATCATTTATTACTAAAATCAAAATAACACCATTTTTTACTTCCTTGTACGAAGTAAAGGAAGTATTGTAATCGCGAAAAATTTCGGTTTCCAGATTTCAACGGAAATATCCATTTTGAGCATCCCTGAATCCATTTTGACTAATTTCGACGTGACGTCTGTACGAACGTACGTACGTATGTACGTATCTCGCATAACTGAAAAACGGGAAGCCGTAGAAAGTTAAAATTTTGTATTTAGAACTGTTATAACATCTAGTTGTGCACCTCCCTTTTTGGTCATTACAGTACGTACGTACGTTCGTACAGACGTCACGACGAAATTAGTCAAAATGGATTCAGGGATGCTCAAAATGTATATTTCCGTTGAAATCTGGAAACCGAAATTTTTCGCGATTACAATACTTCCTTTACTTCGTACAAGGAAGTAATAATAACAAAATGTCAAAAAATAATATATAACTGCGTTTTTTTTAAGAAAAACTGTTAAAAACTTGAAAAAAGGGTACTTCCGGTGGATCAATTATAACCAAAATCTAATCAACTCTTCATATGGATGTACAGAACAGGAATACGAAAGAATTATAATTTTTAGAATTGTAGTATTGGAGTTATCGTCGGAGAAAAATTTGTCACACACGGACACACATACACACACACACGCACACGCACACACACACACACACACACACACACACACACACACACACATACATACATACATACATACATACAGACATCATCTTAAAAATAGTAAATTCGTATTGTAGGGACCGTAAAACGTGCTTATTCATTTAAAACTCACCATCGAATTTTTTGACCAAAGACAATACCTTCCTTACCTAAAGTTGACGGAAGGTAAAAAAGTGCATACACTACTGCTCAGTTAAAAGCTTTTAGATGTTTAGAAGCTAATAAATTTTATCAGTTTTAATCAAGGGAAAGGTGAGTTAATTTAAAGTTTTACTACACTACATAAAATAGTAAGTACTACACAAAATAATTGAAATTTACTGAGATCTCAGTGTTTACTGTAAATCAAAAGAGGGCGACTTTTTAACATACGAAATATTGAAAACGCACCCACTTTTGATTTTACAATACACACTGAGATCCCAGAAAATTACAGTATAAACGACAAACACCACAGACAATACATGAATACAAAAGAAAATAGCTGTACTCTGTACTGTCACTTTGACAAGTGGGGCTCCAGAACGTATGTTTTCAAGGACACTTGAAACAACTGTATGCCCGCGCCCGCGGATACGGATAACGGATACGGCTTGTTCTTGGCCGAGGGAGAAACAATTGATACTACAGTCTGCAGTGCTAGTGCAAACAGTTCAAGATCTATATCCCATAGAACCACTGATTGCGCAGTTTCTGAGAAAGATGTTGAAGAATTAAGAAAGGAATTATTCAAACTTGGAAGAGCAGTGGGTTTTAATCATTGTGGAGTTTTTTTAAAAATAGAATCTATGACACTTATTATCCATATTGCAACATAAAACATCCCAAAATATAATACTTTTCATTCATAATTTACTTAAAATATATTCGCGCTACGATTTTCTGTGACGTCATGTATCGGCTACTCACACAACGACACTAGTCACACGTACATGAAGGTCACAATGCCACAAACTTCAAACGCAAAGTTAAACGTCAGATTAAAGTAAACTAATTAAATATTTATAAAGCTGTCAGAGAAAAAGAGCGCTCTATTCAATCTTTTTTGTTTCATAAAGATCTAATTATTTCATTTGAGAAATATTATTTTTAATTGTAGGTTTGTGTGCTTCATATATAATTTAATACATAAAAGTGCAATAATTGTATATTTATAATGATAATAATGATAAAACATGGTGAAGAAGAACTGGAGTGGGATCATGTAACTGTGAAAACGATATTGCGATTATCGAGAAGTGAAAACGACATTCGTTTCCTTAGCGATCACGTAAAATTAGTCACTCACTACGTTTTCAACTTCGGTTATTTCCGTAAAGTGACTACGTTTTGTGAAAACGATATCGTTTACAGACTAATGTTTTTTTATTAAATAGTAGTTTTGACAGGTAATTTATATGAATGTCATTAAAAATTTTAATCTAATGTCAAAAAGTATTATTCTCGCCCTTCGTTTTTATTTCGTTCATAATAGCAATGCTGTAAGAATTGAAGAAGGATACAAGTTAAATTATCAATTACTTACAGATGCCATGTATCATCTAATTTTGTTCCTTTTGATATTCCAGAAGAAAAATTTATGAAGTAAACAAAAATATTTCTAAATATAAAATTAAAACTTCAAGAGACCTTTTAAGATTGCAAGTATACAAGATTGTTATTTTAAAGTAATCTAGTTTTTATTAAGTTTTGTATTTCAAGTAAATAAAGTATGGGCCACATTTAAATAACGGCGCACAACTTTCGACGGGCTGCAGAAAATGATCAATTCACAAATTTTAATTTTATGTAAAAACTACAAAATATTAATCACAAAACACAAGCTAGAATCGTTATATTTGATGTTTCGCAGAATACAATATTATTAAAATATTAATACAATTTTCTTTCTTGGATTTATTCTTGTAATCAATCAAAATATGCTTTGTTGTAATCAACACCTTTGCAGTTATTGGAATATCAATATTTCCCGAAAATATTTCTTTTGGGTAGTTCTTTCACTAAATTTTAATAGTAAATCAGGGAAATTTCAGTAGAAATAAGAAAATATCTAATCACCAAGATTTCAATTTTCTATCATAGATTTCAAAAGAGTAAAAATATATAGTAAATCATAAGCATTTAGTTCTTCGCAACATGCTTATTAAAATATTCATGATTTTTTTTTTCTTAGAGTCATTCTTGTAATCAATTTTCATTGTATAATTATCGTATTTTATCACAATTATTTCATTTTCGCCTTACTAAATAAAATAATAAAATATACCTTTCAAATTTAAAATATTAATTTATTTTTAAATCATTTATAATGACATTTCTTTCATTCTTTCCAAAACGTCAAATTCAACTCACTGCTCACTACATTCTTTTACCTAAGTGCAAGTAAATAAGAAAAGGATATACCTATACCTAAATGTATAAAATAAAAAGAGACGTAAGAAACGACTATCGTTTTCACATGCTTTGAGAGTGTCGACTAGAATTCACATTTTTTTCAGTCTAAAACGATATCGTTTTCGGTTTTCACTATTTACGTGATCGCATTTTCACTTGTCGACAGTCGCAATATCGTTTTCACAGTTACGTGATCCCACTCCTGTGCAGTTCCAACTTGTGGAAACAATTTATTAAAAAAGCCAAAAAGACTATTTATAAACAATTTTAATTTACATTTTGTCCGCCAGGGTGAACTGGAATCGTTCAGATACATGACGTATGCGCTCACGTGACCTCATTGAGATTTGAAATTGACCCCTATTTTTAAAAAAATATATCTGCAAAACAATGCACACAAATGGCGTGAAAATATTATTTACATATACTGTGACCGGTAGACTTCCAGGAAACAAATAAAACAGAAAATGTGGCATGACCCCATTCTGGCCGAGAAAGGTTTTGTAATAGCCGAACTTTTACCACAAGGCGTTAATTTAAATATACCACCATTTTTAATGACGCCACAGTTTACGATAGAACAAATTCAGAAAACAAAAAAATATTGCGAGGGCAAGAATACACGTAGAAAGGGCCATATTACATATGTTTCCTTCTTTTTAAATGCCCCATGCAACATTCATCTTTAAAGTTTGTGGGGCTTTGATAAATTTTCAATACCCGCTTATAAGGGAAATCGAAATATTTTACAATGAACAATGAATGTAGTCGTTTTTACCTCTCGCTAAAGAGAGGTATTAGAATCAAGCTAAAAATCGCATATCCAGATTTTAGTGGATAAGCACGTTTTAAGGTCCTTATAATCCGATTATAACATTTTTACGATGATGTCCGTGTGGGTGTGTGTGTGTGGATGTTGGAACCACGGTTTCTCAAATCCTCAATCTGACATTCCTGGGAAGAGCTGATTAGGTTTTGGTATAGTGACAGTATATACATAGTGTGGCCAATAGGGGGATCAATTTTGATTGGTCGGCGCGAATTTGCCTAAATATGGCGGATATTATGCCGACAAAGTGACATTTTCAGATTTGTTACGTGAATTATACGTGAATTGAAGGTAATTATATTATATTTATATTTTAGATAGTGCAAATAATTAAATTACACGTGTATTTGTATATTTATAACTCAAAGTAATATATACATATTTTTAATATCACATCTTTTTTAGGTCAACTGTCAAAATTACCAAAAATGTCTAATATTAAGGTATATTTTTTTTTTAATGAGAGTTGAAAAATCAATATTCGACTGTGTGTTAGGATGGAGGTAGATACAGGAAAGTAAGAAATCTTCGGACTTTCCTGTATCTACCTCCATTTTTTTTTTAGTTTTTTGAACGGATTTAAAATGAAAATAAATATTTTATTTCCATTTAATATGCACTTTCCTTAATTGTTTATCGAATTTTGTTTAGCTATCACAACATATGAATTCAAATTTCCCGCGTATTTTGCCTAAATATGGCGGCGGTTGGCCACACTCGTGGTATATACAGTCACTATAGGTTTTGGTAACAATTGGACAACCGGAAGTAATAGTTTCTTTAATGAAATCTTCTAAATATTATTTTTTGAAAATTTCTGTTATTATTAATATTAAAGAATATAAAAATCTCTATCCGATACATTTAAAATTTTTATTATATCTTCTATGGAGTTAAAAATAGAGACATATAAATATATAAAATAATAAAGTAGTAAATGAATCTCGCAGCCCATGCAAAACAAGTGGAAAAATTAAAATGTTTGTAATTGACAGATAAATTTGAGTGTCAAAAAGACAGAGACATTACAGAAGACTTTTTCTGGGAAGCACATTTAATATTTCTTATTTGATTATTAATTAAATATTTATACATATATTACATATACCCTTCAGAAATACCGCCAATCTGTTCAATGAATTGGAAGAATATCAAACATTTAGAAGAGCAGGAGGAAACTTGTTCATAGAATTGAAAAATAAAGCATAGATATAATTAGAATTTTTTGTGTATACCAGAAATGTTAAATACAGTACTTATATAGCCTAATATGAAAATGGCTAGAGGTATTTTGCTGACCACAACAAATTTTTTGTACAATAAATTAGACTAGCCAAATTGAATGTAAGTGTAATAAATAATTTTAATATAAATAGAAAACGCCCATTACCTATCAAAATAGTCAAGTGGATGATAATGTAAATGTTCCATCTCCGAATGATGAGTTTGAATGTTTCGCCACAGTATAATTTTACTTCGATTTTCGCTTGAAAAAGAGCGTTCTTGTTTCCGAATACCACGTACAGCTTTAACTTGTCAGTGTTCCTAAAACATTATCAGCATATGATTTTAATATTATATTTGAGGGTTCAAATTTCATGTTTTTCAGTTTTGTGTAATAACCTTTAGAGCGAATAATTGAAACTGCAGGGCCAATATCGAACTCCATGTTAAATAAGAGGTATCTATCCAAATTTTGTTCTTGTAATTTGTTTTAGCATGTACTCTTTTACTCTTGGCAAAATTTGTATGAGCTTTCTTTTTTTCATACTTTTTGCAATAAGCAAGTAAAATTTCTTTCATTTTTTATTTCTGCTTGCTTACTCGATTTAGGTACATGCTTTGGGGGAAATTGACTTAATATGATAATGTTTGTGACTGGGACGACTCCAAACTTTGAGCGATTTCGAGGGTCAGAGTGAGCCGTGGTCTGGAATGTCCCAAAGTTGCACGTCCACTTCAACTTGTTCATATACTTCTGCCACGACGAAATGGGGTAAATAGTTTAGTTTGGTAGCTTCAGTTTTTACTGGGATAGCTCCATAGAAAACACATACTAACGTAACAGCTCCTTCCAGCTTCCAGTCTCTTCAGCCATCTTGTAAATTGGCACTGGTTCTGCTTCGCCGGGCATTATTGTATTTTGTATTTGCGCAGTAATTCTTTAATCCTGGCCACCAACTGTTGTACTTGATGGGAGAAGGAAAGGTCGAAAGGTACATAGAAAACACATACTAACGTAATGAAAAGATAGACTGTACAATAACAATACTTGAATACGTGCATGCGCACAGCGTTATTGAATTTACTTATTATACATATGTATAAATAATAATAAAATATTTAATAGGGACACCTTTGTGCTATCTGAAAACATGGAAATAATTTTCAAGTTTGAGGAGCCGATCAGCTGCTTTTAAAGCCGATGTCACACCATCACCATCATAAATGAGAAAGAAATTATATAGTGTGAGATCGTCTTAACGAACACATATTTGATCAAATCAGGGAATGATTTTCTATTTCTCATTCACTATCATTCATAAGCAAGCAAGATATTCGCGATGCAAGTTTAGACGTCAGCGCCGCTAGTGAACTTGCTTGGAGGGTATTGACATCTGTCAATCTCTTGTTTACTTTGTAATATTTTTGTGTAATTTCTCTTATATTTGTATTATTGTTATTAATTTAAGTGTTTTGCGATAAGAATATACAATACTTTTATATATAAGCATCGTTTTCATCTATCTGGTTTTGATATTGGAACTTTTATAATAGGTAATACTTACAAGGTTATGTAATAATTTCATTGTGATATTTTTATATCATTTCAGTTTCATTGAATATTCAATAACATCGTAGTTGTTATTAAATCATTATTATAAACCTATGTTTATATAAAAATTAAAAAATAAAGCGAAATTACACAAAAATATGACAAATTAAACACGAGATTGACAGATCCCAACACCCACCAAAGAAGTTCACTATTTAGTCACTAGCGGCGCTGGCGTCTAAACTGGCATCACGAATAGTGTGAGATCGTCTTAACGAACACACATTTGATCAAATCAGGGAACAACGATCAAATCTTCTTTGAAAAACAATACTGAACTGAACAACGACATGATTTTGTTAATAACATTGGTAACATAATAAGTGACAAAAGTTGTTTACTTGTATAATTTTTCACGTGTGCCTGTTGTGTATCTAACTGAGAAGATATGGACGTAAATATGATACAATTAATTATTCTATGTCTTTTGTGTATTTTTGAGGGAGTAAGTGGAAGATGCGAACCCTGTAGTTGTGGTCCAAATAGTTTCAAGAACGGAGGTTGGTATTGGATATTTAATTTTCCATGGATGTCGAAGAGACGAAGCGACACGCAAAATAACGTTGAAGTTATATGGTTCACAGGTAATTTTGACAGCTTGACAGTTTAAATCCTGGTATTTTCAATACTAGTTAAAATGTCTGTTAACAGGTAAACTATAGCATCGGTGTTTATATAACAAGTTGTAAAAATTACACATTGCACCATTTTTCGTTTTAACTGAAAGTTAAGTTAACAAACAGTTTAATCAGAGATGAAAATAGCGGACCTAAATCGTGTATAATTACGAAAATAATAGTTTCATAAAACACCTAGTCATTTTCAAAATGAATATTTTTAATTTTTCTAAACATACCTTAACCCAGTGTTTTCCAATCTTTTTACCATTGCGACCCCCTCCCATACTTCTTGAACCTGAAATAAATAATTCCCTTTTGCGCTCCCATTGGTTTGAAAACACTGCGTTTGAGGTTATCATTCTTAGATAATGTAATTTATTATCATCGACCTTTAAACTAATAGACGCAGCGTACGAGCAAAATGCTTGTCCCGCCATAACGGTGCAGACACAGTATCACTATCCTTCAACAGTACGGAAGTTAAGAAAACGCGGCAAAATAAAAAATATGATCCATGAGCGTGGCGGTCGTTGTAACTTTAAGTGGAACGCATTTGGGAGTGTTGTGGTCGCCAAGTGGAACGTACCTATTAGGTATACGAACGAATTTTCATTTCAGATTGCGCTCTAATAGGGTCCTCCACCATAGTAACAAATTAGAACAAGGGTCAGTTATATTAAAACTAGAGCTTAAAACTGTATATTAAAATGTAAAATGGAAAATAATCAGACATGTAGTCGTTTGTAAATTATTTATTTCCTGGCCGACGTTTCGACTTTAACAGGGCTCAGGGCTCTGGTGGATGATGTTGCCCATGATGGTTTTTGTGTAGGGGTGGGGAACCATTTTACATTCTGAAATCAGTCGATCATCGTAATCAACCATTAACATCACCTAGGACATCGGATATTAAGTTCCCCACCCCTACACAAAAACCATCATGGATAACATCATCCACCAGAGCCCTGAAGAAGACTTTTGTTAAAGTCGAAACGTCGGCCAGGAAATAAATAATTTACAAACGACTGCATGTCTGATTATTTTCCATTTTACAATCGAGTTTTTATTACCATTTCCTCATCTCTATATCTACGTCACATTTATTCTATTCCAAATTCTTACTACTTTCAAACCTTCTGCTGGCACCTTTTTAAAATACGAAATCAATTAAAAAAATTATTACGGCTTAACGAATAAAAATAAAGACTTTCTAAAATTACATATCACTTTCAGTTCAGATCAGGTTTCTAAATATATATATATATATATATATATATATATATATATATATATATATATATATATATATATATATATATAAAATATAGTGGAGGACCCTATTGGCCACCATAAAGGCTTAACAAGAGAAACGTTCGAGAGATTCACACAATAAGAATTTATAGTCTGGGAGAAAATTGAAGCTCGGACCATAGACTTAGACGTTTTTTATCCACACCGGAAAACACTAAAGCATGTATCTCTTTGCAGCAATCCTTTAGTGGAAATTCCCGTTGGCATATTTCAACATGCTCCATCAATTGACACTTTGTACCTTCAACACAACAAGATTCAGAAAATACCTAATGGTCTTCAAAAATATGATATTGAGGATTTTTCGTTTGTATAGAAATTACATAAAGTCGATAGAAGTAAGTGCTTTTCGTAATACACCTCCTCTAATGGGGGATTACATCATTTTTTTTTTATAATTTCATCTGAAAATATTAGGAAAACTAAGACTATTGATGAAAATCCGGTGAAAAAATTCCTATTAATAAGCGAGTTATGGTCTCCCGAATTTTGAAAAGATTGACGTGACGTCACATTTATGTGTTTTTATATCAGACTGTTTTCATCATGGACCTAAATGTTCTTGAAATATATGCTATTTTAAGTTATATTTACATAAAAATAAATGAACATTATAACACTGTATAAGTATACATACTTTATAATTACAGGTGTATTTCAATTATTAAGTTTAATGCAAGAAATTTATGTTAAAATAAAAACTGTTTGGAAACTGTAGTACAGGAATGTTAGCCCTTCCTTTCGAATTTGAATTTCTTAACTTCCATTGGTAGGAATCCCACCTCCTAACACGCTATTTGTAATGCATGTATAGGCGGTTTCTCGGTCGCCAATCAAAATATTTTCATATTAGTGTCGAAGCGTTATAACAAAAAACCTTTATTTCCGAAATATCTCAATTATACCATTTAATTTTTTTTTATAAATATTCGTTACTCAGCATATACATTCGTATTTTTTTACTATTTTCCTTTAATTCGATTGAGCCGTAATCCCCCATTAGAACAGTTATATCTAGAATCAAGTTGAATTTTGTGGACATAAATATTTTTGATAATTACCAAATATTTTCACATGCTGGTACTTTTTTTGAGGACAACCCATGGTACTGCAGTGAAATACTTTTCCCGTTTATACATTATACAAAAAATGATATAAAGTGTAAGGAACCCGTGTTATTGGATAGGAAACCGTTTAGTGATGCCATTAAATATGTAGGAACAAAAGCTGATCGGGTCCGGCACGTGAAGGACCTTGACGAGTCAGTGCAAAATGCATTGTTCCACTTGTGATTATACGAAACTGGAATGGAGGAAGGAAGGGAGCACGACTCCACGACTGTGCCCTCCAGACGTCAGCATCAAGCACGGCGACCGGGCACCGGACACTGATTATTGAGAAGGTGAACGACGCGCATGATGGTAACTATACTTGCTATAATCCGAATGGGGGAGTTTCACAATTTTTGAAAATTATATATATTAATCAACATGAAAAAATACGTGACGCGTATTTTTTATTTTTTTCGTAAAGTACTCCATATTGCTGAAAAAAATTAATTAAAACTTTAAAATTTTGAATGTCGCGCTAATAGTTGAGGAAATACGTCAGACTTTCGACATAACAATCGTTCACTGTAAAAGAAAGATAGTCTTATACCACACTACTAGTACATAGTAAAAGATAAAAGAAAATAGTAAGTCCAGAAATTTGTTCTTTGTTGAACGAAGATAGAGATATGTTGTTTACCATGGTGCAGAAAAAGATAAAAGATAACTGTAACGTTCAGCTATTCAGCGTATCGCCGCAGCGAGTATAACCTCATTCCTATTATTATATTACTTTGTTGTGTGGTTGTAGCTAGAGATCATGAAGCGGTAAGTATTCTTTTGTGAAATTTAAATAAATTAAATTTAAAATACATATATATTTTATAACAACATGAAGAATAGCTATTTGTGTATTAAGAGCGCAAAATGCGACATTGTCGATTGAGAGGTTGTTGGCATTCTCTCGAAATCGACAATGTCCATTTGCACTCGAAACACACACAAGATTTTTTCTATAGTCGCCACAATTATCCTCGACCATAACAAAAAATAATAAAATGTACACTTTATACTTACAGTACTGCTCAATAAATAACGATTGGCTAATACAAAAGATACGGTTTAAACTTAAAAAGGCTTTTAAATGATTATATCGTTACATTAGCCATCTATTCCATAAAAAAAAACCAAAATTAGAGCGTGGAAGCAAGGATTTGTGATGACTTGATAAGTTTTTGTAGCAAAATGTGTAGTTAGTTGCCACGCCTGTCACACTGAAAAAATTAATAAATATTTCAAGGAATTTGTGATTATATAGACATGTTTGTGCATTGACTAACTTCTCGCAATTATTTAAGTAACGAAATAACTAATAACTTTATTGTAATCAAAATAAATAGTTAACTAGAGATCAGATGTCAGTACGACTCGCAATTATCATACCGCCATCTGTGTACAATCATTCCTATTACTAAACATAACTGTTCACACAATTTATTTTATATTTAATTTTATTTTATCGTTACTTTCCATTCTTCTTGAGTTTTTATTCAATCTAATCTAAGCATTTTATACTTTCGTTTTTGTAAATGAATGCCCTATTTCATTTTCACAGCAGTGTGGCATTTTGTTAGGTTATGTCAAATACCGACAGAACATATGTCAAATTGACTTGTGAACGTGATAAATGTGTAATTACAGTGCCATTAGTTTCTAACTAAACATTTTCATTAAGAATGTAGACGAGTGACATTTCTCAACATTGTATACTTAGAAATTTGGACAGCGAGCGTTTTTCTACTTTGTCGCGCATGAGCGGCAAAGTGACATTTTGCGTTGATAAAAGAGAGCGCAAATGGCTACTTTCTATAGTGACTGTAGAAAAAATATGTTTTATACCGGATTATCCATTCTACACTGCGAAATACGTCCCACTGCGCACATACCGGGAGTTTATTTTATCAGTAAACATAGGGTATATCATTGCCATAGTTACGGTATGAATGTTTGACAGCAATGTATTGAAGCGTTTATTTTATGAGTAAACATAGGCGTTTAACATGGGAAGCAGTTTTTTGTAAATACAAAGTGTCCGGCTAAATATCTAACTATGCTATTGAATGATAATAGTATATTACATCTTGTACATTATTTAATATTAATTACTTTAATAATATTGCAAAAATTGCAATAAATTACAAAAATTGTGAAATAAATAATTGTTTCAGTTTTTTTTTTTAGTTCAACAATTTTTATGTAAAAAAAAAGAATTACCCAATGGGGAATCGAACCCCAACCAAAAATTTCAAACGCTAGTGTTATGAGCTCTGCGGCACGGAGACATTTGGAAATTATTTCATATTGCATAATAAAAAACTGAAACAATTATTGAAGGTCACGTTAGCATTTATACTTTTCAGGTTATATTTTCATTAACCAAAACTATTATAGATAATCTACTTAATTTATTCATATAAAATCATAAATACATGACTTTTAATTATAAATTAATTAATTGCATTATTTTTTTGTAATTCCTTGATGAAAAATTTATACATTACAACTGTTTTTATTCGTGAAATATCACAAAAAGAAAAATAAAACAAAAAACACGTGCAAATTCAACAAGTGATTTGACAACTACTGAGAGTTTGACGTTTCAATTATGTTTGAAGGTTAACTTGAAATTTCATCTGGTTAAATGCGGCTTCACGTGGCGCAGCAGCCAATGACAGGCTTTGATTTTCTCAATAGAATTTCTAGTTACTGTCTATAGTTTACGCCTGTGCGTCTCCATATACCTAGCGTGTAACAGATGTGGCCGGAAAATCTACTCTCTGAATTCGTGAAGTGGTGGGGATAGGAGGCCTACGTTACTGTCAGTTTACATCAGTTTACATCTGTTCTCTGTGAGAAAGTATTTAATTTCAGAGTGTTTTTAATAATTGTTTTATTAAAAATGGGTAAAAAGTGTTTTGTGCCGAACTGCAAAAGTTGTTATGCATCAAACAATGAGAAAGTGACAATATTTAGTGCACCAAAGGACGAAATATTATTAAATTTGTGGCGGAAAGTAATTCCAAGAAGAGACAGAGTGCTCACTTCGAAAGACTTTGTTTGTTAAAAACATTTTAAAGAGGAGGAGTGGTCATGCGGTGCAACAAATGTAATCGTTTTATATACTGTTAAGAAGAAAATCTTATAATTTTTGTTTTAATATATTTTTCTAGGTACCACTGCAGAGTATGCGGCTTTAAAAAAATGCATATCTGACGATATATCCAAATTGCCCCAACTATTTAAATATAAAAAATAATAAAAGAAGGAAAATTGTCAAATGTGACATTCCAAATAAAAAACATTCCTACGATGAGGAAGATAAAAGTTTAAATGTGTGCGAATTTAACTAATTTGAAAACCTGATACATCAAAATCGTGTTATTTACAATTTATGTTATATATAGAAAATATATTATTAAAATACATAGAAAATCCATATGTTTATGAGGAAACTGTCCCTTTTGTCATTGAAAATTATAAATTTGCATTTAATTGCAATATTCATTGTAAAGAAGTTTTATCTTATGTAATACATGAATTCACATCAATGAGACAGTATTTCCACCAAATTAAAATTAATCAAGTGCCAACCAGCAGAGAGAAAAGAAAATTGGCGAAATTTTGTAAAAACTAATTACATTTAATTTTTATACCTTATATCCAAGTATTTCAAGTATTTTAATTAAAGCTATACAAGATTTTTATATCGGTTTAACAGAATTTCGAAATTAACTTTTATAAAATTTATTATGTATGTACAATAAACATGTACTTTTGTAATTTCGTAATGTACTATAACAATATTTTTTATGTAAATTACAAGAAATATGTGATATACAGGGTGTCTCTTAAATAGGGGGACATGGCTTAACCACAGATTCCTGAGGCTAAAATAAGACGATTTAACCAAACTTGCTTCTACCGGAAAGTGTACCATTTAGCCAGAATTCTGCTTCAAAGTTCTTCAAAAAAAAAATTAATTTTGCTTATAATAATCGGACGCTTTATTCGATTTGGATGAAATTTGATATGACAGTTTATATGGTTATAGGTCATCTTTTAAGGTGATACTTGTTATTATTAGTGAACCACTAGTGTATGAAACTTAGGTGTCCCAACATTAATTAGACCGTATCTTTTTAATGACAATGCCGAAAACGTGAAATTATTTTTCTTCAGAAAGATACATTCAATAGTAAACTTTTCTCTCTCTCTGTGTAATTTGTGATATCTGTTACGGTTCACACAGAAAAAAATAAAATCTGAGTGTCTGCACTGCTAAATTTTTAAAATAAATTTAATCTAGCAGTCTATCCAAATGTCAAACAAGTAATTTTTAATGACAGTGACAATTGTTTTACGGGTTGTCAAAAATTTTCTTCGCAATATTCTAAAATTAGTGACATCCGTTTGTTCGGCCAAATAATATTTTACTATCATTATTATAAATAAGACGATTACATATCTCAGCGTACTCCTAAACAAGTTGTGAAGATTGACAACTCGTTACTGTCATTAAAAATTACTTGTTTGACATTTGGATAGACTGCTAGATTAAATTTATTTTAAAAATTTAACAGTGCAGACACTCAGATTTTATTTATTTCTGTGTGAACCGTAACAGATATCACAAATTACACAGAGAGACAAAAGTTTACTCTTGAATGTATCTTTCTGAAGAAAAATAATTTCACGTTTTCGGCATTGCCATTAAAAAGTTACGGTCTAATTAATGTTGGGACACCTAAGTTTCATACACTAGTGGTTCACTAATAATAACAAGTATCACCTTAAAAGATGACTTATAACCATATAAACTGTCATACCAAATTTCATCCAAATCGAATAAAGCATCCGATTATTATAAGCAAAATTAATTTTTTTTCGAAGAACTTTGAAGCAGAATTCTGGCTAAATGGTTCACTTTCCGGTAGAAGCAAGTTTGGTTAAATCGTCTTATTTTAGCTTCAGGAATCTGTGGTTAAGCCATGTCCCCCTATTTAAGAGACACCCTGTATAATGCTCTACGCATATAAGTACTGTGTAATAGTCGGCCTCCTAACCCCACCACTGCCTCTCACGCTAGAAGTAAAATTTCGTGCCATTCTGTACGCTGAGTGTCATCTCCTTCTATATTATGCTTCGTGCTATAGTTTAAAATTTAAAAACAGAGTATAGTCACTTTGCGCAGTCGAAAGTCTGATGTCATAACCGGATTTTAAATAGCGAACAACCGCTTCTTTTGAATTATGTTACAATTTTAATTTAATATTTTAAATATTAAAACCAAATTAATATTACTTTTATATTTTTTAATAGAGTACTTATACGATATATTTTCAGTATTTAGTACTAAAACAGTCAAATTTCACATAGTGAAACTCCCCTATTGCACCAATTGTCCGACCCAAATTGCTTCGCTCACTGTCAATCTCCCTGAACCCATCTGGATATTCACAGGCCGCCAGGCTGAAGTGGATGAAATCGTCAGGTTTGGAGATAGAGGACTCGTGTATAGCCTTATATCTTTGGCAGTTTATATCATAACTATGGCAGTATGCATGAGTGTGTATTGTGTGTACGTGCAAGTCAAGAAGAATCGTGCATGACAACAAGCACAACAAGATGAAGAGCTTTAAGACACCATCAGTACTAATTTACAAATTAACAGTGGGATTCTGAAACCAGCGTTAAAAAACGTTCGGCGTTAAGTAACGTTTACATTTCGGAGTTAAACTGGTATTCTGAAACACTGGCGTGAACGTGGAACGTTAATAACGCCAGCATTAATTCACGTCGCATACATTCGTGTGATCTTTCCCTTCTTGAATTTTCAACCAATAAAAAATCATTAAACGTAACAAAAACTGCACTTACCTGTCATTATAAAAAGTATATGTCAAACGTCAAATAAACCTACGTGCATTTTGTGTTAAAAACATATTTCTGGTATATTAATAAAATACAATTACTTTTCTAATAAATCAATAATTTTCTGAATTTATTCCAATGGTGTATTGTTGTAATCAGTATATCCTTTGTTATAATCACACACAATTTTGTTCATTATAATGCGAATTTCTTCTTATAATTCATACTAAAAAATCTCTTTCCTTGAAAGTATTTATTTTTGTATTAAAACATAAATGATTATTACCAGGGATTTGTTAACTACTGGATGGAGCAAGTGTATATCGACATATGTATTTCTTGTGTACCCGGCTAGATTAAGAGAGAACACAGGAAGTGTGAGTAAGAAAGATATAGATAATTCCACTTTAGACAAGTGAATTTCATATTCATATTTGTCATATTCACATCTGTCAAATTCACGTCAAAAATTAATTATGTTTAAGTATATTTGATCATAAAATGTGAAATAAGTACGAATACAACCAATACAACGCTAAATTAGAACATATATAAGAATATAAGTCAATAAGAGGAGGTTTTTTTTTTTTTAGAAGAAATCATAATTTTAATCATAACTTACTAATGAAACGACACAGCACCGTTCATCACATATTTTGATACACAATTTTCAACACAATACCTTCGAACCATTCTCATATATTAAAATAATTATATTTCAATAATGATATCAAGAATAACCTAAAATTTGTCAAACCTGTCAAACAAAAGATTTGACAAGTAACGGAAACAAGGACAACAAGTCGGTATTATGTATGACTATCTCAGTCGATCTGGCCGGGTACATGGTAAAGATTCAGTCGCTCCATCCAGTAGTTAACAAATCCCTGATTATTACAATCAAAAGATTTTTCAATTTTTGCAAGTAACATAAAATTGTTTTTCTTCACTTGACTTTTCCTCATAGGTACATCCTCGGGTTCAGCAGTTATTTTCTGTGGTGCATTATTATACCGAAAATTCTAAACTTGATACTGTTGTGTGTAATTTGAAAATTTTATATTGCAAGGTTATGTTAACATAGTTTAATATATAAATAATAATCATTACATATAACATGAATTACTATACTCACTGTTAATAAAATACATTTTTCAAGTGTCTAAAGCAGTACACAATAGCTATTTGTGTATTAAGAGCGCAAAATGCGACATTGTCAATTGAGAGGTTGTTGCCGCGGCATTCTCTCGAAATTGACAATGTCCATTTGCGCTCGAAACACACACAAGAATTTTTCTACAGTCGCCACAATGGGGCCCTCCACCATAACAAAAAATAATAAAATGTACACTTTATACTTACAGTACTGCTCAATAAATAACGATTGGCTAATACAAAAGATACGGTTTAAACTTAAAAAGGCTTTTAAATGATTATATCGTTACATTAGCCATCTATTCCATAAAAAAAAAACAAAATTAGAGTGTGGAAGCAAGGATTTGTGATGATTTGATGAGTTTTTGTAGCAAAATGTGTGGTTAGTTGTGACAACTAACCACACATTTTGCGTGACGCCTGTCACACTGAAAAAATTAACAAATATTTCAAGAAATTTGTGATTATATAAACATGTATGTGCATTGACTGACTTCTCGCAATTATTTAAGTAACGAAATAACTAATAACTTTATTGTAATCAAAATAAATAGTTAACTAGAGATCAGATGTCAGTACGACTCGCAACTATCCTACCGCCATCTGTGTACAATCATTCCTTTTACTAAACATAACTGTTCACACAATTTATTTTATATTTAATTTTATTTTATCGTTATTTTCCATTCTTCTTGAGTTTTAATTCAATCTAATCTAAGCATTTTATACTTTCGTTTTTGTAAATGAATGCCCTATTTCATTTTCACAGCAGTGTGGCATTTTGTTAGGTTATGTTAAATACCGACAGAACATATGTCAAATTGACTTGTGAACGTGATAAATGTGTAATTACAGTGCCATTAGTTCCTAACTAAACATTTTCATTAAGAATGTAGACAAGTGACATTTCTCAACATTGTATACTTAGAAATTTGGACAGCGAGCGTTTTTACTACTTTCTCGCGCATGAGCGGCAAAGTGACATTTTGCGTTGACAAAAGAGAGCGCAAATGGCTACTTTCTATAGTGACTGTAGAAAAAAAATATTATGGCTATTCATACCATAAAACACTCGTGTAAGCCACCGTTTCGACGGTTCACGCTTCATTATTCCCAGCGCTGTCAAAAATATTAATAAAATTAAATATCTCATTGATTTATTTTGAAAATTATTGATTTAAAATGAGGATGATTTTGAATAAAATAGTATACATAACCTCGGTGGGAGTTTCATCACAGCCTCGCGCTTTATCTCACCTCGAGGCTTCGCTTCTCGGTAATATACTTAAGCCCTCGGCTGTCGGCTGTAATGAAACATCTCCCACCTCGGATGTAATACGAGGATGTGATGATTAATAGGCGGCCTACCCTAGATCCAGTAGGCGTTTTTTCAAAATTTTCTTTACGAGCTGTAATAAAATATTTTTTTTATTAAGGGCTTAAGTCCCACAGAAATTAAAGCCGAGCTGGATTCTACTCTAAACCAATCTGCTCCATCATTCACCACTGTTAAAACGTGGGTTGCAGACTTTAAACGTGGTCGTACGAGTACTATTGATGCTGAGAGACCAGACAGGCCAAAAACGGCCACAACTGAAGAAATGGTCCTTAAAGTTCAAAAAGTGGTTTAAGCGACCGTCGATTGAAGTTGGTCGAGATAGCTGACATTGTGGGCATATCTAAAGAGCCAACACATCACATATTATGTGAAGTTTTACAGATAAGAAAGCTTTCTGCGCGATGGGTGCCGCGTTTGTTGTCACTTGAGCAAAAACTCACCCGAATGACCATTACAGAGGAGAGTTTGACGCTGTATAAACGGAATCCAACAGAATTTCTGCGCAGATTTGTAACAGTGGATGAAACATGGATTCATCATAATACACCGGAAACGAAACAACAATCAAAACAATGGACAGCAAGAGGAGAACCTGTTCCAAAAAAGGCGAAAACAGTTCTCTCAGCCGGTAAAGTTATGGCAACCGTATTTTGGGATGCGAAGGGTATCCTTTTAGTAGACTACCTTGAAAAAGGTAAAACGATTAATGGGCAATACTACGCAAATTTACTTCACCAACTAAAGGAAAAAATTCGTGAGCAGAGACCTGGTTTGGCGAAAAAAAGTGCTGTTTCACCAGGACAATGCGCCCTGCCACAAATCTGTTGTTGCAATGTCTAAAACTCATGAATTGGGTTTCGAATTATTGCCTCATGCACCCTATTCTCCAGATTTGGGTGCTTCCGACTTTAGTTTGTTTCCAAACTTAAAGAAATTCTATGCTGGCAAAAAATATGCGTCGGATCAGGAAGTAATAGAGAGCACAAATGGCTATTTTGAACGGCTGGACGAATCTTCCTATAGGAACGGGATAAAGGCCCTTGAATATCGT
The DNA here is from genome assembly GCA_943142095.1 of Ophonus ardosiacus. Taxonomy (NCBI): domain Eukaryota; kingdom Metazoa; phylum Arthropoda; class Insecta; order Coleoptera; family Carabidae; genus Ophonus; species Ophonus ardosiacus. Next base: position 27,852,752 of record OW964838.1, read on the forward strand.
TGGACCAAATGCAATGAGTTACAAGGAGACTATGTCGAAAAATAAAATCATTTTTAGTTCCATGTTTTGTTTCTATCCATTTTAGGCCGGGTATTAATCATCCCATCCTCGTATACTATTACGAAACTCATTTGGATGTCATAAAGTACTTTTTTAAAGAACTGAAACGAACATATTTCATTTAAAACCATACGACTTTTACATTTTTACCTAAACAAACCATTTACCGGAAATTACCATGTTCTGAAAATTGTCACCAAAAATTTTATAACCTTTTGAAGAAACACAAAATCACTTTAGCATTTTATAACAAATATACCTTAAAAAATCTTTTAAATAAAAACATTTTTTATAGAAACAAAACTGACTTCTGGAATTTATTCAATAAAATGTAAGCAATGTGATAAATTGTATATCGGCCAAACCAAACGGAAAATTAGTACTAGATTTAAAGAACATATTTATCATCTTAAAAGTAAAAACATTTTTAATTCAGCCTTAGCCCTACACCATCATGAAACAGGTCATAACTTCACTTCTGATAATGTTAAATGCTTAAAAGTTAATTTTAACAAAAATCTTAACATGTTGGAAGCTATTGAAATGAAAAAACATTCTCAAAATTTATTAAACACTGATTTGTCGCCACTACAGAATACACTACTAAAATTTGTCAACCCAATTGTTAAACATCATTCCTCAAATTAATATTATCCCTAATTTACTATTTTATTACTTATTTATATTTTATATAAAATTATCAAGTATGATAAAAATATTGTGACTGACATAAAAATTTGAAATAATTTTAACATATTTATGAATATTATGTTTATTCTATTATTGTAGTACGACTGACGATGATTGCATTGCAATCGAAATGTACATTTTTTTTAAACCTCCCAACAGGATTAAATCCCAATTACAGGGTAGGTTTACATACACAAACATCCATGCCTTAGTGGGATTCGAACCCAGAACCCCGAGCGCACTCATTACTAAGAGGCATTGCTCTAACCATTGAGCCACCGTAAAATAAAATATCTGATGTGGACACCACATGACTTCCTTGTACGCCTGTTACACTATACATATTTTGTTAATAATTAAAATATGTATAATAACAGACCCAATCATAAAATTGCATTTATTTGACATTGACATTAAATTCTTTATTTTTTTTGTTATTTCTTGTCCTAATTCATAGCAAACTTAATTACAGACACCAAAAAGTACATAATGTTTAAATTTACATATCTCGCTTATACAAAGAACTAATTTAATCATACTTGAAGTTTTCGACACAAAATTCAATTCTCTAAAACTTTTATTTGAAGCATTTATTGATAAATTCAAAATAACACCATTTTTTTCTAGAAAAACTGATAATAGCTTCAAGTAAAGTATCACTTTCGGTTAGACTATTTTAACCAAAGTCTATTATGTTATTTCCATTGATATAAAAGTATTATATACCAAATTTGAAAAGTTTTGGATTATATTTTAATATAGTTTTCCATTAAAATCTATTATAGGTTTCAAGTAAAGTACTACTTCCTGGTATACCATTTTAACTAAAATCTATTATATTATTCCCATTGATATAAAAGTATTATATACCAAATTTGAAAAGTTTTGGATTATATTTTAATGTAGTTTTTCATTAAAATCTACTATATGCTTCAAGTAAAGTACCACTTCCGGGTAACCATTTTGACTAAAATCTATTATGTTATTCCCATTGATATAAAAGTCTTATATACCAAATTTGAAAAGTTTTGGATTATATTTTAATATAGTTTTCCATTAAAATCTATTATGGGCTTCAAGTAAAGTACCACTTCTGAAAGTTATGCAATGACCAAAAAGGGAGGTGCACAACTAGATGTTATAACAGTCCTAAATACAAAATTTTAACTTTCTACGGCTTCCCGTTTTTCAGTTATGCGAGATACGTACGTACGTACGTACAGACGTCACGACGAAATTAGTCAAAATGGATTCAGGGATGGTCAAAATGGATATTTCCGTTGAAATCTGGAAACCGAAATTTTTCGCGATTACAATACTTCCTTTACTTCGTACAAGGAAGTAAAAATAAGTTGTGAAGAAAGGTTTATTATTATATTTGATTTCAATTTGTATTTGGTTGATTAATACATTTCTAGACAATGTGACAGTAAATATAAGTAAATGTCAATCACTGTTACGAATAAACAAATAAAAAATTAAATATTCCTAATCAATGTTCATAAATTAGAAAATAAAATGACGAAAATTTTTAAATATTTTTTGACAAAAGAACCAAAATAGAAAAAAAATAGTATAAAATATTTGTTTCATAAGACATTTTAGCGCACTTTTCCGTTAGAAAACGGCAAGCAGCTTGTTTCTAACAAAAGCACGTGCGGTAAAATCATGTCTTATGAAACTGGTATTTTAATGTACTATATTAGGAAATTGCACGAATGGGAGTCAATGAAAACAAATAGAATTAATAGACTGGAAAATATTTATTAGTAGTTCTTGTAGACCTGAAGATGTACATACACCTCAGAATTTGTGTAAAAATTGTCATTTTTACACTCGACCTCCCAGTCAATATTATAATTATATAGTGCGTCTGGTGTATGTGTCCGTGTGTTGCCTGCGCACTCCAGCCGCACCTCGCAGCGATGCAGGTGGAGCTGCTCGCAAAGCACAGGAGCAAGCACATAGAGATAGAATTGGTGCTCATTGTAGTAGCACCTGGGACCTGTTCCACCAAACACTTTGCAACTTTACACTTTGCACTTTGCACTTTTCATTTTCAAATCTTGTGCCACCGTTGATATATTTTTTTGCAAAGTTGCAAAGTGAAAGTATTTGTTTGTTTTTCTTCAGATGATTTGATTATTTTATATTACTATGATCTGACTGCATCTGACAACTATGACTGTCATCTTGATTGTCATTGAAGTTATCAATATGTGTTCGAAAAGAGAGGATAAAATTATAACAAAATTTGCATTATTTGAGGTAATAAATTTAAAAAATCAATTCTATTTGCTTCCTTTAACGGCAATAAAGTTTCGCACGCCGAAAAAATAAAAGTTGGAAAGATGTCCTAAAAAAGCCAAAAATTTAGGCTTAGGCTGTGTCCGATGTCGCATTTTGACATTTAGATTTTAGGATTTAGATCTTCTTCACATAAATACAACTCCGAATGGCACACTAGTGACATCAACATCCATTGGTTTATATGGCAACACTTTAGAATAACGAAAATGAATTATACACTTCGATTTAATTTGATGCTTCAAATTAAATATTAATATTATATTTCATAAAATAGAAGCTAAGAAGCTATTCTTTGACGGTAAATTTGACGTTTTGCATAAATTATAGCAACGAACTAGATTTGTTTAATTATTGCGCGTTAACTTCAAGGCATAGTGTGCTCATGTAAAACCCTTTATATTATCAACAATTATGATTTATTTCCTCACTAGCTGACCCGGCCCGGCTTCGCATGGGTAAAGCTAGAATAACGATTAGCTACACGTGCACCAGTAATTTTTCACATTTACTTCAGAGACATGCGTTGCATAGGGAGCCGGCAACCTGCCTCGCATCGTACATATAACAACCTCCGCCCTCTGTCCACCCGATCCCCGCACCACTCCTAACAGCGTCCTTTTCTAAACATGTCTCGGATACTTTTACTTATGTACATATGATGCAAGCTATCTCTCCGACAAATATCAAAAAAGCATAAATATGAATTTTTATATTCCTAACTTGAGAAATGATGGGTTCCCCATACAAACTTTCATCCCCTATTTCACCCCCTTGAAGTTTTATTTTCGCGACAAAAGGTAGCCTGTGCCCTTCTCCAAGGTCCAATCTATCTCTGTACCAAAATTCATCAAAATTGGTTCAGCGGTTTAGGCGTGAAAACGTAACAGACAGACAAACAGCGTTACTTTCGCATGATCTCTGAAAGGTAAACAAAATGTATCATTTAGTTGAAGTCCTAACTCAGTTTCCAATGTTTTTCTTTTTCATTATTTGAATATTTATTGCCGCTGAATGAAGCAAATAGTATAGTTTTTTTTTTTTTTTTTTTTTGTTTATTAATTCTAATAACGCCAATTTTTTTTCAATTTTCTCTTTTTTTTTGGAACACAATTTGACTTGACACTTCTATGACAGTAAATTATTTATAATTGTCAGATCATAGTAATATAAAATAATCAAATCATCTGAAGAAAAACAAACAAATACTTTCACTTTGCACTTTGCAACTTTGCAAAAAAAATATATCAACGGTGGCACAAGATTTGAAAATGAAAAGTGCAAAGTGCAAAGTGCAAAGTTGCAAAGTGCTTGGTGGAACAGGCCCCTGCACAGCACATGGCCCGCAGCGCTCTCCACCAGGAAGCGTTGCCAGCCATTGTTGCGCTGGACGAGGAACTTGGAGCCGGCCGGAATCACCTTGATCTCCTCGCAGGTTGTATAGTGCTGCTGCCATGGCGTGCCGGGCTGCAGATTCGCACGGCACAGACTGCAGCTGGTGCGTTTCTGACAGAAATTCCAGCTGTGTTTGTCCCTCTTCTCTCTGCCGATGTCCTGCAGACAGAGGAAATATTTACACTCCACTCACACCCTCCAATACCAACTAAATATTCCGAATGTTTTGTGAGAATGCGAGGTGTCCATTGTTCAAGCACAGATTATCTATACTACCGTATACAGATGCGACACTCGGCGATTTCGTTGGGGCAAATTTTCAACTGCGCAGGTTGTTTGCGCATGCCATATTTTGTTAATAAAATGGCGTGTTCTTAGTTTGCCGTTATAGTTTGCAAAATAAATATGAAATATAAAAGTCAGTGCCGTGCAAATAAAATGGAGTACTTTTTTTTCAAAATTTTGAAATTGTAGCCATACAATTTAATATCATTAAAAATATTGTAAAGTAAATTAAAGAAATTGAATTTACCCATCCTTGACAGGAAAGTTTATAAACAAGAACTTTAATACAATAAAAGGAAAAAAAATTATTATTATTACAACACATAATAAGAAATGGCTTAATTGATTCTTATTTTTTCTATGTTATGTAGTCATTTAATGCATAGTGTAGCAGTTGATTTTTACATATTATTATAAATGATACGTATTGTATTATTTAATTTTGTTTTTATATTAGTAATATATTTAAATAAAATGATATCTACTGACTATTTAGTAAAAAAAAAAATTGAAGAATAGAAACTTCTTTATACGGATTTGAACTCGCGACCTCACATAGATTCGATGTTTGCTCTACCCCTCGCTCTAACCAACTCGACTACAAGCCAAACTGTAGTGTCGCCATATTTGTAGGATTTTGAGGTAGTAAATTATTTCATTAAAAACATGGCCGCCAATAAAATATTTTGGAGACACTAACTTCAAAGGTACCGACAGAGAGTGTCGCATGTGGTTACGATAGTATAGGTAATCTGCGGTTCAAGCCTCACCATACGAAGTCAGTTAAATTAATAATGTAGAGGAACCCAAGTATGATGTGGAAATAAGGAGAAGTTTTTTTTTTTAATAAAAACCGTAAAAACTCTTAATCACACTGTTCTATATTTGAAATGTGACCGGTTTCGGCTACTTAGTAGCCGTCATCAGACCGGAGACTACAATATGAGAGAAAAATACATGGTAAATATTACAATTAAATAAAATTTATATGATATTACTTAAATAATACTACAGGTTACATGATACGCAGATAATGAAACTGGTTCATGTCAAAACTAATAAAATTGTATAAGTTTGTTCACTTAACAGATTACTTGGTTTTATTGTCAGAAATAGCAGACAATTTTATAATGAAAATACATTTAAAATATTCACCCCTATTCTGTAACTCAATTGATAACTTTTTTCGATCGATAATAAATTGTAGCCAATAATTATAGTAAACACTGAATAAAAAAATGAAACTGGCAGATGATACATTTGTTTCTATTTGTCAAAAATTATTATCGATTGATAACTATTATCGATTGAGTTACAGAATAGGGCGAATTATTCTTGACTTACATTCGCTCTAAACTTGAGTATGGATGTTTAATCTGGTACCCTCTTCAAATCAGTTATATTTACTTGAAAGTGTTCAACGTAAATTTCTTAAGTTCATGTGCTATAAAAAAAAATCCTTGCTTACCCTGCTCAAGGAATAGAACACAACAACATTTAACTTTGAATCTGTTGAATATCGTTATAAGCTTATAGCACTTAACACCATTTCTAGCATTTTAAATAATAATAGTTTATAAGCTTTGTTCGAGCCATATACCTATTAACTAATATATTGCTAAAGCTCGTATCTTTCCCATAAGAGTAGGTGAAGGAAACACTGTGAAATGGAAATATCATTTCTGCATAAGTCTATCTCTCACAAACACCCAACAGGCAATGGGCTACTTGCGTGGTACTAAAAATCCGATTTCTATCACTATGTACGTAATGTTATGTTGAAAACACATATAAAAATATAAATTTTATTTTTTAAAAATTATTTGTTTTTTAGTAAATTAAGAAAGAAATTTTTTTGTGACGTCATTATATTAAACTCGAAAAGGAAACCATGTTTAAAAATGTACCGTATAGATGGCATGACGTACGAGAAAGTTTTAATTTGAATTTGACATTAGTTCATTTTACTCTCTCTCTGGGCTCTCAAACATATTAATTACTTCACAAATAAACACATAGGTAGTTACATGTAATTTAAAATATCGATACCAAAAAGACAAACTAAAATATTAACCTCCAAACTATTGTTGAAACGTCAAACAGGAGATCTACATTACCCGTACAAACAAACGCTATGGCTTTACGACCATTAATTGGTGCGGCGTAATTCTACGTCATACATGGCGGGAATTCAAATAATCAAATTTCATTATTTTTTTTCTGGCAAACTAATAAAAATTTTGTCAAAAGAGAAAATACGGGTAGCAAGTTTTTACCTGCTCTTCAAAAATATTAAATAAAAAAAATGTACGCAAGTAGCCCATTATGCGCATGCTCGGAAATCTTGACTACTATTGGCTAACGCTGACAGCGTCGCTGGCTGGGCTGCGTTCCAAAATCCCACTCTTAGAGTACGAAATTATTCAAAGTCGTTTCAAAACTAATAACCTTACTCTCAGAGTTTACTCAACCTATTCCAAAACAGCCAGCGTTTACTCCAAAGTGATGTTCTACTTACTGTACTAACGAGGAGGGTATAGAAATTACTCCACAATATTTTCAAACGTAGATGCTCATGTTTCTCAACATATGAAAGTAATTTGCCTTCTTGAGGTAGAAAACAAGCTTTTGGTTGAAAATAAACATAAGTAAATACATTGGCGTGTATTACGAGCATACTTTTATAATAAAAGCGCTTTTATGGAGCGTACTTTCACATTATATTCAGGAGAGTGCTCCATAAAAGCGCTTTTATTACGGGCTTGACATTAATGTTGTAATTATAAGTAGTTTTGTTAGTTTTATAAAATTATTTTTAATTTAGTTTCAATTTTTTACTTCAACAAAACTCTCATTCGTTCCAAAACCCAACACATCATACTCTACGCCAAAACTCGTTATTCTTGGTTTTGGAACGCTGCCCTGGTGATGCAGCGAGCACATGGTTTGACTTTGACGTTTGATTTCATTTCTGTTTGTAGTTGTACTTCGAAAGCATTTGCTTTGTGTTTCATACAGTCATTTATTGTCACCTAAATAAATTAATCCTGATCAGATTGTATTCCTATTATTTTTACAGTACAACAAAGTAAATTATTTAATTCAAATTTAGCACTAGAATATGTCAATGTTTTTTATTATTACTAATATTTATATTCAAGAATTTACATACAAAATAAATAGTAGGTATATTGTTTAATTTCTCAAATTTAAATTAAAAATTGTTCACGCTAGTCATTAATAAACAGAACTCTGTGATTCGCAAAAAGTGATCATGATTTCCTCGTTAGCCAATAGTAGTCAAGGTTTCCAAGCATGCGCATAATTCGCGGTTGGGTGTTTGTTTGAGATAGACTTATGCAGAAATGATATTTCCATTTCACAGTGTTTCCTTCAAGAAAAGGTTCCGCAATATATTAGTTAATAGGTATATGGTTCGAGCAGACAATTTGCAACAGTTTGACGTACTGTTGTACTGCGCATGCGCCCAAATCTGATAGTTTCAAATTAGTTTGAAATTTTCGTTGGTCGAACGCGCTATACTTTTACCGGCGGTAGTTGTCTCTTGTGAACGCTATCTGTTTTCTGTGTTGTTTATCTCAGCTGTTTGGTGTTTTGGTTAATGTCAGGTTTGGACACTAATTTGAAATCATGACAGGTATTTTTATGTATTTTCAGATGACGTTGAAGATATTGATATACTCGACTCCTCCTGCTTGATGTATTAAAATCAGACATTTTAAAATTTAAAAAGAAATAACCTTATTAACCTTTGCTGTCACTCAGTCACCGAAGTTATCCCCTTGCGATTTGACGTTAGAAATGGTAGTGCGCATGTCACGGATTTAAAATTTGAAAACAATCCTCAAATTCTCCTGACTGTTTCAAACCATCCCCAACGGTTTCAAACCGCTGCACGAACATCGAATTCTTAGTGTGAATTTGTGATTTACCGCTGCTCGAACGCCAAAATTGTTATGCGCAAGCTTCTGATAGTTCGTGACCTCGTGACAGTTCCTGACTGCTGCTCAAACAAAGCTATAGGGGAATGAAATTAAGAATGCAGCGCCAATGTGGTGAAAGTCGGAAGCCTCATAAGCTACATAAATTGTTTCAAGCTTAAAATACAAGTGCTTGTGAGTCGCTATTTTTTAGCATATTTAAAAGTTATTTTGTGTTACTACGTGGTCTGTATGTTGAATATTGTACTCAATATATAAATATCAAGTGAGTAAGTTTTGTCAGAAAAGTTTTAATAATTAACAACCATTTACAATTGTTTTAGGTTATGGAGCAAAATCTTCGTTTTTCGATAATTGATTATTTCAATTACATGAATGGATCCGAAAATTCTCGGAAAGTGTACGAAGGCGAAGAAGTCCTCAACGCCGGGCATGTCATTTTATGTGGCATAATAAAAGAAAGTCCAGTGACTGTGGAGATTTATGCATTATGTTTGCAAACGAGTGCTTTGCAGTCTCCACCACATACAATTGAGGTTGTTTTCGACAAAAGCAATAACCAATGCAAAGTTATTAGAGCAATTTGTTCATGTAAATCTGGTCAGAGTGCTCGTTGTAAACATATTTCAGCAGTTTTAATATTTTGTACAAGGTGTACATAGGTTTTAATATAATGGCGCTATCATGCCTGGTTCATTTTTAAACATTTTTATATATGCTTATTTAGTTTGTTGTGGTTTGCTTTTGCGTTTCTTTTTTCAGAACACCGCTGGAAAATTTGGAAAGAATATCGCAAACGAAAATTACATGTGCATGGTCCACCCAAAAAAAGAATGCACAGGAAAAATACAAAGCTGTTCCTGTAGAAGAAATGCCATGCTTCGTGAATAAAATTTCAAATGATATTCCGGTAGTAAATGAAGATACATTAAAAAAAATTAAAGATAATTTTATATCTGCTCTGCCTGGCTCTGCGTTGGCATTGCACAAGTATGTTCATATTAATATTATTTATGAATGCAGAATATTTTATTTAAAAATTTTTAGATCTGGAAGAAAATCCCAGCAGGATAAATCACAAGAAACTAAAGAACTTGATTGCGACATTAATAGTGTAATTATTTCAAACCATGCCTGTCAGTCATCGCTCATGATGGAATTATCTCATTTTGAAATAAATTTTTTTTGTAAAGATTGTGAGGTTCTATATAAAACAAAATTATTAGATTATACAGATTCATTGATATTTCATACGAAACATTGTAAATCCAAGTGGATTTCAGAGAGGCAATTTAGAATCACAGGGTCACGGATATATGAAATTTATACATATGGGGGTCAAAACTGGTCAAAAAAATGTAATCGTTATTTTTACCCGAAAACATTAAATAATAAGTACGTTAGGCATGGTTTGGAACAGGAATCTGTAGCACGTAATATTTTTAAGAACACTACTGGATTGAATGTAATTGAATGTGGATTAGTAGTAGCACAATTTAATCCGTGGTTGGGATTTTCGCCAGATGGTATAATTTTCAATGTGGAAGGAAATCCGGAATATTTATTAGAAATAAAATGCCCCTTTTCAGGTATTTGATATTACAAATGATTGCAATACCTAACTTCTAAAATTTATTTTATATTTTAGGTTCAAAAGATACCTTAGGGAATGTAATAAATTTCCTTAATTATGTTGAATTTAAAAACAATATTTATTGTCTTAAAGAAAAACATAAATATTATGGACAAATACAATTAGGCATGTCAATACTAAATTTACAAAAAGCTTATTTTATAATTTTTTGCTCATTTGACAATAGCATGGCAATAATAGAAGTCAATTATAATTATAAATTTGCAAAAAATATGTTGTTTAATGTAAAAGAAAAATATTTTAAAAAAATGTTACATGAAATATGTACGTGTGAAAAATAAATATACATTAATTTTTTACATTTTATTTTAAAAATTTATCATCTCCTAAAATTGGAGCGGATAAATTAGTAACCCCGCATGCTATATAAAAAATATCTTCCACACAATGCACAAGTGACCATGGAAATTTTCCGCTCAAAATTTTAAAAATTTTAATTCGCTGATTTGTTCTTTCTATATGTACACGAGCTGCAGCGACTTTTGTATTATAAATTGATTCGTTTTTATCCAGCTGTTTTTTATTGCGAAGAAATGGTGGACGATATAATTTGATGTTGTGTAACAAACAAGTGGTATCAATTAGAAAACCTTTATCTACCATTATTGCTGATCCTTTTTCTAACTTTTCTATTAAGTTACTATTTTCAAATATAATTTTGTCAGACGCTCGACCACCGTATGGTTTGCTTATAAAAGTAATTAATCCGGCTGGTGAAACGCCAGTCATAAATTTTATCGTCTGAGCATTTTTATATTGCGAATAAAAACGAATCCGACAGCACAAGCACTTAGGAATTTGTGTAAAAATTTCTGTACAATCGAGTACAATCTGTGTATCTTTAAATTCTTCGAAACAAATCGGCATATTTCGTAGAATCTCGCTCATTGAAGGAAAATCAATTGCTGCTTTTAACACAGATGAAATTATCTTGATCATTTGTACTATATACATTTTACATGATGTAGAAGTCAATCCAAAAAATACTGAGAGAATTGTGTAGCTTAAATTCCACTTTAATTTAACAAATGATAAAATAATTCTCTGGTATATTGTCAATTTGTGAATACGCTTATCTTCATATACTATCTGAACGGCTGAAACGATTTGGTTCAACATTTCAAAACTATTTAATCCAGTCAAACTTTTTAGAGAAGTATCAGATTTTATAAAATCACATAAAGTTAGTTTACAGGGTGTATTTACTTGCACTTGAAAATCACGAAATGTTTTCTTTTCTAGAGTATCCACATCTGTTTGCATTAATAACAATAAGGCATTTGCAGCTTCTAGTTCATCTTCATTTTCCACTTCAGTTTCGTCTTCCACATGCGTGTTACACAAATTTTCTGTGATAGGTGAAGAAACGGTCTCTTTTGCTCTATTTCTTAAAATCAATCTTTCTTTACGATTTGTTCCAGATGTACTACAATTATTGTGCAATGTAGAGATACTTCCATGAACTTTTTGAGGCAAATTAACGGAGGGTACTGCATTTTTTTTTAATTTTTTGCGTTGCTTAACTAAAAATGTTAATTAAAATTACTTTAATATTAAAATACAGTATAAGTTAAACGTGTACCTTTAAAAAAGTCATCTTCAACAAAATGAAGAGAACATACTCTCATATATGGGCTGATTTTTTTTCCAATTTTTAATTTGTTTATCCAGAGTTTTTGTCTACTGACTAATTCATTCTGCCCCATGGCTGTTTTCCAATTAATCTTTTCTGGTTCCGCAGGAAATTTATGTAAACTTATTTGTGGATTCCGTTTCTTCGTAACATCACACATTGGTACACAACAATTTGAAGCCATTTTTAACAAAACTTAACAAAAACTCAACAGTAGCAAATAAATATAACACTTAACTATTTAACAGTAACAAATAATACAACAAACAAACAGTAAAAGTTAATATTACAAAGAAATTGCCAAAATTATAAATCAGATCGCACACATGCAACTTAAATGTCAAGCGTTTATGTAGCATACGAGGCTTCTAAAATTTCCCGCTAGTTGGCGTCTCTCTTAGCTGGATTCCCCTATAAACTGCCATTTCATGTACCATCAACATCATTGCGGAATTACCGTTTATTTTATCTACCATCTTGCAAAACGAATACTTTGCTTAAATCTTAGATCGTTGTTATGTGCAAAACTTATACAGCCCGATTCACAAAAAAGTTTAAGCTAATTCTCATTTTTGGATTAGTGAATGGGGTCATACCACATTTTCCAATTTATTTTTTTTCTGAAAGTTTACTTAAAACCACTCACAGAAATATATATTTTATGTCACATAAGTTTCTAGTTTTACAGAAATATTTTTTTAAAGTTTATATTAAATTTCAAATGACGTCATGGTTTTGCGACCGTGACCGTAGTCCCTCCTATCGAATAAAAATGGAACTACGTTTGACGTTTATGTTATTTGATTTGAAAGCAAACGTGACAGCAAGTTATTTTGTACTCGTGCTTTTGTTTTTATTGTATAATCAATAATTTGATTATGGAAATTAAGTTTGAAGAAGCGAATTCAAATAATTTGCAGAAAATTGATTTACGGCATCTTCTTCAAGCTATTGAATAAAATTTCTACTTACGTTGAAATGATCTTCACAAACATAAGCGAGAGTACCCTTCAAAATTTTTGGAGTATTTATTGCATTATACCATCTTACCGTTATATCTCGAGGTTTAGGAATACAAATAAAAACTTTATTTTTGCTTCTCAACGAGTTGTTCTCGCAAGACGGCACAGAACAATATTATACAACCATGATAATATCTAAAGCACACATAATTTGTATTTATTTATATTATTTAGAACATTTCGTTATTTGTACTTACATTTAAAAATAAACAACTTGTTGCAAAAGATATTTACTTTGAAATTGTTGGTTATGTTCGAAAAATTTGACATCTCTGCGCTGACATTCATGTACAGTACTTGCACGAGTACATGTGTGCGTGACTATCATTGTATGTGTGTACAAACCGTTGACGTCACAAAATAAGACTCATGTTTAGAAAGAAAATCATGAATGAAAAGTATAAGAATATTAAATATTTTTCATGTATACATATATGTATAAAATTATGTAATTTTTTTAATTATATAAAAAAAATCAATATTTTTTTTTTTGTATGACCCCATTCTATTCTATTCCTGTCTTTAAAATTTAATTTTCATGATATTATCAATGAAGGTAGATACTAGGAGTAGATTAGACTATATTTTAAGATATAAACTGTCAAAATTAGAGTAGAATTCGCTAATCTAAAAATGAGGATTAGCTTAAACTTTTTTGTGAATCGGGCTGATAATGAATATAATTGGGTTCGCCTGTTAAAAAATAAACATTATTATTATTATTATTATTATTATAAAATTTTTGAAGTAAGAACTGAAGCACCGTATGGCGAGCGTGAAATCATTTTTACTACAGTGACTGTTCAAATGTGGGAAAAAATCTGAAATGGGGTAACTATCTTACGTCAAAACGACAAGGATCTGTGTTAAAGAAGGATGTCGAGAAGCAGTGAGTGGGTGTTATTTATTTGATCATTTAATTACTTTCAGGCTTTTTTGATTTCGAGAGTCTCCAAGAAATCCAGGGTCTTTCCATGTTTACAATTGTGAAGGATTTCGAAATCAGGTTTTACGTCATAAACTCATGGTTATTACTTGTTATATGATCTGCAAAACTCGAATTCCCGCTTTTATGAACTATGCAGCGATGGTGTTCTTTGAAACGTGTGGAGAACTTGCGTCCTTTTTGGCCTACATAGATGGCGCTTCTTGACATCCTTCTTTAATACAGATCCTTGTCGTGTTGACGCAGGATAATTGCCCCATTTCAGATTTTTTCCCACATTTGAACAGTCATTGTAGCAAAAAAAAATTCACGCTCGCCATAAGGTGTTTTAGTTATTACTTTTTTCAAAAATTTTATACAATTTTATGTTACTTCTATTTTGGCATAAACCAGTTTCAGTATCTGCTTATCTTGTAAACTGTAGTATTATTGTGTAAGTAATATTTTATAATTTTTATTCAATGGGGTATGTGACCATAATCGAATTTCAATATATGTCATAATATATAAAAACAAACCTCTATAGCTTCTCATTATAATAATAAAAACTAAACATTAGTTTGTAATAATATTGTTATTAGCAATTTAATGTTTTGGAGAAGGGATCTGTGACGTCAGTAGGGTAGAATGGTAGAAGAAAACAGTTAGACTGAGATAGATATGTTGTGATAGGTTATGGAATGGTGAACGTGACAGCTGCTGTCACTTTCGCCTACCACAATATATCTATCTCAGTCTAACTGTCTTCTTCTATCATTCTACCCTACTGACGTCACAGATTCCTTCTCCAAAGTTTTAATAAGTATTTTCTCGTAAACTACGAATAATGGGGAATTCCAGCTCATTCGAATTAAAGGAAAATAGTAAAAAAATACGAATGTATGTATATGCTAAATAACGAATATTAATAAAAAAATTAAATCGTATAATTGAGATATTTCGGAAATAAAGGGTTTTTTGTTATAGTGCTTCGACACTAATATGAAAATTCTTTGATTGGCGACCGAGAGACCGCCTATACATGCATTACAAATAGCGTGTTAGGAGGTGGGGATTACTACCAATGGAAGTTAAGAAATTCAAATTCGAAAGGAGGGGCTAACATTCCTGTACTGCAGTTTCCAACCAGTTTCTATTTTAACATAAATTTCTTGCATTAAACTTAATAATTTAAATACACCTCTAATTATAAAGTATGTAGACTTATGTCAATCTTTTCAAAATTCGGGAGACCATAACTCGCTTATTAATAGGAATTTTTTCACCGAATTTTCATCAATAGTCTTAGTTTTCCTAATATTTTCAGATGAAATTATATAAAAAAATAATGGTTTTAACGTGAAATTTAAAATGAAACATAGGGAACGAATTTGACATTGGATAAGACGTCAATAGAGGTTAAGTTTGTTTAAATAATTATACCTACATTCTAAATAGGGTCCTATACCATTTTTCTTTTATTTTTTTTCCTGTAAGAACAGGATAAAATAAGAACTTCAGTGCAAACGCGACTTAAAAATTTTACGTAATAAGCGAGATATGAATTTTTAAAGTTTAAGAATTTGTGCATGACGTAGCAGGTACTAACAAGTGATCGACAAACAATAGGACAAACTGTTAGTTATACTGGAAACAATTTTTTTCATGTTTGCATAGCTGAAATGTTTTTTATATAAAAACTTATACGTTATATTCACGAAAAAATTATTATTAAGTATAAATAACATAAATAATAAGCATTTAACAAGGATTTCTTCCTAATAAATTACAGAACATTGAAACAGTTTGACAATATTAATACACAAAGTATGACGACGGATGGCGCTAATGTTTGCCTGTTTTGAAGTTTCAATATTAATTTAATTAATATTATTATTAATTTAATTCATATTACAAATTGATTTAATTATAAATACATGATTATTGTTAATATTACTAGATGTTATAATTAAACAAATTCATCAAACACAAAATTGTTGAATGCTTTGTTAGGTTATAGAACAACATGACATTTCATATTCTTTCAAAGGTGATCGCTGCAGACGCGCGAATCTTCTTTTTAAAATCAGGCGACCAATCAAATTCTTAGTACCTAACTCGTCATACCCAATTAGTAATCAGCTTCAATCGCTTATAGTTTGTGACCTAGTTAATATTTAAAGAAAATTTTTTCACTAATACTCATTAATTTATGTATATTTTCGTTTTCTTATTTAAGATAATTAAAATATGACTATGGTATAGGACCCTATTAAAATTAGTTGTAGAAAAAATATAGTATGCACCTTGTGCCCGAATGGTTTTCTGACTCGGCTAAATTTCTTACAATATTTAAATATAATACTTCTGTCAAATTCATTCCGCATGTGTCATTTTAAATGAGATAGACAAATACATTGCTGTCAATCAAATGTCAAATCATAACTTATAGGAAAATTCAACGGTTATCTGCCATATTGACAAGATGTCGTTAGAGGTTAATTTTGTTTAAATAATTATACCTGTTTTCTAAAAATTAAATTTAGATGTAGAAAAACTACTGTGTGCACCTTATGCCCGAAATATGTTTAGTGCTCTCGAGTGGTTTTCTGACTCCGCTAAATTTCTTATGATATTTAAATATAATACTTCTGTCAGATTCGTTCCCTATGTTTAATTTTAAATGGAACGGGCAAATACATTGCTGTCAATCAAATATCAAGTCGTAACCTTGGATATGACAAACCCAATGTTTCACGTTAAAAAATACTCACGGTATGTATATAGAGTACTCATTTTCAAGTAGCCACCATTGTGATCTCGAGAACTATAAGAGATACGAAATTGATTAAATTAGCAAAGAATTTCTATTTTACATGGGTATTTCAACGATAAACTGAAAACAAAATTCATCCAGTGGGTCTCAAAACATGGATACCAACTTTGCCACTTTTATTTTAAATGGAAACGTATATTTTTTATTTGCTCATTCTTTAGAGAATTTAATTCTGAATTCAGTGACATAATATTTTTATACCCTTATATGACGATTTTTTGTGTGAAAAATGCATGTAAAGTTTCATACTAATTTGATTAAAATATGGCTAGATAAGAATGCCATGAGTGGAAAAAATGAATACGTGTTAATTTTTTTTACATAGAACTAGAGTGCCCTGACAGAAAAAAGTGAATAACTTTGTTCTTTTAATTGATTATAAATGTCAACGCATATAAAATATTCAAATATTTATGGAACGCCGTTTTAATATTTATTCTATATTTAAAGATATGTTAAATTATACAGGGTGTCTCAATAAGCTTGCTCACTATTGGTAACTTTTTTATTTGAAGAGATACGAGGTTGGTTAAATTAGCAAAATTGTGCCATTTTATATTAGAAAATTGGTCATGTAGACAAAATAAAAATTGTGTCAGCGGTTCCCAAAATTTGGGACAGAATGTATATTTTTTAAATGGAACTATATATTTTTTATTATCTTATTAGAAAGAGTATTTGTTTCTCTTTCCAATAAGGTAATGTTGTTTATGTACAATTTTTTCAAATAAACGAGTTATTTACGTTTAAAGATAAAAATTATCTTTTATTAGTTTAGGTCCAGTAAACTATGGAAACAATTGCCTTTTATAAAATTATTATTTTATTAATTTATTTTACAGTAATAACAAAACAAAGAAAATATTCAAATTGAAAGCCATTATTTCTTTCGCACATTTAAACTCTTTTGGAAAGAGAGCCGACCGTTCTACGTAACTGGTGTCTAGATATAACTTTCCACATAGCACGATCATATCTAACTTATCTTCATTTGTAAAGTTATTAAACATTATTAAACACCGAGAACTTTACGAAGAAATTATTAAACGTCAAAAAAACAAAGAATCAATTGTTTCCATGGCTTACTTGACTAAAAAACTAATAAAATAGTTAACAAAATTTAAATTTTTAACCGTAGATAACTCGTTTATTTGAAAAAATTGTACATAAATAACATTACCTTATTGAAAAGAGAAAAAAATACTTTTTCCAATAAGATAATAAAAAATATATGGTTCCATTTAAAAAATATATATATTGTCCCAAATTTTGAGAACCGCTGACACAAATTTTATTTTGTCTATATGACCAATTTTCTAATATAAAATAGCACAATTTTGCTCATTTAACCAACCTCGTACCTCTTCAAATAAAAAAGTTACCAATAGTGAGCAAGCTTATTGAGACACCCTGTATAAAGACGTCATTAAATGAAATAAAGACGTCTTTAATTCATTTTGTTTTGGATGTTCTTATAATATTTTTTGATATCCAAAATTGTTTTAAAGAAATCTTAAATTCAAATATTTATAGATATCAAAAATTCCTTTTTAGATATCAAGAATTAAATTAAAGATATCAAAAACTGAATTAAAGATATCAAAAATTTAATTTTGGATATCAAAAATTCAATTCTGGATATCACATCTCCATAAATAACATGTCCAGAATTCGAATTTTTGACGTCTTAAATTAATTCTTGATATCAAGAATTGAATTATGGATATCACATCTCTGTAAATAACAAGTCCAGAATTCGATTTTTTGATATCAAGAATTCGGTGCGCCATCTAGTTTAAAGTGACTGAATGGGGTCATTTCAAAAAAAATAATTGTTGATTTTTTTTTATAAAATCATGAAGTCCATCTTATTTAATAAATATAGTAATAGAAAATAATTTGAAATATGCGACTTTTCATTCATAAATTTGCTAATAAACTTTCGCGCTTTTAAACACGGACTAAATTTGTGACGACACTTATTCATACTCACACAAAGACAATTCTCTCTCACACACATACGCTTCACAACATGAAACAGTAACCTAACCTAAAAGTGTGACAGCTGACAGCAAAATATACAAGAGAGAAGATTATTATTACTTTCTATTTCTTTAAAAGTACTAGTGCAGTATAAGGTACGTAAATATACCATTTATTTAAATAAATACGAAACCAAATAATCATAGTTCTAAATTAAACCGGTAGAGCTCGACTTTCGTATCCGTGAATAAGTGTCGTCAGCCGTTGAAATATTTGAAATTAAACGCAACTTTTAAAAAATCATATCTCTGATTCTAAAGACTTGTAAGATGTAAAACATACATATACATGTTTAATTTGACCTATTTTTTCAAGAAAAAAATAAATCAGAAAATGTGAAATGACCCCATTACTTTGTGTCGATAAATCAGATTTCCTCAGCGAAATCACAATAGCGTTGGTTTAGATTCTGTCTTAGGAGTGGTGAGAATGCAAACCTATTTTACAAAAAGGAAAAGAATCACCAGTTTGTTGGCCTTTATCAAATAAAATTCGCTAAGGAAATCTGACTTACCGACACAAAGTAATTTAGTCATTTTAAACTAGATGGAGCACCGAATTCTTGATATCAAAAATTCGAATTCTGGACATGTTATTTACGGAGATCTGATATTCATAATTCAATTCTTGATATCAAAATTTGAATTATTGATATCAAAAATTGAATTCTTGATATCAAAAATTGAATTCTTGATATCAAAATTTGAATTATTGATATCAAATATTCAATTCTTGATTTCAAAAATTGAATTCTTGATATAAAAATTCAATTCTTGATATCAAAAATTAATTTAAGACATCAAAAATTCGAATTCTAGACATGTTATTTATGGAGATGTGATATCCATAATTCAATTCTTGATATCCAAAATTAATTTAAGATGTCAAATCAAATACAGATATCCCAAATTGAATTCTGGACATGTTAAATTTACTTTTTGATGTCGAAAATTCAGTACCGTTTTAAGATGTCTAAAATTTAATTTTTGATATCTATAAATGTATTTTTGATATCCTTTATTCAATTCTGGATATCTAATATTCAATTTTTTACATCCTAAATTATTTAAGGATGTCTGAAATTAATTTTAGACGTCCTTAATTATTTAAAGATGTCCATAATTCAATTTTTGATGTCTTTTAATAATTAAGGATATCTGAAATTAAATTTTTGACGTCTTTAAATAATTGAAGATGTCTTTAAATGTAGAATAAATAGTAAAACGGCGTTCCATAAATATTACTTTTATGGCTCTCTAATTCCATCTGAGAAAAAATAACTTGTATGCATTTTTTCCATTCATGGCAATCTTATTATAGCCATATTTTAATCAAATTAGTATAAAACTTTATATACATTTTTCTCAAAAAAATCGTTATATAAGGGTATAAAAGTGTTATATCAGAATTCAGAATTAAATTCTCTAACGAATGAGGAAATAAAAAATATATGTTCTCATTTAAAATAAAAAAGTTGGGTTCCATATTCTGAGAACTACTGGTTGAAAAAAAATATTTTTTCATTTCTTTAAATTTATTTTGTGAAATAGAAATTGTTTGTCCATTTAATCGTCTTTGTAGTTCTTATAATTCTCGAGGTAGCAATGATAGCCACTTAAAAATAAACATCCTGTATACTAATATTTGCTATATCTTTAAGAAACACCGCTAATAACGTCAATGAATTTGAAGAATCTTGATCATATTGGACGAGTATGTGTAATAAGGTGAGAATAGTGAAATAACAAGTAAATAACTTTAATATAAACTCTTCTAAATTATAGTTTCAATATCAACATTTTAATTCTGTTATCTTTGTAAGTCAAAATTCTGTTTAGAAATAATAATCATTATTTTCTCATATCTGTTTAGTCTAGATGTCAACCGCGTAAACATTTATTGTTTTGACAATTAACTGTATAAGTTAGACTACGTGAAATCTTGTTATTTTGCTATGGATGCTACACCCTCGCACCCTTCATCAGATATGCCTGTTGAAGTGATAACCCTATGTTTAAAGCAGTCGAGTTTTATGATTCGAACAGACAGGGCAGACATGTAGTCCGTGTTTAGTTTTTGGGCGTTTTCCGCCAGTACTATTACAATGTAACTGTAAGAGTATAGTTTGTATAATTAGTTTAGAGTAATCATTAATAATAATTAATGTAATAAAGTTTAGTAGTGTCAAATATTGTGTGTGTGTCATCCATTTAAGATGTGTTCATCATCTATCATCAAGTGTTTAGTTATAGTGTGAGTGTAAGTAAGAGCGTGTTCCTCCTCAGTAAAGTGGTGGTCAAATCAGCAAGCGTCCACCAGTTAGAAGAAATAGTGTCATCGTTGGGGGAAGAGAAGAAAGAGAAATAATCATCGACATCACCCCCCCCCCCTCTGTTACATATGACAAAATTCTCCATAGAAAAAATATAAACAATTTGAATTATTTGTGTGTACAAGAAATTTCGGGCGCGTCACAGGTCCTTTGAACTAGCGTCCTCACCTGGAAGTTGCAGCCCACGTTTTCGCATGTCTGCTTTTGTGGAGTACAACCCGCACACAACCACCCCTGCTCGTCCCGGTATAGGCGAGGCGTGTTCTCCTTACATTTGACACACTGCTCCCAAAGTTGTTCTGCCTGTGGCTCACGAGCCTTCACCTCCGCTGAGAGGGAGGCACCGTCCCATCCGCCCAGCATGCCTAGAAGGCCATTGATGCTGAAATTCAGAGCAGAATGCTCCTGCAACGCCAACAGTTCTTGAGGGAGAACATCCCGGCCTCGAATAATTATATCATCCCCACGTTGGATAGTAACAGTGAAGATAAAGCTGGAGGCCAATTGTGGGTCGCCCAACAACCGCACTGCATAGTACAACTTGGCTGTTGACACGCAGACCCGGGTGTGTAGGAGGAACAGGAAATGGAACGCAGAAATAATATAGTCTGTCATTTGGGAGTGGCGAATGTCGGGAGTTATTTGGGCGGGGTTGGGAAGAACGCGGTCGGGATGTTCTTCCTGGCAGTGCTGGAGCAGCTGGTTCCGGCGGCCCGCCCAGTCGCAGCGGTTGGAGCCGAGCACCGGACACACATATTGCCGGTACTCGCAGGCGTCTTCGTGAGTATAATCCGTGGAGCCAGCAGCCACGAAGGGTACAGTGATCGAACAGCCTTCCTCTTGGTAGCGGCACGGGAACCGCAGCAGCTGCGCCGTGGTCTCGTACAGGAGACAACGCGAAGCCGGCTGAGCTTCTTCGCGCGCTTGGCAGAGGCCGCACACTGCCGCCCCGTCGTGCTGCTGGTACACGGGCCCCCTCTTCAGCAGCTGGTCACAATTGCTGCACGCAAGCGAAGCGAGAATATCTGCAGGGACGTCCACCATGGCTATAATGAAAATCATTATCAATTAGTTTCTTTTTTGACTTTTCGGCGACAGCAATTTAACATGAGACAAGAGTTTTTCTTTTTGTTAAATAGAATCTGTCCCGTAAAATTTTATAGGGTGCTTTATACATAAAAATGTTATTTTAGGTTTATTTATAATGCATGTTAGGGTAATGATCAGTGTAAAATTTGTTGAAACTGTACATTAAGTACATTCCCAAGAACCCAAGTCTCATTCCTTACTGCAGCACCAACATCGCACTGCTATTGCATTTCTCCTCACACCACTCTGCATCTGCTCTAACTTTTCACTATTTAACTAACTCAATCCGCTCAGTGTCATCTCCAATTTTTACAACATTTTCAACATCTTTCCCTCAAAATACTTTGTGGTAATAAAGAGTAATTAAATTCATTAAAAAAATTCTTGTTGCTAATTTAGTAGTATACAGGGTGTCTCAATAAGCTTGCTCACTATTGGTAACTTTTTTATTTGAAGAGATACGAGGTTGGTTAAATTAGCAAAATTGTGCCATTTTATATTAGAAAATTGGTCATGTATACAAAATAAAAATTGTATCAGCGGTTCCCAAAATTTGGGACAGAATATATATTTTTTAAATGGAACTATATATTTTTTATTATCTTATTGGAAAGAGTATTTTTTTCTCTTTCCAACAAGGTAATGTTGTTTATGTACAATTTTTTCAAATAAACGAGTTATTTACGTTTAAAAATAAAAATTATATTTTATTAGTTTAGGTCAAGTAAACTATGGAAACAATTGTCTTTTATAAAATTATTATTTTATTAATTTATTTTACAGTAGTAACAAAACAAAGAAAATATTCAAATTGAAAGCCATTATTTCTTTCGCACATTTAAACTCTTTGGAAAGAGAGCCGACCGTTCCACATAACTGGTGTCTAGATATAACTTTCCATATAGCACGATCATATCTAACTTTTCTTCATTTGTAAAGTTATTAAACATTATTAAACACAGAGAACTTTACGGGAGAAATGATTAAACGTCAAACAAACAAAGAATCAATTGTTTCCATGGCTTACTTGACTAAAAAACTAATAAAATAGTTTACAAAATTTAAATTTTTAACCGTAAATAACTCGTTTATTTGAAAAAATTGTACATAAACAACATTACCTTATTAGAAAGAGAAAAAATACTCTTTCCAATAAGATAATAAAAAATATATGGTTCCATTTAAAAAATATATATTTTATCCAAAATTTTGAGAACCGCTGACACAAATTTTATTTTGTCTACATGACCAATTTTCTAATATAAAATGGCACAATTTTGCTCATTTAACCAACCTCGTACCTCTTCAAATAAAAAAGTTACCAATAGTGAGCAAGCTTATTGAGACATCCTATATAACCTAAAACATAAAATCTGATTTTTCTTTGCCAAAAATTATAAATTTATTTTTTTGTTAATCGAGTAAAATAATATAGGTATAAGTGCTGGTAAAATTAAATTTAATATGCGAATATTTCAAATAATCTAAAAATTCAGAATTTCGTGAAAATTCTATACATATATAGAGCATCATATAAAATTATACAAGACAGATAATACTTGAAAAGAAAAATAAAATGTTTTTCCATGTTAAATTGCTATTATACTTATTTGAAAAGCTAAAAATGATTACATTTTTACCTCCCGCTACTCTTGGTAAAGGAGGTATAGGGATCGTGCTAAAAATCGCATATCGAGATTTTAGTAAATGACCACGTTTTAAGGGCCTGTCTGTATGTGTGTATATATATATATATATATGTGTGTGTGTGTGTGTGTGTGTATGAATTTTGTCTTCGCTCTAACTCAAATACTATCATTCAGAAAATTCTGAAACCTTATATTTCTACTGTATTCTAATATGAAAAAACATCATTAGATTTTGGAGTAAATCGGATAAACGGAAATGGCACTTTACTTGAAGCTCATGATAGCTTTTCTTCAAAAAATACCATTAAATGTCATTTTTTCGCATTTTATGTCATTTTGAAAATAAAAGATTATTGCATTTTCTACATGTATCCATTAATACTTTTTCTATGTATTTTACAGATAAATTTTAAAATCATTTTTTACATAAATCCTGAAGCCTAAGATAAACACAATTCCTTTGTTACACACTTCATATTTCAAATGAATGTAACTGACAGGTAAACGTCACTGTCAAAAAATTAATCACTTCATATTAATAATAGTGCCATTTTAAAAAGAAAATAGTAAATAAAGCAATAGTTATATGCAATGGAACATAAAACAGCTTGCAGCAATGCAGCATTATTAAATACGTAAGTATGTATTGAAATTAATAAAAATTAAATAGCGGGAGGTTTTGTGCTGGCCACATCAGATTTTTTAATATAAGTTCCATTTTAAAAATCTGATGTGGCCAGCCCATAACTTCCCGCTGGGTATTTAACAGTGACCTCTAACATATGTTATAGAGATCACTGGTATTTAACCACACCACGAAGTATAAATAAAGCAATCATTATGTTCAAATATTTTTATTTTCACTTATAACAAACTTTATTAAATAAATTTCACAAATATTGACAAAACTAATAGAAAAAAAAAAATCAAAATAGTACTCGCATTTTTACACAAAGTCTTTTCAAAGCCGTACCCTGGAGAGAAATGAAGCAAATCAATTAATAGTACATGTAAAATTTATGTATGCCCAAAAATGTAATGTAGTAATGTAAAAGTAAAAAAAAGTTTTCATCTACTTCTTATTTTTGTCTTCGAAAAATAAACATCTTTAAAATTTTTAAAATAGTTATATACATGGGCTCGTACCACGATCACGGTTTTAACTAAAACACTGTTTTAAGAAATGTTAAAATTAAATTTCAGAATGTAATTTCACCCTTATGTTAGAAGATTGAATTATTTAAAAATATTTGTTTGAATACAAACTACGTTCTGCTTTAAAATCATATTTTGATATATTTGATAGTATTTATTATCATTAAATAATGAAATTTGACATTTCTTAAAACAGTGTTTTAGTTAAAACCGTAATCGTGGTACGAGCCATAGTGATTAATAATTTAATAGTTATAGAAAAATATATTATTAGAATAATTGTCTTACCCATTTTTTCAGCGTAGCAGAAACCAAAAACAAAATTGACAAGGAATTTGCACACAAACTAGACTTCTCTGAACAACAGTAGAACCCATACCACAAACCCAAGAGAGATACTACTTGAACGTGACTTGAACCACAGAACATGTGACTGTCCCGCTCATGCCCGCTCCTCTCTTCTCCTTAACTGCGCAATGTCGCCAACTTCTTCAGGTAATGAACGATAAATGTTCGTCAGTGTTGTTCTCAAGTCCGAAGCTACCTTCAGATGTGAAATGAAATCAGTGTTGCCAATGTAGTGATTCAAACCGAAAATTTACTGACTCCCATAATAATATATTTAAATAATGAATATCTAAAGCTAATTTAAAATAAAAATCGCTTCCGGCATAACCGAAAGTAGAATTTCGAATCTTTTCTTACCAAAAAGTGTCATTTAAATTCGCACACAACTTCATAATTTTAACTATACGAGCCCTGCGTCTAAAGAATTGGCCTACATCTACAGGCTTGGGCAAAAAGAACAGACGGTTTATATAACGTCGCAAAAATGATACTGTCTTTCAGTTTTTACAATGTTCGGAGGTTTGTGTTCGTATTTTGTATCTTGAGGTGAAAAAATCGCATATGGACAAATCAGGGGACTGAGGAGGCCAATAAATGTCACGAAACCAGAGAATGAGACGATCGGGAATAACGTTCATTGATGCTGTAGCTGTCGCTCCATCCTGCTGGAACCACACACGTCGGATACGAACACGGATTCTTTGTATTAGGCAAAAAAGTATATCATCTCTATATACCGCTCCGAGTTCACGGTGACAACAATCCCATTATCGTCGTTAAAAAAATACAGTCCGATTACGACAGTTTTACTCACAGCGTTCCAAACTGTTACTTTAAGGCTGTGCAGCGGTCTTTCGTGCAGTTCTATCGGATTATCAGAAGCTATTCGCGTATAAGTCGCCCAAATTGACACAGCGATGTCAATAATTTTTTTCTTAAGTAAAAAGTATTAATTTTGTGACATTTTCAAAAAGTCCATTCTTTCTGCCCAAAACCTGTATTATAATTGTTCCTATAAAAGGAAATTATTTACACTTTTTCAATTATTAATCTAAAACTTACTTTTGTGTTATTAGAAGTAATTTATTACTTAATAAAGTGCGTTATCTGCATTAATAAATGTATAGTTGCTTTGTAAAGAAAAGGGATATAGGCCAATTCTTTTGACGCAGGGCTCGTAAGTCTAAAATTAATAATAAAGAAAATAGCTATTTGTCCCTATTTTTTAACCTTCCTAAGGACATATGGGGTATTTTTGTACCCCTGTGACAGTTTATTTTTTTTTTTATAGCTTTTCAATTCCAGAATTTATAATATTATCCTTTTAGGAATGCCAAAACTTTTACGAGTTTAATTCATAACGTTGTCTAAAAAATTTTGATTTATTAACAGTAACCAATTGAATTTGTTTTACATTTTTCATCTAATAATATATCATTATGGCATATTACCCATTCCTGGGTGTGCCAATCTGATTTGACACTGATGACATATTTGCACAGTGCGTGCGTGTACCAGACGGGCACCCATTACTGGCGTAGAGAGTGCACCACACGGATCACTTTTGTGCCATTTAATATTTGAAATATTTCTTTTGGCGTCAGTCGGGATCGAATTCGTTTCCTCACATTCGCGGCCACGAGACCCCAAGATCTGATTATTTTTATCTGAATATTTAACTGTTGAATGCTTACTTTATAAACTACATAAACAAATAGATATTTACATACCAAGACTGTGTCCGATGTCGCATTTTGGCATTTAGTTTTTAGGATTTAAGTTTTCTTCACATAAATACAACTCCGAATGGCACACTAATGGAATCCTTGGTTTATATGGCAACACTTAAGAACAACAAAAATAATTTAAACACATGGGGTCCCGTGGCCGCGTGCCTCAGTGTCTGATCGCGAACCTGAGGGAACCGGGTTCGATCCCGACAGCCGCCAAATATTTCCAATTTTAAATGGCACAAAAGTGGCCCCTGTGGTGCACTCTCCACACCAGCTATGAGTGCCCGTGAGGTGACGCCTGGTAAGCACCCACACGGAAAAATATATCGTCATCATTACCGATGATATATTTATAAACAAAAAATATTTCTTCTTCAAACGTCATAAAAATGGCATATTTTGTGACTTGATTCACAAGATAGAAATAAAATAAATAAATATCCATAGCAACTACATAAAATGAGCTAATAAGAAGTAACTTGTAAAATAGGAACCTGTCATATCGCCCCAAGTTAACCTACAAATTGAAATATAAACAGTTTATATTTAACGAAATAACATATTATAAAATAGCAGACTTACATATTGATAATGACGGTAAGAATAATTAGAATTAAAGTGATATGAAAAGTTCATATTGTTTTTCAGCGATTCCTCGACATATCACATCTTTGAGCAATATTGTTGAACTTCCATTCAATCGAACAACTTCAAGGGCCGTACATGGCAATACTTCAAATTCTGATATAATTGCACATAAGGAGAATATAAAATTGCATAGTTTTTATTTAAACGTCAAAAGGTGTAAATTTTCACTTGAATGTTTATAACAAAAATTGAACAAATACGAAAGTATCCATAGCAACAGAGCAATCAGCAAACGTCCTTCACGTAAAATATTTATAATTATTGTAACGTCAAGTTGTAATTATTTTATTTAAATACGTAGGTTTGAAGAAAAAATGTAATGTGTTCATTCGGAGTAAAAGTGTCATTGTGTGCCTCGCATGTAATTGTCCGACTCGCTACCGTTCGCCGTGCAAACTTACATGCTCGCCACACAAAGAATCACTTTTACTCCTAATAACACAACATATTATTATTGATACATTACAACTTTATTTTTTTTATTTTACACAATTTGTTTTCCCATATTTGTCAGCATTTCTCATTATTTTAGTTATTTATAAACTAAGGCCCTTTGATTCTATATTTTAGGGTTCCATAATTTTCAACAAAAACAATATCTGCTGTTCTATTTTGAAAAATTCGTCAGTTAGAGTCTAATATTTTAAATTTATGCTTGAGGTACAAAACTACCCCATGTGGTGAAAAATTCTCCCGACCTTAATGGTCCTATATAGAGCTCCATTAAAAAAATTACATAAATTTTACACATTCAGTTGTTGACAAATAGACCGAATGAAAAAATTGACAATAAATTAATGCAAATTTTTAATTTAAGCTTTAAATATTTTATTTTTACCTCTCGCTAAGAGAGGTATTGGATTCATGCTAAAAATCACATATCCAGATTTAAGTGAATAAGCACGATTTAAGGTCCATATAAACCGATTTTAATATTTTTACGATGATGATGATGATGATGATGTGTGTGTGTGTGTGTGTGTGTGTGTGTGTGTGTGTGTGTGTGTGTGTGTGTGTGTGTGTGTGTGTGTGTGTGTGTGTGGATGTGTGTATGTATGTGTGGATGTTGAAGGGACTATTACTCAAAAACTATTAGACCAGTTTCCTCAATCTGACATTCATGGGAAGAGCTGAAACGGTTTTGGTAACAATAGGACAACTGGAAGTAGTAGTTTCTAAAAAAAAATATTTTTTGAAAATAACTAATATTGAAGAAGATAAAATTCTACATCTGTTACATTTAAAATTTTTATTATATGTTCTATAAATTTAGAGATAAAGACGCTATAATATATAGAATATCGGGATATAATAAGTCGAGTAGGCTGAAATAGACTAAGGAAACCAGTTGACACATTGGAATGTTTATAACATAATATATAAATGACAGATGTCAGTGTCAAAAATCAAAAGTTTTCTTTATATTTTGAATGATTTTTCTGGGAAGTATATTTAATCTTTCTTATTGTTTTATTAATTAAATATGTAAAATTATAGTAACATGCATATATCCATTAGAAATACCGCTGATCTTGTTAATGAATTGGAAGAATCTGACATTTAGGAACTTCCCCATAAAATAAAATAGATATAATTAGAATTGTATGTGTGCAGAAGACATGTTTAATACAATAAAAAATAATATTTGGATAAAGTTCTGTTATTTTTTTGTTATAAAACGACGGTTCGATAGCAAAGTGCAATACAATACTTTTATAACATAAAATGAAAATGGCGAGAGGTCTTGTGCTGGCCACAACAGATTTCTTCATTTGTTTCATTTTTAGTGTATTTATTTATATAGCAGGAGGTAAAGTGAGCATCGACTGGGACTCACCTAAATAGGTTTGGCATTATCGGGAGGTAATGTGCTATATACATTAATAATTTTTTTTTCTGTTTTGGTTGTTTAATATTTATATTATAACTCATTCGGATGTCATGAAGTACTTCTTTAAAAAACTCAAACCTAATTTGTGTTAGGTTGGTACATACATTTCTAGTTCAATGTGATAATAATATAAGTAAATTTCAATCACTGTTACAAACTAACAAATAAAAAATTAAATATTCCTAATCAATGTTCAAAAATTAGAAAATGAAATAACGAATATTTTTAAATATTTTTTGACAAAAGAACCAAAATAGAAAAAAATACAATAAAATATCTGTTTCATAAGACATTTTAGCGTACTTTTCCGTTAGAAAGCTTGCGGCATTCTAACAAAAACACGTGCGCTAATATCATGCCTTATGAAACTTGTATTTCAATGTACTGTATTAGGTAATTGCACCAGTGGCGTAGCCAGGATTTTCAAATGGGGGTGGATATTGAATATATGTGGGGGAGAGAGTTCGTTGTGTAGAAGTAAATACTACTAGCTCATATTATAGGTACTCTATTTTCGTTAGTTACAATTTTGCATCAAACTTATACGTTTTATGAAATAGATCATTTATTTATTAAAATAAAATGTGTATTAATATTACCAATGGGGAGGGTGTAAACCCGAAAACACCCCCCTTGGCTACGCCACTGAATTGCACGAATGGGAGTCATTGAAAACAAATAGAATTATTAAACTTGAAAATATTTATTAGTAGTTCTTATAAATCTGAAGATGTACATACACCTCAGGATTTGTGAAAAAATTATCATTTTGACAGTCTACCTTCCAGTCCCAGTTATAATTATATAGTGTATCTGGTGTGTGTGTCCGTGTGTTGCCTGCGCACTCCAGCCGCACCTCGCAGCGATGCAGGTGGAGCTGCTCGCAAGGCACAGGGACAAACACCCAGAGATAGAATTCGTGCTCAGTGTACTTGCAACAGCATAGCACATGACCCGCAGCGGTCTCCACCAAAAACCACTGCCACTTCACTCCAATGATGCGCTGGACGAGGAACTTGGAGCCGGCCGAGATCACTTTGATCTTCTCGCAGGTTGTATAGTGCTGCTGCAATTGCGTGCCCGGCTGGAAGTCCGAATTGCACACAACGCATCTGGTGCGCCGCTCACAGAAATACGATCTGTGCTTTTTCCTCTTCTCTTCGCTGATGTCCTACAGACAGAGGAAACATTTACACTCCATTCGCACCCTCCAATACCAACTAAATATTCCGAATGTTTTGTGAGAATGCGAGGTGTCCATTGTTCGAGCCTCACCATTGATATCTCGCTTGTGTTAAGAGATACGAAGTCAGTTAAATTAAACTAAAGTTGCTCCCATTATAAGGTCATTTTAGTGGTGAATACTGATAACAGTGATAACGTCCAAGTATGAAATAATAATAAATTTTGGTTTACATTTCTTTAGAGCACTTTTATATTCTTTCAAATAGCGAGGCTAATTTTTTTTATTACTATTGGGTTTCAAAGTATGATATTAAAGTTCTAATTTTTATATGGACATCATGTTGGAAAGTTGAAAAGGAAATATTTTTTACGTTCCAACGCCAACGATGCATACTTTTGTCCATATTCATTTGTTTCAAACGAAAATCGTACAACAATAACTACACACTGTGGTAAAAATAATGGTTATGAAAATGAAACAAATGAAATCACCAGTTAATTAGTATTACTTGTTTGTTCTCAATTTTATTTTTACCATTTCCATTTAGTCCAGTACTGGGGTAGATTTATACTGCAAATTATCAAGTATTTTTGACTTTTGGATTATGTTTTATATTTAGAGACCCTAATAAAAAGAGTTTTCAACCTTGGTGCATGCAAGGCCATTTTGGAAAAATGATGCACATAACCAATTTTTAAAAATACCTCCTCACCAGTAGCTAATAGAGCAAAAATCGTTATTATTAATTTTGTAGAAGACAAACAATTTCCTACAAATTTCACATAGAACATTTTTTTCTATAACCAATAGATAGCGAGCTACAGAGCTCAAAACCATTAGATGGTTTCAAAATTTACTGAATTTAATTTTTGCAATTAACTTTACGTATGAAACAATACTGAATTTTAGATTGTTTATTTTAACGATGTATCATTCTTACGTTCTTTTGTTTTAAACAATAAGAATACAACCTCTGGCATCGACCTTTAAACTAATGGACCAAGTGTCTCCTATTCTTTTATTGTTAGAATAATGCTCCAACATAAAAGAATAGAAATATATATTCTGTCCTTCAAAAATACGGAAGTTCTCAGTTAAAGTATACTGCACATGCGTTCGTACTCATTGTACATCTTTCTCAGTCATATGTAAACCTCTATACATCGCTCTCTATCAGTAAATAGTTGTCAAAATCTACATTTGACGTTTCGTGACTGTGTATTATTTACTTTTTTGGAGAACATGTACAATTATTTCTGTCAATATATACGTATATGTGTTGTGAAGTGTGTATGCGACAAAATAATGTGGAAACGGTGTATTTCGTGCAGTCAGCAGTACGTACGCGGTTCAGCTGTGTCATTTCATATGTAAGTCCTTATTAATTATTACTTGCTCCCTATAATATAATATGTATATAATATATTGTATTAAAAATATATAATACAACTAATTATGCACAAAAAATTTAAATCTATAATCTCAGCAATTATGCACCAAGTATAACAAGTTAGGGACAAATCAATTTTTTTATTTTGCCGCGTTTTCTTCACTTCCTTACTGTTGAAGGATAGAGATACTATGTCTGCACCGTTATGGCGGGACAAGCGTTTTGCTCGTACGCTGCGTCTATTAGTTTAAAGGTCGATGACCTCTGGTGACAAGATTATTTTTATACAATGATTATTTGCATACTTTTTTACAAAATAGCTGCGCTTCCAGTAGTGCACCAAGATCGAAAACTTGGATTTTTTATTAACATTTCAAATATAAAACATTCAAAAATCAAAAATACCCAACCTTTTCTAGGATAAAGCCTATTTTTTATATCTCACGACTGGACCATTTCATTTTTAGAGAAGTATTGAATTCATGCTAAAAATTGCATATCCAGATGTATATATATACAGGGTGTCTCAGGACGAGCTTACGCTATCTCTATTTTAAATACTATTTAATATAATTTAACGAAATTTGGTATCTAGGGGTTATCCAACATGCCCGTTTTAACTAAAATATTTTCAAAGCAGTAGCACTTCCGGTTTGACCGGAAATTGACCTCAACTTTCTTATTTTAAATGGAATACGCTATATTTTATTTTACCATTGAATGCAGAGGAAAATTTTACATATGAAGCAATTAAAACATTTTACTCATGATCAACTACTTCCGGCGTTAATCAACTTTTTTTGATTTTTTGTCTGAAATCCGGCACATTTTCAAAACTCTGTATATCGGGAACGAGATCGAATTTTTATAATCTGAAAAAAGCCTTTTATAAAGGAGACTTTAAGCTACATTATCCATAGAAGAATCCTCGATTATTTATAAAAATGTGACGGGTACGTTACACCAAAATTACAGTTGACAAACTTCAAAAAAGACAATTTTTTTAAATGGAACCCCCCCTTTTTTATTACATAAATGTGCCCTACGTGGGGAAATATTACTGGATCGAATTTTATTTACGGATGAAGCGACATTTTATATTAATCGGGAAGTAAATTCACAAAATTGCAGGTATTGGAGTCGTCAAAATTTTCACTTATATCTGCACCAGGTATTCCCCCAACGCTGGATAGGACGTGGTGGAGAAGTGGAGTGGCCTGCAATGCTACCAGATCTTGCACCAAATGATTTTTTTTCTTTGGGGCCATTTAAAAAATTGTATTTGCAATGGTGACAAAATAAATATTGATCAATTAAAAAGTCGGAGTATAGAATTATACCATACAATCTGAACTTTTTCTTCAACTGTATACATTTTGAAATATGACAATTTGATGACATTGACAGATATACTAAATGTCACGTCCTATGTCCAGTTTTAAAAAAAACGCGATAATACATTGCTGTCAATCATTGTAAATGTAACTATGGTAATGACATACGCCCATCCCATGTTCACTAATAAAAAAAAACTCTTGGTATATATACAGGATGTCTCTTAAATAGAGGGACATGGCTTAACCACAGATTCCTGAGGCTAAAATAAGACGATTTAACCAAACTTGCTTCTACCGGAAAGTGTACCATTTAGCCAGAATTCTGCTTCAAAGTTCTTCAAAAAAAAAAATTAATTTTGCTTATAATAATGGGACGCTTTATTCGATTTGGATGAAATTTGGTATGACAGTTTATATGGTTATAAGTCATCTATTAATGTGATACTTGTTATTATTAGTAAACCACTAGTGTATGAAACGTAGGTGTCCCAACATTAATTAGACCGTAACTTTTTAATGGCAATGCCGAAAACGTGAAATTATTTTTCTTCAGAAAGATACATTCAATAGTAAACTTTTCTCTCTCTGTGTAATTTGTGATATCTATTACGGTTCACACAGAAAATAATAAAATCTGAGTGTCTGCACTGCTAAATTTTTAAAATAAATTTAATCTAGCAGTCTATCCAAATGTCAAAGAAGTAATTTTTAATGACAGTAACAATTGTTTTACGGGTTGTCAAAAATTTTCTTCACAATTTTCTATAATTAGTAATATCCGTTTATTCGGCCTAATAATGGTAGTAAAATATTATTAGGCCGAACAAACGGATGTTACTAATTTTAGAATATTAAGAAGAAAATTTTTGACAACTCGTAAAACAATTGTTACTGTCATTAAAAATTACTTCTTTGACATTTGGATAGACTGCTAGATTAAATTTATTTTAAAAATTTAGCAGTGCAGACACTCAGATTTTATTATTTTCTGTGTGAACCGTAATAGATATCACAAATTACACAGAGAGAGAAAAGTTTACTATTGAATGTATCTTTCTGAAGAAAAATAATTTCACGTTTTCGGCATTGCCATTAAAAAGTTACGGTCTAATTAATGTTGGGACACCTACGTTTCATACACTAGTGGTTTACTAATAATAACAAGTATCACATTAATAGATGACTTATAACCATATAAACTGTCATACCAAATTTCATCCAAATCGAATAAAGCGTCCCATTATTATAAGCAAAATTAATTTTTTTTTTTGAAGAACTTTGAAGCAGAATTCTGGCTAAATGGTACACTTTCCGGTAGAAGCAAGTTTGGTTAAATCGTCTTATTTTAGCCTCAGGAATCTGTGGTTAAGCCATGTCCCTCTATTTAAGAGACACCCTGTATATATAAATTATATATGAGCTACTGCTGTTTATCAATGAATCATTGTCTTATTGCTCTGTAATTTTCCATGATGTAATTATAGACTTTAAATTATATATATATTCATTTAGACATATTGATATTAGACACCAATGAAATTGAGCATTTCTTCATTCGTGTTTAATATAGGGTTTATTTTTCATACATATTGTCATTATTTTTATATTAATTTAAAAATATGAAAATTAGTATAGTTACGCAGAAATATAGTCTATAAATGAAGGTGCGTTTCATATTTTTATATTGAGTTTCAAACTAAGTGACTATAATTATTTCCCCGATAGTAGTCTTCTTAATATTCATTTAACGAGGCGGGCGCCTCCTTTACCCCCGCCACGCTACCCTACTGGAAATACCGCTACTACCGTTAATGAATTTGGAGAATCTTGATCATATTAGAAGAGTAAGACAAAATTATTCATAAAACGAAAAAATACATACAATTTGAATTATTTGTGTGTACAAGAAATTTCACTCTCGGGCGCGTCACAGTTTCTTTGAATTCGCGTTCTCACCTGGAAGTCGCAGCCCTCGTTATTGCACGTCTCCTTCATTGGAGCACAGCCCGCACACAGCCACCCCTGCTCGTCCCGGTATAGGCGAGGCGTGCTCTCCTTACATTTGACACACTGCTCCCAAAGTTGCTCTGCCTGTGGCTCACGAGCCTTCACCTCCACTGAGAGGCGGGCACAGTCCCAGCCTCCCAGCACTCTCAGTAGACTGTTAATGCATAAATTCAGAGCGGAATGCTCTTGCAACGCCAACAGTTCTTGAGGGAGAACATCCCGGCTACGAGTAAGTATATCTTCACCACGTTGGATAGAAACAGTGAAGGAATAGTTCGAGGCCAATTGTGGGTCGCCCAACAACCGCACTGCATAGTGCAGCTTGGCTGTTGACACGCAGACCCGGGTGTGTAAAAGGAACAAAAAATGGAATGCAGAAATAATATAGTCTGTCATTTGGGATTGGCGAATGTCGGGAGTTATTTGGGTGGGGTTGGGAAGAACGCGGTCGGGATGTTCTTCCTGGCAGTGTTGGAGCAGCTGGTTCCGGCGGCCCGCCCAGTCGCAGCGGTTGGAGCCGAGCACCGGACACACATATTGCCGATACTCACAGGCGTCTTCGTGAGTATAATCCGTGGAGCCAGCAGCCACGAAAGGAACAGTGGTCGAACAGCCTTCCTCTTGGTAGCGGCACGGGAACCGCAGCAGCTGCGCCGTGGTCTCGTACAGGACACAACGCGAAGCCGGCTGAGCTTCTTCGC
This sequence comes from Ophonus ardosiacus, assembly GCA_943142095.1. NCBI lineage: Eukaryota > Metazoa > Arthropoda > Insecta > Coleoptera > Carabidae > Ophonus > Ophonus ardosiacus. The sequence continues at coordinate 27,889,030 of OW964838.1, forward strand.
GCGCTTGGCAGAGGCCGCACACCGCCGCCCCGTCGTGCTGCTGGTACACGGGCCCCCTCTTCAGCACCTGCTCGCATTTGCTGCACACGAGCGAAGCGAGAATATCTGCAGGGACGTCCACCATGGCTGTAAATGAAAAACATTATCAATTAGTTTCTTTTTTGACTTTTCCGCGACAGCAATTTAACATGAGACAAGTGTTTTTCTTTTTGTTAAATAGAATCTGTCTCGTAAAATTTTATAGGGTGCTTTATACATAAAAATGTTAAAATATGATATACCCATGTCTTAATTTTAGGTTTATTTATAATGCATGTAAAATTTGTTGAAACTGTATTGTTTTTGTTTGACGCACAGGCAAGCAGATACATAAAAATAAATTATTTTTTAAATTTATATTTAAAGTTATTTACTAAATAATTTTAACGTAAAATTGAAGATTGTACCGTTATATTCACTTTTTATTCGTAAAAGTTGGTGCAAAATTAGATTCAATGTATTTTTTTTAAGAAAAACTGTTAAAATGTGATACTTCCGGTTATCTGATATACACTAAAAACTAATCAGCTCTTCCCACATTAGTATAGAATGAGCAAACAAAATTTCAAAATTTTCTAATTGATAGTATATGAGTAATCGTGTCCACGGGATCCACACTCACACATATATACCCACAGACTTCATTGTAAAAATGTTAAAATCGTATTCTGAGGACATCAAAACGTGCTTATTCACTAAAATCTCTTATATGAGATTTTCAGTACGATCCCTATACCTTCCTTATCTAGGGTAGCGGGAAGTAAAAATGTAATGTAGTAATGTAAAAGCAAAAAAAAAAGTTTTTATCTATTTCTTATTTTTGTCTTCGAAAAATAAACATCTTTAAAATTTTTAAAATAGTTATATACATAGGCACGTACCACGATCACGGTTTTAACTAAAACACTGTTTTAAAAATGTTTAAAATTAAATTTCAGAATGTAATTTCACCCTTATGTTAGAAGATTGAATTATTTAAAAATATTTGTTTGAATACAAACTACGTTCTGCTTTAAAATCATATTTTGATATATTTGATAGTATTTATTATTATCATTAAATAATGAAATTTGACATTGTGATTAATAATTTAATAGTTATAGAAACCAGAAACCAAAAACAAAATTGACAAGGAATTTGCACACAAACTAGACTTCTCTGAACAACAGTAGAACCCATACCACAAACCCAAGAGAGATACTACATAGAAAACATATACTAACGTGGAAAATATTGTAAATTTACTTTGTTTTTTAGTTATTGATATTACCAGAATATGTAATAATATTATTTTTGTTATATGTGTGTTAAATTATACAATTCCAATTCTTATAAGTAACTTAATCTCCCATATATTCAATTATAATTAAATATTTGCGGTGCTAGTCACTGTAGGTATGTACGGTTAGAGTCTAAATAAGTTAAGATACCAACCTAAAAGATAGATACGGGAAAACAGGCAAAAATTTACATATCTGTACACAAGATGGAACTAAAGTCAACATCTAGTACATATCCCCGGAGATATGTATCGTACCACAGTAAAAACAAGTTACATATCGCCGGCGATATGTATCGTTAGTAACGCAATACTCCTTATTTTTTGCTCCGCAGTTAACGTGTTAAGAATACTTTTAAAAAATTGGTTTATGGGCCCATTTACACATTGTAAAAAGTGCGAAGTATGTATTTTAAGCATGGTTGTAGGAAATAGTTTTTTATGTAACAAGTATGTAAAGTAATTATTTTTTAGTCGAGTTTAAAGAAAATTAGTACGAGTAACATACAATATTTTTCCTACAACCGAAATGTTAGTTCTATTTCTCATAATACTGAGTATGAGTGTACAGGCATCTTCAAGAATTGTTAGTGTTAGTTAAGAAATAAATTAACCGTTGCCTAATAACGTATTTACTTGGCACGCACTTGTGTTTGAAAAGTTACACTTTACGCCCTTTACACATTGTAAAGAGAGCGTAAACCGTAAAGTAATGTGCTTTGCGCATGGTTGTAGGAAAAATGTATTTTTATACATCAACCTAAAATTAAAGTTCAAAAAATAAAAAAAAAACTCACGTTTTATAAATGGAATTCCAGAATTTTACATAGATACTCAATTGATGTAAACATTAAAATTAAAATAAGGCGAAAGAAATTTCTAATTCTATAGAAATTGAAACAAAGGTATCTTTTATGGTACCGGGCGGGCAAGATCTACCTACCTACACTTTGGACGTGTTTTTAAAAGAAATGCATTATATCAGTTATCAGAATGTTTGCTAGCAATTTTCCAAAATTGTTATAGGTAACCTCCTATAACTATTTTACAAATCACATTTTTTTTTCTTTCAAAATAATAAATTTGTTCTTCATAATACAATAAATCATAATACCATTTATAATAAGTCAAGCTATATACAACGGATTTAAATATACACATTGTACACACATTATAATTTTCATTGCTAATTTACCTAAATTAGTACTCAAAATTCATTCAGTCCAATTAATTTAATAATTTATACGCAATGAGATAATCAAAAGGAACTTCCAAAAATATTTGAATTCTGAGTAAGTTAAAAAGTATTAATGAAAGAAGAGAAAAATAACTTAAAAACAAACATTTGATACTAACTGATGATTTCATTTGTATTATTGTCATAACCACTGCTTTTACAGAATAAATGAATTCAAAATTAAAGTCAAAATTGAAGAAAAAAACTATATACCTAAGTTGCAAAAGGTTTATACCCCTACAATATAATATTGTATTACCCATAGTAAATATCTTATTCAATAGAAAGCGTATGTCCGCACAAACAAATATCATTCCATGTTCTTACAACCATATTTTAAAACCAAAATACAGTGTTCTGAAATATCGACTTTAATTCAAGTATCTATGGACAGATGGCTCTGTATCGCTAAGTACCTTTTTTGGCGTAACACTTTTTCCCATTGGGTTGCCATTATTGATATTACTTATTAAATGGCATTACCATTGCATTCCATTTCCCCCTCACACCCCCCTGAACTAACTTTTCACTGTTTAACCATCTCATTTATCTCGGTGTCATCTCCAATTTTTACAACATTTTCAACATCTCCACTCATCAATCCCACAAAATACTTTGTGGTAATAAACACTAATTGACTCCGAAAGCGTGACGTCAAAATCGACCGGGAATTACAAAACCTGAAAGTAGGCTTCCGGTTTCTTGACTGCATCTTGAAAGAGTTTATTGTGAACGAACCGGACTGCGCCAAATTTAAATAGCTGTCATTTGTCTTATTTGAAAACTAGAAAATGTAATGGTGTTATTTTGTTACATATTCCTGTTTTATGTATTTAAAGTGAAAAAATAAATTAAAATATATGCGTAATTTGTTTTAAGAAACATTGAAGTAAATTTTAATAAATTTCAAGAAATAATGTTATTGTGGCTCTTGTCATTCTTCAGCGAGGACGAAATGATTTTCCTCTGATTCTATAGTTATAGACCTAGCTATTGTTTAAAGGATTGGTATTCTGCACCTGATCACTTATTTATTCTGTCCCTTCTTACTTTCAATTCGGTTCGTAGTGTTTTAGTCGTGCTTGTTATCTCATCTGGTACGATTTTGAACTTTTGCAAATTACAGTGGCACAAAAATAAGAACAAGTGATTCGTTTTTCTTAAATGATAAGTTTTTTTGTGGATGAAAAGAGACTTATTGTTCGTGGTGAAAATGCAGTGGATTGAAACTATGTTCATTTGGTCTGTGATGTCCATTGTCCAAGAAATAGTTTATGTGTTTATGACGCAGACCTTAATATTATAAAAGGAAAAGTAATTCATTTATAAATTAGACATAACAATATATTACCTTTTTTAATTTTCGTTGGCTGTTACGATCTCTCGCTACAGTTACTAATTTTGTTTATTTTATTTTTGCATCCCCTACATACCCTATAAATTTGTAACACGTATTCATTAACACTCTTTATATTATTTATACGTATGTGACAAATATATTTTTTTATATGATAATCTACTTTTCAAATTTTTCTTACCTACTTCTTTTATTTTCCATGTCCAATATTTGTCATATGCATTATTCATTTTATTAATTGATTATATTGCAAAATATTGTTATAAAATTAGCTTTATAAGAAACAATTTTTAATGCTAACAAAGTTTAATTTCACTTTACAGATTACAGCTTTGATGACAGCTATTTAAATTTGGCGCTAGTACGGTTCGTTCACAACAAACTCTTTCAAGATGCAGTTAAGAAACCGGAAGCCTACTTTCAGGTTTTGTAACTCCCGGTCGATTTTGACGTCATCACTTTCGGAGTCAATTAAATTCATTAAACTTGTTTCTTGCTGCTAATCTAGTAGCATATAACATAAAACATAGAATCAGATTTTTTTATGCCAAAATTTATGAATTTATTCTTTTGTTAAATCGAGTAAATTTAATTTATAGTGCTGGTAATATTAAAGCATCCCATAAAATTGTACAAGACAAATAATACGTAAAAATGTTTTATTGTGCCATGTTAAATTGCTATTGTACTTATTTGAAAAGCTAAAAATTACATTTCTTAACATAAGTTCTAATTTAAAAAAATGCAAGTTTATGCGTAACTTGAATAATGTAAAAGCAAAAAAAGTTTTTTGTCTTCAAAAAATAAACATTTTTAAAATAGTTAGATACATAATGATTCATAATTTAATAGTTATAGGTAGATAAATATATTATTAAAATAATTGTCTTACCCATTTTTGCAGCGTAGAAGAAACCGACAGCAGAACTGACAAGGTAATTTGCACACAAACTAAACTTCTCTGAACAACAGGAGAACAAGATATGAAGGAACCACAGAACAAGAACAAGTCACTATCATGTCACTATCTGTTCTCCGCTCCGTTCTTCACAGTTGCGCAGTGTCGCCAACTTTTTCAGGAAATGAACAATAAATGTTCGTCAGTGTTGCTCTCAAGTCCGAAACTAACTTCGGATGAGTACTGAAATCAGTGTTGCCAGTGTAGTGATTTAAGCCGAAAATTTAATGAGTCCCATACTATATTACAACGACGAAATATAACTAGACAAAATATTTCCTATTCCTCTTCACTGAATGTTTTGATTTCGGCTGGCCAGAAAGAGACAGAGATATGTTTTATCTAGTTCGTGAATTTCTCACTAGAGACCACTTGAATATATCAGTGTAATTTGACATTTGCGGTTTTGTTTTTGAGTGAAACGTTGGTTTTCATGTAATACCAAAGCTTATAACTAATTAAATAAACAAAACATATTGGATATTTTTATAAATTAATTTTACGCTTAAATTTATTTGGCAACACGGACAAGGTACACAAACTGTAATCTTGGCAACCTTGTTGGAGTGGACCATACAAGCAAATGTAAAAGCCCGCGTCTCATATGCAAAATGGATGCGTTTTTATAAGTTTTTTACAAATTTACAGATCTGTAAAAGTTACATATTTGACCTGTAATCGAAATATATGTATAACTTGATGTATATTTTAAAAAACTTTCTATTCTAAAATGTCAATGATATTGCACCTCTAGTGAGAAATGCTCGAACTAGATAAATCATATCTCTATCTCTGTCTGGCCAGCCGAAATCAAAACAATATACCTACTAAACTATATACCGCTGAACCCCTATCTATCGTATAAGCAGAAAGTGTCCGGGAGATTAATATCACAGATTACCTATACTATCGTAACCAGATGCGACACTCTCTGTCGGTACCTTTGAAGTTAGTGTCTCCAAAAAATTTTATTGGCGGCCATGTTTTTAATAAAATAATTTACTACCTCAAAATCCTAGAAATATGAGGACGCTACAGCTTGGCTTGTAGCCGAGTTGGTTAGAACGAGGGTTAGAGCAAACACTGAATCTACATATGTGAGGTCGCGAGTTCAAATCCGTATAAAGAACTTTCTATTTTTCAATTTCAATGTTCTTGTTTTTTCATATCATATTACTAATATAAAAACAAAGAATTAAATAATACAATACCTATTATTTATAATAATATGTAAAAATCAACTGCTACACTATACATTAACAACATAAAAAAACTAAGAATCAATTAAGCCATTTCTTATTATTTGTTATAATAATAATTATTTTTTTTTTATTGTATTAAAGTTCTTGTTTATAAACTTTCCTGTCAAGGATGGGTAAATTCAATTACTTTAATTTACTTTACAATATTTTTAATGATATTAAATTTTATGGCTACAATTTCATAATTTTGAAAAAAGTGTTCCATTTTATTTTCACGGCACTGACTTTTATATTTCATATTTATTTTGCAAACTATAATGGCAAACTAAGAACACGCCATTTTATTAACGAAATATGGCATGCGCAAACAACCTACGCAGTTGAAAATTTGCCCCAACGAAATCGCCGAGTGTCGCATCCGTATACGGTAGTATAGATAAACTGTGTTAATATCTCCATCCTTTTCTAGCGTTTGGACCAGTGACCTCTATATGGACCGGCGACTCCTATCTCTTTACAACGGCGCGAGCTGTATCCATTCAACTGTCATGGTGGGGTGGCTATCTCTTTCTAACAGTGAGAAGTACGCATGCGTCAGCTAGTACCAGTACGACGAATTAACGATGAACATGAAGAAAAAAGCTTAAATACATTTTCGCATACCTGCTTGGTCCAACTATACAAGAAAGTTAGAGAGAGATAGATACCCCACCAGTCAGGCGGGTGGTATTCTCGGTGGATACACGCAAGTTATTCAAGCCGCCGGTCCATTTTGTATATAGAGGTCACTGGTTTGGACACACGTCTACAAGCGCATGCGCACACAGGCGGTAGGCGTGATGAATATACCTATTAAACTATATACTGCTGAAAAGCACACAGGAAATGTCAGGAACATTATGTATATCTGCACTCTTCTGGTTTGGACACCATCCCTTGCGCGCATGCGCCAACTGCATCTAATTCAGTGATTCTATTGGTCAAGAAGTTTTTAGTTTCAGAGAAAGGGAAATGAATAGCTTGCGGACACTCATGTGACGAAGCGAATTAGCCAATCAGAAGCTGGGGAAAAACTGTCACATCGAAGGTCAGAGGGCTGGGGCAGCTTTCCAAATTCAAGAGTACCGTAATTTGAGAGTGTAGTGTGTTTTGGAGAATGAGTTTTGTTGGAGTAAAAAATTGAGATTAAATTTTAAAAAATTAACAAAACTACTTATAATTACAACAATAATGTCAAGCCCCCTCTGAGAGTAAGGTTATTAATTTTGGAACGATTTTCAGTAATTTCGTACTCCGTAGTAGAGTTTTGGAACGCAACCCTGAAGTTTGTTTTGGTAGCGTGGTTCAGAGGCTATGAGTTTTGTTTTCATTGTTTGGCAGTTTTCATATTGAAGTTTTTAGTGCGTATTGAGTTATTTTATATTTTTTTGACAAACTATGAAAACAAAACGCATAATACGCTATAAACCAAAACAAACTTCAGCTCCGCGTCCTTCAATCTAACAGTTTCGCCTAAGCTTCTGATTGGCTAATTAGCGTCGTCATGTGAGTGTCCGCAAGCTATTGAAGGGAATGCTTCTTCCACATGATTAGGTGTTTATGAATTTTGTGTATATTTATCTTATCATTTCTCATTGTAATCACTTGAATATTAATATGAAGGCATATATGCATAATATTATACAGGACTAAAGCTATAATATTAGACATTTGAAATAAATTGTTAAATATTATGAATAAATATTTTTTTACACGCGACTAAGTATGAAAAATTTCAATTACGGCATTCCATTTTCTTCCCCAAAAACAGAACTTTAACTATGCAGATATTCAAATAACCGATTTTCCTAATCTTTTATTGGTGTTCCCTATTGTTTTTCTCCAAATGGAATTTTAATCTTTTACTTTTATACAGAAATTCATTTTTCTAATCTTATGCAGGTATCCCCTAATCTTTTTCTTCAATTATAAAATTTGAACCCTACAAATATTCAAATATAATATCTTGCTAATCTTTAACAGTTGTTCCCTATTATCTTTCTCCAAATTTTGCAAATGGAATTTTAACTTTTTATCCTTTTATGCTGAAATTCGTTTTCTTAATCTTCTGCAGGTGTTCTCTTTCTTTTGAGAAAAATTAGAATGTCGTGTATTAATTTATTTCATTATTAAATAATCTAATATAAAAATTTATAATAATATTTTTGAAATGTCATTTGAATCATGTGCAAGATTTTCAAACAGCGCGAAGACGCCTACCGCCTGTGCGCGCATGCGCTTGTAGACGTTTGTCCAAACGCTAGAAAAGGATGGAGATATTAATCTCCCGGACACTTTCCGTTTGTACGAGAGATAGAGGTTCAGCGGTATATAGTTTAGTAGGTATATTGCGTGATGGTAGGCATTTTCGCGCTGCTTGAAAATCTTATATATGATTCATATGACAGTTCAATTATAATTATAAATTTTTATATTACATTATTTATTTAATTATGAAATAAATTAATACAGGACATTCTGATTTTTCTCAAAAGAAAAAGAACACCTGCAGAAGATTAAGAAAACGATTTTCAGTATAAAAGGATAAAATTCCATTTGCAAAATTTGGAGAAAGATAATAGGGAACAACTGTTAAAGATTATGAAGATATTTTTATTTGAATATATGTAGGGTTCAAATTTTATAATTGAAGAAAAAGATTAGGGGTTACCTGCATAAGATTAGAAAAATGAATTTCTGTATAAAAGTAAAAGATTAAAATTTCATTTGGAGAAAGACAATAGGATACACCAATAAAAGATTAGGAAAATCCGTTATTTGAATATATGTTAAAGTTCTGTTTTTGGGGAAGAAAATGGAATGCCGTAATTGAAATTTTTCATACTTAGTCGCGTGTAAAAAAATATTTATTCATAATATTTAACAATTTATTTGAAATGTTTAATATTATAGCTTTATTCCTATATAATATCATGCATATATGCCTTCATATTAACATTTAAGTGAGTACAATGAGATGTAATATAGAAATGATAAGATAAACATACACAAAATTCATAAACACCTAATCATGTGGAAGGAGCATTCCCTCCAATTCATTTCCCTTTCTCTGAAACTTCAAACTTCTTGACAAATAGAATATCTGAATCAAGTACAGTTGGCGCATGCGCGCAAGGGATGGAGTCCAAACCAGAAGAGTGCAGATATACATAATGTTCCGGACATTTCCTGTGTGCCTTTCAGCAGTATATAGTTAACAGGTATAATATTAAAACAAATGAAACTATGTTTTGTCGTTGCTATATTAAATAAATATGGCGCCATTATTTAAAATTTCTTATGGCCGGTTGTACCAACGTAACTTAAATATTAGACTCCGCTTAAATAAATATTACATCGAAATGAAATGTCTAATGAATTATAATATATTGTTGTTAAAATTACGATTTGAATTTTTTTGTTTAAGCCTAGCTTAAAATTTATATCTTGTAAGTGCAACTGGGCGTCAATAGCATTTGTTTCTTGACTTATTTTTCAGATGAACGAAATATACACAAAATAAATAATTTAAATTCGTGAAAAGAAACTTTGTTAATACTAAACTTTTTTATCTGTAAAATGGTACAATACCTTAATATTAAAAATCTGTTGTGGCCAGCACAAGACCTCTCGCCATTTCCATATTAGGCTATATAAGTATTGTAATGCACTTTCCTATCGAACCGTAGTTTTATAACAAAATATTACAGAACTTTACCCAAATAGTGTTTTTTATTGTATTTAACATGTCTTCTGCACACATATAATTCTAATTATATATATTTTTCATTGTATGAGGAAGTTTCTAAATTTCAGAGATTGTTCCAATTCATTAACCAGATTGGCGGTATTTCTGATGGATATATGCATTTTACCACAATTTTACCTATAATTTCAAATATTTAATTAATAAAACAATAAGAAAAATTAAATATACTTCCCAGAAAAAGCTATCAGAATGTCACTAAAACTGTTGATATTTGACAATGACATGGTTTCCTTAGTGCCTTAGCCTCTGCGATTAGTGTACTCTATAAATTATAGTGTCTTTATCTCTAAATCTATGCAAGATATAATAAAAATTTTAAGTGTATTAGATGGAGAATTTTATGTTCTTCAATATTTAAAAAAACTCCCAAAAAATTATATTTAGAAGAATTTTTCTAAGAAACTACTACTTCCGGTTGTTCAATTGTTACCAAAACCTTTTTAGCTCTTCCCAGGAATGTCAGATTGAGGAAACTGCAGTTAAATATTTTTTAAGTCTTATAGTTTTTGAGGAATCGTGTCTACAACATCCAGACATACATACACACATACACACATCCACACACACACACACACACACACAGACATCATTTTAAAAATGTTATAATTGGATTCTAGGGACCTTAAATCGTGCTTATTCAATAAAATTGCGATATTTTAGCATGAATCCAATACCTCTCTTAGCGAGAGGTAAAAATTAAAGTCGACATCAAAAATATGGTTGATTTTACTTGATAACTATCCGCTGACAGACGATTTCTTTCTCTTTTGTGAACTATAATTTAGTTATGCCTCAAATACAGGGTGATTTAAAACAGGGACAAATAGCTATTTTCTTACTATTGATTTGAAACCTACATATACAGGTATATCAAAATAGTGCATTTTATTCGTGTATATGAAAAGTTACATAAAAAAGCGATAAAGATATTTTGTAATGCATAAAGGGGGACACATTTTGGAATAACCACTATTATTTTAAAACCAGTGGTACTCAAGTTATGGATCAATGTTCTATTTTTTTAAATGGCATTACATATTCTTTATTAACTCGTTAAATAGATGATTTTCTTCTGAATTCAACTATTTAATATCATACTCTTACATTGCTAAAAATTTTATAAAAATTAATTCAAAATTAGAATTTTATTTCTATTTTATTTTTTTTTAAGTATGCTAAGCAAACATTCAATCATTAAAACAAAAGAATATTAACCGTCGCACATTATTAAATTAAGGTAATTTTCATTACCTTTTTTTTTTCTTTTATAGTCTCTCAACAGGATTACATCCCAATGACTGAGTAGATTCACATACAAAAATATATGCCTTTATTTGTGGGATTCAAACCCAGAACCCCGACCGTACTAATAACTAAGAGGCCATCGGAGCATAAAAATAATTTAATAATCGGAGCAGATTTAACAAATACTTAGATTATTATATTTATTGATATGAGACCTACATATCAAAATGTATTTTAAGCATGCAATTTATTTGCAAAAATTTATCCTATCGTAATTAAAGACGACCAAATAATAATAATCACTCGAAATAAAAAATAACGAATTTTGGAACATTTTGAAGAACTAATGTAATAATTTGTATAAATGATATAAGACAATGACAGATAATTTTCTTTTCTTTTAATATTTAAATGTTTGCTTAGCCTACTCAAAATTTTTGAAATAGAAATGAAATACTAACTTTGAATTGATTTTTATCAAAATTTTCGCAATGTAAGAGTATATTATTTAATTGTTAATAAGAAACATATAATGCCATTTAAAAAAAATCTGTTGTGGCCAGCACAAAACCTTCCGTCAATTCGATGTATTTTGTACATATCCCATACCAAAAGTTCCTTGAAAAAGATTCTGTATATCCTGTAAAATTGTAACACGAACACACTATTTTGTTCAAATTCTATACCGAAAGTTCCTTTCCCTATTTTATTAGGGGTCGCTGTTTCTTACTCTTCTATTTTACTCATTCCTGTCCAACGCATCTTCTTCCCACAATTCTTCCTCTCTCAAGTCTTCTGCTACACAGTCCTTCCATCTTCTCTTTGGCCTTTCTCGTACTTCCGGTATTGAAAATTCCAATCTTGAGGCGAGGCTGCAACTGCAAGTCACTTGCGAGGGACACTCTATCACATTCACATATAACTTTCTGACTCTACTTTCAACTTTGGTTTTGCATTTGACACTGACATCTGTCAATTATTTTTTTTTTTAATATTTCTGATGTTTCCATAATTTTAACAAAGCTGACTAATTTTTGAAAGTTAATCCCTCTTAATGTCTCTATAACTCTATATCTATTGAAAATGAAGGAAAATGTATAATCAAACCGTGTAGAGAATAAGATTTTCTTTCATATTGATAATCACAAAATGTCGAAAAATGATATTTAACTGCGTTTTTTCAAGAAAAACTGTTAAAAACTTCAAATAAGGGTACTTCCGGTAGATCAATCATAACCAAAATCTAATCAACTCTTCATATGGATGTACAGAAGAGGAATACGAAAGAATTATAATTTTTAGAATTGTAGTATTGGAGTTATCGTCGGAGAAAAATTTGTCACACACGGACACACATACACACACACGCACACACACACGGACACACACACACACACATACATACAGACATCATCTTAAAAATAGTAAATTCGTATTGTAGGGACCCTAAAACGTGCTTATTCATTAAAAACTCACCACCGAATTTTTTGACCAAAGACAATACCTTCCTTACCTAAAGGTGACGGAAGGTAAAAATATAACATTGATCCATAAGTTGAGTACCACTGGTTTTAAAATAATAGTGATTATGCCAAAATGTGTCCCCCTCTATGCCTTACAAAATAACTTAATCACATTTTTGTGTAACTTTGCACATACATGAATAAAATGCTTTGTTCCATTAACTTGATACAGCCTGTATGTAGTTTAAGGCAAATAATAGACATTCATACAGAAGCGACATTCCCTGTCGGCACCATAGTTCTTGAGATTTGATGTTTATGACCTTGAACTTTAAATTTGTTGGCAAATTTACGCGTGAAATTTAAATTGTTTTAAATGGTAAAAGAAAAATTAGAACACAAAAGTACTAAAATTTTAATTTTATTAATGAATTAAAAAGAAATCAGATAAACATATAATTATATTTTTATTAAACAAATACGTGAATTTTACAAAGTCAATACAATGCCGAATTTTCTATATCTTTGATGTGGGAAACACAAACGTCAGACTCAATGTTTATGTCCCAAATATTCTTCTCCATCAAATCTTCTCTTCCTCAGGCCTTCAGCCACATTTTACACCTATATTTGTTAAATGAATATACATTTTGCATGATATGGAAAGTCGTTTTGCATTACTTACATTTCTGTATCTTTCGGAAACGAAAAAAACTTACATTTCACTTTCTCCATTTACTTATACAGTTTTTATATGAACAAACAAGTCCTCCCGATTCTATCCTCTTCGTTTTTTCCATTTTATTAGAAATTAACACCACTTCTAAAATTCACAAACAGTTCACAAAATGACATATGTCAAAAGTGAGAAGACGTGTTTGGTTTGCTTGAATTAGCCATAACCCTAAAATACATGGGCGTGACAAGCTGAGACAACAGTTTCTTCAGAATATGTGAAATATAATGATTTTCTTTATGATAACGATTTTTCCTATCGTTTGTTGAAAAAATAACAATTTTGTTCGCATCAGAAATCAATTTGTGTTTCTCAATATACTTGTATTATTGACCCCTAACAGAAAATTTTCTCGTCGAGATAATGAAAAGAAGAAAGAATCGTAAGATACGAAGATATGCCGAAAGTACAAAGTTGCGCGCAATAGTGAATGTCACATTTTGATGTGAAATGTTCCGCTGGAACGGTATATGTATGTAGGATGGCACTAGAAATAACTTTTTTATTTTTAATTACTTTTTAATTTGCTTGTTGTAAACTTGGTTTAGGGGCTTACAAATCATATTATTTGGTAACGCTTTCGGTTTAATCGGAAGTGACATTAATTTTCATTTTTCGAAAAGGAGACAACCTATATATTTTTATAAATTTGCAATTTACAGCAAATTACAAATTCAATGATATGCTTGAAATACAATTTTGTTAAAGAATTAAGTTACAAATTCGTAAAAGAAAATTATGAATAATTAACCTGCTATAAGCCATGATATCAGGCTTGATATAAGATGATATCAGTGGCGGCTCGTAAGAATTTATAGTAGGAGGGCTGCAGCCAGGTATTTAGAAAGAAATAGCGCCGCAGGCGCTTTTTTTTTCTTTCAAGGTCAAATGCCTTATAATTGAAAGTTACTTTCTTTGAAGGGATGTGCAAATGCATATTTTTCCCTTTCATGTACAGAAATAAATTGTTAGATCACTACTCGGGTTGTTGCGCGATTTTTTAAACTGTCATCTAATTTTCCAGCAAATTCTAATACCTAATCCTCTAAAAATTGAATGTTCGGTTTCGTCATGTCCTCGCATGGGAAGTTCAAATTTACCACAAAACACGATACAATCTATTATTTTAGATAAAATATCACGATTTTTTTCTCGTTTTCATGATGTTTATTTATTTCTCGCCTATAAGCTTCACTTAGTTGCGTTTTAATATTAACTGTTCATAACATGCCAAGATTGCACACACTTTTTAAATGTTCAGCACATTTCTCATGTTTTTTTAATTTTTTCATTTAAATATTTTAAATCTGCTACTCCTGTTTTTATTCACAATGAATCACCGCCAAACAAAAATGGAAAGCAAAAGAAAGCGTTTTTCTCTGTACATCCAGTTAGCTAAATATTTTTGTTATATACATTAGAGTTAAATTTTCGCACACAATTCTGTGCTCTACTTATTGAGGAATGAGAAATATTTAAATCTGGTGTAAGACGACTTAAATTTTTAATTTCAAGTTTTTCCTGTAGTCCCAATTGAGAAAATTTTATGTTTTGCAAATATTTAACAGTGTTCTTCTCAGCGTTCATTTTTTTGATGATTAATACTTCAAAGCTAGTATTAAAAAGAAAGAAACTCACAATAATGATAACTTTAACATTACACTTTATGTATGTGTAGTAGAAGCGTACTAAAGCGCAGACCGCCTACAGTACAGATCAGTAAAACTCTATACGTAACGTAGCTTGGGCTGGAATCGTAGCAGCCCAAACTGCACGAGAATCACTCATAACCCCCACCACTTTATCCTCACTAGATAGCCCTCTCTACATGAATTTTGCTGTTCGCTGCGAGCTAACTGAATCCAGCCCGGACGTTTAATATACTAGCCCGCATAGCACACCGACTTATTGAAAAATACAATTATTGTTTAAAAATAAATTACTATTGAGTAATATTTTATTACAAACCAAAAATAGTTGTTTTTAAATATTATATAAATATTTAAGAGCGATAATAAAATTGTAGCCTTCTTTTTATACTGGAGGGGCTGCAGCCCTTATGGACGAGCCGCCCCTGGATGATATTGAGTAATATTTAAGTTAATTGTTTAAATAGTTAGTTAGATTCTATATTTTGTCACACAAAATTTTCAATTTATCACAGCCTACCTCATTATGTTGGAATAGGTATTCAGAATTAAATAATACATCAGGTAAATGTCAAAATATATCGTCAAACAAATTCAAATTAGACACAAATTTAATGGCAAACCGTAATATATTGAAATTTTTATGAAAAGCTAAAGCTAATTTAAAATAAAAATAGCTTCCAGCAAAACCGGAAGTAATATTTCGAATCTTTTCTTACCAAAAAGTGGCATTTAAGTTCGCACGCAACTTCATAATTTTAACTATACGAGCCCTGCGTCTAAAGAATTGGCCTACATCTACAGGCTTGGGCAAAAAGAACTGACGGTTTATATAACGTCGCAAAAATGATACTGTCTTTCAGTTCTTACAATGTTCGGAGGTTTGTGTTCGTATTATGTATCTATTACTTATTAAATGCTTGAGGTGAAAAAATCGCATATGGACAAATCAGGGGACTGAGGAGGCCAATAAATGTCACAAAACCAGGAAATGAGGCGATCGGGAATAACGTTCATTGATGCTGTGGCTGTCGTTCTATCCTGCTAAAACCACACACGTCGGATAGGAACACGGATTCTTTGTATTAGGCAAAAAAAGTATATCATCTCTATATACCGCTCCGAGTTCACGGTGACAACAATCCCATTATCGTCGTTAAGAGCCTTGACTTGCCTTCAAAGACCATGTACGGTTTTGCAAGTGTAAAGGGGGAAGATGTTCAGTAGGAGGGACCCTCGGAGGGACCCTTGCAGTAAGCCACGCCCAAATCCAAGCCAGACACCCGTAGCAGGTAGTCACAGGCCACGCGCCACAGTGCAGTTTGCATTTTACGTGCAACAATTGAGGCAATAGTTGTTATACGTATCTTGTTCCTGTATGTGTATATGTACAATTGCGGCCAAAAAAATGGAAACACCTATTTTTTATTTTTGTAATTCTGTTTTTGCCAAGATATTCAAACATAGGCGTCGTAAATTTTCTGTAATTATTTACATAAATGCCAATGTCACAGTCAATGAAAATAATTTGAAAGCACTAAAATGCCTCGACAATTTTATGAAAACGAAAAGACGAGAGCTATTTCAACTGTGATAGAAAAAAATTGTGCCCCCATAAAATATTAATTCTTTGTTTTTGTTTTTTTGGTTTATAATTTTGTGTTTTCCATTATATTTTATTTTTGATATAAGTAATACACGTTTCTCTTTTCCTGTTTTGATTAAATTATTTAGGTAATTAGTAAAATAAAAATTAAGTAAATAAAAACAGTTTTATGTTTTTTTTAATGAAACGCCACTGCTTGTGTGACATTATTTGTTGTCATTTTGACATGGAAGTCAAATTACAATGTTAAAAATTCATAAAAACAGCTAACTAGATAAACGTAGGTGTTTCCATTTTTTTGGCCGCAATTGTACCTATTTTGTTGAACTTTTAAAATAATTTAGTAGTGAAAAATTTTAAAATATAAATACCAAAATAACAATGATTTTCTATTTATTAAACTGAAGACAAATTAACAATATTATAGTTATGTAGGAAATTATTAAAAAGAAAACTAAGCAAATGGAAAATTTTAAATTTATTTATCTGACTAAAAACTTTCATATTTTAATATACACTCTTAATCGAATATTACGAAAATACGCAAAAATATTTATTTTAAAAGTAGAGCTTTTGGGATTTTTGGCCAGATTTTAAAATAAAATATGAGTTATTTCCCAGCTTTCTCCCAAGAAAATAAAAGTCTTTCTTGAAAATTTTGTTAGAATGATCACAGAATTTTGTCATCTTATAAAAAAATATGAATGTAAGCCCAACACACAAACATTTAAGTTTATGATTCTTCCTGGAGCAGTCAAGAGTTGACATTGCTGTACAATCCAAATGTCAACCATTTAAGTTTTCACTTCGGACAATCTGAGGCACACACAATTTTTATATTTATTCGGACTTTATATCTAGATATTTCATGTACATTAAATTTATTTTTTATGTATTTTATGCATTTGTAAGTGCATTTCATCACTTTTCATTTCATACATAGTCAATGTTGATGTAAACTGTGTAGTTTCCGCGTAAATTAGGTGTACCGAGTTGTGAATAACATTTTTCGCACTTTTTTGATTTTTTGACCTATTTTCGGCGCGCTTTAGCGACTGAACGGTTGGTCGTAGAAAAAAACTTTTTATATGACAAATGTAGGAAATTTTGTTTGCTTTAATTTTGTATAGAATGATCTTTTCGGAAAAAAGCATAGTTTCCGAGTTATATGCAAAAAAAACTGCCAAAATTGACACGTTTTTTGCCAAAAAAAAATATGTTTCTGGGAAAAATCGGAATTGGCAAACCTGAGACTCGTGTTCAGCTACCCAAAAAACATAAAGGTACCAAATATCACGAATACTGAGAAACTTTCCCCTATTTTTACTAAATGCCCCGAATATTTTATTTGAAGCTCATAGCAGTTTTTAATGAAAACCTATAGTAAAACATAAACCAAAATTTTTGTATTTTCGTATTTAAGACATCAGATTTCGGCTAAAATTGATTAACTGAAAGTGTTATTTCACTTGCTCTGAACAGAATTTCGTGAAAAATATATAACGATATAATCTAAAACTTTTCAAATTTGAATTTAAGATTTTTTGTATTAATGAGAATGACATATTTTATTCTATTGATAAACCGGAAGTGGTACTTTACTGGAAGCTCTAAATAAATTTCCTGAAAAAATATATTAAAATATGTTCTAAGGATTCTCAAATTTGGTATTTAAAACTCGTATATTATTTGAAACAACATATTAGAATTAAATTGTAAATGATAAACAGGTAGTACTTAATTTGAGGCTCTTAGATTTACATTACAATTTTAAACATAGAATTGACGAGAGGTCATGTGCTGGTCACATCAATACACATACACAACAAACACAAAATTTCAAATTGTTCTCGAGCATGAGCTTCGTTCCGTTCCTAGGGTTGCCGTCCCCTCACGATAACAATCTTGGTGGGGCGGAGTTGCTTGCAGGTGAAGCTTGACTTGCAGCTAGTGACATCTCGCGAGTAATTTTCGAAGTAAATATTACATTTCTAATATTACTGTTTATAACAAAACGCGTAGGAAATATGTATATATATATTTATATTTATCTTTTACTTAGTGTATTATCTAAGGAGATAAGTTGATTATTTTTTAAAATTACTTACTTATGAAGTTTAAAATTGAGTAAAGAAAATTGCATATTTTCGCTTACTTATTTATTAATTATTTAATTAAGTTAAGGGAATTTGTACAATATGGCAACATACCACCATAACCCTATTGCTATTCTTAGTGTTAAAAAAGTTTCAGATGTATATTCCAGATATTTTAGGAGCAACAGTTATAATTGTTAGGTAGAGTTTTTGACGGGCCGCGGTAGCAAGTCAAGCCCCTTAAAAAAATACAGGCCGATTACGACAGTTTTGCTCACAGCGTTCCAAACTGTTACTTTAAGGCTGTGCAGCGGTCTTTCGTGCAGTTCTATCAGAAGCTATTCGCGTAGAAGTCGCCCAAATTAACAGAGCGATGTTGGAAAGAGTGTTTGCAAACTTCGTAGAACGCCTCCAGACTCCAGACATGCATTAATGATAACGGATACCACATGCAAAAAGTTGTTTTCCACACTTGATTTTGTTAAATGCTATGTCATTACGAACTCAAATTTGTCAATAAATTTTTTCTTAAGCAAAAAGTATTAATTTTGTGACATTTTCAAAAAGTCCATTCTTTCTGCCCAAACCTGTATTATAATTGTTCCTATAAAAGGAAATTATTTACACTTTTTCAATTATTAATCTAAAACTTACTTTTGTGTTATTAGAAGTAATTTATTACTTAATAAAGTGCGTTATCTGCATTAATAAATGTATAGTTGCTTTGTAAAGAAAAGGGATATAGGCCAATTCTTTTGACGCAGGGCTCGTAAGTCTAAAATTAATAATAAAGAAAATAACTATATGTCCCTATTTTTTAACCTTCCTAAGGCCAGATGGGGTATTTTTGTAACCCTATGACAGTTTTTTTTAATAGCTTTTCAATTCCAGGATTTATAATATTATCCTTTTAGGAATGCCAAAAAGACACTTTTACGAGTTCAATTCATAACGTTGTCTAAATTAAAAAATCTGATGTGGCCAACACAAAACCTCCCGCTATTTAATTTTTGTTAATTTAAATACATACTTACGTATTTAGTAATGATTCAAACTATATTATGTTCCATTGATTATAACTATTGCTTTATTTACGATTTTCTTTATTATTTAATATGTTACTATTATTAGTTTGAATTTGAAGTGATTAGTTTTTTGACAATGACGTTTACCTGTCAGTTACATTCATTTGAAAAATAAACTGCGTAACAAAGGAATTGTGTTTATCTTAGGCTTCGGGATTAAAAAAAAGAAAAATGATTTTTAAATTTATCAGTAAAATATATAGAAAAAGTATTAATGTATACCTGTACAAAATTCAATAATCTATAATTTTCTAATGACGTTAAATGCGAAAAAATGGCATTTAATGGTATTTTTTGAAGAAAAACCATTATGAGCTTCAAGTAAAGTACCATTTCCGTTTATCCGATTTACACCAAAATCTAATGGCTTCTATTCCTATTAGATTAGGGTAGAAATACAAGGTTTCAGAATTTTCTGAATTATAGTATTTGAGTTAGAGTGCAAACAAAATTCGTACACATACACACACACACACACACACACACACACACAAACATCATCGTGAAAATGTTAAAATTGGATTCTAGGGACCTTAAAAAACGTGGTCATTTACTAAAATCTCGATATGTGATTTTTAGCACGATCCCTATACCTCCCTTACCAAGGGTAGCGGGAGGTAAAAATCTTGATTTATTTACAGTTAACAATTGAATTTGTTTTACATTTTTGATCTAATACATCATTATGGCATTACTGGGTGTGCCAATTTGATTTGACACTGATGACATATTTGTACAGTGCGTGCGTGTACCAGACGTCACCTCACGGGCACCCATTACTGGCGTAGAGAGTGCACCACAGGGATCACTTTTGTGCCATTTAATATTTGAAATATTTCTTTTGGCGTCAGTCGGGATCGAATCCGTTTCCTCAGAATCGCGGCCACGAGACCCCAAGATCTGATTATTTTTATTTGAATGTTTGAAACTGTTGAATGCTTACTTTATAAACTACATAAACAAATAGATATTTACATACCAAGTGAGCTAACGTAATGTTTATTCATGAGAAGTTAATATCTTCGAGTGAATAAACATTCTTAGCTCACGTAGTTTGTACAATATTTTATTCAATTTTGACGAAATAATAATAAAAACCATTATAATATTTAATTTTAACAAAATAAAAAACTGATCAGTTAATAGGCTGAGCATGACAATCGTCGCTGATAGACGTCAAGTCATCTATTTAAAATGCACTACTTTTTATGTTTGCGTCACGGTCACTCACGCTAAGGATTTTATTTTGGCATTCACGAACGATCACGTAATTTGAGACATGTTTAGCAAAATCAGATCTATTTGAATATACAATTTGGGTTATCTAGAAAATATATTTAAATACTATTGATTACATAGTAAAATATTGAAATTAAAAATAGTTTTTTTGGCTAAAAAAGAAGATAAAACGTATTACTCACGCCTGATTAAATTTCAATCTCGCACGTCACTTACGGTATATTTTTAGTCACTCACTCTCACGTCCAATCACGGCGCAAGATTTAAAATATATTCACGTTCACACGAGTCACGTCGTGACCCATCGTGACTACAAAATTCACGGCCCGCTCCCAGCTCTACTATGAAGGTAATAATGACAGTTTAAAACGTCAAAATTGAATAAAAATATTTTTTTCACTACTAGCCTAGGAACCCACTATTATTTACCTTTATTTGACATGAGAAATTGTTTTTCACTACCGCTTGCCTGTAACCATGGTAACCTAGGTCAAAGGTCAATAATAATTTATTATTAACCTAGGTCTATAATACAAACTGTCACTATTCAATCAAACTGAAGCCTCGAAATCCGAATATTATTAACTCATTAAACTCAAGAAAGGTGTTAAGTATATCATTTAAATTTATCGCTTAATTTTAAATTGACCTACGCTGCCGCCTCGCCTGGCTCTGTGCTGTTTTGGTGAACATGTGAAACGTGTAGATGTAGAAATGAATAAATCACTATTTTTTGTATTTGTAGGTAAATACATTTCAATAGATTTATTTAAAAATAATAATAAACTAATAAGGCTGCTGACTGTAACAGCACAAAGTGTTTTTATTAAATAATTAAGTCAAATACAAATCAAGGCCCATAAGTGAGGTTATCAAACCAGCGAAATGAGCGAAACGTCAGATAAAAACAAATGCAGCCTACTTTGTTTTTGTGAATATTAACAAATAAGTAACGTAATTATTCATGTCAAAATGATTGTTATTATCAATAAACAAATCTGATGTGGTCAGCACATGACCTCCCGCCAATTCCATGTTTAAAATAGCAATGAGCTTTAAGTAAAGTTTCACTTCCGATTGATCGTTTGTAAACAAAATCTACTTTGTTGTTCCCATAAATAGAACGGTTTGTAATACGAAATTTTGGATTCTGTTAAAGCTTCAAATTAAGTACTACATCCGGTTTATCATATATAGTCAAAATCTAATATGTTGTTTCAAATTATATAAGAGTATTAAATACCAACTTTGCGAAGTTTTGGATCATTAATATATTTTAAGGAAAAATCGTCACACACATTATTGTCAAAATCATCACCAACTTCCTTATGCTCTAAAACGCAATCTGTGTAAATTCTTCGCCGTATCTTATCCATTTCGTAAATGTGTAGTTGCAAACTATTATTTGACACTTTGAAATCACGATCTTATTGAGAGCTGTTTGATATATAATGCCGCAAACATCAAACTTAATCGAATTATCTTGTATATCTAATATTTATGTATGATGGAAAATATATTATTTTTACAAACCTTAATTTCATTAGAATCATATTTAAACTACTAAATTCTTCTTAACACGGTTTCATTATTAATTTTAATGAAAATTTCTTCGTGACAGTGACATTTGTTTAAATGTGTCAAATTTATTATTAAAGTATTGTTTTTGTTTGACGCAGAGGCAAAGTGATGTACAAAAATAAATTATTATATAATATAATATAAAGTTACTTCAAGTTATTTACTAAATGCTATTATCGTAGAATTGAAGATTGTGCACTTTGTATTGGTAAAAGTTGCTAAAAAATTATATTCAATGATTTTTTTACAAGAAAAACTGTTAAAAGCTTGTATAAATAATACTTCCGGTTATCCGATATACACTAAAAACTAATGAGCTCTTCCCACATTAGTATAGAATGGATATACAAAATTTCAAATTTTTCTGATTGATAGTATTTGAGTAATCGTGTCCACAAGATCCACACACACACACACACACGCACACACACACACACACACACACACACATACATACATACATACCTGCAGACATCATTGTAAAAATGTTAAAATCGGATTCTAGGGACATCAAAACGTGCTTATTCACTAAAATCTCTATTACCGATTTTTAGCACGATCCCTATACCTCCCTTACCTAGGGTAGCGGGAGGTAAAAAATCAAATAGGATTTATGTGCTAGCAGTGAAAAAATAGTATATAAACCACGGTTGAGAAGATCATTATTGACTTCTCAACCTTGGCGTATAATATACTATTATTGACAAATTATATTTTTATTTTTTTATTATTTTACACAATTTAGTTTTCCCATGTTTGTCAGCATTTCTCATTATTTTAGTTAATTTATAAACTAAGGCATTTTGATTCTATATTTTAGGGTTCCATGATTTTCAACAGAAACAATATCTGCTGTTCTATTTTGAAAAATTCGTCAGTTAGTCTAATATATTAAATTTACGTTTGAGGTACAAAATTACCCCATGTGGTGAAAAATTCACCCGATCTTAATGATCCTATCCTATATAGACCATATGCGCTAAAATCATGTCTTATGAAACTGGTATTTTAATGTACTATATTAGGAAATTGCAGAAATGGGAGTCAATGAAAACAAATAGAATTATTAAATTGTAAAATATTTATTAGTAGTTCTTGTAGACCTGAAGATGCACATACACCTCAGGATTTCTGAAAAATTTATCATTTTGACAGTTTACCTTCCAGTCCCAGGTATTAATATATATTGTATCTGGTGTGTGTGTCCGTGTGTTGCCTGCGCACTCCAGTCGCACCTCGCAGCGATGCAGGTGGAGCTGCTCGTAAGGCACAGAGGCATGCACATATAGAGTAAAGTCGTGTTCTGTGTACTTGCAACAGCATACCACATGGCCTGCAGCAGTCTCCACCAGGAACCATTGCCAGTCACTAATGCGCTGGACGAGGAACTTGGAGCCGGCCGGGATCACCTTGATGCCGGAACAGGTTGTGTAATGTTGCTGTAATTGAGTGCCGGGCTGCAGGACCACTGTGCACATATAGCAGCTGGTGCGCAGCTGACAGAAATACAAGCTGTGCTTGTTCCTCTTCTTTTCGCCGATGTCCTGCAGACAGAGGAAATATTTACACTCCACTCACACCCTCCAATACCAACTAAATATTCCGAATGTTTTGTAAGAATGCGGGGTGTCCATTGTTCAAGCCTCACCATTGGAATCTCGCTTATGTTAAGAGATGCCAAGTCAGTTAAATTAAACTAAAGTTGCTCCCATTATAAAGCCATTTTACTGGTATACAGCGTGTTCATTTTAAATGGGCCACCATTGCTATCTCGAGAACTATAAGAGCTACAAAAACGGTTAAATGGGCAAACAATTTCTATTATACAAGACAAATTTAGGGAACAGAAAAAAATTTTTTTTCGACCAGTGGATCTCAAAATACGTGACTCAACATTTTTATTTTAAATGTGGATATATTTTTTTTATTTGCTTATTCGATAGAGAATTTAATTCTGAATTCAATGATATAATATTATCATATCCTTACATAACGATTTTTTTGAGTAAAATAGATATAAAGTTTTAAATTAATTTGATTAAAATATGATATTACTAAGAGTGCAATGAATGGAAAAACTGAATATGTACATGTGTTTTTTACGCATAATTAGAGTGCCATGATAGAAAGAAGTGAATAAAAGTATAATGAATGAAAAAAACTGTTATAATTTTTATTTTAATATTTAATTATAATGAAGAAATATTTACAAAAATAAAATAAACTCCTATAAATTTATAAGTACTGTTCAAAATTGCCTCCATTTTCATTTATACATAACTGTACTCTATGAAATAAACTATTTCTAACTAATCTTAATTTTCTTCCGTCAATATTGTTCAAAATATTTTCAATGCTGTTTTTTAATTGTTGTAGATTCTGATGCACAGTATCGTAGACTTTATCTTTTAAATAACCCCATAAGAAAAAGTCTAAAGGGTTTAAATCGGGTGATCTTGCAGGCCATACAATGGGTCCTTTGGTACCAATCCATTGATTTGGAAATGTTTCATTCAGGTACGCGGTTACTTGACGAGAATTATGGGCTGGTGCTCCATCCTGTTGAAAGTGTAGATTTCTAACGACATTTAATGGCAGATCATCCAATATATCATCAAGTCTGTTTCTTAAAAATTCTAAGTAACGATCTCCAGTTAGAGTACCTTCATACATGTGAAAAAATACTGTATCGTGCCAAATTGTACACCATACATTTATATTAAATTTTCTTTGAAAACTTCTTTCACGTACCATAATAGGATTCTCGGAACTCCAATAATGTTTATTTTTTACATTAAACATTCAATTATTGGAAAAATTTGCTTCATCCGTAAAAATAACACATTTTAAAATATCAATTCCTTCATTAATGATTAAATGGCAAAATTCAAGTCTGCGGTCATAATCACCAGGTTGCAAGTGTTGAACTTTATGAAATTTGTATGGCTTATACTTGTGTCGTTTTAAAATTTTATGCACCGTCCCTACACTTAATCTGCATTCATCAGAGGCCAATCGTACAGAAGCTCTTGGATTGGCTTCAAAATATGCCAAAACATTTATTTCATTGTTTTCATCCAACGGTCTTCTGGGTTTATGTATAAATGCAGTAGTATTAGTATTACCACGTAATATTAGGTCAAGTTTTCGGAAATATTTCCGCGACGGTACTACTCTTTCAGGATATCGTTCCCTATACATATTAACTGCAGCTCGCGAATTTTTTCTTGATAAAATGTATGTTTCAAACATCTCAACTTTTTCAATGTGAATAAAATTATACATTTTTAAAATTAAATTAAATGATTTTGAACTTCACTTGACAGTTATGATCACTTAACAAAACAAAATATTCACTTATTTCATTCGGAGCACTCTAATTCCAGGTTAAAAAATTACTTGTATTCAGTTTTTCCATTCATGGCACTCTTAGTAATATCATATTTTAATCAAATTAATTTAAAATTTTATATCTATTTTACTCAAAAAAATCGTTATGTGAGAATGTGATAATATTATATCATTGAATTCAGAATTAAATTCTCTATCGAATAAGCAAATAAAAAAAATATGTTCACATTTAAAATAAAAAAGTTGAGTCCCGTATTTTGAGAACCACTGGTCGAAAAAATTTTTTTTCTGTTCTCTAAATTTGTCTTGTATAATAGAAATTGTTTGCCCATTTAACCGTTTTTGTACCTCTCATAGTTCTCGAGATAGCAATGGTGGCACATTTAAAATGAACACCCTGTATACTGATAACAGTAATAACTTCTAAGTTGTCTTGTCTACCCTCAATGAATTTGAAGAATCTTGATCATATTAGAAGAGTACGACAAAATTATTCGTAAAACGAAAAAATAGATAGTTTGAATTATTTGTGTGTACAAGAAATTTCACTCTCGGGCGCGTCACAGTTCCTTTGAATTCGGGTTCTCACCTGGAAGTCGCAGCCCTCGTTATCGCACGTCTTATTCTGTGGAATACAGCTCGCACACAGCCACCCCTGCTCGTCCCGGTTTAGGCGAGGCGTGCTCTCCTTACATTTGACACACTGCTCCCAAAGTTGTTCTGCCTGTGACTCACGAGCCTTCACCTCCACTGACAGGGAGACACCATCCCAACCTCCCAGCACTCTCAGCAGACTGTTAATGCATAAATTCAGAGCGGAATGCTCCTGCAACGTCAACAGTTCTTGAGCAAGAACATCCCGGCTACGAGTAAGTATATCTTCACCACGTTGGATAGAAACAGTGAAGGAATAGTTCGAGGCCAATTGTGGGTCGCCCAAAAACCGCACTGCATAGTGCAGCTTGGCTGTTGACACGCAGACCCGGGTGTGTAAGAGGAACATAAAATGGAATGCAGAAATAATATAGTCTGTTATTTGGGAGTGACGAATGTCGGGAGTTATTTGGACGGGGTTGGGAAGAACGCGGTCGGAATGTTCTTCCTGGCAGTGCTGGAGCAGCTGGTTCCGGCGGCCCGCCCACTCGCAGCGGTTGGAGCCGAGCACCGGACACACATATTGCCGGTACTCACAGGCGTCTTCGTGAGTATAATCCGTGGAGCCAGCAGCCACGAAGGGAACGGTGGTCGGGCAGCCTTCCTCTTGGTAGCGGCATGGAAACCGCAGCAGCTGCGCCGTGGTCTCGTACAGGACACAACGCGAAGCCGGTTGTGCTTCTTCGCGCGCTTGGCAGAGGCCGCACACCGCCGCCCCGTCGTGCTGCTGGTACACGGGCCCCCTCTTCAGCAGCTGGTCACAGTTGCTGCACACAAGTGACGCAAGAATATCTGCAGGGACGTCCACCATGGCTGTAAATCAAAAATAGTATCAATAAGTTTCTTATCTAATTCTTCCTTTTAATCACATGAAACCATGAAACAAAATACGTAAATGTAACTATACATTCACTCCAATTGTATAACAAAGTTACTAACTGTACAACGTTGCTAGAATTTAGAAACAATAAAATATTGGAGAGATTATCTCGTTTCGTCATTGATAATGCAAATTATATATATACAGGGTGTAACACGTACACCGACCACCGCCATTATTACCTTTATTATTATAGTTACAAAAAAATACTATAGAACAAAGTTGTAGGGGACCAAAGGGGACATCCTTTCAGAAAAGAATTTTTTTTTAAATCAGTGGTTCTCAAGTTACAACACAAAGTTATATTTGTTCAAATGGGATTCTACATATTTTTTATGCCTATTCGATAGCATATTTTTTTCTGAATTTAACCATGTATTAGTTTTATATCCTTACATAATAAAAATATTGAAAAAAATGCAATTGAAATTTAAATAAATTTTTATTTTTAATATTATTGTACAGTAGGCCATGGATGAGAAACAAGAGTGATAAATTTAAATTGAAAATTAATAATTGTTAATTACTCCTTATAAATAATGTTCTATTTGATTTCCATTATTTTCTAAGCATAATTCTATTCTATTTAAAACAGAAGAAGTAGCTTTTATTACAGTTTCTGGTGTCAAAGCAGCGCAAGCTTCTCTAACTCTGTCCATCAAATTTTGTTTCGTTGTGACTGGTTTTGAATATACTCTATCTTTAAGATATCCCCATAAAAAAAATAAAGGGGTGTCAAGTCCGGGGAACGAGCGGGCCATTTGTGTGTCCCATTTGTTGCTATCCACCGACCTTGAAACATTTCGTCGAGCCGTTCGTACACTCGACGAGTATTGTGAGCCGGAGCTCCATCTTTTTGGAACCACATATTTTGTCTTTCATTCAAGTTTAAATCTTCTAAATAATTTAATAATTCATTTTCCAAGAAACATAAATAATGTGCAGCGTTTAAATTGTCTTCATAAAAATGTGGTCCAATAATTTTATTCCCAAACATTCCAAGCCATATATTAAAGCTCCATCTGTGTTGATTATTTTTTTCTCTAAATTCACGAGGATGTTCTTCAGCCCAAATGTGCTCATTATTTCTATTAAATAATCCATTATTTGAAAATTTAGATTCATCTGTCCACAGAATTTTTCTAAGAATATTATTATCGTCCTGATACTGCAACAAAAACCATTCGCAAAACACTATTCTGCGTTCATTGTCATTATTATGTATAGCATGTAATAGTTTGTATGAATATGATTTTAAATTATGCTTTTCAAAATGCGCCATACGGACATATTAGAAATAAAATGTTCTTGAGCAATTTCGCGTGTGGATGAATTGGGATTACGCGCAATAGAAGCTAAAACTGCGATTTCTATTTTTTCATTGTTTCTCACGGGATGTTGCCTTTCACGTTTTTGTGAAAATGATACAGTTTTTCAAATTTCGTGCTAATCGCCTGATTACTGACCTCCCTGGACGCGGTTTGTTTGGATATCTCGTGGCATAAATATTGCACGCTTGTATGGCATTTTCATTACACTCACCATAAATTAATAATAAACGATACAAATCTTCATTTGTATAAACATCAGCCATATTGTCACAAAATAATCTCAAAACACAAAGAATAACAATTTACAACAATTAGTACGCCAATTATTATTTGACAGCAGCTATATTTTGTTCTTTTGTTATTGTTTTTCATCCATAGCCTACTGTACAATAATATTAAAAATAAATATTTATTAAAATTTCAATCGCATTTTTTTTCAATATTATTATTATGTAAGGATATAAAACTAATACATGGTTAAATTCAGAAAAAAATATGCTATCGAATAGGCATAAAAAATATGTAGAATCCCATTTGAAAAAATATAACTTTGTGTTGTAACTTGAGAACCACTGATTTAAAAAAAATTTTTCTTCTCTGAAAGGATGTCCCCTTTGGTCCCCTACAACTTTGTTCTATAGTATTTTTTTGTAACTATAATAATAAAGGTAATAATGGCAGTAGTCGGTGTACGTGTTACACCCTGTATATATTAACGTGCTGCAGTAAGAAAGTAGATACATAACATAGAATCACAGATCTGTGGCAGAATGAAATTATGAAGAATTCAGCTTCGATAATTTTGATTCATTGTTAGAATTTGACACTGGAAAATTAACAATTTCTTAATTTAGTTCTCAAAAAAATATTCAGCCCATTTACTTTTAATATTTTTGCATGAACGTCGTAACAGGCAATGACAATTTGAAAAATATTGTACGCTTAACAAAAATAAAAAATTATGTCTGAAAATAAACAATTAATAATAATAACTGACAATTTCATTATCATAACCATTGCTCTTTTCAATGGAATTTTAATTGGAATGTATCTCAATTTTAATGGAAAAAATATCTGATGTGGACACCACATGACTTCCTTGTACGCCTGTTACACTATACATATTTTGTTAATAATTAAAATATGTATAATAACAAACCCAATCATAAAATTGCACGTATTTGACATTGACATTAAATTCTTTATATTTTGTTATTTCTTGTCCTAATTCATAGCAAACTTAATTACAGAAACCAAAAAGTACACAGTGTTAAATTTACATATCTCGCTTATACAATGAACTAATTTAATCATACTTGAAGTTTTCGACGCAAAATTCAATTCTCTAAAACTTTTAATTGAAGCATTTATTGTTAAATTGAAAATAACACCATTTTTTTCAAGAAAAACTGATAATAGCTTCAAGTAAAGTATCACTTCCGGTTAGACTATTTTAACCAAAGTCTATTATGTTATTTCCATTGATATAAAAGTATTATATAAAAAATTTGAAAAGTTTTGGATTATATTTTAATATAGTTTTCCATTAAAATCTATTATAGGTTTCAAGTAAAGTACCACTTCCGGGTATACGATTTTAACTAAAATCTATTATGTTATTCCCATTGATATAAAAGTATTATATACCAAATTTGAAAAGTTTTGGATTATATTTTAATATAGTTTTTCATTAAAATCTACTATAGGCTTCAAGTAAAGTGCCACTTCCGGGTAGACCATTTTTACAAAAATCTATTATGTTATTCCCATTGATATAAAAGTCTTATATACCAAATTTGAAAAGTTTTGGATTATATTATAATACAGTTTTCCATTAAAATCTATTATGGGCTTCAAGTAAAGTACCACTTCTAAAAGTTATGCAATAACCAAAAAGGGAGGTGCACAACTAGATGTTATAACAGTGCTAAATACAAAATTTTAACTTTCTACGGCTTCCCATTTTTCAGTTATGCGAGATACGTACATACGTACGTACAGACGTCACGACGAAATTAGTCAAAATGGATTCAGGGATGGTCAAAATGGATATTTCCGTTGAAATCTAGAAACCGAATTTTTTCGCGATTACAATACTTCCTTTACTTCGTACAAGGAAGTAAAAAACTATTAGTTATACCGTTAAAACGGGTTATTTGGAATATTTTTCAATTTTTTCACAACTATTCAAAAACAAAAATTTAAATTAAACAAACAGTGTAAAGCCTCATTTCCACCGAATGTCCTAATGCGTAAGAGCTATAATTAATAAGTAAACTCAATGCGTAAAAATGTTTATCCTACGAGCAAATACTATTTGCTCGTGTAAATGTGTTCCATAAGGAAAGTTGAGCAGTTTGCAGTAATTAAAGGTGAGTGACCAGGCTCACAGTCATTCTAATTATTGTACAGGTATGACGATCGGGTGCAAATCAACAGATGCTTGATTGATATGCTTATACACTGTTTGTGTATTTGATATGCATGGTATATGTGAAGTATACATTTGTATTATTTGTTTGTGGCCGAAAATGTGTGTATTTCCTTATCCGAAGGGTTGTCTGGGACAACCCTGAGTCCATGGAGTCGTGTGCTCCACGGTGGCTAGAGTACCTAGTGGTGAAACACCAACGAGTGGGAGGCTGAGATTCACTAGAGGTCTGGGATCTGGTAATCGTAAGTTGAGCTCTCACATAGGTCTGGAACGGACGTAATACCTCCCCTTCCTATCTATCCCATTAGATGATAATGCACGCCTGTAATAATAGGGCACCTGCACGTGACGTTTCAACATGGCGGCCACCAGCTGATCTTGGTCAACCAAACCTTCAGTTTGCATTGTGTCTTACGGAGAAATATCGTGCCGTAAGCTTTTATTGAGTTTTTATGGCACTTATTGTTTTATTTGGGAAAAACTTATTAGAGTGTGTAAAAGTGAGTATATGAGGAGTGTTTTCCGTAAAAAATAAGTCAGGACATTCTTACTATTTAATGAGTTCCAGGTTATTAAATTAAAACTAACCCAATCCTATTTTTTTGTGTATACTTTTATTGCATATAAAATAATTTAAACATAATCGGATAGGAACATATTGTATGTTTAAATATATGTAATTTTCTTACATACATACATACATACATACATACATACATAAAATCACGCGTTTCCCACTTAGTGGGTTAGCAAAAACCCGAAAATAATAAGAAGAGGGATGAAAGCAAGAGCTCCACAGAATCATTTAACTCTTTAAAAACATCCTTCTTCCGCCTTGCCCAAAATCATCATAACATTCATTCAAGAACATATTATTGTGACCGATTTTCGGTAGCGAATAACCGCATCCGGACCACAATAATAGTTACGCAACAATCATCTTTCGCTACACATTCCTGTACATACATACTTCATTCTTCTCGTCTACATAAAAGTTCAGCTGTCTCTCCATTCTCACAAAACATTCTTACTAACCATTTATCTTTACACCACAATATTCTTTCTTTAATGATATATATAAAAAACATTTTTTTTTTTTTTTTTTTTATTTAAACATTAATTTACAACTGGCCTAGTTTGGCCAACCAGTAAATGTGATACAAGTTTAGTGACATGCGTGAAGGTATCACCCATCAGTGATCCTTCTTTACATTATATTTTACAATGACGTAATAAAATACATAATATAAAAAACATGAAAAAATATTTTTTAAATGACAGAATTACAAATTTTTAATGAAGTTTTTTTTAGTAACAGAATATATATATATATATATATATATATATATATATATATATATATATATATATATATATATATATATATATATTTGTGTCTGTTTCTCACAAAGGTTTAAAAATTAGATAGGTAATCAATTATTGATTTCATATTGATTTTTAAAAGGCATTTATAATCCTCGTCAAAAAAATGTCAATGTATAAGGATCCACATTATGTATCCACTTAAATTTATCGATTTAACGTACTTTGGCTTCCAAAGATTAATTTTTGACGTATAAACTCATTTATATACAATAAAAATACACAATATGACAATAAGAAAAATAAACTCGAAACTAAATATATATATTTCAAATTTAATTTTCTTTATAAATTAAAAAAAATCTAATAATTTAATTTATTTTAATTTCAATATTCATTTTTTCATTCAACAATACACATAAAAAAAACTTATACAATCTCAAATGAATGTAATAGAACCTGATGCTACATGCTACTTATTTCAATTTAATATTTTTAAAAATATACTGCTTTGTTTTACTAGTAAATAATTCATACACTTATCTTTCATTATGGCTAATTACATTTTAAAATAGCATGTATAAATTTAGGAAAAACTGAATTTCTTGTACAGAAAACACATTCGCTGCATAAGACGCAATGTTAAACTGAAGCTTGGTTGCCCGAGATCAGCTGATCATCCGCCATGTTGTGACGTAGGTGCAGGTGCCCTATTGTTGTGATTAGAATGACAATGTGTATTTATAACACCTAGGGAAACGCGTCCTAGAGGAGCTGTCCGATGCTGACGAGCTCGTGTGCGTGTGAAGAAGAGGACGCCAATAACAGGTCAAAAAGGAATGTGAAATGTATATTATATTAATGCATGTATTATCGCCCATATATTTCTGACAATACATAGTTCTATAGTAATAATTAGCCCAACTTTACATGCAATGAGCTTTAACAGTCCCAACTATAAGGGAAAGAAAAGATTATAGTATAATACAGTATGTTTATATCATATATCTCTATTCTGTATTCAAGTTAAATAATAATGGAGAAAAATTAATTATTTAGAAAACAACTACATTTATTATTTATTCGTATCAGAAAGCATTACATTGTAATATAGTCTTTGGACTTTTGGTCTTCTTTGGTACTATCTCTATGGATTTCTTAAAACCCATAAGACGTCGCAGTTATGGTTTTTGGCAAAGATCCTATAACAATTCTTCTTTGCAGACCCTTCATGTTAAAATGTCCACAACCAGAAATGCCCTTTTCAAGACCATCATTACCTATTATCTCAACAACTACACCTACTATACTTTTTTACCTCCCGCTTCCCTAGGTAAGGGAGGTATAGGGATCGTGCTAAAAATCACATATCGAGATTTTAGTAAATGACCACGTTTTAAGGTCCCTAGAATCCAATTTTAACATTTTCACGATGATGTCTGTAAGTGTGTATGTGTACGAATTTTGTTTGCACTCTAACTCAAATACTATCATTCAGAAAATTCTGAAACCTTCTATTTCTACCCTATTCTAATAGGAATAGAAGCCATTAGATTTTGGTGCAAATCGGATAAACGGAAATGGTACTTTACTTGAAGCTCATAATGGTTTTTCTTCAAAAATTACCATTAAATGTCATTTTTTCGCATTTAATGTCATTGTAAAATTATAGTTTATTGAATTTTGTACAGGTATATATTAATACTTTTTCTATATATTTTACTGATAAATTTAAAAATCATTTTTCTTTTTTTTAATCCCGAAGCCTAAGATAAACACAATTCCTTTGTTACACAGTTTATTTTTCAAATGAATGTAACTGACAGGTAAACGTCATTGTCAAAATAGTAATCACTTAAAATTAACAATAGTGACATATTAAATAATAAAGAAAATCGTAAATAAAGCAATAGTTATATGCATTAGAACATAATATAGTTTGAAGCATTACGTAGGTATGTATTTAAATTAATAAAAATTAAATAGCGGGAGGTTTTGTGTTGGCCACATCAGATTTTTTATATAATTTACTTGAAATTTCACCTTTTTAAAACTTGAAATTGCACCATTTATGCCCATATTCATAAACACCCGTAAAGTTTCAAAACGGCTCATTATATTTTTTGACAAATAGAATCACACTTGACAAACAAAATTTCGATTTTTCTGTCAATGTCGACAATTTTTATTGGATAAAAATTATAACGAACCGTTTAAAATTTTACGAGTGTTTATGTATACGTGCATTAAACTTGAAATTTCAACTTTTAAACTTTTTAATTTTGACTTTTCAAAACTTAAAATTTCAGTTTTTATAAACTTGAAATTTCACATTTCAATGGGGTATTCCGGTGATATGGAATTTATGCAAAATAATAACTTGTTTCTATAGTTTCCATCTTCATATAGTAGAAAAATTTAATAAAACATGTTTAATAAAAAGTTATAATTCATAATTTAATGTTACAAAATTGGAATTTTTACAGCTCTAGAAACGTCCTTGAAATTTTTGACGTCAAATTGATATTCTGTTGCTCATTTCAAAGTAAATATTTTCGTTTAAAAACACAGATGGTGCCAGTAGTTAACACGCGCGGGTATATTTCTTGTTTGACATTTCGTCCACTTTATAATTATTACTCCTATTTTTACCATAAACAAACACCGAAATACACGCTGCTACTAAAATCAAATGTAAACAAGCAAACGGCTGTCATGAACATGTGGATTTAGGCGCTGAAGTTCGTTGCAGATGTCACCATCGAGTTTTATTTATTAAAATTTATATCTCATGTGATGCATACATTTTCTTACTCAAAGTTAGATATTCAGAGTCCTACTGGTCTGTACTTGCAAAAAAATATTTTTGAAAAATGTCGAAATACCCCATTATGAGTTGCCAGTTAGGCTACGTTGCAGTTTGTATTTTTATTAAAAAATACAAATAGTCCAGTCATTAGGTAGATTTACCCTGCAAAAGGTCGGGTATTTTTGATTTTTGGATATGTTATATATTTAGAGGTCTCAACAAAAAATGCAAGTTTTCCCCCTCGGGGGCCTTCGGGAAGCACCGCCAACTTGAGAAAAAGGCGCAAAAAAGCGGTTTTTTCTAAATATCTCTTCACTTATTTGCATTAGGCAAAAGTAGTTATTATCTAATTTGTTGACTATAAAATTTTCTACAACTTTTATCTAATACATTTTTTTCTATAATTAATAGATAGCGAGCTACAGTGCTTCAAACAAAGCAATTTTTTTGAAAATTACATGAATGCTTCATTTAAATCATATTTTATTATATTTTTTTACGTTTTTTTACAAATTACTTTTTGACAATCATTAATTATTATTATTTAACTAATATATATATATAAATATTAATTATTGTTTATAGTTTTTTTTTTCATTCTAAAGATTTTTTATAGTCCAGCAAATTTATGATTTTACCTTAAAGTAATTACAACAAAAGCTTTTTAACAGAATCCAGTCCCAAAAAAGTGCGCTGAATAACATATCAATATTTTTCCGAAATTGGAGCATGGGAACCTCCCGTCAATTTGGACAAATGGCGGCATATTCAGGTTTATAGCCATTTGCTTAAAACAATTATGAAAATATTTAAATTATTCAAAAAAACAAACAATATTACGTACTTGATACTTAGTCTAATAGGTTTCACTATTTACAACAGTTTACATTCTACGTGGCATCGAAAGAAGTATAAGCGTAACGTTAATAACCGTGTAACGACTCGCAATTAAACCAAAATTTTTAACGCACTACATCGACCGCAAACATTTTTTAACGGGACTACGGCCTTCGACATTACAGAGAGTCGCACATAACCTCCGAACTAAGGTAATGTAACCCGCATAGCCCCTATCGCTAGATATCCGCCTGAATAACATTGCACCTGCAGTAGGTCCGCATGACCTCGAGAGATCCGCATGATCTCGTTTCGTGAACGCATTAGGTCCGCATGACCTCGAGAGATCCGCATGACCTCGTTTCGTGAACGCATTAGGTCCGCATGACCTCGAGAGATCCGCATGATCTCGTTTCGTGAACGCATTAGGTCCGCATGACCTCGAGAGATCCGCATGATCTCGTTTCGTGAACGCATTAGGTCCGCAAAACCTCGAGAGATCCGCATGATCTCGTTTCGTGAACGCATTAGGTCCGCATGACCTCCAGTTGTTGTCGCAATCCGTTGTACATTGATTTTATAACATAAAGGTAATACATCTCAAAGTCATCCTCACGTACGTATAGAGAATAGTGATTACTCACCCTAGACGCCAACTTAGATGTCCCCACACACTAACGTTTACAAAACTCGCAGCGATGTTCACTACTGAACCGCACGTGTTGAAGGTTTGTCAAAGACTGCCTGCTAACAACTAATTGTCATAAT
Source organism: Ophonus ardosiacus (assembly GCA_943142095.1). Taxonomy (NCBI): domain Eukaryota; kingdom Metazoa; phylum Arthropoda; class Insecta; order Coleoptera; family Carabidae; genus Ophonus; species Ophonus ardosiacus. The sequence continues at coordinate 27,925,997 of OW964838.1, forward strand.
AATTCCTATAATAACCAACGCCTATTTTAAGGTATTGCATAATAACTAACACAAATTATTCACATTTTATAAATTTATTTAATTCCCCAGACAAAAATATAATAAATAATAATGTGCATCACGTAATCGCCAACATTCGGCCATCCTGCATTTGTCCTCGTCCCCGAGGACACTTTTGGTTTTACTCGTTTGATTCGCGAGTCGAGTCTTCCTCCGAATCAGACATGGCACCTGACGCTATCCATGGTTTCATGTGGTCCACCGCTATGACATTTTTGTATCGCGCACGTTTACTTCGTCCTGACCCTTTTAGGTCTTCGACGATATATCGATCGTTAGGTAAGATTTTCGTGACCTCAAACGGTCCTGCGTACGGTGCGGCGAGTTTTTTACTGCCTTCGCCAGTGACTTGTTTTTCGATTAAAACGAGATCACCAATACCATATACTCGTGCTCTTCGCCGTCGCAAATCATACCGCTGTTTTTGTTTGCTTTGATCGTTTTTGATCCTCTTTGATGCTAGCTCGCGCACTAGATCAATATTTTCGATACGCGGTTGTTCTTCTTGTACTTCCACAGTGAATGGCGATCCACTGGGAGCTCGAGGTTTGTAACCAAAAAGTAATTCACTGGGGGTCTTTGAGGTGGTTTTGCAAATTGTATTATTGATTGCGAACTGTACCGACGGACACTTTTCGTCCCAGCGATACTCATTTTCGCAAGAGGTCATTAGTGAAACAAGTACGGTTTGATTAAAGCGTTCGACTTGCCCATTCGCACGTGGAGTTGCAACCGCATTCGATATATGTTTAATACCGTGGTCTTCGCAGAACGATTCAAATTGTTTGGACGTGAAACTTGTTTCTCGGTCTGATATAATACGTACGGGTGTCCCATACGTAGTGAAAATGTTTTCAAACATTTCGATGACGTGTTTCGTTTTCGTGTCTCTTACTGGTTTTATAATCGTATATTTAGTAAAGGCGTAGATGGCTACTATCAAGTACGCGTTCCGCCTTACAGTACAAGGAAACGGTCCTAAATGATCCACGTGGATTGTATGAAAGGGTGTAGGTGGTTTGTCAATTGGGTACAGCATACCTTCCTTTTTGCCTCTCGGCCTTTTATTATACAAACATCGTGGACAACATTCAATGTATTTATTGACATATTGACGCATTTGTGGGAACCAGTAAGTTTCATTTACTTTTTCGAACGTCTTATCTTTCGCAAAATGGCCCAAGTCATCATGACACCACCGTAAAATTGAAGAACGCTGCCCTTTTGGGACATAGATTCTGAGACCGTTTGGTGTTTTTCTGTATACGCGTTCGGTTTTCAAAACAAATTCTCGATAAACACGCTTATCATCCTCATTCTCTGCAGGTTTCGTCAATACTCTATAAATGCGCTGAATATTATTGTCGGTTAATTGCCCCGCTAATATCCAATCACTCTTTTCAATCCGTAGTAATTCTTTCCCGTCTTGCGTGTCACTATCCATTGGTGGATTTCGGCTCAGCGCATCGGCGTGTTTCATTTGTGTTCCTTGGCGATATTCAACTCTGAAAGTGAATTCGGACAAGGTCAACCACCATCTCGCAATTCTTGGTACGATATCACGCTTTGTCTGTGCGGTTTTAAGAGCGTTGCAGTCTGTAACGATAGTAAATTCCTTCAAACCCAGAAGGTATCCGCGAAATTTGCGAACTGTTTCTACCACTGCGAGTGCCTCCAGTTCGTACGAGTGATATTTTTGTTCGCAGTTGGTCGTTTGTCTACTGAAATAGAGGACTGGGTGTAAGAGCCCGTTTTCTTGGTTTTGTAGCAGAATACCTGCTATTCCTCGCTTGCACGCGTCTGTATGAACCTCCGTGTTAGCTTGTGGATTGTATAACGCTAGCAATGGTCGAGTGATCAGTACGTTTTTGATCTGTTGAAACGCATTCTCCTGTTCCATATTCCATCTCCAGTTCTGATTCTTCCTGGTTAATACATATAAAGGTCGCGATATCATTGCGAATTTAGGCACGAATTGTCTGAAATATGACGCAAGTCCCAAAAATTGTCGTAGTGTATGAACATCTATGGGTTTGGGATATTCTTTTACTGCTTGAGTTTTATTTTCGTTTGGTCGTATGCCGCTCTCGTTAATATCGAATCCAAGGTAGGTGATTGATGTCGCCAGAAAAACACATTTCTTTAGATTAAGTGTGAGGCCTTCACGACGTAGAATCTGTAGGACTTCTTCGAGAAGTTGAATGCCTTCCTCTATCGTTCTGCTGGGTATTAAAATGTCGTCCAAATATACGGACACAGCATCACAACGTAGACTGCTAAGTACTCTATTCATTGCTCGTTGAAATATGCTAGGAGCATTGGCGAGTCCAAATGGCATCCGGTTATATTCATATTGACCTTCAGGCGTTACGAATGAAGTCAAGTGCTTCGAGTCGGCTGCTATGGGGATCTGGTAATACCCTGACATTAAATCTAATGTTGTGAAATACTTCCTACCATGTAGTTTATCAAGTTGGTCATCTATTCTGGGTAACGGGAAATGGTCCTTTACGGTGATGCTATTTAGCTTTCGGTAGTCAACACACATTCTATATTCTCCGGTTTTCTTTTTAACCAATAGAACGGGTGACGAATATGGAGACTGTGACTCTTGGATGATACCGCTTTGCAGTAATTCACTTACTATTTCCTGGACTGCCAACTTTTCATTTAGCGGCATGCGGTAGGGGCGGTATGTGATTGGTGCTTCGGACGTTACTTTAATTGTCATTTCTGTGGATTTTGCTTCTCCCAATTCTTGAAAATTCTGCGCAAAACAGTCTCGATATTTGCTCAATACCCCGACCAACATTAACCGTGTTTCAGCTTTGATTGGTCCAGCGACGATTTCGTTCTCCGGCAACGGTGGCAACTCGGTCTTATTCATTCTCAGAACTTCGTTTCCGATTTCGGGGTTTAATTCTGGCTGGCACGGCCACCCATTTGCAATCTTGGTGTGTTTGTAAATTACGAGCTCCTTTTCTGAGGTATTGATAACAGGGATGGCACTCGTGCTCCCTTGGTCGATACGAATTACGGATTCTTGTATGAGATTCCTTTGATCTTCTTCGCCGTGGACGGAGGGCTCCACGTAAAGGTCGCCGTGAGTGTCACCATTTACACAAACATGCACGTATCCTACATGTCTTGCCGGGATAACAGTCGCTGACTTTGCCCACAGACAGACACGATCCTTGGGCGACAGCTTAATATTTTCGTTAGTTCGATCTAGTATGCGAAGTGTATCGCTTGATTTCATCACTAAGATGTTACTGGCTTCCGTGAAAGGCTGACCAATAATAAGGGCGACATTCTGTACCACATCAGGTACTATATCAGCCTTTACTTCGGTTTCAGCTTCGTCTACCTTCAATCGGAAAGTTGTTGCACCTACTGACTTTACGGTCCCTCCTCCGAACCCGTTGATAAAGGTTGTCTCGTTAATATCAATTGGTAAGTTTAAATTTCGTGCATCGGTTTGCCTTACTGTAATACATCCGCTTCCAAAATCAACATAAGCCTTCGCTTGTAGTCCATTTACCAAAGCGTCGACATAGAACTTCTCGTTGGGTGATGGTGATGCTGATGTCAGGACAAGGTTAGTTTTGGAGGTAGATGGCCTTTTTGTACAAGTGGCTTCACTATGTCCGGTCATATCGCAATGCCTGCACTTCTTTGGGCATTTTGTTGAAATGTGCCCTAATTCTTTGCATCTGTAACATTTGATGTCATGTTGAGAGTTCGAAGCCACCGATGATCGTCGCTCTTCGGGCTTGGCATTGGTGAATTTCCTTACGGTATTGCGACCAAACTCAATGTGATCCTTCCTTGGCCTCCAACCTTTAGCGACAATATCATCAGTACAGCTGCGTAAAAACTCAAACAATGTTTCTGGCGTACGATGCCGTCCAGCACGAGCTGATGCCCGTAATTCATTTGGTAATCCACCTATGATGCAGGACACTGCCTTTTCCCCCGCTATTTCACAAGCATTCAACATTGATTGTTTTTCGTAGTAGTATTTAGAATAAGATTCCTCTGGTCGCTTTTTCCTTCGTAGCATCTCTTCCAGCATGCGGCAGTAATCCCGTTGCGTGGGAAAAGCAACAACTAACTGTTCCTTCCATTCATGCCAGTTGAAATATACAGTGCGGAGCCCACTATACCAGGTTGCGGCCAGTCCGCGTAGTTTCCCCAGTGCATAATAAATTGTTGTTTCTTCGGACCAATTGAACATCTGTCGCAATTCATCAATCTTTCCAATCCACTTAGAGATATCGCTGTTGGGGTCCTCAGGGTTGAACGGTGGAACGGCATCTCCATTGAAAGCTCCTACGCTGATTGGACGGGTGTTCCTTGCCAGTGATGGCTGCCGGTTCATTGTTTCAGCTAGTTCTCTAACAACGGTCGCGAGCTGACTTATCTGGTCATCTGTCCGGTTGGATGGTACGTAATGCTCCCTCGACGGTGTTGGCGAAAAATTAAACTGTTGTAACGAATTTGTCTCTAAAAATTCGCTCCGGTCACGCCCTGGGCTATGATATCGTTCCGGAGTTATGCGCTCTCTGGGAGATAAGTAACGTGGTCGCTTACGCCGATTTTGATCGACGGTTTCGAAATTACGCGGCGTCGCTCTCAAGCAATCAGACGTACGTAAGTTTACATCGGGTGATCTATATCGTGACCGCCTCCGCGAATTTGACCTCTCAAGAGATCGACTACGCGAATTACCTTGTTCCGAACAGCTCATGGTGTATCAGGATTGAGCGGCTCTTTATCCCACTTCTGAAATATAAGCGTAACGTTAATAACCGTGTAACGACTCGCAATTAAACCAAAATTTTTAACGCACTACATCGACCGCAAACATTTTTTAACGGGACTACGGCCTTCGACATTACAGAGAGTCGCACATAACCTCCGAACTAAGGTAATGTAACCCGCATAGCCCCTATCGCTAGATATCCGCCTGAATAACATTGCACCTGCAGTAGGTCCGCATGACCTCGAGAGATCCGCATGATCTCGTTTCGTGAACGCATTAGGTCCGCATGACCTCGAGAGATCCGCATGACCTCGTTTCGTGAACGCATTAGGTCCGCATGACCTCGAGAGATCCGCATGATCTCGTTTCGTGAACGCATTAGGTCCGCATGACCTCGAGAGATCCGCATGATCTCGTTTCGTGAACGCATTAGGTCCGCAAAACCTCGAGAGATCCGCATGATCTCGTTTCGTGAACGCATTAGGTCCGCATGACCTCCAGTTGTTGTCGCAATCCGTTGTACATTGATTTTATAACATAAAGGTAATACATCTCAAAGTCATCCTCACGTACGTATAGAGAATAGTGATTACTCACCCTAGACGCCAACTTAGATGTCCCCACACACTAACGTTTACAAAACTCGCAGCGATGTTCACTACTGAACCGCACGTGTTGAAGGTTTGTCAAAGACTGCCTGCTAACAACTAATTGTCATAATAATTCCTATAATAACCAACGCCTATTTTAAGGTATTGCATAATAACTAACACAAATTATTCACATTTTATAAATTTATTTAATTCCCCAGACAAAAATATAATAAATAATAATGTGCATCACGTAATCGCCAACAGAAGTAAGTTATCGATAACTGTTTTATAAAATTTGTTAAAGTTTTCATGCAATTTTTTAGTTTTTCATCCAACACTCTGATCTTGTTAAAGATGTGATGACGCGGTTTTAAAATTTGAATTCAGCATGAAATTCTCTTTAATATCATGTATTACGCGATTATTGCCGATGAACAATTGGCGAGTTACTAACAACTAAAACTCACATGAAATTCCTCTAAAATTTTAAACATCTGAAAATCGGCTCTTTTCTCAATTTTTCATCAACCACTTTGACACCTATTAAATACTTAATATTGGTTATCTGTAAGCCTGTTGAAATTTTGAATGAAAAAATGAAAAAAAAGCCGATTTTCAGATGTTTAAAATTTTAGAGGGATTTCATATGAGTTTTAGTTGGCAGTAACTCGCCAATGGTTCATCGGCAAAAATATTGTAATACACGATACGAAAGAGAATTTTAGGCTGAATTCAAATTTTAAAACCGCATCATCGTATCTTTAATAAGATCTGAGTGGTGGATGAAAAACTAAATAATTGCAGGAAAACGTTAACAATTTTTATAAAACAGTTATCTGTACTGTTGTAAATAGTGAAACTTATTAGACTAAGTATCAAGTATTTAATATTGTTTATTTTTTTGAATAATTTAAATATTTTCATAATTGTTTTAAGCAAATGGCCATAAACCTGAATATGCCGCCATTTGTCCAAATTGGCGGGAGGTTCCCATGCTCCGATTTCGGAAAAATATTGATATGTTATTCAGTGCACTTTTTTGGGGTTGGATTCCGTTAAAAAGCTCTTTTTGTAATTACTTTAAGGTAAAATCATAAATTTGCTGGACTATAAAAAATCTTTAGAATGAAAAAAAAACTATAAACAATAATTAATATTTATACATATTAGTTAAATAATAATAATTAATAATTGTCAAAAAGTAATTTGTAAAAAACGTAAAAAAAATTTAATAATACACTGGCGAGCAAAAAATTGAGGTCAATTATTAATTATTATGTATTTTTCTAATTTTCTGTTTTAAGCTTATATTTGTAAATTGAAAACCATTATACTGTATTTTATAGGCTAAATTAATAATTCAATATTGAAACGCAAAGCATATTTTTTGGTTTTATAATTTATTATGAAAAAACAATAAATTTACATTTCAAACGTAGTTTGACTTTTTGTTGTTAGGAGTTATGTGGAACGAAAAAAATTTAAAAAACTTACTACTAATATTGCCTATTTCCTCCTCTTGCGTTAGTTACTGCTTAAACTCGACGAGGCATACTTTGAATTAAGTTAAGGATCATATTCTGGTCAATATTATTCCATTGCTGCAATAGCAACGCTCTAAGCTCCTGGGCAGTTCTTGGAGCTGGTGTATGCTTTCGGATACGCCATCCCAACTCATCCCAGACATGTTCGATGGGATTCATGTCCGGACTGAGGGCTGGCCAACCAAACAGTCTAATTCCCACTTCATCCAGATGTTCTCTGACAACTCTGGCTGCGTGAGGTCTAGCATTATCTTGCATGAAAATGCTACGCTCGCCCATAGTGATCAAGAAAGGCATAGCATGGTCTTCTAGAACCTCCGTAATGTACCTTTGAGCTGTCAGGGAGCCATTCTGTATGAAGATCAACTCTATGCGTGCTTGTGAAGAGATTCCTGCCCAAACCATAACCGACCCACCGCCAAATGGAAGTCGCTCGTCAATAGAAACTTGAGCGTATCTTTCTCCGGGTCTTCTCCATACTCGTCGACGTCCGTCTGAACCATTGAGGCAAAAACGCGACTCATTAGAAAAAGTACCCTACCCCAGTCCTCACCATTCCATGCCGCGTGATTTCGGGCAAAAACCAATCTTGCAATTCGATGCTGGCGTTGCAATGGTGGACCTGTAGCCATCCTTCTGCAAGACAATCCAGCATCATGAAGCCTTCTTCTAACGGTCCATTCACTAACATTTACATCTTTAACTTGTTGGAGTTGATTTCGTAGCAAAACCACAGAAGCTGTCCTATTCCGCAAACTTTCGGACACCAAAAATCGGTCATCTCTTCGGCTGGTGATTCTTTTACGCCCGGATCCTGGTGTTCTGGTTATCAAGCCAATCTCCTCATAGCGCTGAAACACCTTTTGTACAGCACAAAGGCTCCTACCAACAATTCTTGCAGTTTCACGTTGTCCTCGGCCATCTTGTACCAACGCTACAATTCTTGCCGCAGCAATAGGATTTACAAGCATTGTGAACTGCTAAATACACAATACGAGTACTACACCGTGTAACTGATAGATTTTACAAAGAGAAATCAACGCTATACCGAAAAGAAACACCGAAATGCGAATCTTCAATTACCGCGAATGCACGCTATTTCATAAAATTTGTAAAAAGAGTGATATTACATGACAGATAACAAAAGAAAACAGATGATATTTCTCAAAAAATAAATTATTAAGATCCTTCTATGATTTACAATTTACAAACATGAGCTTAAAACAAAACATTCCAAAAATATATCATAATTAATAATTGACCTCAATTTTTTGCTCGCCAGTGTATATGATTTAAATGAAGCATTCATGTAACTTTCAAAAAATTTGCTCTGTTTGAAGCACTGTAGCTCGCTATCTATTAATTATAGAAAAAAATGTATTAGATAAAAGTTGTAGAGAATTTTATAGTCAACAAATTAGATAATAACTACTTTTGCCTAATGCAAATAAGTGAAGAGATATTTAGAAAAAACCGCTTTTTTGTGCCTTTTTTCTCAAGTTGGCGGTGCTTCCCGAAGGCCCCCGAGGGGGAAAACTTGCATTTTTTATTAGGACCCCTAAATATACAATATATCCAAAAATCAAAAATACCCGACCTTTTGTGGAATAAACCCTTATTTTTCTACCAAATGACTGAACTAAAACTGGTTGCGCCTCAGCGACAACGACGCGTTAGCGATTAGCTAGTGACCAAGTGAAGTATGAGATGCATCATGATGAATACAACTTAGGTTTCGACACACTGCACAAAAAGTTGAAATTTCAAGTTTAAAAGGCGAAATTTCAAGTTTTTAAAAAATTACGTTTGTCTTCCGTAGCTAGAAAACAAGTAATAAGGGAAAAAATTGTGACGTTTCTGTTGAATTAGCCACTAAACAAAGTAGCTGTAAATGGTATCCTAGTAAATTGTCATAATGCACTAAGCCTTATGCACTAATCATTATGCATTAACCATTAATTATTATTAAAAACATTTTTGCTGCAAAAATCTTTTTATACATTAAATGAATTTATGCCAAAGTAATTTTCTCTCGTCTTCGGATCAGTACTAAAGAACACTTAAGGCTTTTGTATTTTTTTATGAAATTTTTCATTATCTTTGTACTTTTGACGTATTCTATACATGTTGACAGAATAAAACACTATTATTATTCGCCCCTATTCTGTAACTCAATCGATAATAGTTATCGATCGATAATCAATTTTGACAAATAGAAACAAATGTATCATCTGTAAGTTTAATTTTTTATTCATTGTCTACTATAATTATTGGCTATAATTTATTATCGATCGATAAAAGTTAGCTGTCAAATTTAGTAGTGTCGTTTGCATAGTTTTTATGAGGTACACAGGATATTATGTACCCTCAAAAAAACTAAGTAAAAGACACTACTAAATTTGACAGCACAAAATCTTAATTCATAGATACAATTCGTAGATGACCTTGATCGGACTTATTTCAAAAATTTTACTGTATGTATGTAATTTGCCGTTACACGAGTGGGAGGTGGTAGTTTTTCATTATTGTTTTTTACCTTCCGTCACCTTTAGGTAAGGAAGGTATTGTCTTTGGTCAAAAAAATCGGTGGTGAGTTTTTAATGAATAAGCACGTTTCAGAGTCCCTACAATACGAATTTACTATTTTTAAGATGATGTCTGTATGTATGTACATATGTATGTATGTATGTGTGTGTGTGCGTGTGTATATATGTGAGTGTGTGTGCGTGTGTATGTGTGTCCGTGTGTGACAAATTTTTCTCCGACGATAACTCCACTCCAATACTACAATTCTAATAGTAATTAAGGTACCAAGGGTTGTTATAAGGACAATAATGCCTGAGTGTACTGTCGAGGGCCTTATTGACCGAAGGCATTATTGTCGTTTAACACCCGTGGTGCCTTCAACGTTTTATGTCTTACTAGAAATTCTTAATAAACATTTTGTCTGACTAGAATTTATCAAACAAAAATAATAAATCACAAAATTTTAATACAACTTACAAAGTAGCCTGTGAATGCGGTATCTAGGTAATATTTTGTTTCTGTAAACAAAGCATTTTTTCAAACAAAAAATATATTTCTTGTGGTATTTTTCTGTCAATATGGACGAGCAATGTTATTGCTAAGAATAAGAAGTATGCTGGTTTGTATTTGTGATGAAACAAATATGATTATTAACGACTACAATTTACAATGCTTCTTAACCTTAACTGCACTTTATGTTAGTGTCAGTATTATTAACCCCAGTTTGTTGTCAACATTGCCATAGCAACTTAATACGCCCAAGGGCATTATTTAACGGACCTAATGTTGAGGTTGTTATAAAACAATAACTTACTAGTAAGACATAAAAATTATAATTCTTTCGTATTCCTCTTCTGTACATCCATATGAAGAGTTGATTAGATTTTGGTTATAATTGATCCACCGGAAGTACCCTTATTTGAAGTTTTTAACAGTTTTTCTTTAAAAAACGCAGTTAAATATTATTTTTTGATATTTTGTTATTATATATACAGTGTGTTAATTAAAAATCTGGCCATAGGCGTTTAACATGGGAAAAAAAAGGTTTCTTTGCGCAAAGTCCCCAATTAATTTTAGACAATTTTTTTTCAAATAAATGTTGTAGATATTAACATTCTACGCTTAAATCACTAAAAAGATTTAATTTTGTACGTTTAGTAACTTGTAAAATCTAATTTGATATTGTATAAATATTAATCATTTGTAGCGATACTCATGAAATTGAAACAAAATTACAAAGAAATTTATATCGTTTGAACTGTCAGAAATTTAGTTTTATAGTTTATAGAATGCAAAAATATAATAATAATAAAAGTTATTTAAGTGTTATATTTTAAAAATAATACCTGTGTAGTGATTTAGGTGCAGAATTGAATCATTTGCTACTTTTAATTGAAAACTGAATTTCTGACAGTTCAAACGATACACATTTCTTTGTAACTTTGTTTCAATTTCATGGGTATCGCTAGAAATGAGCAATATACAATTTCAAATTAGATTTTACAAGTTACCAAAAGTGAAAAATTAAAACTGTTTACTGATTTAGGCGTAGAATATAATTATGTACAACATTTAATTGAAACATTTTGTCTAAAATTAATTGGGGACTTTTGCGCAAAGAAAACCTGTTTTCCCATGTTAAACGCCTATGGCCAGGTTTTTAATTAACACACTGTATATATAATATATAATAACGGCAATTACCATAACAACGCAAACTTATTTTTTGGGACTTAGAATAATTTTCAACTAAAACGACCAATTTTCGATTTTTATCTGAAACTAAAAGAAAATTTGAAAATGTTAAAACTGAATTGGCCGTTTCGGGACATCCAAAAACTTTAATCAAGAATATATTTTTTTGTAAAATAAAAAAGTTTTTCCTCTTTGGAACTCGATCCGTGGACATACTGTATATTAAAGAAAGTATTCTTCTCTATAAGGTTTGATTATACATTTTCCTTCATATTAAGTAGATATAGAATTAAAGCATTATAAAGAGATTAATTTTCAAAAATCAGTCAGCTTTGCTATTTATCATGGAAACAGCTGATATATTCAAAAAAGTTTAATTGTCAGATGTCAGTTGCAAGTCCAAAACCAAATATGGAAAGTACAGGATCAAAAATTGGTATGTCATAGTGTTCCTCGCAAGTGACATGCATAGAAAAGCCAAAGAGAAGATAGAAGGACTGAATCGCAGAAGACTTGAGAAAGGAAGGACTGTGTGAAGAAGATGCGTTGGACAAGAATGAGTGTAAGGGAAGAGGAAACAGCGACCCCTAATAAAATAGGGGATAGCTGAAGAAGAAAGAAGGAAGTGTCCAGTGCATTTTACTTAGTGTATGTTTATGTTATAATTTTATTGGAATTATAGAACCTTTTCAAATGAACTTTTGGTTTGGAATTTGCAAAAAATAGTATATGTTCGTACTCGATTTTACATGATATTATATAGAATCTGTTCCAAGGACCTTTTGGTATAGGATTTCTACCAAATACATCGAATTGACGGAAGGTCTTGTGCTGGCCATAACAGATTTTTTTTATATGCTATTATTTTTTTTGAAAAATGTAAAACAGGCTCATTTCATTTATTTCATAAAATGGTAAAACTTGAAATTTTTGAGAAATGTGACATGATCCGGATAAATGAAATTATAAAATAAATACCAAATGAATCGTGTTACCGACAGAAGTAATAAAATTTTTTGTTTTAAAATCATAACTACATACTACGATTTATATGTAACTCACATATATAACATACAACATACCAGATGTCCCAAGCAATCCACGACAGCAATTTAACATGGGGCTAGTATCCCGTAAAATTTTATAGGGTGCTTTATACATAAAAATTTGAATATCATATGCCCATGTCTTAATTTTAGATTTATTTTTAAATTTTAAATAATGTCAAAACAAATAAATTATTGCAATTTTGAACTTAAAAATGATATATCCAATAAAGAAAAATGAATTTTGTGACAAAATTAAGTTTTAAACAATAGTAAAATTTAATAATAAACGCAACTGGCAACAATGGATTATCTGTCATGTAATGAATGTGCTTAGTTTGTGAAACGTTGTTGAAATGTTATAAGTTCAAAATATATCTCAAAAATATGGAACAAATAGAAATACATAAAATGTGTTACGAAACACAAATTATTTCGAAAATATTGTTACGTAGGTAAATGGTAATGCGTCATCGCAATTATTATCGTATCATAGTTTTCCAAAGAGCCCAGAAATGAGAAGAAAAGTGGTTAATTTCATTAAAAATTAATACAGAAGTAAAATAATTAGCATTTGTCTGTTGTAAACATTTTAAGGAATTGGATTTCATACCAAGCGTTTTGAATTTAAAACTGACAACTATTTCATTTCATCTCTATGCGCAGAAAATCAACTGCGCATTGAAAACATCTCACTTTTTACTATCTCTCTCACTTTGTGCAATGCATCCATTGTATGATCCGAGTAAAATTTGTTTTAACTGTACATTGAGTACATTCCTTAGCCAAGGTCCCAAGGTCCCAAGTCCAATTCCTTATCTGCAGCGCAACACAAACATCGCATTACCAATGCATTGCATTTCCCCTCACCCCTCTGCACTAACTTTTCGCTATTTAACCATCTCATTTTCAACATCTCCACTCATCAATCCCACAAAATACTTTTGTGGTAATAAAGACTAATCAAATTCATTAAAATTGTTACTTGCTGTTAATCTAGTAGTATATAACATTAAACATAAAATCTGATTTTTTTATGTCAAAATTTATGAATGCGAAATGCGAATATTTCAAATAATCAAAAAATTCAGAATTTTGTGATCTAAAATTCTAAACATATAGGTACCGTGAGTATTTTTACCTCATGCTAAAATTCGCATATCCAGATTATATTAAATAAGCACGATTTAAAGTCCCTAGAATCCGATTATAACATTTTTAAAATGATGTCTGTGTGGATGTGTGTATGTCTGGATGTTGTAGACACGATTCCTCAAAAACTATAAGACTTAAAAAATATTTAACTGCCGTTTTCTTAATCTGACATTCCTGGGAAGAGCTGAAAAGGTTTTGGTAACAATTGAACAACCGGAAGTAGTAGTTTTTTTTAAAAAAATCTTCTAAATATAATTTTTTGGGAATTTTTTTTATTAAATATTGAAGAACATAAAATTTTCCATCTAATACACTTGAAAATTTTATTATATCTTGTACAGATTTAGAAATAAAGTCACTATAAATTTATAAAGTAATCTAATCGCAGAGGCTAAGGCACTAAGGAAACCAGTTGACAAATTCCAATGTTTATATAACATGACACATGTCATTGTCAAATATCAACAGTTTTAGTGACAATCTGATAGCTTTTTCTGGGAAGTATATTTAATCTTTCTTATTGTTTTATTAATTAAATATTTGAAATTATAGGTAAAATTGTTGTAACATTCATATATCCATCAGAAATACCGCCAATCTGGTTAATGAATTGGAAGAATCTCTGGCATTTAGAAACTTCCTCATACAATGAAAAATAGATATAATTAGAATTATATGTGTGCAGAAGACATGTTAAATGCAATAAAAAACAATATTTGGGTAAAGTTTTGTTATAAAACGACGGTTCGAAAGTGAAGTGCAATACAATACTTATATAGTCTAATATGAAAATAGCGAGAGGTCTTGTGCTGGCCACAACAGATTTTTTAACGTGAAACATTGGGTTTGTCATATCCATGGGTACGACTTGACATTTGATTGACAGCAATGTATTTGTCAGTTCCATTTAAAATGAAACATAAGGAACGAATTTGACATTTGATAAGACGTCAATAGAGGTTAATTTTGTTTAAATAATTTTGGTTTTCTGGCTTGGCTAAATTTCTTATCCCCGGTTTTATAAAATACAGAATAAATTTACTTCCAGAGTAAATTTATTTTAATTAACAAATTCGAATCAATTTTATTTACTTTGGAAGTAAATTTATCTGACGTTTATAAAACCGGCCATTACAATATGTATTTAAATATAATACTTCTGTCAAATTCATTCCCCATGTGTCATTTTAAGTGAGACAGACAAATACATTGCTGTCAATCAAATGTCAAATTATAACTTATAGGAAAATTCAACGGTTATCTGTCATATTGACAAGATGTCATTACAGGTTAATTTTGTTTAAATAATTATGCCTGTTTTCTAAAAATTAAATTTAGATGTATAAAAAACACTGTGTGCACCTTGTGTCCGAAATATGTTTAGTGCTCTCAAATGGTTTTCTAACTCCGCTAAATTTCTTACAATATTTAAATATAATACTTCTGTCAGATTCGTTCCCTATGTTTCATTTTAAATGGAACGGGCAAATACATTGCTGTCAATCAAATATCAAGGCGTAACCATGGATATAACAAACCCAATGTTTCACGTTAAAAAATACTCACGGTATAAAGCATCCCATAAAATTATACAATACAAATAATACTTTAAAAAATGTGTTATCATGTTAAATTGCTATTGTACTTATTTGAATAGCTAAAAATTATATTTTTTAACATAAATTCTAATTTAAAAAATCTGATGTGGCCAGCAAATGACCTCCCGTCAATTCCATGTTTAAAATAGCAGTGAGCTTTAAGTAAAGTATCACTTCCGGTTGATCATTTGTAAATAAAATCTAATTTGTTGTGCAACAAACAGAAAAGCCTGTAATACGAAATTCTAGATTACGTTTTATTGTTTTTCCTCAAAAATCTGTTAGAGCTCCAAATTAAATACTACTTCCGATTTATCATATATTGTTAAAATCTAATATGTTGTTTCAAATTATATATGAATTTTAAATACCAAATTTGAGAAGTTTTGGATCATATTTTAATAAACTTTAAGGAAAAATTGTCACACACACATTCTTATAAAAATCAGCATCAACTTCTAGGTGCTCTATAAAACGTATAGAAAGCCGTTTGACTTTTTATTCAACATTGATATTCATATTTCTAATTGTTAATAGGACGTCGGACCATATTTTTAAATATTTCTATTTTAATATGTTTCGTATATTTTTCATGTTTTAAATTTATCACAAACATATTTTTAAATAAATAAAAATATCATTGGGATTCATTTAATTTATTTAAAATGTTCTCTAACATATTTGTTTCGAGTACTGAAATGTATTTAATAATATGTTTCATTTAATTTTTAAACGATTTAAATGCAGTTTGCTATTTGAAAATATGTTTTAAAAATTTTAAACCATTTTTAATATGTATAGTACTGTATAAAAACATTTAATTTTTTATTTTTGTAAAACGAAGTGATTTAAAAATATGGTAAGATTTCTAATGCTTCTCGAATCGCAACCATATTTACAATGGTTCAAAATAAATTAAACCATATTTTCAAATAATTATTTAAAAATCAAAATCTCTATCCGGGAATAAAAAATGCACGTTCATGTCGTAACTTGAGTAATGTAAAAACAAAAAGTTTTCATCTAATGAAATTCTTATTTTTATCTTCAAAAAATAAACATCTTTAAATTTTTTAAAATAGTTAGATACATAGACCGGTAGTATTTACTCAAAATTTTAGTCACCGTAACTAACTAATTACCATGACTACCATTTAGAATTACATTGGAGTGATTAAGAAACAACTGAATTTGTTACTTTAGTCAACGCTTAATCACCCCTGTTTAAGAGTAAATACTACCGGTCATAGAGATTAATAATTTAATAGTTATAAAAAAATATATTATTGGGATAATTGTCTTACCCATTTTTTCAGCGTAGCAGAAACCAACAACTGAATTGACGAGGTAATTTGCGCACAAACTAGACTTCTCTTGTCTCTAAACAACTGTAGAACAGGAATGTATATAGATTTGTTATCTCTGCAGGAAATGAAGGAACCACAGAACATGTGACTATCCGCTCTCCGCTCCGCTCCGCTCTTCACCACTGCGCATTGTTGCCAACTTTTTCAGGAAATAAACGATGATAAATGTTCGTCAGTGTTGCTCTTTAGTTCGAAGCTACCTTCGAATGTGTACTGCAATCAGTGTTGCCAATGTAGTAATTTAAGCCGAAATTTACTGATTCCATGGAGGTATGAAACAAATATGGAGGTAGCTTATGCGAACTCAAATGAAGCCAACTGCTCCCCACTATCAGTCGGGACCATGTGTCATTTGTCATTTTGTGTCGTGTACAGTACAAAGTTTTGTTGAGATTTAATTTTCTGGTGTGTTGTGCGAAGTAATATATGGTGGACTATTTTTATTATTTTTACTTCTTTATTAAAAAGGTGTTTACAAAAAACTCTATAATAAGATAATAAGGATGTTATTAACGTGTACACAAAATGTGATATTATATTACGCCAAGAAGACGATAGGAAAATATATCATACAAAAATGCTATATTTCATGTCTTTAAATGTTTTAAAATAATTTATAAATACAGATTTATTTTTCTTTGCATGAACATTGTTCTGAACATGGGCCCCTGGAAAATCACATAGTTCATTTAATTAAATCTATATGTCATAATTATTTTAAAGTTAGGTTGCATTTTTTTTACAAAATCAAATATTGATAAATCCCAAAATATTAGAATTTGAATTAACAAAATGACATTGTTTACAGGCTACTAAAAGACTGTTTTTTTATAATAAAAATTATCTAAATCAATTGTTTGTTTTTTAATGTACTCTTATACCTTTTCCATTTTATTTAAACGCAACATATTTTATGTAGCTTAATTTTTACAAATTGTAGTGAATAAAAGATTAGTAATTATTTACTACTGTAATTTAATGTCTAGTATATATTTGAAGTAACTTTTTACTATTTAATATTTCCAAATAGTTTTAAATTTATTTTCATAAGAAATATAATTATCAGTCAATCCTTTTTTTTAAAAAAAAAGTAATGATATTGTTTCAATTACACGTTTTTCGCATTTCGTATTTCAAAAATACCGCGAGATCCCCACTCTAGCTCGGGACCAAGACATGTATGCGTCCGTCCCCATTAGGCTTCACTCCCCTCGCCCATAGTATCGCTTTACGCTCCCTCCATATTTGTTTCATACCTCCATGACTGATTCCCATAATAATAATATATTAAAATTTTAATGAAAATCTAAAGCTAATTTAAAATAAAAATCGCTTCCGGCAAAACCGAAAGTAGAATTTCGAATCTTTTCTTACCAAAAAGTGGCATTTAAATTCGCACGCAACTTCGTAATTTTAACTATACGAGCCCTGCGTCTAAAGAATTGGCCTACATCTACAGAGTTGGACAAAAAGAACAGACGTTTTATATAACATCACAAAAATGATAATGTCTTTCAGTTTTTACAATGTTCGGAGGTTTGTGTTCGTATTTTGTATCTTGAGGTGAAAAAATCGCGTGTGGACAAAATAGGGAACTGAGAAGGCCTATGAATGTCACCAAACCAGGAAACGAGGCGATCGGGAATAACGTTCATTGATGCTGTGGCTGTCGCTCCATCCTGCAATTTTGACATATTTAAACAAAAGTCACTGTCAGGAAGCAATTACATTAAAATTAATAATGAAACCGTATTTAGGAGATTGTAGTAATAATACAGGGTGTTCATTTTAAATGTGCCACCATTGCTATCTCGAGAACTATAAGAGCTACAAAAACGGTTAAATGGGCAAACAATTTCTATTATACAAGACAAATTTAGAGAACAGAAAAAATTTTTTTTTCGACCAGTGGTTCTCAAAATACGGGACTCAACTTTTTTATTTTAAATGTGAATATATTTTTTTTATTTGTTTATTCGATAGAGAATTTATTTCTGAATTCAATGATATAATATTATCATATCCGTACATAACGATTTTTTTGAGTAAAATAGATATAAAGTTTTAAATTTGATTAAAATATGATATTACTAAGAGTGCAATGAATGGAAAAACTGAATATGTACATGTGTTTTTTACGCATAATTAGAGTGCCATGATAGAAAGAAGTGAATAAAAGTATAATGAATGAAAAAAACTGTTATAATTTTTATTTTCATATTTCATTATAATGAAGAAATATTTACAAAAATAAAATAAACTCCTATAAATTTATAAGTACTGTTTAAAATTGCCTCCATTTTCATTTATACATAACTGTACTCTATGAAATAAACTATTTCTAACTAATCTTAATTTTCTTCCGTCAATATTGTTCAAAATATTTTCAATGCTGTTTTTTAATTGTCGTAGATTCTGATGCACAGTATCGTAGACTTTATTTTTTAAATAACCCCATAAGAAAAAGTCTAGAGGGTTTAAATCGGGTGATCTTGCAGGCCATGCAATGGGTCCTTTGGTACCAATCCATTGATTTGGAAATGTTTCATTCAGGTACGCGGTTACTTGACGAGAATTATGGGCTGGTGCTCCATCCTGTTGAAAGTGAAGATTTCTAACGACATTTAATGGCAGATCATCCAATATATCATCAAGTCTGTTTCTTAAAAATTCTAAGTAACGATCTCCAGTTAGAGTACCTTCATACATGTGAAAAAAACACTGTATCGTGCAAAATTGCACACCATACATTTATATTAAATTTTCTTTGAAAACTTCTTTCGCGTACCATAATAGGATTCTCGGAACTCCAATAATGTTTATTTTTTACATTAAACATTCCATTATTGGAAAAATTTGCTTCATCCGTCCAAATAACACATTTTAAAATATCAATTCCTTCATTAATGATTAAATGGCAAAATTCAAGTCTGCGGTCATAATCACCAGGTTGCAAGTGTTGAACTTTATGGAATTCTGCTTCAATGTGATAATAATATAAGTAAATTTCAATCATTGTTAGCAACAAATAAATAAAAAAATTAAATATTCCTAATTAATGTTCATAAATTAGAAAATGAAATAACGAATATTTTTAAATATTTTTTGACAAAAGAACTAAAATAAAAAAAAATACAATAAAATATTTGTTTCATAAGACATTTTAGCGCACTGTTCCGCTAGAAAGTTTGCAGTATTCTAACAAAAACACGTGCGCTAATATCATGTCTTATGAATGAAACTTGTATTTCAATGTCTTATATTAGGTAATTAGGTTAAGTGTATATAATGGAGTGCTGGTGCCTGCTTTGATGTATGGAAGTGAATGTTGGGCATGGACGAGAAAGCATAAAAGAAAAGTGACTGCTGTGGAAATGAGGTATTTACGTGGTGTTTGTGGGTATACAAGACGGGATCGCGTGAGGAATAATTTGGTGTATGAAGAATGTATGGTTAGGAAGAATATAGTTAAGAGAGTTGGAGTGAGTCAGTTGAGATGGTTTCGTCATGTGGAGAGAATGATAAGTGAACGACTTGTAAAACGCATATATGTTGGTAAAGTTAAGGGTGTTCGATTGCGTGGCCGTCCAGTGTGTAAGTGGATGGATGTGATTGGTAGTGTTTTGAAGGAGCGTAAGTTTCCGAGTGAAAAGAGAAGAAGAGCATGTATGAATACGATTATGAATGTGGCTGAGGCGAAAGAAGTTTGCCAGGATAGGAATGTGTGGCGAAGGATGATTGTTTCGTAATGGTGTGAAGATGTATGGTTAGTAAGAATGTTTTGTGAGAATGGGGAGACAGCTGAACTTTTATGTGGACGAGAAGAATGAAGTATGTTTGTACAGGAATGTGTAGCGAAAGATGATTTTTGTGTAACTATTATTGTGGTCCGGATGCGGTTATTCGCTACCGAAAATCGGTCACTTTAATATGTTATTATGTATGAATACGTTTATGAATGTGGCTGAGGTGAAAGAAGTGTGCATGGATAGGAATGTGTTGCGAAGGATGATTGTTGCGTAACTATTATTGTGATCTGGATGCGGTTATTCGCTACCGAAAATCGGTCACAATAATATGTTCCTTGTATGAATGTTAAGATCATTTTGGGCAAGGCGAAAGAAGAATGTTTTTAAAGAGTTAAGTAATTCAGTGGAGCTCTTACTTTCATCCCTTTTCTTATTATTTTCGGGTTTTTGCTAACCCAGTACATGGGAAACGCGTGATTTTATGTATGTATGTATGTATGTATGTATGTATGTATGTATGTATGTATGTATGTATGTATGTATGTATGTATGTATGTATGTATGTATGTATGTATGTATGTATGTATGTATGTATGTATGTATGTATGTATGTATGTATGTATGTATGTATGTATGTATGTATGTATGTATGTATGTATGTATGTATGTATGTATGTATGTATGTATGTATGTATGTATGTATGTATGTATGTATGTATGTATGTATGTATGTATGTATGTATGTATGTATGTATGTATGTATGTATGTATGTATGTATGTATGTATGTATGTATGTATGTATATATATATTAGGTAATTGCACGAATGGGAGTTATTGAAAACAAATAGAATTATTAAACTGGAAAATATTTATTAGTTCTTGTAGACTTGAAGATGTACATAAACCTCAGGATTTGTGAAAAACTTGTCATTTTTACACTCGATCTCCCAGTCGCAATCATCATTATATAGTGTATCTGGTGTGTGTGTCCGTGTGTTGCCTGCGCAGTCCAGCCGCACCTCGCAGCGATGCAGGTGGAGCTGCTCGCAAGGCACAGGGACAAACACATTGAGAGAGAATTCGTGTTGAGTGTACACGCATATGTACAGCACATAGCCCGCAGCGGTGTCCACCAAGAAGTACTGAACTGCCAATCATTGGTGCGCCGGACGAGGAACTTGGAGCCGGCCGGGATCACCGTGATGCCCGAGCAGGTTGTATAGTGCTGCTGTAATTGCGTGCCGGGCTGCAGGACAGCATCGCACAACAAGCAGCTGGTGCGCCGCTGACAGCAAAATCGGCTGTGCTTGTTCTTCTTCTTTTCGCCAAAGTCCTGCAGACAGAGGAAATATTTACACTCCAATACTAACTAAATACTCCGAATGTTTTGTGAGAATGCAAGGTGTTCGTTGTTCAAGCCTCGCCATTGGAATCTCACTTGTGTTAAGAGATAAGAAAACAGTTAAATTAAAGTTGCTCCCATTATAAGGTTGACTCTATCTTGTTTCAACCGGCATTGTTGCCTCAGCCTTGTAAAGAGAACAATGTGTGTTGGCCAGCATTGTCAGACAACTACAGAAAAGTGATTTGTGGGGTTAGTTTACAGTTTGATTTTTTTGCGTCATGGGTGACAACGACCAGGGCTATTTACACTCAAAAGGGCTAAAAACACAAATATTAAAATAATGGCTATTACATAAATAAAAGATAAAACATCAAGCAAATAAACATGATTTGTTTAGAATGTTGATTTCAGAATTCAAGAGGTTGGACACATAGTTGCGTCGTTAGCATTGCCGAACAAAAGGTGTCCTCAATGCTGCCGACGCACAGTATGCGTTTAAAAAAAAAAAAAACTAGAATTGCGCCAAAACTCATTACCGCGTTGCGGGTGCGACGCGTGCATTAATACGCAACGAAAGTGTTAAAGCACTTTTTTATGTTCTTTCTAATTACGTACTGAAAAGTTATTTGTTTTAATTTGGTAATTTATTTAATAATACATTGTACAAAATAAATATAAAAATAATAAAAATATTAACTTGAACCGGGAGGGATTTGAACTAGTGAAAAAATAACATGGAACCTTGGTTTAACCAAGTCATCTACCGAATACGTTTCCATGATTACTGTTTTTAGTAAATTATAAGTAATAACTGTCAAGTAGAATTATAATTTCGTAAATATTTCAATAAAAAGGCATTAAATTAGGAGTATTCAGATGCTCTTCGATGCCAAATTAAATAATCTTTCTAACCATATCAAAAACTCCCACTATACTCTTGCGGGACAGATATTTGAAAAAAACTGTTTTCCCATGGTAAACGCCTATGTCACGGTTTTCAGTGTTCACACTGTATGTTTGATTGACTGTTTATAAGTAAAAACTGTAAATTGAGAACTGAAACTGGTTTGACACCTAAGAAATACAGGTCTTGTAACACAGGACCAGGATAGATTTTATTGCTACGTAATTATTTGATGAGGAACTTTGGATATTATTGTACAAATTTTACAACAAACTGCAGCAATGTTAAATTTTGTAACAGATAAACATACCTATTAAAAATATGCAATTTATATAGAAAAATAATAAAAATTCTATAGGAACTACAGTAGGTATTCATTTAATTGAACAGTTTATGATTTGAAGATTTGATGCTAGAGGTAAATTCGACAGTTCGTCTGAATTTTTTTTTACTGTTATAAATTTAAATGAAGAAAAAGGTAAAACATCTAATTGAGATTATCCGCATATTCAACGTCTTTCAATGTTATATTTTATTATTATAAATTATAATTATGAATCAATGTTGCAATCATTCTTACTTCATTTAATTTCATTTTATAATGTATAAAATTTATTGTCACCAACAAATATTGTTATTGTCGTAATCAATGTGTTTCATTTATGATTTCAAGTTAAATTATTGTAGTAATAATTTATTGTACACAAAAAATTTATGCATTATTGTAATTTATGAGGAATCAACGTATTTCTATTTTTCAAATTACCATCTTTATTCGGTTTAAAACAGTATGGATTATCATTGCATATCTATACCCTCTACAGTATAATTTCACAACTTAATGTCACACAAAGCACACCTGAATTCACAGTAACGAAAACTAATTTATCACTCGTGAATACCGATTTTGTAATAATGAAAACAGAATTCACAATTTGAAAAACCAGTTTCAACTAAATGAAAACAGATTTTACATAGGAATCGTAAATAGGCACCGCCAAGGAAAGGCAAGAAGGGGCAATAGTCACCTTTGGAGAAGCAAAAAAATAAGGCAAATGTATCGTCCCTAAAATATATTAAAATATTTTTCTGAACTTATAAAATATTAAATAAATAGCGAATAGTATTTTTAAGAAACTTAACTAAAGATTAAATTTGATCACAACAATAAAAAAAGCTTGATTAAAACAATGATGAAACTTGATTACAACAATGTTAGCTACGCTAAAAGTGAGAAAAGTAACCGGAGGGTTTGAAATCTGTTTTCGTTTAGTTGAAATTAGTTTTCATTGGTATGAATTCAGTTTTTCATTTACATGAAATCAGTTTTCGTTTTCGCTAATGTGAAATCGTATTTCGTTACTGGGAATTCACTTCTAATTTGTGTGAAATCAGTTTTCGTTAATGTGAATTCATATTTGGTTAATGTAAAATCATGTTTCAAAAGTTCGAAAACGAATTGTAAAAGGTAGCATTAAGGGGTAACGTTTAAGAGCGGGAAAATAGGGACTTCCAAGTGGTTGATTGTAATATACTCTTTTGAATTTAATGATTTCGTTATTTAAAAACCTGTAAATGTACACCTGTCTCTTGTCAATTTTTAAATAGGTAATAATGCTGTATTTTAGTTACGGGATATATAATTCAATAAATTTTTAAATTTTAGGTTAAAAATATTATTATATTATAGTACAAAATATATATCTTCATTAATTTTGCTCAATATTATTAAATTACTTACCATAATTGAATTAATGAATTAACTATTATATTCATTAATTTTTGAGGGCAAAAATTCCTTATTATGGTTTCACTATAAGTTGACATGCTGACATATTTATTTGTCATTTAAGGTTAACTTTTAATTTTTGTATGATAAAATCTTTACACGGTATTTACCTGTTACATTATTTAACCTTGCATTGATAAACCAGCTCTAAAATAACACAAAATATTATTTTTGTAGCAATTTTCACAAATTATATTTATTTTACATAATGCTCATCTTCATATTTTCAGTGCTGCCATCTATCGCTTGACAGCGGTATTTAATAAAAAATCTTTAAGGCCTTATAAAAAATAGACGGAATCAAAACTGTAACATTTTAGATTTTTGTGCACATCTACATGCACACAGCTTTCATTTAAAAAAGAATCATTAAAATCGGTTTGGTAGAAGTCCATAATTAAGGCCCCAAAGAAAAACCTTATTTTTATATATATATATACTAGCTGTACCCGTTGCAAATATTTGCAACAAACAATATGAGGTAACATTATTAAATTATAAATTTTCTGTACTTGTATTTAATGTTTGGTACTTTTCCACACTTTTTTAACTACCGCTAAGTAAGTAAATTATTTAGGGTCGGTGTGTTAATGCAAAGTTAAAAGTAATGGTAACTGTTAGTTAGGTAAATTAAATGTTTGATTGACTGTTTATAAATAAAAACTGTAAATTGGGAACTGAAACTGTTTTGATACAGGTCTTGTAACACAGGACCAGGATGGATTTTATAGCTACACGTAATTATTTGATGAGGAACTTTGGATATTATCGTACAAATTGTACTACAAACTGCAGCAATGTTAAATTTTGTAACAAATAAACATATCTATTAAAAATATGCAATTTATACAGAAAAATAATAATAAAAATTCTATAGAAACTACAGTAAGTATTCATTTAATTGACCAGTTTATGATTTTTTTTTTTACTGTTATAAATTTAAATGAAGAAAAAGGTAAAACATCTAATAGAGATTATCCGCATATTCAATGTCTTTCAATGTTATATTTTATTATTATAAATTATAATTATGAATCAATTTTGTAATTATTCTTACTTCATTTAATTCCATTGTATAATGTATAAAATTTATTGTCACCAACAAATATTGTTATTGTCGTAATCAATATGTTTCATTTATGATTTCAAGTTCAATTATTGTAGTAATAATTTATTGTACACAAAAAAATTATGCATTACTGTAATCTATGAGGAATCAACGTATATCTATTTTTCAAATTACCATCTTTATTCGGTTTAAAACAATATGCATAATCAGTGCATATCTATACCTTCTACAGTATAATTACACATTAACAAAACTTGATGCCACACAAAGGAAACCTGAATTCACAGTAACGAAAACTAATTTATCACTCCTGAATACCGATTTTGTAATAATGAAAACAGAATTCACAATTTTAAAAACCATTTTCAGCTAAATGAAAACAGATTTTACATAGTAATCTTAAATAGGCGCCGCCAAGGAAAGGCAAGAAGGGGCAATAGTCACCTTTGGAGAGGTAAAAGAATAAGACAAATGTATTGTCCCTAAAATATATTAAAATATTTTTCTGAACTTATAAAATATTAAATAAATAGCGAATAGTATTTTTAAGAAACAACTAAAGATTAAATTTGATTACAACAATAAAAAAGCTTGATTAAAACAATGATGTAACTTGATTACAACAATGATAAAATTTGATTACAACAATGTTCGCTACGCTAGAAGTGAGAATAAGTAACCCGAGGGTTTGAAATCTGTTTTCGTTTAGTTGAAATTAGTTTTCATGGGTGTGAATTCAGTTTTCTTTTACGTGAAATCAAGTTTCGTTAGTGTGAAATCATTTTTCAAAAGTGTGAAACCATATTGTAAAATGTAAAATTAAGGGGTGTTAAAGAGCGGGAAAATAGAGACATCCAACTCAGTTGTATTTAATACTTTCGTTGGTATAGTTTTCATTGGTGTGAATTCAGTTTTCTTTTACATGAAATCAGTTTTCCCTAATGTGAAATCGTATTTCGTTACTGAGAATTCACTTCTAATTTGTGTGAAATCAGTTTTCGTTAATGTGAATTCATATTTGGTTAATGTAAAATCATGTTTCAAAAGTTAGAAAACATATTGCAAAAGGTAGCATTAAGGGATAGCGTTTAAGAATGGGAAAATAGGGGCATCCAAGTGGTTGATTATAATATACTCTTTTGTATTTAATGATTTAGTTATTTAAAAATCTGTAAATGTACACCTGTCTCTTGTTAATTTTTAAATAGGTAATAATGCTGTATTTTAGATACGGGATATATAATTCAATAAATTTTTAAACTTTAGGTTAAAAAAATTATTATAATATAATACAAAATATATATCTTTATTAATTTTACTCAATATTATTAAATTACTTACCATATTATAATTAATGAATTAACTATTGTATTATATTTATTAATTTTTGAGGGCAAAAATTCCTTATTATGGTTTCACTATAAGTTGACATATATCTGTTAAGGTTAACTTTTGACTTTTGTATGATAAAAGCTTTGCACGTTATTTACCTGTTACATTATTTAACCTTGCATTGATAAACCAGCCTTAAATAACACAAAATATTATTCTTGTAGCAATTTTCACAAATTGTATGTATTTTTCATCATTCTCATCTTTATGTTCAGTGCTGCCATCTATTGCTTGACAGCGGTACTTAATAAAAAATCTTTAAGGCCTTATAAAAATAGACGGAATCAAAACTGTAACATTTTAGATTTTTGTGCACATCTACATGCACACAGCTTTCATTTAAAAAAGAATCATTAAAATCGGTTTGGTAGAAGTCCATAATTAAGGCCCCAAAGAAAAACCTTATTTTTATATATATATATATATATATATATATATATATATATATATATATATATATATATAGGTGATAGGTAATTACGACTGTAATTAGTTAAGGAAACTGGATAGTGGGTTTGACAGTCAATTTGTAGGCTTCAGTG
The DNA here is from genome assembly GCA_943142095.1 of Ophonus ardosiacus. Lineage (NCBI taxonomy): Eukaryota > Metazoa > Arthropoda > Insecta > Coleoptera > Carabidae > Ophonus > Ophonus ardosiacus. The sequence goes on from OW964838.1 coordinate 27,953,138, forward strand.
TAATACACTCTTTTTAATTTGTCAAGCTTTCGGTTATAATTTTAACCATCTTCAGGACAATTAGTTGAGATTTTTTGTAGAATAACAGCATTTACAGACATGTAAATTTTGAAACATGCACACGCGCATGGTTTATTAAAATAATGCGTCGAAATAACTGAATTACATATTAAAATTTTTGGCCAAAGTAGGTATCACAGTAAAATTGATAAATTACAAACTAATAAAGCAAACAATTTTGTTAAAATAATGTTAAACTTTTAAAATTGTGCACAAGTTGTCGACGTAAACACGTGTACAACACCATTTTGTGAAAATTAACTTTAATTTTCACAAAATGGTGTTGTACACGTGTTTACGTCGACAACTTGTGCACAATTTTAAAAGTTTAACATTATTTTAACAAAATTGTTTGCTTTATTAGTTTGTAATTTATCAATTTTACTGTGATACCTACTTTGGCCAAAAATTTTAATATGTAATTCAGTTATTTCGACGCATTATTTTAATAAACCATGCGCGTGTGCATGTTTCAAAATTTACATGTCTGTAAATGCTGTTATTCTACAAAAAATCTCAACTAATTGTCCTGAAGATGGTTAAAATTATAACCGAAAGCTTGACAAATTAAAAAGAGTGTATTACACTGAAGCCTATATATATATATATATATATATATACCGTGAGTATTTTTTAACGTGAAACATTGAGTTTGTCATATCCATAGTTACGACTTGATATTTGATTGACAGCAATGTATTTGCCCGTTCCATTTAAAATGAAACATAGGGAACGAATCTGACAGATGTATTATATTTAAATATTGTAAGAAATTCAGCGGAGTCAGAAAACCACTCGGGAGCACTAAACATATTTCGGGCACAAGGTGCACATAGTGCTTTTTCTACATCTAAATTTAATTTTTAGAAACAGGTATAATTATTTAAACAAAATTAACCTCTAATGACATCTTGTTAATATGACAGATAACCGTTGAATTTCCCTATATATATTTGTCTGTCTCATTTAAAATGACAATGACACATAGGGAATGAATTTGACAGAAGTATTATATTTAAATATTGTAAGAAATTTAGCTGAGTCAGAAAACCACTCGGGCACATTTTTTCTACAACTAATTTTTAGAATGCAGGTATAATTATTTAAACAAAATTAACCTCTATTGACGTCTTATCAAATGTCAAATTCGTTCCCTATGTTTCATTTTAAATGGAACGGGCAAATACATTGCTGTCAATCAAATGTCAAGTCGTAACCATGGATATGACAAACCCAGTTTCACGTTAAAAAATACTCATGGTATATATATATATATATATATATATATATATATATATATATATATATATATATATAGATATATATACAGGGTGGCGCACTGAAGACGATCCACCCTTAATAACTTTGAAACGAATTGTGATAGACATACCCGGTTTACGCTAAATGTTTTAACATCTAGGGTGCCACATTTTGTTAATATATATTTTTTTTTTTTTAATTCACTAATCTCACCGCCACCACTCTCAACTTTTAAATCTTAAATGGTAATATACCCTTTGTATTTTTAATTTAATTTAAAACCTTATAACAAATGCTCAAATTGAGCGCATTTACAACTAAACAATGGTACAACCTATTACTAAATGCTATTTTCACCCGCCGAAATGTTTCTTCTGGAATTGCTGGACACTCTCTTCTAATACTATTTTCTAAATCTTGGATATTAACACTCATCGTGGACGAGTGAAAAATGGCATACTATCCTTTGGAGCGATGAAAGCAAGTTCAAGATGTTTGACATGTTGACTCCCGTCGGAACCAAATGTTTTGAACTTGCTTTCATCGCTTCAAAGGACAATATGCCATTTTTCACTCGCCCACGATGAGTGTTCCTACGCAAATGCAGTTCTGGCCCTCCTGTTTTTCTTTGATAGTACAGGTTTCTTAACGGTTATTTTTTCTAGTAATCCTACATCACATAGCCATCGTATCACAGTGCGATCACTCAAATCTACATGAAATTGTGCCCGAATTTTTGCAGAACGTTCACTTGATGATAAAGTAGGATCACTTACGGATAGACACCGAATGGTTTTTCTCAATTCTAGCACTAGTTTTCTTGGACCACCGACTTTTATATTAATTTTAACAGTTCTATACTACGTTTTTTTTTAAATATTTGATATGCCACTTTTACTGATTTAAAAAAAAAAAAATATTGCGCTGTTTCACAGCATCTTTATGAAGCAGTACTACCCTTTCTCGTAAGTCGACGGAAAAATATTTATTTTTACCCATCTTAGCATCAACTTACTAAATAAATGACAAAATACAACAAAAAAGTAAGACAATTAAAATTATATTTTCAATAAGTTTCCATACTTTTGTCCACCGAAAAAACGAGTATATGTTATTTCACTTAAATCGTACAGTCAATATCAAAAGATTTCTTGTGAATATATTCTTCGATATATTAACTTTAGAAAATACGATTCAAATTTGCGAGAACTATAAACATATTTAAAAAAAAAATTAAATATTTAAAATTTTCCATACTTTTGTACGCGACTGTATATGCCGGGAGTTTATTTTATCAGTAAACATAGGGTATATCATTGCCATAGTTACGGTATGAATGTTTGACAGCAATGTATTGAAGCGTTTATTTTATGAGTAAACATAGGCGTTTAACATGGGAAGCAGTTTTTTGTAAATACAAAGTTTCCGCCAAAAAATCTAGCTATGCTATTGAACATGATAATAGTACATTACATCTTGTACATTATTTAATATTAATTACTTTAATAATATTGCTAGAAATGCAATAAATTACAAAAATTGTGAAATAAATAATTGTTTCAGTTTTTTTATTATGCGATATGAAAATATTTCCAAATGTCTCCGTGGCGCAGTGGTCATAACACTAGCGTCTGAAATTTTTGGTTGGGGTTCAATTCCCCATTGGGGAATTATTTAATTTTTTTTTTTTACATAAAAATTGTTGAACTTTTAAAAATCAGTTTATATTTCCGTATTACAATCATTTAAAAATAATAATAACATTGTAATAAATAAAGAGAAAATGATTGAGAATAATTGATTACAATAATCAAAATATTGATGCAATAACAATGCATTGTATTTCCTTTGATATTAATAAAAATAACTGAAATATAATAAATTTGTGCAAATATTATGTGTTTACTGTATTTATCAAATAAAATACAATGCATTGTTATTACATCAATATTTTGATTATTGTAATCAATTATTCTCAATCATTTTCTCTTTATTTATTACAATGTTATTATTATTTTCAAATGATTGTAATATGGAAATATAAACTGATTTTTAAAAGTTCAACAATTTTTATGTAAAAAAAATAAAATAATTACCCCAATAGGGAATCGAACCCCAACCAAAAATTTCAGACGCTAGTGTTATGACCACTGCGCCACGGAGACATTCGGAAATCTGTTCATATTGCATAATAAAAAACTGAAACAATTATTTATTTGACAATTTTTGTAATTTATTGCAATTTTTGCAATATTATTAAAGTAATTAATATTAAATAATGTACAAGATGTAATGTACTATTATCATGTTTAATAGCATGGCTTGATTTTTAGCCGAACACTTTGTATTTACAAAAAGCTGCTTCCCATGTTAAACGACTATGTTTACTCATAAAATAAACGCTTTAATACATTGCTGTCAAACATTCATACCGTAACTATGGCAATGATATACCCTATGTTTACTGATAAAATAAACTCCCGGTATATATATATATATATATATATATATATATATATATATATATATATATATAAATAAATAATATTCAAGAAATTTAAGAAATACCGCTACTACCGTCAATGAATTTGAAGTCTTGAACATATTAGAAGAGTACGACAAAATTATTCATAAACGAAAAAATAGATACAATTTGAATTATTTGTGTGAGGTATCACCTGGAAGTCGCAGCCCTCGTTATCGCACGTCTCTTTCTTTGGAGCACAGCCCGCACACTGCCACCCCTGCTCGTCCCGGTAAAGGCGAGGCGTGCTCTCGTTACATTTGACACACTGTGGCTCCCAATGTTGCGCTGCCTGTGGCTCACGAGCCTTCACCTCCACTGACAGGGAGGCACCATCCCAACCTCCCAGCACTCTCAGTAGACTGTTAATGCATAAATTCAGAGCGGAATGCTCCTGCAATGTTAACAGTTCTTGAGCAAGAACATCCCGGCTACGAGTAAGTATATCTTCACCACGTTGGATGGTAACAGTGAAGGAATAGTTCGAGGCCAATTGTGGGTCACCCAAAAACCGCACTGCATAGTGCAGCTTGGCTGTTGACACGCAGACCCGGGTGTGTAAGAGGAACAGGAAATGGAACGCAGAAATAATATAGTCTGTTATTTGGGAGTGGCGAATGTCGGGAGTTATTTGGACAGGGTTGGGAAGAACGCGGTCGGGATGTTCTTCCTGGCAGTGCTGGAGCAGCTGGTTCCGGCGGCCCGCCCAGTCGCAGCGGTTGGAGCCGAGCACCGGACACACATATTGCCGATACTCGCAGGCGTCTTCGTGAGTATACTCCGTGCAGCCAGCAGTCACAAAGGGAACGGTGGTCGGGCAGCCTTCCTCTTGGTAGCGGCACGGGAACCGCAGCATCTGCGCCGTGGTCTCGTACAGGAGACAACGCGAAGCCGGTTGTGCTTCTTCGCGCGCTTGGCAGAGGCCGCACACCGCCGCCCCGTCGTGCTGCTGGTACACGGGCCCCCTCTTCAGCAGCTGGTCACACTTGCTGCACACAAGTGACGCAAGAATATCTGCAGGGACGTCCACCATGGCTGTAAATCAAAAACATTATCACTAAGTTTCTTTTTTTACCTCCCGCTACCCTAGGTAAGGGAGGTATAGGGATCGTGCTAAAAATCGCATAGAGATTTTAGTGAATAAGCACGTTTTGATGTCCCCAGAATCCGATTTTATTATTTTTACAATGATGTCTGTAGGTATATATGTATGTGTGTGTGTGTGTGTGTGTGTGTGTGTCTGTGTGTGTGTGTGTGTGTGGATCGTGTGGACACGATTACTCAAACACTATCAATCAGAAAATTTTGAAATTTTGTATACTCATTCTATACTAATGTGGGAAGAGGTCATTAGTTTTTAGTGTATATCGGATAACCGGAAGTATCATTTATACAAGCTTTTAACAGTTTTTCTTGTAAAAAATTCATTGAATATAATTTTTTAGCAACTTTTACCAATACAAATTAAATATAATGGCACAATCTTCAATTCTACGATAAGCATTTAATAAATAACTTGAAATCACTTTAAATATTGAATTATAAAATAATTTATTTTTGTACATCACTTTGCCTTTGCGTCAAACAAAAACAATACTTTAATAACAAATTTGACATATTTAAACAAATGTCACTATCACGAAGCAATTACATCAAAATTAATAAAGAAACCATGTTAAGAAGAATTGTAATGAAATTAAGGTTTGTAAAAATAATATATTTTCCATCATACATAAATATTAGATATACAGGATAATTCGATTTAAGTTTGATGTTTGCAGCATTATATATAAAACAGCTCTCAATAAGAACGTGATTTCAAAGTCTCAAATACTATTTTGCAACTACACATTTACGAAATGGATCATGTACGACGAAGAATTTACAAAGATTGCGTTTTAGAGCATAAGGAAGTTGGTGCTGACATTGACAATAATATGTGTGTGACGATTTTTCCTTAAAATATATTAATGATCCAAAACTTCGCAAAGTTGTTATTTGCTCACAGATTTTTCAGAAAAAACATAATAAAATATTATCCAACATTTCATACTACAAACTTTTCTATTTATTGGAACAACAAAGTATATTTTGTTTGCAAACGATCAATCGGAAGTGATACTTTACTTAAAGCTCATTGCTATTTTAAATGGAATTGGCGGAAGGTCATGTGCTGGCCACATCAGATTTTTACTTTTCCTTTCAACCACATGAAAATATAAAATATACGTAAATGTAATAATACATTCACTCCAATGTTATAACAAAGTTACTAACTCTACAACGTTGCTATAAAAGTAATCAATAATTAAAAATAAAAATGACAGGCTTTTCAATTGTTTGTATTCGTTACAATTTTTAGCAATGTTGCTAAAATTTAAATACAATAAAGAATTGGCGTGATTGTCTCGTTTTGTTATTGGTAATACAAATTATCTAACGTTCAGTCAGTAGATACATAAAACAGAATCACAGATCTGTGACAGAATGAAATTGTGAAGAATTCAGCTTCGATAATTTTGATACATTGGTAGAATTTGACACCAATGGAAAGAACATTGGAAAAATTAACAATTTCTCAATTTAGTTCTCAAAAAAATATTCAGCCCATTCACTTTTAATATTTCTGCCTGAACGTCGTAGTAGGTAATGACATACGATATTTTAAATATACAGGGTGTTATGTAAGTAAGTGTTCAACGCTTAACCCATGGTAGAACTGACCCCAAAGATAGCAAATCTGGCAATAATATTTTTGTTTAACATACTTTCTACAAGAACTAGAGACCTTTAAAACTGACCAATCACGTCATAGTTCAAAACTTTATAAAAAAGTAAAAATCAATTTGTTCTCTGGAAAAAATATTGATTGTCAATCTGACGTTAAATGTTTTTTGCATAGACGTACAATTTTATATTGTTTTTTTTTTTTTGATATTCTCAAAATGCCATTTACCTTCACCAACCAAGAGTATGCAGAGATGCATATGGTTTATGGCGAGACATTACAAAATAGTCGTGATGCTGTAAGACGGTACAGAGTTATTCCCAAATAGACGTCAATGATTTTATGTCATTTGGGACAGGTATCACATTTTTTCCAGAGAACACATTGAACTATGACGTGATTGGTCAGTTTTAAAGGCCTCTAGTTCTTGTAGAAAGTATGTTAAACAAAAATTATTGCCAGATTTACTATCTTTGGGGTCAGTTCTACCATGGGTTAAGCGTTGAAACTTACTTACATAACACCCTGTATTCAATGCTTAACAAAATTTAAAAAAATTGGGTGAGATTCTGTGGGTTGTATTATCGTGTTTTAAGCTAAAAGATATTTTAAAATTCATTAACATTCAGGTATGAAATATTTGACACATAAAATTTGACATATTTCTAACCAAATTTTGCAATAATGAGTTTCCTTTTACACCTTCCATTTACAATAATACTTCTTGATTTGACTAAAGGATCTGTATTACTTTTCCATGTGGTAAAATATCTAAATCACAATTGAATCTTGAATCTCACTGATACATGTGGGAAAATATTACAATGTTGCCATATACTTAATACAAGATTTAATACAGACCTTAATACAACCCACTGAATTCCACCCATATGTCTAAAAATGAAGAAATTAAAATATTAACTGATAATTTCATTTATTTCTTTATTATAACCATTGTTCTTTTCAATGGAATTCCAATTGGAATGGAATTCAATTTCAATGAAAATAAACTACATATTAGTTTTATTGTATGACGTGGTATGACCAAGCAATATGTGCCCCTGGTTTCGACTTGGGAGGTGTAGTCTATCATTAACAGTACATTAGGAGACAGAAGTTTTCTATACAAATTTTAGCGGTTCATGTATAAAATGGGTTTATTTAGAACACAAATGAAATACATAAACATTTCTTTAAATGTCGTTTATTATATACATATTATACCTTCTCTATAATTATAATTCATTTATCAATACGCCTGCCGCCGCCGCCAAACTTCTACTTTTATTCTGTATGTACTTACGCGTTCGCGGCAAAATTCTCAAATGTTATTGGTTGAATATTTACGTCAGCGCGTGCCTTCCGCGTCGAGGTCAGAGGCACATATTGCTTGGTCGCACAATACCGAGAGTTATACCGTCAAACCGGGTTACTTGGAACATATTTAAATTTTTTCACAACTATTCAGAAACAAAAATTTATATTAAACAATGTAAGTTAAATACTTTGACTATTTAAAATAGTCAACGTTGATTAAATTTTATTCATTTTAACAATTGGACAACCGGAAGTAGTAGTTTCTTAGAAAAATTCTTCTAAATATATTTTTTGGAAATTTTTGTTATTACAAATATTGAAGAACAAAATTCTCCAACTAATACACTTAAATTTTTTATTATATCTTGTATAGATTTAGAGATAAAGACACTATAATATATAGAATATTCTAATCGCAAATGACATATGCCAGTGTTAAAAATCAACAGTTTTAGTGACATTCTGATAGTTTTTTCTGGGAAGTATATCTAATCTTTCTTATTATTTTATTAATGAAATATTTGAAATTATAGGTAAAATGCATATATCCATCAGAAATACCGCCAATCTGGTTAATGAATTGGAAGAATCTCTCACATTTAGAAACTTCCTCATACAATGAAAAATAGATATATTAGAATTATATGTGTGCAGAAGACATATTAAATACAATAAAAAACAATATTTGTAATTTTTGTTATAAAACGACGGTTCGAAAGCGAAGTGCAATACAATACTTATATAACCTAATATGGAATGGCGAGAGGTCTTGTGCTGGCCACAACAGATTTTTAATATTCAGGTCTTGAACATTTTTACAAATAAAAATATTTATTATTTGCAAAATTTGGTTATACTGATTTAAATTATTTATTTAATGTATGTAAAAACGGTCGGTTCTCAAGCGCCATAAATGAAGTATGGTCTAACTAACATTTTATATGAAACATTTTTTCACTTCCTAATAGCTACGAAGTTATTTGAAAACTAAATATTGGTCACATTTACCTTCGTACAATTATTCGATTTTTTTTTTTTTTTGAAAAATAAAAACACAACGAAGATGACTTCTGTAAGGTGAACAAAAAGTCTTATTTAATCAAAGTTGTAACTCACAACTTTCGAGATAGCAGAGGTAAACACTGAAAAACCTCATTTTTCACTGTCATAACTCGGAAATTATTGAAGATAGTGTACTTTTTAATGAAGTACTTCAATGTGATTGCTGCTAACTTTTATATAAAAATACTAACTGCAATCACACATTGAAAAAAAACGAAACTTTAAATTGTTAAAAATAGTAAACACGAAAAAACTAATTACGGAGAAAATTTTGAAACTTATATTTTTATTCAATTTTGACGTTTTAAATAGCAACAACTATAAGTAAGACTTTATTCACCAGTGAATTAAAATTTTTAAAATCACTCTCACAAAATAGGGCTGTTTCACATTTTTCAAAAACTATTTCAAATGAAAATTTATGCAATAATTTTCTTAGTAATAATTTTTATTTTAATAATTTGTTGTTATTTATGGAAATAATTAAATAAGAAGATTTGCGTCATGAAAAACTACCCCCCACTTCTGTGACGTAGAAGCACATACATTACGTCATTAATAGCCAATAGGAAAATAGTTTTTTCATCACCTACGTTACGTTTATTCAAATTATTTATGTAAATAAAGGTAGGCTGTAGTTTGTCACATGTTAAAAAAATTTCTAATTTGACATTTGACGCTGACATTGCTGAATAATAAAGTAATAATGGCTGATTCAAATTATACTCAAGCTAAGTCGGACAATTTACCGAAGGTCGATAGCTGGATGGTGGCTGAATTTATATCAGAAAACGATTGTTTTACTGCTACCGAAATAAGGGGTGTTAAAGAGTTAAGATAAAATAAAATATAAAACTGAATTTACTATATAAATTGATAATATATTTTACTTTAAAGTTCTGGTCGTGATTCTTACATTGAATCTGCTATAGGACATGTAGATCTATCATAAAGTGAAACAACAAAAATATATTGTTACCGTGAAGGTGGATGAAAGTTGAAATGATCTTCACAAACATGAAGACACGATTTTTCTGACAAATTATCAGCTCTTCGACCTACTGCTTCTAGCCACAATTTTCTTTTCTTCGCATCTTTTGGTAAATTGATAAACTGTATAGTAGGTTTGTTCCTAGCAGTATTTTTGCAAGAAGGCACAATACAATATTTCAAATTACTCATTTTATTTTGAACTTTTTATTACCTACTTATTATACAACTTGAAGCTATCTTAAAAATTTGACATTTGTTTGACAACTTTGACAATACAATTGACACCAAACAAAAAACATTTGTATATTATAAAGGGACCAATTAGAACCGCTGGAGATGTATGTGTTCTGACGTCACATTCTGTTTCAGATCACGTGACTTATTCAAAATATTATACAAATTTCAATATTTAATTATAAAATATCTAATGGATATTTCATGATAATTTGAAATTTGGGGCTCTTTAAATAACAATATCTTTTAAAATTTAGTACTTAGAAGTCATATAAAAATTCTTGCAACAGCCCTATTGTAACTTACTCTGCAACAAATAATGCATTTAAAATAATATCAGACACGAAAATAACACTTACCATAATATTTATCAGACATTATCAGCCATTTTCATTATTTTTCACGGCACAAATGACAGAAAATAAAGCATTTTAAATAGATGATTTGACGTCTATCAGCGACGATTGTCATGCAGCCTACTAACTGTTCAGTTTTTTATTTTGTCAAAATTAAATATTTTAATGGTTTTTATTATTATTTCGTCAAAATTGAATAAAATATTGTACAAACCACGTTAGCTAAGAATGTTTATTCACTTGAAGAAATTTACTCTAAACTTTCTTCTCATGAATAAACATTACCTTAGCTCACTTGGTGTATAAATATCTATTATTATTTATAAATAACTTTTATTCTATCGTCATGACTGTTGTTTGTGGCGAAAATATCATCGTAGTCGTAGACCCAAGCTTTTTTACTCATTTTAGTACTGACACTATACCCTCATAATTTGTTACACTTTATTTTTAACAGCATGTATAATATTAAAAAAATTGTCTTACCCATTTTTGCAGCTTAGCAGAAAATGTAAACAGAATTGACAGTTAATTTACACACAAACTAGACTTCACCAAACAACAGTAAAACAGGAAATAAACCACAGAACATCAACGCCCCTGTCCACTTCGTTCTCCTCCGCCACTACGCAGTGTTGCCAACTTTTCCGTGAAATGAACGATATATGTTAGTCAACGTTGTTCTCAAATCCGAACCTATCTTCGGATATGTAACGAAATCAGTGTTGCCAATGTAGTAATTTATGCCGAAAATTTACTCACATACAATATTAAATAAATATGGCTACATTATTTAAAATTTCTCATAGACGTAGTGAAATATTCCAATATTGCTGTTAAAATTTCGATTTGCATTTTTTATTGAAGCCTTGTTGGTGCATCAATAGCATTTGTTTCTTGACCACTGATCTCTATACACAACTGGATCGCGTATCCCATGTTAAGTTCTTGTGACTAATTGAACGTCGCCATATTTGAAAAAGTGTAGTCTCTCGGCCTATTTACGGCGGGATATTCAAATTACTATTTGATAGATTCGAATTATATATATTCAGCATGAAAGTAACATATATACAAAATACGATATTTTTTTATTGCAAATATAATAATTTAGTTAAAAATGATGAAAAAATATGGACACTTGTATGTATAATATTAATTTTTAAAGAAAAACAACACATGAATTACAGTATTTTGGATAACATGGCAAATTATAAATGCAAAAATAATTATATATTTACATGTGAAATGATCACTGTTTTTCATCATTTTTCTTTACGTAACACGACACACAAGTAGACTTGTAAATGCCAAAAATTGTGGGTGCACTACCAGGAAGTATAACTTCTTCAGAATTGACTTTCTTCAATAAATCCGTTTAGAAAGGTTCAGCACATAATTTCATTGACGCAGTTGGCTTAAAATGCAATTCAAGATTCTTATTTTTTTACCCATTGATCTAATAAATCACGATTCTTTAATGGAAACCTATAATAAATCCCCAACGACAATTAGAAATAATTGTTATTAAAGTATAAATTCTTATTTGTACAAAAGAAAAAAGTTAATGTTACGACGTCTACTTTAACCTTATTATAGATATTACGTGTAATTCCTTTACAACATGTCAATAATATATTTAATAATTAACCTGCTTATGAAAACTAGCGTTCTTTTCTTTCTTTTACCATAATATACACATTTAATATCATTTGGTGAACAGACAATGAACAGACAACACACCGTCAGGCCGAGAGACTACACTTTTTTCCAATATGGCGTCCAGGGAATACCTGATGGCGTCTTTCAAATAATCACAAAAGTGGTTCCAAACATGTTGAGTAGGGGTGAGTTGCTTACATCTAATTGTTCGTTGACAATGTTTTTCTTAGAATTAACGGCTTTCCTAATTTCTAAATTCTCCAATTGACAACTGACTTTAAACTCGCAGCGCCAAAGCGGAATTTACTTAAACTCACGGATAACCATATGATAACTATAATCTTTGTAGGAGTGTTTTTGTGTTTTCTTCAAGTTTTTTAAACTAATAAAGCTTGGGCAGCAACAAACTCTGCTTAAGAATGCAATACATTTTCAACATGATAAATATTAGTTTTATTTTTTCTATAATTTCTTGCAAATAAGCGAGAATTTCGGCTACTGCTAGTGGAAGGTTTGTCTTCATGCTTTAAAGTGGGCAAATTTTTGGAAGATACAGCAGTTTTTTTTAAACATTTTCGTTTATTTGTATTAACATTTAAAAAAGAACATATACTTATTGCAAATAAAACTTTTCCTCTTGCAGTATACATACCTCTGGTAAAATAATCACTATCAGCCAAATGTAAAGACCTTCATAAATTTAGAAACTGGTTTCCCCATTTTAATTTTTATTATCCAGGTTTTTCGCCGGTCAATTTTCTCTTTATCTCTAAATTTGTTCTCGATGATAACATTTTATTTTTTTGAGAGAAAGAATGGTAACTTACATATTCTGTTTTTTTTTTTAAATAAAGACTTGCATTGGGGTACAGAACAGTAAATATTACTCATTTTAATATAAAAAACAATTAAGCAAAAATTAACGAAACTTCGAAAACAAACTTGTTTTAAAGGTTAGAATGCAATTATTTGTATATAATAATTAATACAATAAGTTAAATATTATACATACAATACACTATCTGCAAAACAGATCTACGATGGCAAATTTCACAAATTATTATAATAGAAAGCAAGAAATAATTAAATAATATTAATTTTTTCAGATACGACAATGTTTTATATACAAAGCGCGCCAAATCTATCTCAACTCCTAGAGTTCGAATTTTTGCCACTAGTTAGCGTATCGCTTAAAGTCAGTTGCCAATAGGTTTAATCTTAATCCTTTGTCGGCAATATGCAGAATATCAAAATTTCCGTTAAAGTTGTGATTGTTTTCTATGCAGTGTTGCGAAAAACCAGTGGCGTGGCATTGTTTTTTAATCAAATCTTTATGTTTTTTAATCCTGTGTTTAAAACCTCTGCCGCTTTGGCCGATATATAGGGCATCACAGTCGTCTCCACGAAATTTCTCTGCATCTCGTTTCGTCATATTTTTTCTTGCCTTCTCTCGATCTCGACTCAAAAGTTTCGAATTTCTCGAATTTATAATTAGCAATTATAAATATATTAATATTACAGGCAACACATAGGTAAAAATATACTCAATAATATCATGGCTTATTACCCGTTGCGACAATCTGCTTTATTCCCAAATATTGGTAATGATGATTATAATATTCATATAGAGAGCGTAGGATTTAAGCGTGGAGAGTACACCATTGAACTCACTTTTGTGCATTTTCTTTTACTAAAACCCAATAAAACTACAATAAATAAATATGAATGTAAATGAATAGTCAATTAAAATATTTATTTTTACCGATTAATATTTTATATATTTTTATTAGATATATTTATATAATATAAACAAATTTTACAATCGAGATCTCGAATTTCTACTTTCGTCTCGAGCAAATCTCGAGGGCACTACTCGCGTCTCATCTCGAAATATCGAGACGAGAATAAGGTTAATCTCGTCACGAAAACTCGAGAAATTCGAGACGAGATCTCGAAAATGCGAGATCTCGCGACTTCATTAGTTGTTGGGCATAAAATTCTTCATTTGAATCAATAAGCAAAATTAATTGCATGCTTTGTAACGGCAGAAATTAGGTATGAAAATGTCGAAAATCACCTCTTAAATAACGATAGAGATGGACCCATTAACAACTGTCTAATTTTAGTTTCAGTTCCATTGTTATTGCTTCAGATGTAGAATTTAATGCTGTACAACTTTTCTTTGAAGCATTTTTACCTAAAATAAGAAAACAAGAAATTACGAGAGTCTGTTTTTACATGTTAAAGTCCTATTGGGCTTCCAAATTAGCAAGAGATGGCGCTGACGTCAAACGTCAAAATTCAAACGAATGGTACATGGTACATATTTCGCTGGCTTCCATTAGAGTACAATTGGTGTGAGACTAATTTTCGTAGTTTTTAATTTAATTTCGGATTTAGTATAGTGTTTTTTTCTTTTTTTTTGTTAATTTCGTTAGAATTGAGTTTGATCTTTCTTGTAGTAATAATTTAGTGATAGTTTTAATAATATTTTAGTTAATAGGGTTAATTTTAGTAAGTATTTGTAGGTTAATGAACATTATATTGGTTTTTTTAATAAAAAAACATTTGATTTCCTTTATTTAGATTGTATTTCATTGCCGTAGTTGTACATATATTAATTTCTATCTACATAGCTTTACTTTTATTTAATTGTTTTTCTTTCATAATGAACAATTTTCTTCGCTTAGATCTAGATACTATTTGTAGATTTGGGAATTGTAATGTATCATCTAGAAATATGGTGGAAGGCCAGCAAGTAATAAATAGTGGCCACATAATATTATGAGGTAAACATTTTCGGAGAAAACTCCATCGTAACTTTAACCTATAAATTGCATATCTTCTAATTCGTTCATTAATTTTTTAAAAAACCAAAACTTACCTGTTATATTAGCAGTAATTCAGATCCTACTAAGAATAAAACAATAATAGCCAAAGATAAAAGCGTATTAAAATTCGTATACAAGTAAATACAATCCCTGAACTTTGTACATGTACACTTCACTCAGTTCAGAAATCTGCATTTTAATTTTGGAAGCCCAATATTTGGCTGTACTGTATAAAGCGGCGTTAGTTGTTAAGCGCGGAAATAAAAATAATTTTAAACATGTATAACACGTAATTATATTAATCAACAATTAGTAACGAATGAAAATTGAGATGTATAACAACAATATAAGTATGATATAAAATGTTTCAATGGTTAAAATTTTTATCTGGTGAAAATCTATACTTTTGCACCCGACAAATTATTTTGTGACCCCATGCACCGTCTAAGTCGGCGCCTATAAGTATAATGTGTACTTTGTGAAACTCAGTTGGATGTCATAAAGTACTTCTTTAAAGAACTCAAACCTAATTTGTGTTAGGTTGATAAATGTCAATTACTGTTACTAACAAACAAATAAAAAATTAAATATTCATAATTAATCATAAATTAGAAAATGAAATAACGAATATTTTTAAATATTTTTACCTTCCGTCAAAAGGAAGGTATTGTCTTTGGTCAAAAAATTCGGTGGTGAGTTTTTAATGAATAAGCACGTTTTAAGATCCTTAGAATACGATTTTATTAATTTTATATTGATATCTGCATGTGTGTGTGTGTGTCCGTGTGTGTGTGTGAGACAAATTTTTCTCCGACGATAACTTCAAAACTACAATTCTAAAAATTGTAATTCTTTCGTATTCCTCTTCTTTACAAACATATGAAGAGCTGATTAGATTTTGGTTATAATTGCAATTGGTCAACCGGAAGTACCCTTATTTGAAGATCTTAACAGTTTTTCTGGAAAAAACGCAGGTAAATATCATTTTTCGACATTTTATGATCATTAATATGAAAGAAAATCTTATTCTCTGTACGATTTGATTATACATTTTCCTTCATATTCAATAAATATAGAGTTATAGAGAGATTAAGAGAGGTTAACTTTCAAAAATCAGTCTGCTTTGCAAAAAATATGGAAACAACAGATATATTCAAAAAATTCTATTTGACAGATGTCAGTGTCAAATGCAAAACCAAAGTGGAAAGTATAGGATCAGAAAGTAACATAAGTGACAGAGTGTCCTTCGCAAGTGACTTGCAGTTTCAATACGGGGAGTACGAGGAAGGCCAAAGAGAAGATGGAAGGACTGTGTAGCAGAATATTTGAGAGAGGAAGAACTGTGTGAAAAAGATGCGTTGGATAGGAATGAGGAAGTGTGAAGTGCAATTTACAAAATGTACATTCGTGTTATAATTATATTGGATTTATAAAATCTTTTCAAAGGAACTTGCAATATGGAATTTGTAAAAAATAGTGTGTTCGTGTTACAATTTTACAGGATATATAGAATCTTTTCCAAGGAACTTTTGGTATTTGATTTGTACAAATACATTGAATTGACGGAAGGTTTTGTGCTGGCCACAACAGATTTTTTTACAAAAGACCCAAAATAGAATAAAATATCTGTTTCACAAGACATTTTAGTGCACTTTTCCTTTAGAAAACTTACGGCACGCCGCTTGATTCTAACAAAAACACGTGCGCTAAAATCAAGTGTTATGAAACTTGTATTTTAATGTACTATTAGGAAATTGCAGGAATGGGAGTCATTGAAAACAAATAGAATTATTAAAATGGAAAATATTTATTAGTAGTTCTTGTAGACCTGAAGATGTACATACACCTCAGGATTTGTGAAAAATTTGTCATTTTTACAGTCGACCTCCCAGTCTCTCACTGTATCATATTTTGTATCTGGTGTGTGTGTCCGTGTGTTGTCTGCGCACTCCAGCTGCACCTCGCAGCGATGCAGGTGGAGCTGCTCGCAAGGCTCAGGGCCAAACACATAGAGAGAGAATTCGTGTTGAGTGTAATAGTAGCAATAGCACAGCACATGGCCCGCAGCGGTCTCCACCAAGAAGTACTGCGACTCTAAACTATTGGTGCGCCGGACGAGGAACTTGGAGCCGGTCAGGATTACCTTGATGTTCCTGCAGGTTGTATAGTGCTGCTGCAATTGCGTGCCCGGCTGCAGGAACGCACCGCACACCAAACAGATGGTGCGTCGTTGACAGAAATAGCAGCTGTGCTTGTCCCTCTTCCCTTCACCGATGTCCTGCAGACAGAGGAAATATTTACACTCCACTCACACCCTCCAATACCAACTAAATATTCCGAATGTTTCTTGAGAATGCTGGGTGTTCATTGTTCAAGCCTAACTATTGGAATTTCGCTTATGTTAAGAGATACGTAGTCGGTTAAATTAGACTAAAGTTGTGCCCATTATAAAACCATTTTAGTGGTGTATACTGATAACAGTGATAATTTCCAAGTATGAAATAATAATTAATTTTTACCTTCCGTCACCCTTAGGTAAGGAAGGTATTGTCTTTGGTCAAAAAAATCGGTGGTGAGTTTTTAATGAATAAGCACGTTTTAAGATCCCTAGAATACGATATTACTAATTTTACATTGATGTCTATATGTGTGTGTGTGTGCCCGTGTCCGTGTGTGTGTGTGTGTATGTGTGTGTGTGTGTGTATGTGTATGTGACAAATTTTTCTCTGACGATAACTCGCAAACTACAATTCTAAAAATTATGATTTTTTCGTATTCCTCTTCTTTACAACCATATGAAGAGCTGATTAGATTTTGGTTATAATTGGTCAACCGGAAGCACCCTTATTTGAAGTTTTTAACAGTTTTTCTGGGAAAACCGCAGTTAAATATCATTTTTTGACATTTTGTGATCATTAATATGAAAGAAAATCTTATTCTCTATACAATTTGATTATACATTTTCCTTCATATTCAATAGATATAGAGTTATAGAGAGATTAACTTTCAAAAATCAGTTAGCTTTGCTGAAATTATGGAAACAGCACATATATTCAAAAAAATTCTAATTGACAGATGTCAGTGTCAAGTGCAAAACCAAAGTGGAAAGTATAGGATCAGTAAGTAACATAAGTGACAGAGTGTCCCTCGCATAAGTGACTTGCAGTTTCAATTCCGGGAGTACGAGGAAGGCCAAAGAGAAGATGGAAGGACTGTGTAGCAGAATATTTGAGAGAGGAAGAACTGTCTAAAGAAGATGCGTTGGATAGGAATGAGGAAGTGTGGAGTGCAATTTACAGAATGTACATTCGTGTTATAATAATATTGGATTTATAGAATCTTCCCAAAGGAACTTGCAATATAGAATTTGTAAAAAATAATGTGTTCGTGTTACAATTTTACAGGATATATAGAATCTTTTCCAAGGAACTTTTAGTATCGGATTTGTACGAAATACATTGAATTGACGGAAGGTTTTGTGCTGGCCACAACAGGAGTGGGATCACGTAAAAGTGAAAACGATATTGCGATTTTCGAGAAGTGAAAACGATATTCGTTTCCTTAGCGATCACGTAAAATTAGTCACTCACTACGTTTTCAACTTCGGTTATTTCCGTAAAGTGACTACGTTTTGGGAAAACGATATCGTTTATAGACTAATGTTTTTGTTTTAAATAGTAGTTTTGACAGATAATTTATATGAATGTCATTAAAATTTTTAATTTAATATAAAAACGTATTATTCTGGCCTTTCGTTCATAATAGCAATGCTATAAGAATTGAAGATGGATACAAGTTAAATTATCAATCAGTTACAGATGCTATGTGTCATCAAATTTTGTTCCTTTTTATATTCCAGATTAAAAATTTATGAAGTAAACAAAAATATTTCTAAATATATAATTAAAACTTTAAGAGACCATTTAAGACTGCAAGTAGACAAGATAGTAATTTTAAAGTAATCTAGTTTTTATTACATTTTGTATTTCAAGTAAGTAAAGTTGGTCTACATTGATACAAATGATCAATTCATAAATTTTAATTTTGTGTAAAAACTACAAAATATTAATCACAAAATACAAGCTAGAGTCGTTATCTATGTTACTTCGCAGAATGCAATAGTTATTAAAATTTCCTTTCTTGGATTTATTCTTGTAATCAATATTCTTGGGCTTGAATCAAAATATGCTTTGTTGTAATCAACAGTTTTACAGTTACTAGAATATCAACAATACCAGAAAATATTTCTTTTAGGTAGTTCTTTCTACTAAGAAAATATCTAATCAACAAGATTTAAATTTTCTATCATAATTTTCAAAAGAGTAAAAATATACTTATAGTAAACCATACGCATTTGGTTCTTTGCAACATGCCAGTATTAAAACATTCATGAATTTTTCGTAGATTCATTCTTGTAATCAATATTCGTTTTATAATTATCGTATTTCATTATAATTATTTCATTTTCGCTTTGCTAAAAAAAAATACCTTTCAAATTTGGTGTATTAATTTAATGACATTTCTTTCCAAAATTCACTGCTCACTACATTTTTACTTAAATGTAAGTAAATTAGAAAAAGATATACCTATACCCAAATGTATGAAATAAAAAGGGACATAAGATACGACTATCGTTTTCACATGCTTTGAGTGTGTCGACTAGAATTCACATTTTTTTCGGTCTAAAACGATATCGTTTTCGGTTTTCACTATTTACGTGATCACATTTTCACTTGTCGACAGTCGCAATGTCGTTTTCACAGTTACGTGATCCCACTCCAGATTTTTAATTACATTTTTTTAGAGTACTTTTTTATGTTCTTTCAAACGGTGATGCTCATTTTACCTTCCGTTACCTTTAGGTAAGGAAAGTATTGTCATTGGTCAAAAAATTCTGTAGTGAGTTTTTAATGAATATGCATGCCTGTGAGTCCGCGTGTGACAAATTTTTCTCCGACAATAACTCCAATACTATAATTCTAAAAATTATAATTCTTTCGTTCCCCTCTTTACATCCATATGAAGAGCTGATTAGATTTTGGTTATAATTGGTCAACCGGAAGTTCCCTTATTTGAAGTTTTTAACAGTTTTTCTTGAAAAAACGCAGTTATATATCATTTTTTGACATCTTATGTGATTATCAATATGAAAGAATATCTTATTGCTTATACGGTTTGATTATATATTTTCCTTTATTTTCAATAGATATAGAGTTAAAAAATTATAAAGAGATTAACTATCATAAATCAGCCAGCTTTGCTATAATCATGGAAACAGATAATATATTCAAATAATTCTAAATGACAGATGTCAGTGCCAAGTGCAATTTACATAGTGTATGTTCGTGTTATAATTTGATTTGATTTTTAGAATCGTTTCCAAGGAACGTTCGGTATAGAATTTGTCGAAAATGGTATATGTTCATGTTACAATTTTACTGAATATATAAAATATTTTCTAAGGAACTTTTGATATGGGATTTATACAAAATACATTTATTTGACGAAAGGTAATGTGCTGGCCACATCAGATTTTTTTATCATTGTTGGGTTCCTTATTATGATATTAAAATTCTAATTTTTATATGGACGTCATGTTGGAAAGTTGCATCATTAAAAAGGAAATATTATTTTAGGTTCCAACGCAAACGATGCATAGTTTTGTCCATATTCATTTGTTTCAAATGGAAAACATACAACAATAACTACATTTTGTGGTAAAAACAATGGTTATGAAAATGATACAAATGAAGTCGCCAATTATTTAGTATACCCAAATCATTCAAGCAGGCAATGCACGTCATTAATAAAAATTGAATAAAAGTAACTAGATGTGTGACGTCATGTACTGGTACGTTTGCAGAGGTTTTAGAATCTTTATGGAAAGAGTTATACAGATTGCAATCTGTATTATCGACAAGGTCATGAACTGTCACATTTACAAAATAAATACTATATTTTCGTCACTGTCCATTTCTATTTAAATTATTTTATAATACAAACCTTATTTATACTTATGTATGCCATACAAAGGCAATAAATAAAAATGAGGCGAATATCAAAGAAATATACCGAATTCTTCTGATTGATTAGAAGTGCTACCTTTGGCAGATTCACAGATTTTGTGTTTGCGTTAACGGTCACGTTGCGTTTAACATTACTTTATTATAAATAGGCCTTTACAACGCACAAAAATGTTTCAAACACGATACAAATATTTTTCAAATAATAACTTTGACAGTACGAACATACAAATTATCACTGTTGCCAACTATAGCAACAATTAAACGAATAATATGACGTTGATGTACATTATTTATATATTATTCATGTTATATACGATAAGTAATGAACTCCACTATTCATCTTAATAATAATTATATAAGGCTATACACTTTTTGACGGTTAAAAATGATTGAAATTTTATTTCATTTTTCACTATTAGTGATATTAATACATTAAGGTTTTTAAACTAAGTGATGACGTGCATTGGTTGCTTGAATGATTTGGGTATATCACTTGTTTGTTCTCAAGTTTATTTCTATCATTTCCATTTAGTCCAGTAAAGGGGTAGATTTACCCTGCAAAAGGTCGACTATTTTTCATTTTTGGATATGATTTATATTTAGAGACCCGTAATAAAAAATTAAAGTTTTCAACTTAGTGCACTTCCAGAACCATGGCCATCTTGAAAAATAATACAAATAACCCATTTTTACCTTCCGTCACCTTTAGATAAGGAAGGTATTGTCTTTGGTCAAAAAATTCGGTGGTGAGTTTTTAATGAATAAGCACGTTTTAGGGTCCCTACAATACGAATGTACTATTTTTAAGATAATGTCTGTGTGTGTGTGTGTGTGTGTGTGTGTGTCCGTGTGTGTGTGTGTGTGTGTGTGTGTGTGTGTGTCCGTGTGTGTGTATGTATGTCCGTGTGTGACAAATTTTTCTCCGACGATATCTCCAATACTACAATTCTAAAAATTATAATTCTTTCGTATTCCTCTTCTGTACATCCATATGAAGAGTTGATTAGATTTTGGTTATAATTGATTCACCGGAAGTACCCTTATTTGAAGTTTTTAACAGTTTTTCTTAAAAAAAACGCAGATAAATATTGTTTTTTGAAATTTTGTTATTATAAATATTAAAGAAAATATTCTTCTCTATACAGTTTGATTATACATTTTCCTTCATATTCAATAGATGTAGATTTAAAGCATTATAAAGAAATTAATTTTCAAAAATTAGTCAGCTTTGCTATTTATCATGGAAACAGCTGATGCTGATATATTAAAAAAATTCTAATTGACAGATGTCAGTCCAAATATGGAAAGTATAGGATCACAAAATTGGTATGTCAAAGTGCTCGTCGCAAGTGACACGCAGAGAAAGGCCAAAGAAAAGATGGAAGGACTGTATCGCAGAAGACTGAAAGGAATGCCTGTGTCAAGAAGATGTGTTGGACAGGAATGAGTGGAAGAAAAGAGGAAACAGCTACCTCTAATAAAATAGGGGAAGCTGAAGAATAAGAAGAAGTGTCAAGTGCATTTTACTTAGTGTATGTTTATGTTATAATTTTAATGGATTTATAGAATAGAAATAGTATGTGTTCGTGTTTGATTTTACATGATATTATATAGAATCTGTTCCAAGGACCTTCTGGTATGGGATTTGTACAAAATACATCGAATTGACGGAAGGTTTTGTGCTGGCCACAACAGAGTTTTTAAAAATATCTCCTCGCCAATAAAAATCGTTTTTTATCAATTTTGTAAAAACAAAAAAAATCCTAAAAATTTGGTATAAAACATTTTTTCTGTAGCCAATAGATAGCGAGCTACAGCTCTTAAAACAATTAGATAGTGTAAAAATTTACTGAATTTAATTTTTGCAATTAATTTCCACGTATGAAACAATACTGAGTTTTAGTTTGAACATCTCTACGGCACTTTTTATTTTAACGATATATCATGCACATGTTCTTTTGTTTCAAACAGCAAGAATACAACCTCTGGTAACAAGATATTTTTTATTTCCTTATTTTTTTTCAAAATGGCTGCGCTTCCGGTAGTGCACCAAGGCCGAAAACTTGGTTTTTACCTTCCGTCAAAAGGAAGGTATTGTTTTTGGTCAAAAAATCCGGTGGTGAGTTTTTAATGTATAAGCACGTTTTAGGGTCCCTACAATACGAATGTACTATTTTTAAGATGATGTCTGTATGTGTGTATGTGTGTCCGTGTGTGTGTCTGTGTGTGTGTCTGTGTGTGTGTCTGTGTGTGTGTGTCTGTGTGTGTGTCTGTGTGTGTGTCTGTGTGTGTGTCCGTGTGTGTGTGTGTGACAAATTTTTCTCCGACGATAACTCCAAAACTACAATTCTAAAAATTATTATTCTTTCATATTCCTCTTCTTTACAACCACATGAAGAGCTGATTAGATTTTGGTTATAATTGGTCAACCGGAAGTACCCTTATTTGAAGTTCTTAACAGTTTTTCTTGAAAAATCGCAGTTAAATATCATTTTCGACATTTTATGTGATTATCAATAGAAAGAATATTTTATTCTCTATACGGTTCGATTATACATTTGCCTTCATATTCCAGAGATATAGAGTTATAGAGAGATTAAGAGAGATTAACTTTCGAAAATCAATCAGCATTGCAAAAATTATGAAAACAAAAGATATATTTAAAAAACTCTAATTGACAGATGTCAGTGGCAAGTGCAGAACCAAAGTGGAAAGTATGTGATCTGGAAGTGATATAAGTGACAGAGTGTCCCTCGCCAGTGACTTGCATTTGCGGCCTCGCCTCAAGATAGGAACTTATAATGCCAGAAGTACGAGAAAGGCAAAAGAGAAGATGGAAGGACTGTATAGCAGAAGATTTGAGAGAGGAAGAACTGTGTCACGAAGGTGCTTTGGACAGGAATGAGTAGAAGAGAAGAGTAAGAAACAGTGACTTCTAATAAAATAGGGCAAAGTTGAAGCAGGAGAAAGTGTTAAGTGCAATACATAATGTATGTTCGTATTCGTATTAAAATTTTATTAGATTTTAAAATCTTTTCAAAGGAACTTTCAGTATGGATATGTAAAAATAGTGTGTTCTTGTTACAATTATACAGGATATATAGAATCTTTTCCAAGGAACTTGTACAAAATACATCGAATTGACGGAAGGTTTTGTGCTGGCCACAACAGATTTTTTTATTAGAATCTCTAAATATAAAAATCTGATGTGGCCAACACATGACCTCCCGCCAATTCCATGTTTAAAATAGAAGTGAACTTTAAGTAAAGTATCATTTCCGGTTAATCGTTTGTAAATAAAATCTAATTTGTTGTCCAATAAATAGAAAAGTCTGTAATACGAAATTTTGGATTGTTTTATTGTTTTTCCTCAAAAATTTGTTAGAGCTCCAAATTAAGTACTACTTACATCCGATTTATCATATCTAATATGTTGTTTCAAATTATATATGAGTTTTAAATACCAAATTTGAGAAGTTTTGGATCATATTTTAAAAGGCTTTAAGGAAAAATCGTCACACACGTATATTCTTATAAAAATCAGCATCATCTTTTAGGTGCTCTAAAACGCAATCTTTGTAAATTCTTCGCCGTACATAATCCATTTCGTAAATGTGTAGTTGTAAATTAATATTAATTTATAGTGCTGCAAAAATAGCAATTAGCAAATTTAAATCAGATCATCCTGTACATCTAACATTTATGTATGATGGAAAATATATTATTTTTACAAACCTTAATAAAATATTATACTATTATATTCTCATTAACACGGTTTAATTATTAATTTTAATATAATTGCTGCCTGTCAGTGACATTTGTTTAAATATGTCAAACCTGTCATTAAAATTATGATTTTGTTTGACGCATAGGCTAGGTGATACATGGAAATAAATTATATTATATATTCATATTTAAAGTTATTTAGAGTTATTTACTAAATGTTATTATCGTATTTTTAACAAGAAAAACTGTTAAAAGCTTGTATAAATGATACTTCCGGTTATCCCATATACACTAAAAACTAATGAGCACTTCCCATATTAGTATAGAATGGGTATACAAAATTTCAAATTTTTCTGATTGATAGTATTTGAGTAATCGTGTCGACAAGATCCACAAACACACACAGACACACACACATACATACCTACAGGCATCATTGTAAAAATGTTAAAATCGGATTCTGGGGACATCAAAACGTGCTTATTATATAAAATCTCTATATGCTATTTTTAGCACGATCCCTATACCTCCCTTACCTAGGGTAGCGGGAGGTAAAAAATATCCAAAAATCAAAATACCTGACCTTTTGTAGGATAAAGTCTAATTTTTATAACCTACAACTGGAGTTGTAAAGAGATATTGGATTCATGGTAAAAGCGTATATCCAGATTTCAGGGAATAAGCACACGTTTTAAAGGTTCCTGCAATCCGATTTTAAAATTTTTATAATGTGTGTGTGTCTATTTCCGGCACTCTTTCGGAGAGCAAAATACTTCAAATAAAAGTTGTCCCAAATGGTAAATATAGTAATTTTAGTGTGTGTGTGTGATTTCTCAAATTCTATAAGACTTAAGACCTGTTTAACTACAACTAAGGATTCCTCAATCTGACATTAATGGGAAGAACTGAAAAATTTTTGGTAGGTAACAATACTTGGACAACCGGTAGTAGCAATTTCTTAAATAATATTTTCTAAATATATTTTTTTTCAAAATTTATGTTATTACAAAAAATGAAGAACATTAAATTCTTAATTTGACACATTTAAAATTTATATTATATTTCTATAGATTTAGAGATAAAGTATATAACATGTATAAGAATAATCAGTTATAATAAATATCATTGTCTATACAACTTCATGGAAACCAGTTGAGTTATTTAAATGTACATTTAATATTTCTTATTGTATTATTAATTAAATATTTAATATATATATCTTTAAGAAATACCTCTAGTATCGTAAATGAATTTGAAGAATCTTGATCATATTAGAAGAGTATGACAAAATTCTTCATAGAACGAAAAAATAGATATACAGTTTGAATTATTAGTGTGTATAAGAAATTTCACTCTTGTGCGCGTCGCAGTTCCTCTGAACTCGCGTTCTCACCTGGAAGTCGCAGCCCTCATTGTGGCAAGTCTCCTTCTTTGGTGCACAGCCCACACACAACCACCCCTGCTCGTTCCGATATAGGTGAGGCGTGCTCTCCTTACATTTGACGCACTGCTCCCAAATTTGCTTTGCCTGTGGCTCACGAGCCTTCATCTCCACTGAGAGCGAGGCGCCGTCCCAGCCGCCCAGCATGCTCAGCAAATTGTTGGTGCTTAAATTCATAGCGGAATGCTCCTGCAGCACCAACAGTTCCTGCGGAAGAACATCCCGAGACAAACAGAATACATTTCTACCGCGTTGTACTGTAACAGTATAGGAGTAATTGGAGGCCAATTGCGGGTCACCAAACAGCCGCACTGCATAGTGCAGCTTGGCTGTTGACACGCAGACTCGGGTGTGGAGAAGGAACAGGAAATGAAACGCGCATATAATATAGTCTTTGATTTGTGAACTGCGAATGTCAGGTGTTATTTGGGAATGGTTGGGAAGTACGCGGTCGGGATGTTTGTCCTGACAGTGCTGTAGCAGTTGGTTTCGGCTGCCCGCCCATTCGCAGTGGTTGGAGCCGAGCACCGGACAAACATATTGCCGGTACTCGCAGGCGTCTTCGTGGGTAAACTCCGTGGAGTCAGCAGGCACGAAGGAAACGGTGGCCGGGCAGCCCTCTTCCCTATAGCGACACGGGAACCGCAGCAGCTCTGCCGTGGCCTCGTACAGGAGGCAACGGGAAGCCGGCTGCGCATCCTCGCACGCCTGGCAGGGGCCGCACACCGCCGCCCCGTCGTGTTGCTGATACACGGGCCCCCTCTTCAGCAGCTGTTCACATTTACTGCAAACAACGGCGGCAAGAATATGGGCAGCGGTTTCCATTATGGCTGTTAACAGCAAGCAACAATTCGTAAACTCTTATGCCATTTTAGAATTTTAGGATTGTACTTACTTAAATCGGAATAGGTGAGATGCAGATGCAATAAGTTATGGGTTCGTTCTTCTGCTCAATGACAGCGATGCATTGATTCAATACCCTTGCTATTTATCCTATACTCCATCATTTGCCTATCACTTATCAGATATTGATAAATCCACGCCTTATCTGCGTGGAAAAGTTTGAGTGTGGCGTGATGGGTCCAAATTCAAACGATTACGTCGCCAGATAACAGAAAACAGTCAAGGTTATTTTTAATGTCTGCGAAATTCAAACCTTACATTGTTGTTGTTGCTACATAAATCTAAGTCTTCAAACTTTTAAAACCCATCTATAAAAAGGCCATAGCTGAAATTATAAAAGTAGTAAGAATTTAGAATAAAGAATATATTTTAATAAGTAATAACTTTTTCTGTCTACCTATACGAAAAGTGAAATTTTACGTACTTATTTTCGGACGAAAAATGACACTTTTCTGAACGTTATCACTTTTCGTCCGGAAACCTTTTTCGTCCGGAAACCTTTTTCGTCCGCAAACCTTTTTCGTACGCTAAGCCTACTACGATTTTATGATTATTGTAATTGTCTGTACTACCGGAATTGTAAATAACAAATATCAAATGAGCAAATAAAAATATTATTTTAATGATACATTTAATTTAAATATGTGCGCAATTAGTAATGAAATTAACTATACTAAAAATTATTAATTTTGACATGACTAATTGTTCATCTAAGATGCCGCTGGATAGAGTTGTTTTCGAGGTTATTTTGTTGGTTTTGTTTATTTTCACCTGTCAAATAGTGTTGATGTGTCTGTGAGTGTAGTGTGTGTTCTTTCAAACTAAAACAGAGCTAAGAATTAAAATTTTGTGAAAATGGCAGAAGATATATATTATCCAATCATTATTCATATAATAAATAATAAGATTTTACGAATTTAAAAAAAAACGTGTATTTATTTCTAGATCTATTACGTAAAGTAAGGTAGACAGAAAAATGTAATATGTACCTCGGCAAAAAATGCATATTATAGCCTCGCTTGTTTGCTTTACCTCGGCTTCGCCTCGGAAAGTAAACTCAAGCTCTGCTGTAATATGCAATTTTTTGTCCTAGGTACATAAATAACTATTTTTCACTACTAGCCTAGGAACCCACTATTATTTACCTTTATTTGACATGAGAAATTTTTTTTCATTACTGCTTGCCTGTAACCATGGTAAACCTAGGTCAATAATAATTCATTATTAACCTAGGTCTATATAATGCAAACTGTCACTTTTCAATCAAACTTAAGCCTCCAAATCCAAATATTATTTAACTCATTAAACTTAAGAAAGGTGTTAAGTATATAATTTAAATTTGCCGCTTCGCCTCGCCTGGCCACTGTGCTGTTTTGGTGAAAATGTGAAACGTGTAGATGTAGGAATGAATAAATCACTATTTTTTTTGTATTTGTAGATAAATACATTTCAACAGATTTATTTAAAAATAATAATAAACTAATAAGGTTGCTGACTGTAACAGCACCAATAATAGCACACAGTGTTTTTATTAAATTATTAAATCAAATACAAATCAAGGCTCATAAGTGAGGTAATCAAATGAGCGAAACGTCAGATAAAAACAAATGCAGCCTACTTTGTTTTTGTGAATATTAACAAATTAGTAACGTAATTATTCGTGTCAAAATGATTGTTATTATCAATAAAAAAATTCAAATAGGATTTATGTGCTAGTAATGAAAAAAATAGTATGTAAACTACGGTTGAGAAGATCATTATTGACCAGGCGCCTTGTATCCCTCGGCCTTCGCCCTCGGGTTACGATATTGGCGTTGGCTCAATAATGATTATCTTCTCAACCTTGGCATATAATATACTATTATATAAAGTTTGATAGTCCCTATCATACAGTTTTAATATAAATGAGCCATTGTCTAATTGTTACTATAGTGGAGGACCCCATTACTATACTTCTTTTGTAGTTGGGATTATAGTACTACTGAGTGAAAATCAAAATAGAATATTTTTTTCAGTTCAAAAATAAATTTTGCGTTGATAAATTTTATTATTGCATTGTATTTATACAAAAGCATTAGTCATAATAAATGAATCTATAGTTTCTTGTGTTTGAGCCTGACCGGCAGGTTATTGCATGCTGGTTAATGTTTTTCTATCCGGTCGGGGAATAATTTTCGGCCGCAGATCCGACAAGGCACCAACTCGGAAAGATGGTTCTCCCAAATCCGATTAAATGTCCCTTTGAAGCCTACACCCTCAGATGCTGCAACAAACGCACTCTTCCAGTTTTCAGAAAATAAATCTTTCTTTTTCATTAAAAAATTATTAATTTCAATTGTGTCAAACAATATTTATAATATACAGGGTGTTAATACTAAGTTGTAACACCCGAAAACGACAGTTAGAATTCATTGAAACAAACAGCTTTTCTTAGTTTAAATTTTTGATTCATAGTTATTAGCGTTTTTTCTGTTTATCGAAAAATTGTCATTACTCGTTTATTTTAAAAAATATTTTAAAAAATCTGTTGTGGCCAGCACAAGACCTCTCGCCATTTCCATATTAGGATATATAAGTATTGTATTGCACTTCGCTTTCGAACCGTCGTTTTATAACAAAAAATTACAGAACTTTACTCAAATATTGTTTTTTATTGTATTTAACATGTCTTCTGCACACATATAATTCTAATTATATCTATTTTTCATTGTATGAGGAAGTTTCTAAATGTCAGATTCTTCCAATTCATTAACCAGATTGGCGGTATTTCTGATGGATATATGCATTTTCTCACAATTTTACCTATAATTTCAAATATTTAATTAATAAAACAATAAGAAAAGTTAGATATACTTCCCAAAAAAAGCTATCAGAATGTTACTGAAACTACTGATATTTGACAATGACATGTGTCATGTTATAAACATTGGAATTTGTCAACTGGTTTCCTTAGTGCCTTGGCCTCTGCGATTAGTTTACTCTATAAATTATAGTGTCTTTATCTCTAAATCTATACAAGATACAATAAAAAATTTAAGTGTATTAGATAGAGAATTTTATGTTCTTCAATATTTAATTAAAAAAACTCCCAAAATATTATATTTAGAAGAAATTTTTAAGAAACTACTACTTCCGGTTGTTCAATTGTTACCAAAACCTTTTCAGCTCTTCCCAGAAATGTCAGATTGAAGAAACTGCAGTTAAATATTTTTTAAATCTTATAGTTTTTGAGGAATAGTCCCTCCAACATCCATACATACACACTCACACATACACACATCCACACACACACACACAGACATCATTTTAAAAATGTTATAATCGAATTCTAGGGACCTTAAATCGTGCTTATTCAATAAAATTTGGATATGCGAATTTTAGCATGAATCCAATACCTCTCTTAGCGAGAGGTAAAAATACAAAAACTTTAATAGTAGGCTTGCTGCCATTAAACAAGAAAATTAAACAAGAAACAAACAAACAAGAAAAATAAAACAATGAACAATGAAACAACGAGGGACTAAATTTGATTTTCCAAATGGCCACCATTCGCAGCAACGCAAGCCCGGCAGCGTGTTTTAATATTAGAAGAGACACTTGCAAGAGCTGTCTGCTTGTCTTTTATATCTTCTCCTGCAGCTACTATTCTAGCCACCAGCTCTAATTCGGTATTTACTGGTGTCTCATATACA
The DNA here is from genome assembly GCA_943142095.1 of Ophonus ardosiacus. Lineage (NCBI taxonomy): Eukaryota > Metazoa > Arthropoda > Insecta > Coleoptera > Carabidae > Ophonus > Ophonus ardosiacus. Next base: position 27,983,953 of record OW964838.1, read on the forward strand.
GAGGTCTTCATCTGACCCCAGAAAAAGAAATCTAGGGGAGTTAGGTCGGGGCTCCGGGCTGGCAAGCAACAGGACCTCCTCTCCCAATCCACTTATTCAGATATTTAGTAGTGCTATGACTTCTTGGGTTGTGTGAGCCGATGCTCCATCATGTTGAAACCAAAGTCTTCGTCTGATGTTTAGCGGTAAGTCATCAAGAAGCTCTGGCAGAACGTCATTTAAAAAAGTAAAATAATTTTCACCATTCAATCGGTTTGGGAGAATGTAGGGTCCAATAACGTACTTCCCTACTATTCCAGCACAAACATTTACTGAATGCGTGATGCGCACGAATAAATGTTGCGTGGGGATTTTCATCACACGACAGTAGTGGTAGCACGCACTTTAGAATTCTATTCTAGAAAGCAGGCGAATACGATTTTACTTTTACGAATCTTGGTAGCATGCACTTTAGAATTCTATATTCGCTTCTTGATTTGGAAATTACTGGATTTTATACTATTAAAATAAAAAATATTATGATAGATGTATATAATAAATGTATAAATTATATATAAATTGACTTTAAATAGAACTGTGGCAAAATAATGACGTTACTTTGACACTTTCGCCTGAAGTCGTACGCTTGCAGGCGATTATTTTGAGACACGCATGCTATCAAATTTTCGCTTCATAGCGAAAAGCGAAAACAAATGACTCTTTTGATAGAATTCTAAAGTGCGTGCTACCACTACAGGTGATTATTGCGAGAATGGGGGATTACGGCTCAATCGAATTAAAGGAAAATAGTAAAAAAATACGAATGTATATGCTGAATAACGAATATTAATAAAAAAAATGAAATGGTATAATTGAGATATTTCGGAAATAAAGGTTTTTGGTTATAGCGCTTCGACACTAATATGAAAATATTCTGATTGGCGAGCGAGAGACCACCTATACATGCATTACAAATAGCGTGTTAGGAGGTGGAGATTACTACCAATGGAAGTTAAGAAATTCAAATTCTAAAGGAGGGGCTAACATTCCTGTACAGCAGTTTTCAAACAGTTTTTATTTTAACATAAATTTCTTGCATTAAACTTAATAATTTAAATACACCTGTAATTATAAAGTATGTAGACTTATACAGTGTTATAATATTAATTTATTTTTATGTAAATATAACTTAAAATAGCATATATTTCAAGAACATTTAGGTCCATGATGAAAACAGTTTGATATAAAAACACATAAATGTGACGTCACGTCAATCTTTTTAAAATTCGGGAGACCATAACTCGCTTATTAATAGGAATTTTTTCACCGGATTTTCATCAATAGTCATAGTTTTCCTAATATTTTCAGATGAAATTATAAAAAAAAAATGGCGTAATCCCCCAATACACTGTCCCTTGTGCAACAAGCTTCGTATGTAAATAAAATAAACTTTTCAAAATGCCTCTGAAGATTGCAACGTTCAAGAAACCAACTACAAAACAACAATCTTGGCTGGAAGTCTTCAGGTCCCAAAGCTTGAACTTTTTGTCTAGAAAATAGATGAAGACCTTGTTCCTTTAGAACTTGCCAAACTGTCACGTGATTTACATCTAATCTATTTGCTATTATTCTTGTGCTTGTCGATGACTCATCTTCAATAATATTAAGAAAAGCTTTTTCAAATCTATTGGAATTCCCAACAATTGTTGGGTGAAAACTTCCAATCTCTGACAAACGTCTACATATTCTTCTAAAAATGCGGCAACTTGGTTGCTGACGATTTGGATATCTTCTCCGGTAAATTCTACGAGCTTCTTGTGCATTACTTCTTGCCTCTCCAAAAACCAAAAGTATGTCAAGAAGTTCAGCGTTTTCATAATAGGGGTTTCCAAGTTTTTTTCATTTTTTAATATGTTAATCTCTATATAAAAATATTAGACCCGTGTTTTTTTATTTTCGCCGAAAAGCGTCTAATAAGCCAGAAAAAAATTATTAAAGTTTCTATAAATGAGGATCGAAAAAATAATCGGTGCGCGTGACGTCATCGACACCGCGAGAACATACGTTTCTAGAGCTGAGTGAGACGGATATATAACAAACACGGTGGGTATGTCGTTTCGCACATGAACATGTAAACAAATGATACATAACCCAAGAAAGTTGTTGAATTCTGTTCCTCAACTTATTTTGTAATACTTATCGAAGATATTTTTAAAGAAATTGTGATTGTACATGCAAATCAGGTAAAACTTGAGTACTTACAGTAATTTTGGAGATAATTAAATATTATTTTTCTATTTTAAGAGATGGATGATTTCTTTTATTTGCTATTCTGGTTACTATAGCTCTAATAATGAGCATTTTTGTGGTGGTGAAATACTGTTTCTTACCGGGCTGCGGGCTGCTATAATTCCTCAGCAAATAATCCAAAGAAAATATATGTAATGGTTCCAAAAAATGAAGAAAAACGTGTAAGTTATAATGACTAAAAATAAATATTCCGTATTATAATGGTATTAAATCCAAACATGTTAATTAATTTACTAATTTAATTATTTGTGTATTCGATTTACAGCAAGAAAGTAAAAACGCTGTTCCTTATTCTTATCCTGTTATCATTAAAATTATAAAATTAGCACATGTTTACCAGAGTGATTCTAGCGGCCACTTCTCCAGCGTAACCTATTGTGAACAAACCATACCCATTGCATTGCCATGGCCACACCACAGAGATATACCAGGAATAATTATTAAAGAAATTAAAGAATAAATGACTATTAAATGCACATTAAAAGAAAACATTAATAAAAATAATACATATAAAAATTATCAGACGCTGGTAAGTGATGAATATATTAATGTTGATTATACTAACCTCTTAAATTTTATAGGTTATGGCAGCAAATAATAAACAAATGTATTTATTCGCTATTTATCGTAAGAGTGCCGCATTAATATTATTATAAATAAATTGTATGTATTATAACAAACATACTAATATATATTTTGTAATAGCACCACTCGTAGGGGATGTGTAAAAAATTAATAAAGTTTGCGTTACCTATCCTATGTGTATATATCTTTAGATATCTCCTATACAAGTTCGCGTGCCGCTTTGAAATAATTATAAATAAATAGTGTGTGTTACAACAAAGTATTTAACATATATCTTAATACAGCGCCACCCGTAGGGGGCTGGTTAAAAATTCATAAAGTTTGTGCTGGTTCATATATGTGTAATCTTAATTATGTCCTAAATAAGTCCGCGTGCCGCTTTGAAATTATTATAAATAAATAGTATGTGTTACAACAAAGTATTTGACATATATCTTAATATAGCGCCACCCGTAGGGGACGGGTAAAAAATTCATAAAATTTCTGTTGGTTCATATATGTGTAATCTCAAATATCTCCTAAATAAGTCCGCGTGCCGCTTTGAAATTATTATAAATAAATAGTGTGTGTTATAACAAAGTATTAAATATATATCATAATATAGCACCCCCCGTAGGGGGCTGGTAAAAAATTCATAAAGTTTACGTTATCCTATGTGCATATATTTTTAGATATCTCCTATATAAGCCCGCGTGCCGCTTTGAAATTATTATAAATAAATTGTGTGTGTTATAACAAAGTATTCAACATATATCTTAATATAGCGCCCCCCGTAGGAGGGTACGAAAAAAAATCATAAAAATTGTGTAGTCCTTCCTATGTGTAATCTCAAATATCTTCTAAATAAGTCCGCGTGCCGCTATGAAATTATTATAAATAAATAGTGTGTGTTACAACAAAGTATTTAATATATATATATCTTAATATAGCGCCCCCCGTAGGAGGGTACGAAAAAAAATCATAAAAATTGTGTAGCCCTTCGTATGTGTAATCTCAAATATCTCCTAAATAAGTCTGCATGCCGCTACGAAATTATTATAAATAAATAGTGTGTGTTACAACAAAGTATTTAACATATATTTTAATATAGCACCCCCCGTAGGTGGCGGGTAAAAAATTCATAAAATTTGTGTTAGTTCAAATATGTTTAATCTCGAATATCTACTAAATAAGTCCGCATGCCGCTTTGAAATTATTATAAATAAATAGTGTGTGTTATAACAAAGTAATAAATATATATAATAATATAGCACCCCCCGTAAGGGGCTGGTAAATAATTCATAAAGTTTGCGTTACCTATTCTATGTGCATATATTTTTAGATATCTCCTATATAAGTCCGCGTGCCGCTTCAAAATTATTATAAATAAATAGTGTGTGTTATAACAAAGTGTTTAACATATATCTTAATATAGCGCCCCCCGTAGGAGGGTACGAAAAAAAATCATAAAAATTGTGTAGTCCGTCCTATGTGTAATCTCAAATATCTCTTAAATAAGTCCGCGTGCCGCTTTGAAATTATTATAAATAAATAGTATGTTTTACAACAAAATATTTATCATATATCTTAATTTAGCGCCCCCCGTAAGGGGCGGGTAAAAAAATCATAAAATTTGTGTTGGTTCATATGTGTGTAATCTCAAATATCTCCTAAATAAGTCCGCGTGCCGCTTTGAAATTATTATAAATAAATAGTGTGTGTTATAACAAAGTATTAAATATGTATCATAATATATATGCACTTCCCGTAAGGGGCTGGTAAATAATTCATAAAGTTTGCGTTACCTATCCTATGAGCATATATTTTTAGATAACTCCTATATAAGTTCGCGTGCCGCTTTAAAATTATTATAAATAAATAGTATGTGTTATAACAAAGTATTAAATATATATTTTAATATAGCGCCCCCCGTAAGGTGCGGGTAAAAAATTCATAAAATGTTGGCTCTCTTCTAATTGAGAGAAAAAGTTCGATTTACACACGGGTAATATTCTGAAGGAAAGTACAAATCTTAATATATAAAACAAAGTCGGGTTAGTTACACCATTTATAACTCAAGAACGGCTGGACCGATTTTGATGATCTCTGATTTGTTGGATTCGTCTCCGCCCCGAATAGCAGAATGACTATTAAAATATCGATTTACGTAAAAAAAAATTAGTACACTACTTTTAAGGATTTTATGCTCTTTCTAATTATAGTGCAACGCAGCCAATTTAGCGACATCTATCCACATAGTGGAAAAGTAAAAGTACAACGTGTTCTCACCCCTGCCGCTGTCTGTCAGTATATAACCAATAAAGGTTACATGTCGATTTGTTAGTTTTGTACGAGTGTTATTAATCCATACTAGGTAATATAATAAATGCGAAAGTAACTCTGTCTGTGTGTCTGTTACGTTTTCACGACTAAACGGCTGAATCAATTTGGATGAATTTTGGTATAGAGATAGATTGGACTTGGAGAAGGACATAGGCTACCTTTTGTCGCGAAAGTAAAACTTGAAGGGGTGAAATATGGGATGAAAGTTTGTATGGAGAACCCATCATATCTTCCGCTGAACCAATTTTGATGAATTTTGGTATAGAGATAGATTGGACCTTGGAGAAGGACATATGCTACCTTTTGTCGTGAAAATAAAACTTGAAGGGGTGAAATAGGGGATGAAAGTTTGTATGGAGAACCCATCATATCTTCCGCTGAACCAATTTAAATGAATTTTGGTATAGAGATAGATTGGACTTGGAGAAGGACATAGGCTACCTTTTGTCACGAAAATAAAACTTGAAAGGGGTGATATAGGGAATGAAAGTTTGTATGGAGAATCCGTCATTTCTCAAGTTAGGGATATAAAAATTCTTTTTTATGCTTTTCCTAAGAAATAAAGAGTGTTTTAGCGTTTTTTAAACATCATCCCTCAAGGCGGTACAATAGGGGGTGATTTCAATTATTTTTTATCTTTGTATCTATAGTTAAGTTTTAACTTTAGTACATTTTCGATATTTGTCGGAGAGATAGTTTACATCATATGTACCTACATAAGTAATAGTACCCGAGATATGTTTAGAAACGGGCGCTGTTAGGTGCGGTGCGGGGATTGGGTGGGCTGTGGGCGGAAATGTGAAAAATTACTGGTACACGAGTAGCAATCGTTATTCTAGCTTTACCCGTGCGAAGCCGGGGCGGGTCAGCTAGTTAAATTATAATAACCATTTCTCTTCATAACATTAGTTCATTAAATGAAGTTACGAGTAGCATGTTTGGATATATGAATATATTATATTTATAGAAAAAATAATAATTTAGTTCTATTCCGACAAAACAAATCCCACAGGATCTAAATTTACAGAGTGTAAGTTTAGCTTTCAAAATGCGGCAATATTAACAAGTTTAAGTTTGTACATACATATATTTTTCAAATATCTCTTATATAAATCTATCGGTTACGAATTATTATAAATTAAAAGTATATAATATAGTAAATTAAGAAATATAATATCAAAAATAATCATGATCTAAAGTATATTTTGATTTTCTTATAAAATTATTTATTATTCAATTTTGACGTTTTAAACTGCCCCTATTAACTCCATAGCAACAACTATATGTAACACTTTATTCACAAGAAGTGAATTAAAAAATTTTAAATCACTCTCGCAAAATTTTAACTCACTCTGCAACAAATAATGCATTTAAAATAACATCAGGTACGAAAATAACACTCCCCATAGTATTTATCAGACATTATCGTCCATTTTCATTAGCCTATGCTAACTGATCAGTTTTTTATTTTGCCAAAATTAAATATTATAATGATTTTTATTATTATTTCGTTAAAATTGAATAAAATATTGTACGAACCACGTGAGCTAAGAATGTTTATTCACTCGAAGAAATTAACTAAACTTTCGTCTCATGAATAAACATTACCTTAGCTCACTTGGTGTGTAAATATCTATTAGGTATTAATTTTAACAATACCAGATTTGGTCATTCTTTATAATTAATACACCTTTAGTAAGCTTTGTATACTCCTTGCCAATGCTATAGAATCTTATTTTACAATTATAAAAATATATTATATTATATTTTATACTAATATTAATTATTGTAAATGCTGTGTGACCAACAATTAAATAACTACCATATAATATAAACCCAGTTTATTAATAATGAATGATATAAGATGAGTACAAAATATTGTAACATTTCATAAGAAAATACAAAACAATTATTTATTTTGTTGTCATGGAAAACCTAGATCCAATTTTGGAAGTTATTTTATATTAATCTTTTGATGGGAAGCTCTTCTCCCATAGCTGTGTCGTACATGTGGCTGTTATGGGATGGAAATACGTTTTTCATTAAAAACTTTGTCAAAGTGCAATTAATTACAGTGTTTCTATTGATATCCTCCCGTTTTGTCATTGTTAACATTCTTCTTAATTATTATTTTTTCCACTGTTGCCCATATTTTGGCAACTCCTTCTGAAGGAACACATCAAAACCACTTACGAACTAAAACACAGATATAAAAAAATAACTTTAAACAATTAGAAATAGCTTTACCTTTTTGTTTTCTGTTTAACAATATTATGTATGTTTTTCTTTTGTAACTATTGTAAAACTTCAACGTCAAAAGATTATTATTCCACCCATTTTGTGCTCTGCAATGACAATATATTGTTAATAATGTATTATATGTTAAATTGGTAATTAATTAACTAATTTATTTTGAATGTTTAAATAATATACCTTTTAATCTGCTATATCTAAACTGACTGCTGTTATTTATGAGACTGGAACTGTAGAATCAATTGAAGAGACCTTTTCTACTCAATCATCCGTTGTAAGAAGGGATTTTCAACTTCGTTTGATGGAAAACTAATTTTTTCTACTGATCTGTATATTTTTGTCATTAATAAAAACCTTTGAATATATACATCTGGAAGTAGCTACCAACAAAAATCGTGTACCAAAGAAGATTGACAAGGATGGAGATACAATTGAGACCAATCCATTTTCCCCTTAGAAAAATAACCTTCTCACTCTTTTACAGGCGCGCTCGTGTGGTGCTCGTGGTTTTCCGCTCCGCCTCGTTGAAAACGGGAGTCTCAATTAGCAGGATATCTTTGTCCAACTAATGCTTATACATAATTCTATCCTTCTCAATCTACTTTGAGCCAACAAAGTCTTAAGGAACATATAGTGTACGCTACTTCCATCTACGTTAGTAGATATGTATATTCAAAGATAAAAACAAATCAAACCTGGCTCCAAACAGTCAAAATATAATGTCATGTGCAAACTTAACAAAGTTAATATTACTATGCATGTCAAATACAATTTAATATTAATTTTAAAACATTAATTGATTTTTATTAAAAATAACTACAATTATTGTTTCTGTTTTTAAATAATATTACACTATTATCAGATTACAAATAAACTAGAATTCTTATTTTCAATTTCCGTAAGTACGTAGAGGTTAGAATATGTTGGTGGTATAAATATTTGTATCATAGATGACACTGTAGTATAAAGACTGATTTACACAAATTTTACTTTAGACATTCAAAAATTTGAACGACAACATTTACTTTATCAATTATCCGAATGAGGTATAAGCATTCCACTCGAATTGTACAAGGTGGAACCAATTCTAGTTCCTTATATAGATAGATAGATAATATTTATTAGCTTTCAAGTACAAACTTATGCTAATACAATCGTAATAAAAAAAGTCTACAATTTAAAGAACTAGAAAATAAATAAGAAAGGCTTGGATACCTCCAACAAAGGTGAAAATAGTAGAGATGCTTCTAAAACACAAACTTATAGTTAATTAATTACGTAAACACTGATTATAAATTAGAAAAACCCCAATAAAGTGCTTAAAGGACAAAGTATTGTGCGGAATGTGAAAAACAAAAACAAAATGAATTTCTAGTATTACTCATTCATACAGAAACTGCGAAGTTTCATAGAGCTTAATACAAAAAAACAAATATTTTTAATTTGATTCTCATTTAAATTTAGAAATAATTTATAATAATTTTGATCAGTAATATCCCTTAAATTAAAAGATTCTAAATATTTGGTCCTAATTGGTGTGTATATGGGACAAATGATAAAAAAGTGAAATATGCTCTCTTCCTCATTTTTATTGCATATTGTGCAAAGGTTATTTGCATCTAATTCGTATTTAAAAAATTTATATACTATTCTTAAACCTGTTTTAGGAGCGAAACGTATTTGGCTAAATATCTGCTGGAATAAAACTGAGATTTTCATAGAAAGATATGGCTCTGTACCTATACTATTTTTAATAAATTTATAGTGAAAATTATAGTTAGAAATTTTGGAGTTATTAAAATCTTTTAATTGCAAAGCGTGGGTGAACCTGGAGACAATATCTAATATATCTGCATTAGTAACTGATTGCGTATCCCAGATATTGGAGAACCCCTGTTCTATTAAGAATAATTTTATTTGCGTCGTCCAGTTATATTCGGTTTTGTTATTCGGCCAGTCATTTAATTGCAGAAGTCGATTATAAACGAGTTTAGGATATCTGTGACCCGGAAGTGTTCCTTATATGAAAAACTTTTCAAACAAACAACAATCGACAATTTTTTGTAATTGTAAAATAAGATTTTTTAGCATTGGCAAGGCAGAGGTGCATTAATTATAAAGAATGGCCAAAGCTGATAGTGTTAAAAATGAATAAAAAATAATTTTACAAGAAAATAAAAATATATTTTGGATCATGAAGATTTTTGTTATTATATTTCTTCATTTTCTTTCAATTCATTTCTAACAATATTAAGACCATTAAAATAGGAAGAATTGATATAAACGTATCACTTATAATAAAAACAATGTTCATGTTTCTATTCCTCACAAATGTGTAACAAGACAAGATCAGTTTAAATCTTTTCTAGATTTTTTGTTCTTATTTATGATGTATTGATATGAAAAGAAAATTATAAATTTTTTCGTACCCACTCCCGCTTACCGTGACTGTAACAAAAAAAAAAAAAAATAAAGAGTACATAATTTATTAATAATTCGTAAGTGATACAGATTTATATAGGAGAAATATAAAAAATATATGTATGTGCATATTTAAATGTTGCCGCATTTTGAAAGCTAAACTTACACTCTGTAAATTTAGATCCTGTGGGAATTGTTTTGTAAGAACTAAATTGTTATTTTTTCTATAAATATAATATATTCATATATCCATACATGCTACTCGTAACTTCATTTAATGTTTTGAAGATAAATGGTTATTATAATTTAATTTGTATTTTCCTTCAGAATATTTCCCGTGTGTAAAAGGAACTTTTCTAAGTGCCTGGAATTGCAAGACAGATTACATTTTATGAATTTTTTTCGTACCTTTCTACGAGGGGTTCTACAGTATGTCCCCGGATTGAGTTTACAAGAGGAAAAAAATTTTTATTTTTGATTTTACGAAAAAATGCCAAAGGAAGAAAAATTTTTGCTTGAATTAAAACGCATATTTCAGTTATTAAAACTTTTAATTAATGTAAGGTTCTTTTATTATAACGTTTTTTTCGTATTTTGTCCTCCTAATAATACAGTTATTACATTGAATCTAACATGATTTTAGTTAGCTTTGAAATATTGACAAATGATTATTGATTCTAATTTCAGAAAAAAAAAGAGTTAATTGAATAAAATTTTGATTTTCGTCGTTTTTTCCTGAAATTAGAATTAATAATCATTTGTCAATATTTCAAAGCTAACTAAAACCATGTTAGATTCAATGGCTGGTAGCACAAGCCCTGTTTTAACTAAAACGCTGTTTTAAGAAATGTCAGATTTCATTATTTAATAATAAAAATAAATAGTATCAAATTTATCAAAATATGATTTTAAAGCAGAACATAGTTTGTATTCAAATAAATATTTTTTAAAAAATCGTTCTTTAAACATAAAGGTGAAATTAAATATTGAAATTTGAATTTGACATTTCTTAAAACAGTGTTTTAGTTAAAACAGGGCTTGTGCTACCATCCAATGTAACAACTGTATTATTAGGAGGACAAAATACGAAATAACGTTATAATAAAAGAACCTTACATTAATTAAAAGTTTTAATAACTGAAATATGCGTTTTAATTCAAGCAAAAATTTTTCTTCCTTTGGCATTTTTTCGTAAAATCAAAAATAAAAATTTTTTTCCTCTTGTAAACTCAATCCGGGGACATACTGTATATTAAGATATATATTTAATACTTTGTTACAACACATACTATTTATTTATAATAATTTCACAGCGGCATGCGAACTTATACAGGAGATATCTAAAAATACATGCACATAGGATAGGTAACGCAAACTTTATGAATTTTTTACCAACCCCCAACGGGGGGTGCTATATTATGATATATATTTAATACTTTGTTATAACACACACTATTTATTTATAATAATTTCAAAGCGGCACGCGGACTTATTTAGGAGATATTTGAGATTACGCATATTTGAACTAACACAAATTTTATGAATTTTTTACCCGCCACCTCCGGGGGGTGCTATATTAAGATATATGTTAAATACTTTGTTGTAACACACACTATTTATTTATAATAATTTCATAGCGGCACGCGGTCTTATTTAGGAGATATTTGAGATTACGCATAGGACGGACTACACAATTTTTATGATTTTTTTTCGTACCCTCCTACGGGGGGCGCTATATTAAGATATATGTTAAACACTTTGTTATAACACACACTATTTATTTATAATAATTTCAAAGCGGCACGCGGACTTATTTAAGAGATATTTGAGATTACACATAGGACGGACTACACAATTTTTATGATTTTTTTTCGTACCCTCCTGCGGGGGGCGCTATATTAAGATATATTATGTTAAATACTTTGCTGTAACACACACTATTTATTTATAATAATTTGAAAGCGGCACGCGGACTTATTTAAGAGATATTTGAGATTACACATAGGTCGGACTACACAATTTTTATGATTTTTTTTCTTACCCTCCTACGGGGGGCGCTATATTAAGATATATGTTAAACACTTTGTTATAACACACACTATTTATTTATAATAATTTCAAAGCGGCACGCGGACTTATTTAAGAGATATTTGAGATTACACATAGGACGGACTACACAATTTTTATGATTTTTTTTCGTACCCTCCTGCGGGGGGCGCTATATTAAGATATATTATGTTAAATACTTTGCTGTAACACACACTATTTATTTATAATAATTTGAAAGCGGCACGCGGACTTATTTAAGAGATATTTGAGATTACACATAGGTCGGACTACACAATTTTTATGATTTTTTTTCGTACCCTCCTACGGGGGGCGCTATATTAAGATATATGTTAAACACTTTGTTATAACACACACTATTTATTTATAATAATTTCAAAGCGGCACGCGGACTTATTTAGTAGATATTCGAGATTACACATATTTGAACTAACACAAATTTTATGATTTTTTTATCCGCCACCTACGGGGGGTGCTATATTAAGATATATATTTATTACTTTGTTGTAACACACACTATTTATTTATGATAATTTCGTAGCGGCACGCGGACTTATTTAGGAGATATATGAGATTACACATAGGAAGGACTACACAATTTTTATGATTTTTTTTCGTACCCTCCTACGGGGGGCGCTATATTAAGATATATGTTAAATACTTTGTTGTTAAACATACTATTTATTTATAATAATTTCAAAGCGGCACGCGGACTTATTTAAGAGATATTTGAGATTACACATAGGAATGGCTACAAAATTTTTATGATTTTTTTCGTACCCTCCTACGGGGGGCGCTATATTAAGATATATGTTAAATACTTTGTTGTTAAACATACGATTTATTTATAATAATTTGAAAGCGGCACGCGGACTTATTTAGGAGATATTTGAGATTACACATAGGAAGGGCTACACAATTTTTATGATTTTTTTTCGTACCCTTCTACGGGGGGCGCTATATTAAGATATATGTTAAATACTTTGTTATAACACACACAATTTATTTATAATAATTTCAAAGCGGCACGCGGGCTTATATAGGAGATATCTAAAAATATATGCACATAGGATAGGTAACGTAAACTTTATGATTTTTTTTCGTACCCTCCTACGGGGGGCGCTATATTAAGATATATGTTAAACACTTTGTTATAACACACACTAATTATTTATAATAATTTCAAAGCGGCACGCGGACTTATTTAGGAGATATTTGAGATTACACATAGGAAGGACTACACAATTTTTATGATTTTTTTTTTACCCTCCTACGGGGGGCGCTATATTAAGATATATGTCAAATACTTTGTTGTAACACATACTATTTATTTATAATAATTTCAAAGCGGCACGCGGACTTATTTAGGAGATATTTAAGATTACACATATATGAACCAGCACAAACTTTATGAATTTTTAACCAGCCCCCTACGGGTGGCGCTATATTAAGATATATGTTAAATACTTTGTTGTAACACACACTATTTATTTATAATAATTTTAAAGCGGCACGCGAACTTATATAGGAGATATCTAAAAATATATACACATAGGATAGGTAACGCAAACTTTATTAATTTTTTACACATCCCCTACGGGTGGTGGTATTACAAAATATATATTAATATATTTGTTATAATACATACAATTTATTTATAATAATTTTAAAGCGGCACTCTTACGATATATAGCGAATAAATACATTTGTTTATTAATTGCAGCCATAACCTATAAAATTTAAGAGGTTAGTATCATCAACATTAATATATTTATCACTTACCAGCGTCTGATAATTTTTATATGTATTATTTTTATTAATGCTTTGTTTTAATGTGCATTTTATTATCATTTATTCGTTAATTTCTTTAATAATTATTCCTGGTATATCTCTTTGGCCATGGCAATGCACTGGGTATGGTTTGTTCACAATAGGTTATGCTGGAAAAGTGGCCGCTAGAATCACTCTGGTATGAAACTATTTATTGACTTCATAAATTTGGGGAATACTGCAATTTTCCAAAATGTTGTTGCCTCCTCCATCAACTGTTGACAGAAGTCTTTGTCGAATTCAACTTCTATAGTAACAGCTTCGTCTCCATACTCTTCAACTCTTCTTTAGTTGCTCTGCAAATGTTGTATTAAATAAATATTCCATAAATCTGCGTACAAAACATTACATACCTCTGGGCTTTCACATTTCTTATTTCTGCACTAACAAAACTAGGATTGTCTTTGTAAAACAAATGCAACATGACTGTATCTAAATACGGCAAATTTCGACTGTCTGCTTTCACAAGTTCAGGATCCATATTCTAAAGAAAATGAACAGTTTTAATATAAATAGCATTATTGGTTATTAACTTCACTCAATCAAAAGATTCTTCAAAGAAACTAACAGGAAATTCAGTAAAAATATCTTGTAACCTTAAATTTCATCAAAATAACAAATGTTCTGGCTTGAACATCACGTCATGTCACAGCGCGAACTGATCTGCTCTGCGCGCTCGAAAAGCCATTAGCCAATCAGAATTTTCAGAGTGCCGTTGACGTCACAAAGATGGCCGATACTAAATTTTATGCACTCAATTTAAATGCATTAAATTTTAATTTTGATTTTAGAGTAATAAAAATGAGCAAATTAACGATTATATTCATCTTAATATTACTTATACATGATGAACACTGATATCCAATAAGTCTTTCTTAAAAAGCTGTAGCCTTGGAAACCCCTATTATGCATTTTTATACACAAATTATGCAAATAACTTTTCAAGATGAAGCAGTAAATATTTTTTTTGAAAATAAAGACATTTCTAAAGATCAAGATCAAAAAGTAGTTAAATTTGAATGTACGAACTAGAAAACACGTGCCTCAAGTTTGAAGTACGCGTTTATTATCCGGATTTTGTTTCATTGTTTAGTGGCAGCAAGCCTACTTCGTTTTAAATTATTGTTGCAGTTTGTTAAAATTTATCTTGTAATTCAATTTGAATAAAAACTTTTTTTGGACAGGTCGAAAAAATGTTTCAGACAAATGTTATAGTAGATAGTTTAAGGATTTTATAAATGTTTTATTTTCAAAAATCGATCGAGTGGTTTTCAAAATATCTTGTTTTAAAATTTTTGATCGGTCGCCATTTTGTTATTTGATAAAATATAAAATAATTGTAAATACAAATGTTTCAGAAAACCGAAAGCAAATGCTGAAAGTTTTTGTATTTTTCCTTAAAATAAGGGAGTAATAAAGATTTTTCGAAAAACAAAAAAACGCCAACAACTATGAACTGGAGCTCCAAATCAAAAATTTGAACTAATAAAAGTTGTTTGTTTCAATGAGTTCTACCTGCCGTTTTCGGGCGTTACTACTTAGTATTAACATCCTCTATACATTTAAAACAAAGTTTAAATAATGTTATTTAGCATTTAGTAGTTTATTTATTACTTAGTAGTGCTGTTTATAAAATACACTGTTCATTGTTACATTTTTTTTAAGTGCACATGACAATATTTATGGTGTACAATAAAAATATCATATTTGCCGCTTTCAAAAATAGTGAGCACCTGGTAAACATAACCTACATACAGCATATAAAGTAAAGCATCTTTTAATTGATTAATATTATGCAGGAATATTACAGACAAAAATTCATTTTTATATACTGAATGACCCGGTTTTACATGTTTCAAAATATATTTTTTTGTATTTTGTACAGTAATGGGTTACTTTATAACATGGCAAATTTTAATACTAATATATAAAAAACGAAAAAATACGCACCGCGTCAGAAAAGTGATTTTACTGTACTCGCATGGCATTTAAGTACTCGCTATCGCTCGTTCTTAAACTGCCATACTCGTCTGGTAAACTTTCACTTTTCTTAACTTGGAACGTAATATGTATACAGTATGTCCCCGGATTGAGTTTACAAGAGGAAAAAAAAATTAGGTTTAATTTTACGAAAAAATGCAAAGGAAAGAAAAAATTTTGCTTGAATTAAAACTCATGTTTCAATTATTAAAACTTTTAATTAATGCAAGGTTCTTTCATTGAATCTAACGTTATATTAGTTAGCTTTGAAATATTGACAAATGATTATTAATTCTAATTTCAGATAAAAAAGAGTTAAGTAATTGAATAAACTAAAAGTATTTTGATTTTCGCTGTTATTAGAATTAATAATCATTTGTCAATATTTCAAAGATAAATAAAATCATGTTAGATTCAATGTAATAACTGTATTATTAGGAGGACAAAATACGAAAAAACGTTATAACAAAAGAACCTTACATTAATTAAAAGTTTTAATAACTGAAACATGCGTTTTAATTCAAGCAAACATTTTTCTTCCCTTGGCATTTTTTCGTAAAATGAAAAATAAGAATTTTTTTCCTTTTGTAAACTCAATCCGGGGACATACTGTACTATTAAATGAATGTTTATGCAATATTTTCCATAGTAATAAAAAATATATAATAATTTGTTGCGATTTTCGTAAATAATTAAATAAAAAGATTAACACTAGAAATAGTCTTAAAAAGACAACCACCGGGTAGGTATGTATAAAATAGTAAGTATCACAATCAAACTTTTAAAGTAAATATAAACAATTTATATATTTAGAATAATAATAAATATAACTTACAATTTTAATGAAAAAAAATCTGTTGTGGCCAGCACAAAACCTTCCGTCAATTCGATGTATTTTGTACAAAACCCATACCAAAAGTTCCTTGAAAACGATTCTATATATCCTGTAAAATTGTAACACGAACACACCATTTTTTACAAATGCCATACCGAAAGTACCTTTGGAAAGATTTTAATATCCAATAAAATTATAACACGAATGTACCTATATTATATAATTTGCACGTTCTGTTTCTTACTCTTCTACTCATTCCTGTCCAACGCATCTTCTTGACACAGTCCTTCCTCTCTCAAATCTTCTGCTATACAGTCCTTCCATCTTCTGTTTGGCCTTTCTCGTACTCCCGGCATTACAAGTTCCTATCTTGAGGCGAGGTCGCAACTGTAAGCCACTTGCGAGGGACACTATGTCACATATCACTATCAGATCATATACTTTCTACTTTGGTTTTGCACTGGACACTGACATCTGTCAATTATAATTTTTTTAATATATCTGCTGTTTTCATAATTTTAGCAAAGCTGACTGGTTTTTGAAAGTTAATCTCTCTATAACTCTATATCTATTGAATATGAAGGAAAACGTATAATCAAATCGTATAGAGAATAAGATATCCTTTCATATTGATAATCATAAAATGTCGAAAAATGATATTTAACTGCTTTTTTCAAGAAAAACTGTTAAGTACCTACTTCAAAAAATCTGTTGTGGCCAGCACAAGACCTCTCGCCATTTCCATAAATAAATAAAAATAAATATATCTTCACGGCATATTACCCATTTCTGGGTGTGCCAATCTGCTTTATCTCAGATATCGCCATTAAACTTAAAACATGCCATTTCCATATTAGGCTATATAAGTATTGTATTGCACTTCGCTTTCGAACCGTCGTTTTATAACAAAATCTTCCAGAACATTACCCAAATATTGTTTTTTATTACATTTAACATGTCTTCTGCACACATATAATTCTAATTATATCTATTTTTCATTGTATGAGGAAGTTTCTAAATGTCAAAGAATATTCCATTTCATTAACCAGATGGGCGGTATTTCTGATGGATTTATGCATTTTACCACAATTTTACCTATAATTTTAAATATTTAATTAATAAAACAATAAGAAAAGTTAAATATACTTCCCAGAAAAAGCTATCAGAATGTCACTAAAACTGTTGATATTTGACAATGACATGTGTCATGTTATAAACATTAGAATTTGTCACCTGGTTTCCTTAGTGCCTTGGCCTCTGCGATGAGTGTACTCTATAAATTACAGAGTCTTTATCTCTAAATTTATACAAGATATAATAAAATTTTTAAGTGAATTAGATGGAGAATTTCATGTTCTTCAATATTTAATAAAAAAAACTCCCAAAAAATTATATTTAGAAGATTTTTTTTAAGAAACTACTACTTCCGGTTGTTCAATTGTTACCAAAACCTTTTCAGCTCTTCCCAGGAATGTCCGATTGAGGAAACTGCAGTTAAATATTTTTTAAGTCTTATAGTTTTTGAGGAATCGTGACTACAACATCCAGACATACATACATACATACACACACACACACACACACACACACACACACACACACACACACACATACACACATCCACACACACACACACACAGACATCATTTTAAAAATGTTATAATCGGATTGTAGGGACCTTAAATCGTGCTTATTCAATAAAATCTGGATATGCGAATTTTAGCATGAATCCAATACCTCTCTTAGCGAGAGGTAAAAAGGGGACTTCTGGTTGACCGATGGGGGATTACACCATTTTTTTTTTTATAATTTCATCTGAAAATATTAGGAAAACTAAGACTATTGATGAAAATCCGGTGAAAAAATTCCTATTAATAAGCGAGTTATGGTCTCCCGAATTTTGAAAAGATTGACGTGACGTCACATTTATGTGTTTTTTTTATCAAACTGTTTTCATCATGGACCTAAATGTTCTTGAAATATATGCTATTTTAAGTTATATTTACATAAAAATAAATGAATATTATAACACTGTATAAGTCTACATACTTTATAATTACAGGTGTATTTAAATTATTAAGTTTAATGTAAGAAATTTATGTTAAAATAAAAACTGTTTGAAGACTGCAGTACAGGAATGTTAGCCCCTCCTTTCGAATTTGAATTTCTTAACTTCCATTGGTAGTAATCCCCACCTCCTATCACGCTATTTGTAATGCATGTATAGGCAGTTTCTCGGTCGCCAATCAAAATATTTTCATATTAGTGTCGAAGCGCTATAACAAAAAACCCTTTATTTCCGAAATATCTCAATTATACCATTTCATTTTTTTATTAATATTCGTTATTCAGCATATACATTCGTATTTTTTTACTATTTTCCTTTAATTCGATTGAGCCGTAATCCCCCATTATAACTAAAATCTAATAAGCTCTTCATATGGATGTGAACAAAAGGGATACGAAAGAATTAAATTTTTTAGAACTACAGTATTGGAGTTATCGTCAGAGAAAAATATGTCACACACGGACACATACAGACATCATCGTAAAACTAGTAAAATCGTATTCTGCGAACCTTAAACGTGCTTTTTCATTCAAAATTCACTACCGAATTTTTTAACCAAAGGCAATAGGTACATTCGTTACCTAAAGGTGATGGAAGGTAATAAGTGCCCTAGAGGTGCAAAACATAAAATCAATATTATTTCACAAGTGAAAGAATTCGTAAAAATCCAGTAATTTTGTTGTTTTATTCACACAATATAAATAAACTTAGAAAGGAGAAGCGTTAAATATAACTGTAGGGATGGGCGTTTCCCAGGAAATTATAATTAGCATAACTGACTTGTTAAACAAAATTTATAATAAAAGTATTGAATTGCCTAAATTTTAAAAAATATTTATTATAATATCAAATACATTGTAGTTATCTAATAACTAATTAACTATTTAAATGAAAATAATAATAATATAAAAACAAAAGAATCGTTTAATATCTGTACGTAAATATGTAAATACATTTTTTTTTTTTTTTAATTGGGTTCGGCCTCATACTTTCGTACATTGGCCCGGAGCTATTTATATGGAAAGTATTTTGGAACAAACACAACATCCAAGCCCCTGGTGGGAATCGAACCCACGACCCCAGAGCAGAGCGGTGAAGGTCGCTTGAGTGCTGCCTTAACGCGCTAGACCACCTAGGCGGCTAAAAAATACAAAATTAGATGCACTACATTTCAAACTTTTATTCTATAAAATCAATAAAAAAATACAATGATTTGTAATTTGTATATGACGTCATGCCTTTATTTACATCGGTCAGCTGTCATCCATCATGTGTTAACATTATAAGTTGTCATCATAGGAGAGGTTTGTTTTTTTAAATAATTTTATAATTTATAAAACATGGAAGATGCTTTTGAGCAAGCAGATTCAAAAAATTTGCCAAAAAATTATGTCAAGGTGGTTAACTGTTAGTTTCAGAAAAATGTAGTTATACAGTGTGTCCCATTTAAAGGTGCCACCATTGGGATCTCGAGAACTATAAGAGATACGATGTCGGTTAAATGGAACTTTTTGTGCGCCTTTGGCAAGCCATCTCAGATGCGCTTTTGTTTTTCCAAAAATTCTCATAGGGCACTAGATAATGACGAAAAACTGAATATTGTTGACTTTTTCTTTTTCAAATAACTTCTAAACTATTAGTAATTGAGAAAAACGTTTCAAATACAAAAGATATATATTTTTATTAACTAACCAGTGGCGTACGAAATAAATTTTTATATCCGTAAATTTTCGAGATATAACACAAACTTATATTTTTTTAAATGGAACCCATATCTGATTTTAGCCTCAAAAAAATCAATATTTTTTTCTCTTTTCAATGAAATACTCCTTGTATTTAAATAATTTATTTCGTTAGAAAATTTTGCTCAAAACTCGTATCAAACTAATTTTTATAATATTTTGTATCTAGTCGCCCTTGGCACATTATAGTGTAATTTGTAATTATGAGTATAGAATGAATATATTAAGTAATAAAGGCATAAAACAAATTATTTCGATCAAATACAATATAATTAATAAAAATAATAATGTTTTTTTGGGAAATAGTAAGAAAGCTCGGGAAAATAAAGAGAAAAATTAAATTTTAGGAGCAAAACAAATATAAAACATAATAACCCTTACATCATTGAAAAGAGACAAAAATTATGATTTTTTTTTTTGAGACTGAAATCAGTTATGGGTTCCATTTAAAAAAATATAAGTTTGTGTTATATCTCGAAAATTTACGGATATAAAAATTTATTTCGTACGTCACTGGTTAGCTAATAAAAATATCTATCTTTTGTATTTGAAACGTTTTTCTTAATATTCCTAATAGTTTAGAAGTTATTTGAAAAAGAAAAAATCAACAATATTCAGTTTTTCGTCATTACCTAGTGCCCTATAAGAATTTTTGAAAAAACAAAAGCACATCTGAGATGGTCTCCCAAAGGCGCACAAAAAGTTCCATTTAACCGACATCGTATCTCTTATAGTTCTCGAGATACCAATGGTGGCACCTCTAAATGGGACATACTGTATACACCGATTTTTCATACTTGACCGTTGCGTCATTAATTGCTGAACAGCAAAATAACAATTGTATGTTTATACGAACATCAAACTATGACGTAACGGTCAAGTGTGAAAAATCGGTGTATACCATCGACCTTTAAACTATTACTGTATAACTGTAAATTACAACTTGTTCTCATGTTCTCATACAGCTTCAATATAAGCAAAGATTTGTTTTCAACATATACCTATTAACTAATATATTTCTAATGCTCGTATCTTTCCCATAAGAGTAGGTGAAGGAAACACTGTGAAATGGAAATATCATTTCTGCATAAGTCTATCTCTCACAAACACCCAACCGGCAATTATGCGCATGCTCGGAAATCTTGACTACTATTGGCTAACGCTGACAGCGTCGCTGGCTGGGCTGCGTTCCAAAATCCTACTCTTAGAGTACGAAATTATTCAAAGTCGTTTCAAAACTAATAACCTTAATCTCAGTTTACTCAACCTGTTCCAAAACAGCCAGAGTTTACTCCAAAGTGATGTTCTACTTACTATTCTAACGAGGAGGGTATAGAAATTACTCCACAATATTTTCAAACGTAGATGCTCACGATTCTCAACATATGAAAGTAATTTGCCTTCTTGAGGAAGAAATCATGCTTTTGGTTGAAAATAAACATAAGTAAATACGTTGGCGTGTATTACGAACATACTTTTATAATAAAAGCGCTTTTATAGAGCGTACTTTCACATTATATTGAGGATAGTGCTCCATAAAAGCGCTTTTATTACGGACTTGACATTAATGTTGTAATTATAAGTAGTTTTGTTAGTTTTATAAAATAATTTTTAATTTAGTTTCAATTTTTACTTCAACAAAACTCTCATTCGTTCCAAAACACAACACATCATACTCTACGCCAAAACTCGGTATTCTTGGTTTTGGAACGCAGACCTGGTGATGCAGCGAGCACATGGTTTGACTTTGACGTTTGATTTCATTTCTGTTTGTAGTTGCACTTCGGAAGCATTTGCTTTGTGTTTCATACAGTAATTTATTGTCACCTAAATAAATTAATCCTGGCCAGATTGTATTCCTATTATTTTTACAGTACAACAAAGTAAATTATTTAATTCAAATTTAGCACTAGAATATGTCAATGTTTTTCATTATTACTAATATTTATATTCAAGAATTTACATACAAAATAAATAGTAGGTACATTGTTTAATTCATATACCTATTAACTAATATATTGCTAATGCTCGTATCTTTCCCATAAGAGTAGCTGAAGGAAACACTGTGAAATGGAAATATCATTTCTGCACAAGTCTATCTCACACAAACGCCCAACTTCGAATTATGCGCAAGCTTGGAAACCTTGATTACTACGGGCTAACGCTGACAGCGTCGCTGGCTGAGCTGCGTTCCAAAATCCTACTCTTAGAGTACGAAATTATCCAAAGTCGTTTCAAAACTAATAACCTTACTCTGAGGTCTCAGAGTTTACTCAACCTGTTCCAAAACAGCCAGAGTTTACTCCAAAGTGATGTTCTACTTACTCTACTAACGAGGAGGGTATAGAAATTACTCCACAATATTTTCAAACGTAGATGCTCACGATTCTCTACATATGGAAGTAATTTGCCTTCTTGAGGAAGAAAACATGCTTTTGGTTGACAATAAACATAAGTAAATACGTTGGCGTGTATTACGAGAATACTTTTATAATGAAAGCGATTTTATGGAGCGTACTTTCACATTATATTGAGGAGAGTGCTCCATAAAAGCGCTTTTATTACGGGCTTGACATTAATGTTGTAATTATAAGTAGTTTTGTTAGTTTTATGAAATTATTTTTAATTTAGCTTCAATTTTTTACTTCAACAAAACTCTAATTCGTTCCAAAACACAACACATCATACTCTACGCCAAAACTAGGTATTCTTGGTTTTGGAACGTTGCCCTGGTGATGCAGCGAGCACATGGTTTGACTTGACGTTGATTTCATTTCTGTTTGTAGTTGCACTTCGAAAGTATTTGCTTTGTGTTTCATACAGTAATTTATTGTCACCTAAATAAATTAATCCTGACCAGATTGTATTCTTGTTATTTTTACAGTACAACAAAGTAAATTATTTAATTCAAATTTAGCACTAGAATATGCCAATGTTTTTTATTATTACTAATATTTATATTCAAGAATTTACATACAAAATAAATAGTAGGTACATTGTTTAATTTCTCAAATTTAAATTTAAAATTTCTCGCGGTAGCTGTTAATAAACAGAACTCTGTGATTCGCAAAAAGTGATCATGATTTCCTCGTTAGCCAATAGTAGTCAAGTTTCCAAGCTTGCGCATAATTCGCGGTTGGGCGTTTGTGTGAGATAGACTTATGCAGAAATGATATCTCCATTTCACAGTGTTTCCTTCAAGAAAAGCAAAGGATCCGCAATACAGTGTGTCCCATTTAGAAGTGCCACCATTGGGATCTCGAGAACTATAAGAGATACGATGTCGGTTAAATGGAACTTTTTGTGCGGCTTTGGAAGGCAATCTCAGATGTGCTTTTGTTTTTCCAAAAATTCTCATAGGGCACTAGATAATGACGAATGACTGATTATTGTTGATTTTTTCTTTTTCAAATAACTTCTAAACTATTAGTAATTGAGAAAAACTTTTCAAATATAAAAGATAGATATTTTTATTAACTAACCAGTGGCGTACGAAACAAATTTTTATATCCGTAAATTTTCGAGATATAATACAAACTTATATTTTTTTAAATGGAACCCATATCTGATTTTAGTCTTAAAAAATTAACTATTTTTTTCTCTTTTTAATGTTATAAGGGTTATTATGTTTAAAAAAAGCAAATTGCACAGAGACCATTGCCTGTGGAAAATGCTCAGATTACCATGATACAAAGCAATGCTCATCACACGAATTAAAATGTACAAATTGCTTGTTCATAAATAGTAAATATGGAGAAAATTTAAATATATCACATGCTGCAAATGATGTAAATTGTCCCCAATATATCAAGAGATACAACAGATTGAAAGAACAAGTTAATTATAACGTAGTCAGTTTATGAAAATTTAATGGAGATAGCAAATAATAAAACAAACGTAAGTAACTTTAGGATTTTATATGCCAATATACACAGTTTACGTCACAAATTAAATGAACTACACATTCTCATAAACTCATACAAAATAAAACCAGATGTCATTACTCTAACAGAATCATGGTTATACTCATCTGAAAGCGAATATATAAATATTCCATCGTATTCAGGACATTTTCATTGCAGGGATGAAAATCGTGGTGGAGGAGTGGCTACTTTCCACTCGGATGATTTTCAGATAGAAACATCAGGTGAAACAATTTCCAATTGTGACATTTTACGGTATAAAATGCTAAATTGTGATCCAAAAATTAACATTATTACCCATTATTGCCCACCAAGTACAGATTTTAATGATATAATTCTATTAATAGATAATATAATGTTAAATAACAAAAATTCCATAATCATAGGTGACTTTAACATAGACTTACTTCAAAATACTCATGAAACAAACACATACAAAAATATAATAAATATGAATGGGTATTACATAGCAAACAAAATTAATGAAAAGCATGCAACAAGAGTACATTATAATGGAACTAAAACTATAGTTGATCATGTTATTACAAATATGGATAAAACTAAATATAATTTATCGGTAACTGTAGAGGATAATTCGTTATCGGATCACAGATTACTGCATATTAATATTACACAATTGAAAAGGACAAAATGTAAAATGCAGCTACATACCAGAAAAATAATAGACAATGAGAAATTCAGAAATTCGGTGTCTGAAAAAATTAATAACGTAAATTCGTTTGATGATCTTATATTACTTATCAAGGAGAGTAAAGCACGGGCAACTAAAATAAACAAAATACGGATACGAGAAGGAAAGACATGGATTAATGATAAAATATTAGTTAAAGTGAAGAATAAGAAAGTCGCATATGATAATATGAAGAAATTTCCCTACAACTTACATTTAAAAAATATTTACAATGAAGAAAGAAATGAACTTAATAAAATTATAAAACTGGAGAAGACAAAATACATGGAAAGGAAGGTAAAAGAAACTCAACATGATCCTAGAAAACTTTGGAACACTATAAACACTGTTTTAAACCATAAAACAATAAAGCCATCATTTAATAATATTAAAATTAATGGAATTAATTATAATAAATCAAGTAATATTGCAAATCAATTAAATATCTACTTTTCAGAAATTGGTAAAGCACTAAGTAATGAAGTGGCAGCAAAATGCAAAAATAAAGTAATTACAGATGTCAATTTCATTCCCGCAGCAGCTTCTATGTTTATGTTGCCAGTCACTGAAGAAGAGGTACTTTCAATTATTCTCACATCAAAAAATTCATGTCCTGGAACTGATGGAATTACGGCAGCGGACATTAAGGTAATTGCTGACATAATTACTCAAAAAATAACTATGTTCATTAACCAATGCTTGGAAACGGGAGAGTATCCAGATATCCTCAAACATTCAGTCATCATTCCAATACATAAAGGTGGAAGCAAAGAAACTCCAACGAATTACAGACCGATATCACTACTAAGTACGTTTAATAAGATATTTGAGAAACTATTAAAGACAAGACTTATTAAATATTTAGACAAATACCAATTAATTGACAAAAATCAATATGGATTTCAGAGTAAGAGTAATACAGAAGCAGCTACTTTAGACTTTATTAATGAAATCTATACTAACTTAGACCAGGGAAATTATGTCACGGCTGTCTTTTTAGATCTTAAAAAGGCGTTTGACACTGTGGACCATTCTTTATTAATAAAAGCCTTAGAAAACCATGGAATAAGAGGTAAGCCGCTGGAACTTTTTACGTCCTATTTAAGTAACAGATATCAATCGGTTAGAGTTAATGATATGATCAGTACAGAAATTAAAGCAGAGTTATCAGTACCTCAAGGATCGGTGCTAGGACCGATTTTGTATTTACTGTACATAAATAACTTTAGCAGAATTAATCTCCAGGGAAAATACATAATTTTTGCAGATGATACCACATTAATCTACTCCGGAAAAGATGCCCAAATATTACAAGACAAAATAAACAATGATTTAGCTCTACTAGAAAATTGGCTACTCTACAATAAATTAACATTAAATACAGAAAAACAGTCTATATGATTTTTAAACAGAAAAACAAAGAGATAATAAATTTACATTTAAATATTTTTAATGCCACTTTAAAGGAATCTGATACAATGAATTATCTAGGCTTAACGATAGATAGTAATCTTACTTGGGTCCAACATGTAAACAAGATTTTAAAATCAATTGTACCACTATTAGGAGCAATAAGTAGAACTTATTTCTCTACTCACATCAATTTAATGATTTACAACAGCCATATATTATCAAGAATTAAATACTTAATCTGTGTATGGAGTTCCTGTACTAAAAGTACTCTAAAGATGGTCCAGATTGCCCAAAACAAGGCGCTGAAAATAGTATACAAGCTAAATCGTCTTACGCCCACTGAGGAAGTATTGAAGATATCCAATCAACTGAGTGTTAACCAACTAATACATCAGGAAAAATTAATTCTGGCCTACAAAATATTAAATAATCTTCAAAAGCACCAATTTGTAGTGAAGAAGAACAGAGACCTTCACAACTACGGCACAAGACAGCAAGAACTCTACCATTTACATACAATCTGGAGTAATAAAGGGAAACAAACTTTCGAACATAATATATTGAAATTATTTAATAATCTACCACTACCCTTCAAATCGATAAAAACCTTAGGAACATTTAAAAGGAAAATTAAAGAATATGTAATTCTGCACATCTACATCCATATTTAAATTATGATGTCATTTAATAATAATTACTGTTCAGTTAAAGCGTTTATTTTTACAAACTATGATTAAATTGCTCTTTACCCTTATACCAGTCTTAGACTGACTGGGTAAACAATTTTTTTGTGAAAAATTATTTCATATATTGTATATTTTTTGTTAACTTGTATATTTATATTATATTGTAAATAAAATAAATAAAAAAAAAATAATAAAATAATATTTGTTTTGCCTCCAAAATTATTATTTTTTCCTTATTTTTTATTAAATTTACAATTATTTTGAAAATATTGGTGGATTTCTATTTAGAAATACTCTTTGTATTTAAATAATTTATTTCGTTAGAAAAATTTGCTCAAAAATCGTATCAAATTAATTTTTATAATATTTTGTATTAGGTCGCTCTTGGCACATTATAGTGTAATTTGTAATTATGAGTCTAGAATAAAAATATTAAGTAATAAAGGCATAAAACAAATTATTTTGATCAAATACAATATAATTAATAAAAATAATATTTTTTTTTTTGAGAAATAATAAGAAAATTCACAAAAATAAAGAAAAAAATTAAATTTTGGGAGCAAAACAAATATAAAACATAATAACCCTTACAACATTGAAAAGAGAAAAAATTAATTATTTTTTTGAGACTAAAATCAGATATGGTTCCCATTTAAAAAAATATAAGTTTGTGTTATATAACTCAAAAATTTACGGATATAAAAATTTATTTCGTACGCCATTGATTAGTTAATAAAAATATCTATCTTTTATATTTGAAACTTTTTTCTCAATTACTAATAGTTTAGAAGTTATTTGGGAAAGAAAAAATCAACAATATTCAGTTTTTCGTCATTATCTAGTGTCCTATGAGAATTTTTGGAAAAAAAAGCACATCTGAGATGGCCTTCCAAAGGCGCACAAAAAGTTCCATTTAACCGACATTGTATCTCTTATAGTTCTCGAGATCCCAATGGTGGCACTTCTAAATGGGACACACTGTATATTAGTTAATAGGTATATGGTTTAATTTCTCAAATTTAAATTTAAAATTTGTCGCGCTAGTCGTTAATAAACAGAACTCTGTGATTCGCAAAAAGTGATCATGATTTCCTCGTTAGCCAATAGTAGTGAAGGTTTCCAAGCATGCGCATAATTCGCGATTGGGTGTTTGTGTGAGATAGACTTATGCAGAAATGATATTTCTATTTCACAGTGTTTCCTTCAAGAAAAGCAAAGGATCCGCAATATATTAGTTAATAGGTATATGGTTTTCAACTAGACACCATTTTGTGCTGCCTTCTACATTTAGCTTTTTTCCTTTACATACACATCAAGTGGGATTATTTATGGACATCTTTCAAATGCCTTTTGAGATCAGAACTTCGTTTAAATGTTTTTTTGCACACATAACATTGAAGATCCTTCGCAGTATGATTTTTCATATGTTTGTTGAAAGGGCGTTTTTCTAAAAATACTTCATTACATATTTGGCACTTATAGTTTTCCATTCCTTTATGAATTTTTAGATGCCTTTTGAGGTTAGAAATCTGAACAAACGATTTCCCACAAATGGAACAGCGATGAGGCTTAGAACCAGTGTGAATTTTTAGATGGGGTGTTAAATAAGTTTTATGTGAAAATAATTTTTTACAAACGGGACACGGATATTTCTGAACCTTATTTTTATTTTCTTCTTTCATATGAATTTTTAAATGAACTGTTAAATTACATTTTTGGGTAAATGCTTTATTACATGTGGGACAGTGAAAATCTTTAATTCCTTCATGAAATTTCATGTGAACTTGAAATTTAGAATTTGAGATAAACAATTTGTTGCAAATAGAACATACAAACTTTTTTTCTTCGTGAGATTTCATATGAAATTGTAAGTTTACCTTTCGACTGAAGTACTTATTACAAATATAGCAAACAAATTTTTTTTCTTCATTATGTCTCTCTATATGCCGTTTCAACTTATCTTTCCGCGATAATATCTTATTACATATTTCGCAACGAAAAATGATTAAATTAGCATTTTCAGTATTTGGAATATCATTATTTATAGTAATCGGGTTATCACATTCTTTGTCAATCTGTTCATCACTATCTGTTATAGATTCTTCCTTCTTTATATTTTGTAATGCATTTTCATCAAATTTATAATCTTCGTGATCTTCTTCTACGGGTTCTTCTTTAATGTAAATTTCTTCAAAATTTTGAGAATTTGTTGTATCCTCGTCCTTTATACCAGTGCTAACTGGATGTAATGGAGTGTCCATGGATGATTTTTAATTTATTAAATACCGATGGAAGATTCGTTCCACAAATGAAACAGATTCACGCAAGAATTCTTCTCAACTTGATAATTATCTGAAACGTTAATTGTCAACTTGTATTCGGATGACTATTCAAGTGAAAATAAGAAAACAAAAGAACTTTGACAGGCTTATAAACAATGGGCGCGTTCGGCACCCCGGCAGTGCTGATCGCCGATGGTAGCCGAATGTAATTGCTGGATCAATCGCATTCGTCCATTCGTGGTGTTCGGCAAACTTTGGTGCTTAATGATACCAGCAATGAGGTGCTGAACGCGACCATATGTTCCAAGTTTCAAGGTACTCAAACTATCAAAATAAATCTTATTGTCTCAAAAGATGCAATTTTTTTTGTAACGGTGTTTTATCAAATAAAACTTGATGTACTAGGTAGAATCCTGAATTTGGATTAGTTTATAAATTTATGAATGAAATAGTCAACTAAATATAGTTGATATTTTTATCTCAATTTTTACTCAACTTTTTAAATTGCGTTAGCAATTTACTCGAAAACCAGTGAAGACTTTGGTAACAAATACATCAGTAAACTTCTTGAATATTATCATAACACTTTACTAGATTATCTAACTAATATACATACTTACTATGTAATTGTTCCTCAAAGTAGAGAAGACGTCGATAAGGATTTTATTTCTTTATAAGTTGATGCACCACTTCAAGTGGCCTATACAAACATTATTTCTTCTCAAAAAGAAATCAAACAAAGCAGCTCAAGATGATGGTACGATGGAAGATGACGTTTGGAAATATAGAAACATCAATAGAATACTTTAAGAAAGTAGAAGCTTCAAAACGCATTGTTGACACAATATTAACAAAAAAAAGATTATATAAACACAATTTATATCTGCATAATTACAGTTGTAACATAAATATTTGAAACCTATTAAATTTTACGTCATCAAATGAAAATTTCTATAGAGGTTAGAATTATGTTTGTATTACGATAAGATTTGTGTAGATGGCTCTGTAATATAAAGCTTGATTTACACAATTTTCATAGTAGGGTAGGGGACAAGATAATAGGGTAGTTGCGCATTTTCCAATTTATTTTGTCTGAAAGAATTATTCAAGTTATTCACTTTAATACATGTTTTACGTCTGACAAATGAATATTTTTCAAAATATATTTTTTTAAAAAATTCTTTTTTAAAATTTTCCCGTGTGTGACTTGTATTATTTATACCAATCACAGCCTTTCTTGCCCTAGCTGTACACTCTCGGTAGTACACTCTTTACACAATACAGTAGCTGACTACCATTTTTATCTGAAAAGATTTATATTTTTGAGAAAAGTAATATTTCAAAAGAAATTATTCATTTTCACTCAAATTCATTAGTTTCATTACCTTATCTTAAATTTACTGATATAGCAAAGAAAAATAAAATATGATTTTAACATGAATCAGTTGTCCTACCCGTAAAACATAGGTTAAATGTCAACTAAAAATGACATTTATGTACATTCCCTGGAGTACACAGACTAGCGTATAAGTTTGATATTGGCGAAGAAAATGAACTCATAGACACCTGGTGGGAAAATTATAAAGTCTATATAAGAATTTTCTTTTTTTATTATTTAGTAAATGGCTTTTATCGTCTAGACTAGGACAATATTTAGTCAGAACATTAGTGTAAATAACATCCAAGCACTTGGTGGGAATCGAACCCACGACCCTAGAGCCGAGCGGTGAAGGTCGCTTGAGCGCTGCCTTAACTGCACGGCCACCGAGGCGGTTATATAAAAATTAAACATCTTGAAAATATCTAGTATTCAAGTAAATAATTATAAAATATACGTACTCTTAAATAATACTTTTGTATGTTATTTTACTTTTAGAATTTATACTGTAAATATTTGTATGATACAAATAAAACATAATTCAACTTCTTCGCTTTATCGTGGTACTACTACAAGCTCAGACCAAATATAAATTAGACGCCGCATACAACTATTTGTTGTGAAGCACGAACTTAAATGGGCGTGTCGAGCTAGCTAGCGGCGTTCATGAAATGCGAGTTGCATTTGCAATAGTTTGAAAGTAATATATACCTATTAGACTAATAGGTATATGGAAAGTAACAACAGCTTATATTTTGTAACCTATTAAGTGATTTGAAAAAGAAAAATTATATTTACAATGACGTTATCAAATATTTATATTTTACCGCACCTAACCTTTCAAAATCACCTTCGCACGTAAAATAATAATAACAAACTAGGCAAGCAACACGATATACAAAACAAACGCCTCGTTCCCTCCTATCCCCACCTAACCCCTCGCCTAGTAAGGAATGGCTTCACAACAAACCATTGCGCAGTATAGGGAATGCGGCGTCTAATTTATATTTGGTCTGAGACTACAAGCTTGTACGAGTCATACATACTTGGTCGAACTATTTAATTATTAATAATCTACGACACTAGAATTCCACAGCGAACTTTATTTATGGAAATTATGAATGAAAAGTTTTATATTTTCCAATAATTTTTACATTAATATGTTTAAAATTAGTTTATATTTTATAAATAATAGGAAAAAGTAACATTTTTTTTTTCGCAACTACACCATTCCAGTAATTGATGAAAACATGACATATATGGCAGCATGGAAGGCATGGGACCATTACTCTTCATGTCATTCATTTTAAGCTTCGAGCATATACAGACTAGAGGGCGCCTTACAGTGTTTGTTGTGATTGGAAGATATACGATAGGGGAGATTTGCTTATTATAGTAATATTTGTACTACTTTTTTACAAAGTAATGCTTAGTTGTTGCTTTCGAAATATGTAAATTATCTTTATTTTCAATGAATTACCTCATAATTAGCAGGAAACCTAAAAGTTACATTTTGTTTACTATATTAATGTAAAAAAACCCAATTACACATAAAACGAATTTTTCATACTTTCTTTGTATTTTTCATTGAAATTTGACACAACACAGTAACCATACTGCAATATGAAAAAAATATGTACAAAATCACAAAATAAATATACCGTTGACCCACTATTGGAATGTACTATGTCCACAAATATTACTTTCGAGAAAAACTGCTTCAAACATTTAAAATTTTATTGTAAAGAATGGATAATTACATATGTTGAATTTTTTTTGTTTGTATAGTTTAATTTTCCTTAACTTTCAATGGGCTACTTGCGTACGTTTTTTTTATTTCATATTTTTGAACAACAGGTAAAAACTTACTACCCCTATTTTTTCTTTTGACAAAATTTTTATTAATTAGCCAGAAAAAAATAATGAAATTTCATTATTTGAATTCCCGCCATGTATGACGTAGAATTACGCCGCACCAATGAGTGATCGTAAAGCCATAATGTTTGTTTGTACGGATAATGTAGATCTCCTGTTTGACGTTTCAACAATAATTTGGAGGTTAGTATTTTAGTTTGTCTTTTCCGTATCGATATTTTAAATTACATGTAACTACCTATGTGTTTATTTGTGAAGTAATTAATATATTTGAGAGCCCAGAGAGAGCAAAATGTCAAATTCAAATTAAAACTTTCTCGCACGCAATGTCATCTATAAGTTACATTCTTAAACATTGTTCTCTTCCTCAGATCAATATAATGACGTCACAGAAAATTTTCTTTCTTCATTTACTAAAAAACAAACAACTTTTTTAAAATAAAATTTATATTTTTATATATGTTTTCAACATAACATTACGTATATAGTGATAGAAATCGGATTTTCAGTACCATGCAAGTAGCCCATTATAATTTTTTAATATTTTCGAAATATAAAAGGACCTAGCTAGACATGGTCTAAAATAACAGTAAATTTATAAAAAAATCCAATAAAGAAACATTTTGTACCATGTCCACAATTTTTATTATTATTTAACTGTACCATGTCCAGAATGTGACTCGAGGGTTTATAAAACACACGAGGGCTATAAACATCAAGTAATACCTGTGGTGCATACAATATTTTGTCTTGTAACATTTTTTTTTTTAAATATTCTACATGGATTATGAATCAGAAAGTTTTAATAAAATTTACAAAGTATGGGCTATCCAGCGAATCAAGTGGTTTACGTCATCGTTTAGGGATTTTTGAAATTTTCTTTATTTTTTTAAATATATTTTATTAGCGGTATTTTATTGGTTTTTTTATTATTATTATTATTATTATTATTATTATGTATTTGACACCTTTAATAGGAATAATTATATTTGGATGTATTATTATTAAGTAAAATTTTATAATTTTTTGCAAAATTACGTTTGATTATTTTTTTAATATTGGCAATTCTGAACATGTATATTACTAAATATTATATGTCTATATTATACTTTTCAACCTGTATTGTGATTTCATTTTGGTTTTGGTTTCGTTGTTCATTGACAAAATGTCAAATGCTCTGCCATGTCAAATTCAAGAGCTTGTAGTTAATTTATTGACTTATTTTGAAAATGAAAAATAGATTGGTGGGCTCTTACTTACACTGAATTGTATTACTGAGGTAATATTTTGTTCTATTTGTTCGTAATAATTTGAAAATTAAATCTATATGTACAGCGTATGGCAAACGCTATACGGAATGTACAGAAACAGTGAGAAATTGTATGGTATGCAGTATTCTGTATTTTTTTTTATGGATCTCACATAATACTAGATAGGTTGTTGCAATTTACTACAAGAATAAAGTATTTATAAGCAGTATCGTTCAGAATATTTTAAATAAAATTGGATTTCGCTGAAAAAAAAAAATGATACCAGACGTGTTACCTTTTTAAGAAAGATTTGGATTTATGAAGGCAGCCCACAGATCATATTTTAATCCGTTTTACATGCTCATGTAAACTTTTTAACATATGACGTCATTGTTTCTAGTGATATTGCATTTATGACGTAAACCGCTTGATTCGCTGGATGGCCAATAGATAGGCTATGAATGCATGTAATTGTTTTTTAGGCATCCCATTATCAGTATCAATTTCTTGACATTATCATAGCCACAACTCATAATGCCCGTGTGCATTATACACCACATTATGTACCTGGTATCCATGACTTTAATAAACAATAATGTAGTACTAAGACATAAAATAAATAAAAATTGTGATTGATTTTAGTTTCAAATTATGTGGTTTTTAAATCTGACCATGATTTTATTTACATCTAAAGTGCGTACTGCGTCACTTCTGAACCCGAAAACGATCCACCAATTTTAATGACCCAGGAACAAGAACCAAACCAAATTAACATAAAAATAAAAAATTAACAAGTACCTACCG
Organism: Ophonus ardosiacus; assembly: GCA_943142095.1. Classification (NCBI taxonomy): domain Eukaryota; kingdom Metazoa; phylum Arthropoda; class Insecta; order Coleoptera; family Carabidae; genus Ophonus; species Ophonus ardosiacus. The sequence continues at coordinate 28,018,647 of OW964838.1, forward strand.
CCCCGAAAAAGAAATCGCACTCTGATTGCGACTTTATTTATTGCGTCCCATTTGTGACAACATAAATTGCCAGGATGAGATTTTTAAACTTTTTTTTTTGTTGACAAAAATTTACTGCATCAAAACATACCAAATGTAAATTATGTAATATTATAGTACCATAAATTATTTATTAAATTAATGGGGTCCTATACCATAGTCATATTTAAACTATCTTAAATAAGAAGACGAAAATATACATAAATTAATGAGTATTAGTAAAAAAAAATTCTTTTAATATTGACTAGGTCACAAACTACAAGCGATTGCAGCTGATTACTAATTGGGTATGACGCGTTAGGTACTAAGAATATGATTGGTCGCGTAATTTTATAAAGGAGATTCGCGCGTCTGCGGCGGTCAACTTTAAAAGAATATGAAATGTCATGTTGTTCTATAACCTAACAAAACATTTAACAATTTTGTATTTGATGCATTTGTTTAATTATAACATCTAGTAATATTAACAATAATAATATATTTATAATTAAATCAATTTCTAATATTAATTAAATTAATAATAATATTAATTAAATTAATATTGAAACTTCAAATCAGGAAAACACTAGCGCCATCCGTCGTCATACTTTGTGTAATAATATTGACAAACTGTTTCAATGTTCTATAATTTATTAGGAAAAAAATGCTTATTAAACAATAACAATAATTTCTTCATGAGTATAACGTATAAGTTTTTATATAAAAACATTTCAGCTATGCAAACATGAAAAAAATTGTTCCCTTTATAACTAACAGTTTGTCGATCACTAGTTAGACTAGTTAGTACCTGCCAGTGACCTCTATATACAAAATGGACCGGCGACTCCTGTCTCTATACAACGGCGCGAGCTGTATCCACTCAACTGTCATGGTGGGGTGGCTATCTCTTTCTAACAGTGAGAAGTACGCATGCGTCAGCTAGTACCAGTACGACGAATTAACGATGAACATGAAGAAGAAAAATTAAATACATTTTCGCATATCTGCTTGGTCCAACTATACACGAAAGTTAGAGAGAGATAGATACCCCACCAGTCAGGCGGGTGGTATTCTCGGTGGATACACGCAAGTTTTAATTTGAGACATGCCCATTTATATTTTTCAGAAGTTTTGACATTTCCACATGTTCGAGTTCGTTTTCGTTTGCAGAAAATTAGGCTATCTGTTTCATACATACATAAAAAATAAATTTATTATTTTAATAAATATTTTGAAAATTTACTTAATAATAGATGACCGATTCGGTTAATACTCGTAGCGTTTCTAGTGGAAATTGTGACTTTTGAAATAATGGCTATTAGAGAAAAAAAAAAAACTAAAAATGAGAATTATGTTCAAATGACACTCCAGTATACTGAAGATTTTATTGAACATTGATGAAAAAAACGGCATATATGCTTATAAAAATGTACACTGGTTTTCATTCTGTTTGAAATTGGATATGACCATTTGGTCTCAAACTTCAATCGTTTGCAAACCGTTCTAGGAACAAAGCCATTAATTTTTATAATACAATCAAGTTTTTCTGGAGGATTTCATAAAGAAATGTCAAAAATTGTGAAATGTTATTTTATTATATTGGTTCGTCATCACTATTACTTGAAACTTGATCCCCAACTTCATTCAAAAATTTGTACAGAGTGGAACAAATTCGGGTTCCTTATATGGAAGACTTTCTTATTAATCACGCTACAGAAACTGGACACAATAATAGGCATCACAGAAATTTTCGATCGTCTTTTGTTTTTGAGCTACAAGCTAAAACTTGATTTTTGCTTATTTTGAAAATACCTCATAACTCGTTTATTATAAAAGATAAAGAAAAAACGTTTATATAATTTTTATACAGCCCGATTCACAAAAAAGTTTAAGCTAATCCTCATTTTTGAATTAGCGAATTCTACTCTAATTTTGACAGTTTATATCTTAAAATATAGTTTAACGTATTCCTAGTATCTAAGTACCTTTATTGATAATATCATGAAAATTAAATTTTAGATACTGGAATAGAATAGAATTCACTATGAGGATTAGCTTAAACTTTTTTGTGAATCGGGCTGATAATGTTTTGTATGAAGAATAACGTGATGTAATTAGATTTCTTTAAAACTTAATAATAAGGCTGTTGCAAGAATTTTTATATGACTTGTAAGTATTAAATTTGAAAAGATATTGTTCTTTAAAGAGCCTCAAATTTGAAAATATCACGAAATATGCTTTAGATATTTTACAATTAATTTTTGAAATTTGGATAAAATTTTGAATAAGTCACGTGATCTGAGACGGAATGTGACGTCAGAGTACATACATCTTCAGCGGTTCTAAGGTGTCAAGTGTATTGTCAAAATTGTCAAACAAGTGTCAAATAAGAATCACGACCAGAACTTTAAAGTAAAATATATTATCAATTTATATAATAAATTCAGTTTTTATATTTTATTTTACCTCAACTCTTTAACACCCCTTATTTCGGTAGCAGTAAAACAATCGTTCTGATATAAATTCAGCCATCATCCAGCTATCGACCTTCGGTTAATTGTCCGATTTAGCTTGAGTGTAATTTGAATTAGCAATTATTACTTTATTATTCATTTACAATGAGCAATGTCAGTGTCAAATGTCAAATTAAAAGATTTTGTTATTAACATGTGACATACTTTAGCCTACGTTTATATAAATAATATGAATAAACGAAGGTGATGGAAAAACTATTTTCCTATTGGCTATTAATGATGTAATGTATGTGCTTCTACGTCACAGGAGTGGGGGGTAGTTTTTCAGGACGCCAATCTTTTTATTTAATTATTTCCACAAATAACAACGAATTATTAAAATAAAAATTATTACTAAGAAAATCAGTCCATAAACTTTCATTTAAAATAGTTTTTGAAAAATGTGAAACAGGCTCATTCTCGAGATATAACATTTTAAATTTAAATTCTTTAAAATGTGAACATATGTTGAAAATAGTCTCATCTTTTTCCTTATGTTATGTTTTTCAACGTGTACATTATTTTGTTTTAAATATGAGTTAATTTTTTGGGGTGAAAAAATTAAATTTATTAAGAAAAATTTGAGAAAATCAATTACAGATCATTATTTGTTTATTTTTAATATTCTCATTATTTTTATTTATTTTTCTAATATATAAACTTCAAAAAGGATATTATACCACATATTTCGAATTGTGTCAAAACCAACTACAACGCCGATAAAAATTTAATTAACTAATCCGAAAATAATTGATTGAAAAGAAATTTGAGAATTTAATTAATAGATATAGAATCAAAATAAACAAATGATGATCTGAAATTGATTTTTTCAATTGTTTCTTAACATATTCCTTTTTTTCAACACAAAAAATTAATAATTCATGTTTTGCTTATGTTTAAAACAAATATGAATGTAGACTTGTTGTACATCGTTAAAAAGCATATAAAATAAGGAAAAAGATGAGACTATTTTCAACATATGTTTCTATTTAAAAATAATCAGCCTTCTTGTGTAAGAAAGCTGTTATTTCTTAGCAACGTTGTTATAGCAAATAACCAATAATAATTGCGAACTCTGAATAAAACATGAAAATGACATTTACTCATAAGAATGACCTTTCAGATATGGAACATAATATCATCCCCTAGTCCGCAGGGGGCTAAGAATAAATTATTATACATGTAGCCAACATATGCGAAATTTCAAAATAACACAACTTATATACGATTGGATGTACCTTCGTGATATTCTTGCTACATTTACCCATAAGAATGACCTTTCAGATATGGTACATAATATCATTCCCTAGTCCGTAGAGGGCTAAGAATAAATTATTATACATGTAGCCAACATATACGAAATTTCAAAATAACACAACTTATATACGATTGAATGTACCCTCGTGATATTATTGCTACATTTACTCATAAGAATGACCTTTCAGATATGGTACATAATATCATTCCCTAGTCCGTAGGGGGCTAAGAATAAATTATTATACATGTAGCCAACATATGCGAAATTTCAAAATAACACAACTTATATACGATTGGATGTACCCTCGTGATATTCTTGCTGCATTTACTCATAAGAATGACCTTTCAGATATGGTACATAATATCAATCCCTAGTCCGTAGGGGGCTAAGAATAAATTATTATACATGTAGCCAACATATGCGAAATTTCAAAATAACACAACTTATATACGATTGGATATACCCTCGTGATATTCTTGCTACATTTACTCATAAGAATGACCTTTCTGATATGATACATAATATCAACCCCTAGTCCGTAGGGGGCTAAGAATAAATTATTATACATGTAGCCAACATATGCGAAATTTCAAAATAACACAACTTATATACGATTGGATATACCCTCGTGATATTCTTGCTATATTTACTCATAAGAATGACCTTTCTGATATGATACATAATATCAACCCCTAGTCCGTAGGGGGCTAAGAATAAATTATTATACATGTAGCCAACATATGCGAAATTTCAAAATAACACAACTTATATACGATTGGATATACCCTCGTGATATTCTTGCTATATTTACTCATAAGAATGACCTTTCAGATATGATACATAATATCAACCCCTAGTCCGTAGGGGGCTAAGAATAAATTATTATACATGTAGCCAACATATGCGAAATTTCAAAATAACACAACTTATATACGATTGGATATACCCTCGTGATATTCTTGCTACATTTACTCATAAGAATGACCTTTCAGATATGGTACATAATATCATTCCCTAGTCCGTAGGGGGCTAAGAATAAATTATTATACATGTAGCCAACATATGCGAAATTTCAAAATAACACAACTTATATACGATTGGATATACCCTCGTGATATTCTTGCTATATTTACTCATAAGAATGACCTTTCAGATATGATACATAATATCAACCCCTAGTCCGTAGGGGGCTAAGAATAAATTATTATACATGTAGCCAACATATGCGAAATTTCAAAATAACACAACTTATATACGATTGGATATACCCTCGTGATATTCTTGCTATATTTACTCATAAGAATGACCTTTCAGATATGATACATAATATCAACCCCTAGTCCGTAGGGGGCTAAGAATAAATTATTATACATGTAGCCAACATATGCGAAATTTCAAAATAACACAACTTATATACGATTGGATATACCCTCGTGATATTCTTGCTACATTTACTCATAAGAATGACCTTTCAGATATGGTACATAATATCATTCCCTAGTCCGTAGGGGGCTAAGAATAAATTATTATACATGTAGCCAACATATGCGAAATTTCAAAATAACACAACTTATATACGATTGGATGTACCCTCGTGATATTCTTGCTATATTTACTCATAAGAATGACCTTTCAGATATGATACATAATATCAACCCCTAGTCCGTAGGGGGCTAAGAATAAATTATTATACATGTAGCCAACATATGCGAAATTTCAAAATAACACAACTTATATACGATTGGATATACCCTCGTGATATTCTTGCTATATTTACTCATAAGAATGACCTTTCAGATATGATACATAATATCAACCCCTAGTCCGTAGGGGGCTAAGAATAAATTATTATACATGTAGCCAACATATGCGAAATTTCAAAATAACACAACTTATATACGATTGGATATACCCTCGTGATATTCTTGCTACATTTACTCATAAGAATGACCTTTCAGATATGGTACATAATATCATTCCCTAGTCCGTAGGGGGCTAAGAATAAATTATTATACATGTAGCCAACATATGCGAAATTTCAAAATAACACAACTTATATACGATTGGATGTACCCTCGTGATATTCTTGCTATATTTACTCATAAGAATGACCTTTCTGATATGATACATAATATCAACCCCTAGTCCGTAGGGGCCTAAGAATGAATTATTATACATGTAGCCAACATATGCGAAATTTCAAAATAACACAACTTATATACGATTGGATATACCCTCGTGATATTCTTGCTATATTTACTCATAAGAATGACCTTTCAGATATGGTACATAATATCATTCCCTAGTCCGTAGGGGGCTAAGAATAAATTATTATACATGTAGCCAACATATGCGAAATTTCAAAATAACACAACTTATATACGATTGGATATACCCTCGTGATATTCTTGCTACATTTACTCATAAGAATGACCTTTCAGATATGGTACATAATATCATTCCCTAGTCCGTAGGGGGCTAAGAATAAATTATTATACATGTAGCCAACATATGCGAAATTTCAAAATAACACAACTTATATACGATTGGATGTACCCTCGTGATATTCTTGCTATATTTACTCATAAGAATGACCTTTCAGATATGATACATAATATCAACCCCTAGTCCGTAGGGGGCTAAGAATAAATTATTATACATGTAGCCAACATATGCGAAATTTCAAAATAACACAACTTATATACGATTGGATATACCCTCGTGATATTCTTGCTATATTTACTCATAAGAATGACCTTTCAGATATGATACATAATATCAACCCCTAGTCCGTAGGGGGCTAAGAATAAATTATTATACATGTAGCCAACATATGCGAAATTTCAAAATAACACAACTTATATACGATTGGATATACCCTCGTGATATTCTTGCTATATTTACTCATAAGAATGACCTTTCAGATATGGTACATAATATCATTCCCTAGTCCGTAGGGGGCTAAGAATAAATTATTATACATGTAGCCAACATATGCGAAATTTCAAAATAACACAACTTATATACGATTGGATATACCCTCGTGATATTCTTGCTACATTTACTCATAAGAATGACCTTTCAGATATGGTACATAATATCATTCCCTAGTCCGTAGGGGGCTAAGAATAAATTATTATACATGTAGCCAACATATGCGAAATTTCAAAATAACACAACTTATATACGATTGGATGTACCCTCGTGATATTCTTGCTATATTTACTCATAAGAATGACCTTTCAGATATGATACATAATATCAACCCCTAGTCCGTAGGGGGCTAAGAATAAATTATTATACATGTAGCCAACATATGCGAAATTTCAAAATAACACAACTTATATACGATTGGATATACCCTCGTGATATTCTTGCTATATTTACTCATAAGAATGACCTTTCAGATATGATACATAATATCAACCCCTAGTCCGTAGGGGGCTAAGAATAAATTATTATACATGTAGCCAACATATGCGAAATTTCAAAATAACACAACTTATATACGATTGGATATACCCTCGTGATATTCTTGCTACATTTACTCATAAGAATGACCTTTCAGATATGGTACATAATATCATTCCCTAGTCCGTAGGGGGCTAAGAATAAATTATTATACATGTAGCCAACATATGCGAAATTTCAAAATAACACAACTTATATACGATTGGATGTACCCTCGTGATATTCTTGCTATATTTACTCATAAGAATGACCTTTCTGATATGATACATAATATCAACCCCTAGTCCATAGGGGGCTAAGAATAAATTATTATACATGTAGCCAACATATGCGAAATTTCAAAATAACACAACTTATATACGATTGGATATACCCTCGTGATATTCTTGCTATATTTACTCATAAGAATGACCTTTCTGATATGATACATAATATCAACCCCTAGTCCATAGGGGGCTAAGAATAAATTATTATACATGTAGCCAACATATGCGAAATTTCAAAATAACACAACTTATATACGATTGGATGTACCCTCGTGATATTCTTGCTATATTTACTCATAAGAATGACCTTTCAGATATGATACATAATATCAACCCCTAGTCCGTAGGGGGCTAAGAATAAATTATTATACATGTAGCCAACATATGCGAAATTTCAAAATAACACAACTTATATACGATTGGATATACCCTCGTGATATTCTTGCTACATTTACTCATAAGAATGACCTTTCAGATATGGTACATAATATCATTCCCTAGTCCGTAGGGGGCTAAGAATAAATTATTATACATGTAGCCAACATATGCGAAATTTCAAAATAACACAACTTATATACGATTGGATGTACCCTCGTGATATTCTTGCTATATTTACTCATAAGAATGACCTTTCTGATATGATACATAATATCAACCCCTAGTCCGTAGGGGCCTAAGAATGAATTATTATACATGTAGCCAACATATACTTAATTTCAAAATAACACAACTTATATACGATTGCATGTACCCTCGTGATATTCTTGCAACATTTACTCATAAGAATGACCATTCAGATATGGTACATAATATCAACCCCTAGTCCGTAGGGGGCTAAGAATAAATTATTATACATGTAGCCAACATATGCGAAATTTCAAAATAACACAACTTATATACGATTGGATGTACCCTCGTGATATTCTTGCTACATTTACTCATAAGAATGACCTTTCAGATATGATACATAATATCAACCCCTAGTCCGTAGGGGCCTAAGAATAAATTATATATATATATATATATATATATATATATATATATATATATATATATATATTATAGCCAACATATGCGAAATTTCAAAATATCACAACTTATATACGATTGGATGTACCCTCGTAATATTCTTGCTACATTTACTTATAAGAATGACCTTTCAGATATGATACATAATATCATCCCCTAGTCCGTAGGGGGCTAAGAATGAATTATTATACATGTAGCCAACATATACTTAATTTCAAAATAACACAACTTATATACGATTGGATGTACCCTCGTGATATTCTTGCTACATTTACTCATAAGAATGACCTTTCAGATATGGTACATAATATCATCCCCTAGTCCGTAGGGGCCTAAGAATAAATTATATATATATTATAGCCAACATATGCGAAATTTCAAAATATCACAACTTATATACGATTGGATGTACCCTCGTAATATTCTTGCTACATTTACTCATAAGAATGACCTTTCAGATATGATACATAATAATCATAATATCATCCCGTAGTCCGTAGGGGGCTACGAATAAATTATTATACATGTAGCCCACATATGCAAAATTTCAAAATTACACAGCTTATATACGATTGGATGTACCTTCGTGATATTATTGATATATTTACGTTTGCTTCGGCACGCTGTACATGAGCACATAGCATCTACGATTTTTACAAAAAAAATCTAGTAATTTTAAGGGTTTCAAGTAACTAAACGTTTTCTTCAACAATGAAGTTAACTTGTACTGTATCTTATTTACCTCTCGCTAAGAGAGGTATTGGAATCATGCTAAAATTCGCATATCCAGATTTTATTGAATAAGCACGATTTCAGGTCCCTAGAATCCGATTATAACATTTTTAAAATGATGTCTGTCTGTGTGTGTGTGTGTGTGTGTGTGTGTGTGTGTGAATGTGCGTATGTGTGTGTATATGTATGGATGTTGGAGGGACGATTCCTCAAAAACTATAAGACTTAAAAAATATTTAACTGCAGTTTCTTCAATCTGACATTCCTGGGAAGAACTGAAAAGGTTTTGGTAACAATTGAACAACCGGAAGTAGTAGTTTCTTAAAAAAAATCTTCTAAATATAATTTTTTGGGAGTTTTTTTTAAATAAATATTGAAGAACATAAAATTCTCCATCTAATACACTTACAATTTTTATTATATCTTTGTATAGATTTAGAGATAAAGACACTATAGTTTATAGAGTAAACTAATCGCAGAGGCCAAGACACTAAGGAAACCAGTTGACAAATTCCAATGTTTATAACATGACACATGTCATTGTCAAATATCAATAATTTTAGTGATATTCTGATAGCTTTTTCTGGGAAGTATATTTAACTTTTCTTATTGTTTTATTAATTAAATATTTGAAATTATAGGTAAAATTGTGGTAAAATACATATATCCATCAAAAATACAGCCAAACTGGTTAATGAATTGGAAGAATCTCTGACATTGAGAAACTTCCTCATACAATGAAAAATAGATATAATTAGAATTATATGTGTACAGAAGACATGTTAAATACAATAAAAAACAATATTTGAGTAAAGTTCTGTAATTTTTTGTTATAAAACGACGGTTCAAAAGTGAAGTGCAATACAATATTTATATAGCCTAATATGGAAATGGCGAGAGGTCTTGTGCTGGCCACAACAGATTTTTTCATATGGTATGTGTTTTTTAACCACATGTTAAAAAAGCTTTCATAGTTTTGTGATGGATGTTTGCAACATTATTTAAATATTTTGTTAGACTTATGGCCGGTTCCACAACACTCAATTAAATTATTTAAGTGGATGTTAGAAACTTAACAATTGTTAAAATAAAATTTGCGTTCCACCAACCTTGATTTATTTAAGAAAAATCAATTTAATGGCGTAATTAGAATCACGGATTCTAATTTGCTGTTAACGTTTATTTTGCGTTCCACCAACCTTTGTTAAACATTAACATACAATTAAACATACTGTTAAAATAATTGATAGATTCTCAGCAATTAGTTTAATTTTTGAGGTTGAACTGTCAAAAAATTTCGAATTATAATAAATACATTTGCGTGTTTATTGTTGAAAATGTCAGATATTTCTTCATTATCGGACTTAAGTACTAGTGATGAAGACGTGGAACACATTCCAAGAAGAATATACAGGGACAGGCAGAATCATTTTGAAAAGTTTAACGACGCAGAGTTTAAACAGCGGTTCAGATTTGCAAAAGGTACAGTAATGGAGCTCCTCCACACATTTGGCCACCAACTGGAGGCACCTACTAACAAAAACAAACCTTTATCTGCAATGAATCAACTGTTAATTGCTCTTCGCTTTTATGCTACTGGGGCCTTTCAACAACTATTAGGTGACCACAATAATGTCGCCAAATCAACAGTTTGTCGAGTGATACACACAGTTTCTTTGAAGATAGCAGCACAAAAGCAACAACACATTAGAATGCCTATAGGACAAGAGATTTTTGCCACTAAAAGCGACTTTTATGCCATAAGACAATTCCCCAATGTAATAGGTGCTATTGATTGTACTCACATACGAATTCAGTCACCAGGGGGTCCAAATGCAGAAGTATACAGGAACAGAAAAGGCTACTTTTCCTTAAATATACAAGCAGTGTGTGACGCTCACTTGCGTATACGAAACATTATTGCTCGATGGCCTGGATCTGTGCATGATAGCACCATTTTTAATGACAGTCCTCTACGAGTAGATTTAGAAAATGGGGTGTATGGAAATGGATACCTTTTGGGGGATAATGGTTATCCCTGTAAGAAATACTTGCTTGCCCCAATCCTTCGACCCAACGGCGCTGCCGAAGAGGCGTATAATATTGCGCACATAGGAACAAGAAACACAGTTGAACGATGTTTTGGGCTTTTAAAGAGACGATTCCCATGTCTTCATACGGAATTAAAAACTAGGATTGATAATACTTTGATAATTATAATAGCATGTGCGGTGTTACACAACATTGCAATCAATATGAGAGACTTGCCGCCTGAAGAGGATCTGGACATTCCGCAAGCTGAAGTAAATCTTCCAGTTAGGCAACATGAAAATGAAAACACAAGCACCAGGTCTGCTTTGTTACGCACAAGATTTGCTGTTCATCATGGATATTAATTAGCCGATTAGAACAATCATTGATTACAACAGTAGAGCAATCATCAAATGAAAAGTATTTTAATTAATAATATTATGCAGTATTGAGACAATATTTTGTCAATGCCGATAAATAAAATATAAAAATACAATCAAATTTTATATGAAACATTTTCTCAATTTCTAATAATTAACAAGTTATTTGAAAATTAAATATTGGTCAAGGTCAAAGTCGCTGCAAAATTTTACTTGTAATACAATTATTTGATTTTACCGATTTATATAAAAACACAAAATTTATAGCAATTAACAATTTAATTTATATTTATTAAATAATTTCATTGCAAACAAAAAATAAAAACTATTTACTAACTTATAATTTAATATTTTCATTTTTTGCTTTAGCATTTAAATATTTAATTTGCTTTCGCCGGTAAATCATTTCTAGTCAGCTGCATATGAGCTTATTAGTAAAATATCTTCTTTTTATTTCTTTTATTGGTAGTTTCTTGATATTTTTATTTTTTATTTTTTTATTTTTGTTTCTTTTATATTCAGTAGCATGTAATTGCTCTAATAAGGGGGAGGGTTCAGGCGGGGGTAGAGCTTCTGGGGAGAGTAAGGCTTGTGGTGGAGAGGAAACTTCTGTAGAAGACACTAGTTCCAAAGAAGATGGAATTTCGGGTGCAGTTGAAGGGTTTCTGGTGTCATCTTAAAGAAAATAAAAGAATTTTTATCCTAAGTATAAGGCCGTTTTATATTGTTCGATAACGATGTAATTTGTTCGCCACAATGAGCCTCACTCTAATTCAAATTATATGAATACAAAATATGCTTACAATCAAAAATAAAATAATCATCAAATTGATTATTTAGGGGTTCGATTTGTTCTCCAATTATAGCTAGAACTTGTGCTCCAGCTTTTGTTAATTGAGGAACGTAAGTACCCCCTCCAGTTTTAAATAATTCTTTCTAAAATGCAAATGCTATAGTAAGTTTAAAAATCTACATTTTTATCTAAATTTTGCTCACTTGATCACCTGCAGCCAGTTTTTTAATTTTTTTAATTTCTTCCGATTCTTGAGCCAGATATTTTCTTTTCTAAATGAAATAATAAAAATAATAATAATAATGATTTAAATATTTCATAAAATTGTGAATAATATCCTACATGACTTTCTGCTAGATCTCCTCTTGCTTTTCTTTTTAAATTTTGATATAAGATTTTTAATTGCTGGGAAGTTCTTACATCCTCCCCCAGAGAATTTGCATTAAATTCGGCAGAAATTTTCTCCCATGTATTTGCCTTTTCTTTAAGCGAAGCACCATCTGTCTTTTTATTCTCTATTATGTTAGCATATCTGCAAAAGTTTAATTAAAAAAATTCAAAAAAATTTCATTTTTAACATACTTTTGAACAAGTCGGGTGAGTTCATATTTGTCTTTCTCAATAAAATTCCTTCCCCTTTCTCTTTTCTTTTTATTTTCTTCCTTATCACTCATTTTCAAATTTATTTCAATTTGACAGCAAAAAAAATAGGCAGTTGTTATCAAAATTGACATATATTACAGTTTTTTTACCGACATCTCATGCCAACTATATAAAAAAATAACTAAATCATAATTAACAGCCTGTTAGTTAATAGAAACATAAATTGTCATCTGTGGAACAGAACTAAATTTAATTGAGATTAAAATTTAACATAATATTAATTAACAGCATGTTAAATTGAAGTTGGTGGAACCGGCCACTAATATTTCTTTTTCAAAATTAATTCCACTATCTGTAAATAAATGTATAAATTAATTTTCCATAACTTCGCAGAGCAAGAACAGTGATACGAGAGATACACATGTTATATTTGACAGCTGTATAAATTTCTCGATGACAGTTCGTCTTTTAGCTAGCAAATCGGTCAGTGAAGTAAGCAAGAAGTCGCATTTGCTTATCTATCATTTGCCTGATTTGCTTACTTCATTGAACACACCTAATGTTTAATAGGGACATAAATACATATCTACAGCGCTATATTTGGATTTCATCTCTTTATTTTATATAATTTTACAATATAATATTAATAACTATTATTCAACAATAGTTGTGTTGGTATTTTTTCCCCATTTTGATAAAGTTTGAAATTATCAAAGAACTGCTGGGCGATATCTTTCCCTCTGCTAACACCGGCTACGTGAGGAGTGATGAACACCTACAATAATCATTTATTTGTACCTTCTTTGCTTCAGAAACTATTTTTTATAATACTCTAGAATAAACTAACTAGAATTTAAAAATACATGAAAAAGATCTTAATACCGCGTTAATGTATTTTTGATATACAGTTTGTCCCATTTAGAAGTGCCACAATTGGGATCTCGAGAACTGTAAGAGATACGATGTCGGTTAAATGGAACTTTTTATGCGCCTTTGGGAGGCCATCTCAGATGTGCTTTTATTTTTCCAAAAATTCTCATAGGGCTCTAGATAATGACGAAAAACTTAATATTGTTGATTTTTTCTTTTTCAAATAACTTCTAAACTATTAGTAACTGAGAAAAACATTTCAAATATAAAAGATAGATATTTTTATTAAATAACCAGTGGCGTACGAAATAAATTTTTATATCTGTAAATTTTTGAGATATAACACAAACTTATATTTTTTTAAATGGAACCCATATCTTATTTTAGTCTCATAAAAATAAATATTTTTTTCTCTTTTCAACGATGTAAGGGTTATTATGTTTTATATTTGTTTTGCCTTCAATAATTATTATTTTTTCTTATTTTGTATTAAATTTACAATTATTTTGAAAATATTGGTAGATTTCTATTTGGAAATACTCCTTGTATCTAAATAATTTATTTCCTTAAAAATATTTACTCAAAATTCGTATCAAATTAATTTTTATAATATTTTGTATCAGGTCGCCCTTGACACCTCATAGAGTAATTTGTAATTATGAGTCTAGAATGAAAATATTAAGTAATAAAGACATAAAACAAATTATTTTGATCAAACACAATATAATTAATAAAAATAATAATGTTTTTTTGGGAAATAATTAGAAAATTCAGGAAAATAAAGAGAAAAATTAAATTTTAGGAGCAAAACAAATAATAATTATTGAAGGCAAAACAAATATAAAACATAATAACCCTTACACCATTGAAAAGAAAAAAAAATATTGATTTTTTTGAGACTAAAATCAGATATGGGTTCCATTTAAAAAAATATAAGTTTGTGTTATATCTTGAAAATTTACGGATATGAAAATTTATTTCGTACGCCACTGGTTAGTAAATAAAAATATCTATCTTTTATATTTGAAACGTTTTTCTCAATTACTAATAGTTTAGAAGTTATTTGCAAAAGAAAAAATCAACAATATTCAGTTTTTCGTCATTATCTAGTGTCCTATGAGAATTTTTGGAAAAACAAAAGCACATCTGAGATGACCTCCCAAACGTGCACAAAAAGTTCCATTTAACCGACATCGTATCTCTTATAGTTTTCGAGATTCCAATGGTGGCACCTCTAAATGGGACATACTGTATTTATACAGGGTGGTTGATTTTTCATTGTCCAGCTTATATCTTCTGAAATATTAAAGATACAAAAAAAGTTAAATACAAAAGTTGTTTAATACAACCTGATCTATAATGTAGCATAAACAACTTTTTTCCAAGGCCTACCATTGTTTTGGAAAAATATTTAACTTTAATTTTTTAAATGGAACATTCTGTATATTTTGACAAAATAAGATTCTTAATAAATTTCTCTTTACAATGATGTGTAACAAGTAAGGATTTACCTTTAAATTATGTCCTATAAAGCAAATAAAAATATGATAAAAGTAGGCTATGATATTCTATTGTTTATACCTGTAACTTCTGTCACACATGAACATTGGCTACGTAGGGGTTTTCCTTTGAATAAAATTATGTCTAATAAAAATTATTAATACTTTTATTTAAATATCAAGTAGCAAAATTTAATACAACATAATATTATTATAAATTTTGATACAGGATAGCAGCCCGACGTTTATTATTATTTGATATGTGGAAACAGCAAAGCATATCAACTTTTTCGCTATTACTGTAACCGACGTTCATTTTTCTTAGTTAAATAAGAATCTTAACACCTTTCTCTCTATTATAATCAGTATTATTAAATCTGTGACAGATGTTACTGGTATAACCAATAGAATATCACAGCCTACTTTTGTCATATTTCTATTTGCTTTATAGGACATAATTTAAAGGTAAATCCTTACTTGTTACACATCATTGTAAAGAGAAATTTATTAAGAATCTTATTCTGTCAAAATATACAGGTATTCCATTTAAAAAATCAAAGTTAAATATTTTTCTAGAAAATTGGTAGGCCTTGGAAAAAAATGATTTATGCTAAATTATAGACCAGGTTGTATTAAATAACTTTTCTATATAACTTTTTCTTGTATCTTTAATATTTCAGAAGATATAAGCTGGACAATGAAAAATCAACCATCCTGTATATCTGTTTCAGATTCACTTTCCTCCTAAAATATCACAAAACGTTGTGATAAAAGCTGGGATAATGATGATATAAAACAGTCAAGTATTGCATTAAAACAACTGTATTTTTTAAATAAACAATATCCCGAAGCTTACGCGACAGCAAAACGTAAGGATTTTTATTTGATTTCAGCAGTCAAAAAATCCTTTTATCAAAATCAAATTTTTTTACTCAGATAATATTTTTAAAAGTAGGTATATAGAATCTTATTAATGCTGAAAATATCTAAAAGCGGCGCGAATATTTCTTTAAAAATAAATAATACCATCACTGAAGAACCAGAAAAGGTCGCTAATAGTTTTAATTTTTAATCATTTTTTTAGGGATGCATCATTGTCACTAAGAGCAGGAATAAATAATACAGAAAATACTCCTTTACCAAGCTTACAAAAGCAAAGAGCCTCTTTCTTTTCGCAACCTCACAACACTGAGGAATTATTAATAGTTATTTATGTATCGATTTACTGAAGATATACTTTTTATCACGAATATGGAATTTAATTGCTGAGGCCGTAAAGCCGAAAAAATAAACCATATGAGTGATAAAATGGAACTTCAGTGCCGAGTTGCATATAAAATTCTATTTGAAATCGAAAATTTGTGAAAATGAAAGGAATATTTTATTTTTATAATATTATTATTATTGTTATACTTATCGACAGTGACAATCTACATATTTTTAATCGATAATAAATATTTATACACCAAGTGAGCTAAGATTGTTGCTATGGAGTTAATAAATGACAGTTTAAAATGTCAAAATTGAATAATAGATATTTACACACCAGGTGAGCTAAGGTAATGTTTATCCATGAGAAGAAAGTTTAGCTAATTTCTTCGAGTGAATAAACATTCTTACCTCACGTGGTTTGTACAATATTTTATTCGATTTTGATGAAATAATAATAAAAACCATTATAATATTTAATTGGGGTCCCGTGGCCGCGTGCCTGAGTGTCTGGTCGCGAACCTGGGGGAACCGGGTTCGATCCCGTCAGACGCCAAATATTTCCAATTTTAAATGGCACAAAAGTGACCCCTGTGGTGCACTCTCCACACCAGCTATGAGTGCCCGTGAGGTGACGCCTGGTAAGCGCCCACACGGTAAAATATATCGTCATTATTACCGATGTCTACATGTGTTGTGGATACTGGCACACCCAGAAATGGGTAATATGCCGTGATGATATATTTATTTATTTATTTATAATATTTAATTTTGACAAAATAAAAAACTGATCAGTTAGTAGGCTGAGCATGACAATCGTCGCTGATAGACGTCAAGTCACATATTTAAAAAGCTTCATTGTCTCTCATTTATGTCGTAAAAAATAAAAGGGCTGATAATGTCTGATAAACTATGTGGTAAGTGTTATTTTCGTTCTTGATGTTATTTTTAAATGCATTTTTTATTGCAGAATGCCAGAGTAAGTTAAAATTTGGTGAGTGATTTAAAATTTTTTTTAATTCACATGTGAAAAAAGTATTACTTATAGTTGTTGCTATGGAGTTAATAATGACAGTTTAAAACGTCAAAATTGAATAAAATACATTATTTTATTATTTCAATTGTTTAAATATTGGTCAAAGTTGTATATATTTTTTTATTCAATTTTAACGTTTTAAACTGTCATTATTAACTCCATAGCAACAACTATAAGTAACACTTTTTTCACATGTGAATTAAAAAAAATTTAAATCACTCTCACAAAATTTTAACTCACTCTGCAACAAATAATGCATTTAAAATAACATCAAGCCCCGAAAATAACACTCACCACAATATTTATTAGATATTATCAGCCATTTTCATTATTTTTCGCCCTCACGGGCTCATGAGTTAATATTTCTTCTCATGAATAAACATTACCTTAGCTCACTTGGTGTGTAAATATCTATTATTCAATTTTGATGTTTTAAACTGTCATTATTAACTCAACAGCAACAACTATAAGTAACATTTTATTCACAATTTTCAAATCACTCTCACAAAATTTTAACTCACTCTGCAACAAATAATGCATTTACAGTAACATCAGGCACGAAAATAACACTCACCACAGTATTTATCAGACATATCAGCCATGTACATTATTTTTCGCGACACAAATGACAGACAATAAAGCTTTTTAAATAGATGACTTACGGGCTCGTGAGCTAAACTTTCTTCTCACGAATAAACATTATCTTAGCTCACTTGGTGTATAAATATCTATTAATAAATCACTTTAAAAACTTGTTATTCTACTACCAGTACTATTAAAAATTAAATTTGAAGCTTACCTGTTCACAATTCCATAAAGTACTGTTGGTTGGTAATGGTTCGTTTTCAAATACATCCAGAATAGCCGCAGATATCCATTTGTTTCGTAAGGCTTCTAGTAAATCGTTTTCACTAATAATACTTCCTCTTCCAATATTAACGAAAATTGTTTCTTTGCCTAAAAGTTTCAACATATCATTAATTTCCCACAATGCAATTTTTTTGAACACGTAGCAAATAGTAAAAAGCTACTTGCAGCCATGAAAGTACCACGCATTCAACAAAATATAAATATCATTATTTTTTGACATTTCTTAAAACCAATGAAATATTTCATTACCTGTCAGCGTTTAAACCAATCCTGCCATTATTATAGTGAGTATAAAGCTCTAGAGATTATTCCCGGGAATAATCTCTGTAGCTTTTGTTTTGTCAGATAATTATCAATACATACGAGTAAATAAAATGAACGAAAAACGCCGCTTTAGTGATGTTTCTGATCATGAAATAAATCAAAACCACTTCTGGAAACATCGTAATTAATAATCATTCGGTATGAATGCGAATATTTATATTTATTTTGCCCTGTCAAAGTTAAGTTCTAGTTATCAAAACAGACTTGCCAACATATATCTATTAACTAATATATTGCTAATGCTCGTATCTTTCCCATAAGAGTAGGTGAAGAAAACACTGTGAAATGAAAATATCATTTCTGCATAAGTCTATCTCACACAAACGCCCAACTTCGAATTATGCGCAAGCTTGGAAACCTTGACTACTATTGGCTAACGCTGACAGCGTCGCTGGCTGGGCTGCGTTCCAAAATCCTACTCTTAAAGTACGAAATTATTCAATGTCGTTTCAAACTAATAACCTTACTCTCACAGTTTACTCAACCTGTTCCAAAACAGCCAGAGTTTACTCCAAAGTGATGTTCTACTTACTCTACTAACAAGGAGGGTATAGAAATTACTCCACAATATTTTCAAACGTAGATGCTCACGATTCTCAACATATGAAAGTAATTTGCCTTCTTGAGGAAGAAAACATGCTTTTGGTTGAAAATAAACATAAGTAAATACGTTGGCGTGTATTACGAGCATACTATTATAATAAAAGCGCTTTTATGGAGCGCACTTTCACATTATATTGAGGAGAGTGCTCCATAAAAGCGCTTTTATTACGGGCTTGACATTAATGTTGTAATTATAAGTAGTTTTGTTACTTTTATAAAATTATTTTTAATTTAGCTTCAATTTTTTACTTCAACAAAACTCATTCGTTTCAAAACACAACACATCATACTCTACGCCAAAACTCGGTATTCTTGGTTTTGGAACGCAGCCCTGGTGATGCAGCAAGCACATGGTTTGACTTTGACGTTTGATTTCATTTCTGTTTGTAGTTGCGCTTCTAAGGCATTTGCTTTGTGTTTCATACAGTAATTTATTGTCATCTAAATAAATTAATCCCGACCAGATTGTATTCCTATTATTTTTACAGTACAACAAAGTAAATTATTTAATTCAAATTTAGCACTAGAATATGACAATGTTTTTTATTATTACTAATATTTATGTTCAAGAATTTACATACAAAATAAATAGTAGGTACATTGTTTAATTTCTCAAATTTAAATTAAAAATTTCTCGCGCTAGCCGTTAATAAACAGAACTCTGTGATTCGCAAAAAGTGATCATGATTTTCTCGTTAGCCAATAGTAGTCAAGTTTCCAAGCTTGCGCATAATTCGCGGTTGGGCGTTTGTGTGAGATAGACTTATGCAGAAATGATATTTCCATTTCACAGTGTTTTCTTCAAGAAAAGCAAAGGATCCGCAATATATTAGTTAATAGGTATATGCTTGTCAACTGCACCATGTAAATGAATGAAGCTTTAATTACGACATTAGATGGCGACACAATAGCAAGACAGTGGCTTTCCGTTGTTTTAAACAAATTTGTAGATCAAAAAATAATCTAATTACATATAATTCGAGAGTTCGATAAATTAGAAAATAATTCTCCAGTATCTTTCTCAAACTTATTGCCAATTGACAACAGCTACTCAAACCTGGCAACAAGTTTTCGAAAATTCTGTCAAATTATTTTCAATTTATTCTCACTCTCTTATATTATTACTGAAAATAATTTCCCAAATAACGTGACCAGCATAGAAATATCAAGAACTACAAGAATTACGAAGTCCGTCAAATCAGACAAAAGATGCTCCATTAATGAAAAATGTCGCTTTGTAAAATTGATGTGTAATTTTTGTAGTGAAAACTTCTTTAGGTACACTTTTTCCTGGGCAGTGAACAAGGCTGATCCGTCATACGTCATGGTCATTCCGTTAAACACGGGGGCTGGTAGTGCGAGCTCGGTTTTAACTAAAAAGCTGTTTTAAGAAATGTCAAATTTTATTATTTAATAATAAAAATAAATAATATCAAATTTATCAAAATATGATTTTTAAGCAGAACATAGTTTGTATTCAAACAAATATTTTTTAAAAAACGTTCTTTAAACATAAGAGTGAAATTAAACATTGAAATTTGAATTTGGCATTTCTAAAAACAGTGTTTTAGTTAAAACCGAGCTCGCACTACCAGCCGGGGAGAACCGAACGAGACGTCACGTTAATTCGTGTCATAGACTACGTTACGTAATTAATACAAGTCCGGGAAACATCACAATATCTGTCAAAAAGAAACTTCAGTTCCAAACTTACTGCTTTCATTACCGACATATGTGTACAAAGCAAATTGACATACTCAATTTAGCACACCCAGCAATGGGAAAATATGCCGCGATATATTTATATATAAGTAAATAAAATATTATTTACATTTGTATTCGTGGTAAATTTTATTTGTTTATAATTTTGAAAAATCGTACTGACAGCATTACGAGATTATAACCGCTAAATTCATTTTTTGAGTCTAAAAATGACATTTAAATGACAACGGGAATAAATCACGCACTCATCATCTGTTTTTAACTGTTTCTCGGGACTTTGATCAGATTTTAAAATAAAATTTGAGTTATTCAGCCTTTTCTAATTAAAATTCTATCTTGAAAATTTTATTAGAATTTGGTTAAAATGCTCACAGGATTTTGACAACTTATAAAAAAATATTAATGTAAGTTCAGCACACTTACATAGTTATTTGTATACCCAAATCATTCAAGCAGCCAATGCACGTCATTAATAAAAATTGAATATAACTAGATGTGTGACATCATTTACTGGAACGTTTGCAGAGGTTTTAGAATTAGAATCTTTATGAAAAGAGTTATATAGATTGCAATCTGTATTATCGACATGGTCATTAACTGTCACATCTACAAAATAAATACTATATTTTCGTCACTGTCCATTTCTATTTAAATTATTTTATAATACTAACCTTATTTATATTTATGTATGCCATATAAAGGCAATAAATAAAAGTGATCCGAATTTCAAAGAAATATACCGAATTTTTCTGATTGATTAGAAGTGCTACCTTTGGCAGATTCACAGATTTTGTGTTTGCGTTAACGGTCACATTGCGTCGTTGCGTTGCGTTAACATTACTTTATTATAAATAGGCCTTTACAACGCACAAAAATGTTTCAAACACGATAAATATTTTTCAAATAATAACTTTGACAGTATGAACATATAAATTATCAATGTTGCCAACTATAGCAACAATTAAACGAATAATATGACGTTGATGTACATTATTTATATATTATTCATGTCATATACGATAAGTAATGAACTCTACTATTCATCTTAATAATAATTATATAAGGCTGTACACTTTTTGACGGTTAAAAATGATTGAAATTTTATTTATTTTTTCACTATTAGTGATTTTAATGCATTAAGGTTTTTCCACTAAGTGATGACGTGCATTGGCTGCTTGAATGATTTGGGTATACTTCAAATATTATACAAGGTGTCCCATTTAAGGTACGAATGCATTGGTATCTCGAGAACCGTAAGAGCGACGAGGTTGGTTAAATTAGACAAAAGTTGCCCCATTAGGAGGCTATTTTAATGGTGTTTTGTTATTTGCGAAAAAATGCATAGGTCACTAGATAAAGGTGAAAATGTAAATTTCGCGATTTTCTTTTTTTGCTTATAACTTTGTTATAAGAAATAATACGAGATTCTGGTGTGCACTTTCTTAAGGCACTTTTGTATGGTGAATTTGCAAAAGCACTCAATTTTTTTTTTATATCTAATCATTTACGAGTTACTGATAGCAACTTTTATTTTTCATATGGAGGTCATATTAAGCTATGGCATTTTTAAATAGAGATTGTTTTTAGTTTTACAATGATATAAAACAATAATAATTTATTTTTATAATTAACAGAAAAATTAATAAAAATTGTTATTTATACTAAAATTAAATTGAAAAAAGTAAATCGAAGGCTGCTATGGAAACAACAAACAACAAAAAAGTGCAACAATTGAATTTCTGAATTTTACTTGACAATAGTAGATAGTAATAAAAATGAATTTTTCTCGTTGGGAAAAATATGATATATTGAGTTGTTACATTCGTTGTCAAAGTTCGTTTATTACTCGTAATAATCTACTATTGTCAAGTAAAATTCAGAAATTCAATTGTTGCACTTTTTCGTTGTTTGTAGTTTCCATAGCAGCTTTCGATTTACTTTTTTCAATTTAATTTTAGAATAAATAACAATTTTTGTTAATTTTTCTGTTAATTATAAAAATAAATTATTATTGTTTTATATCATTGTAAAGCTAAAAAAAATCTCTATTTAAAAATGCCATAGATTAATATGACCTCCATATGAAAAATAAAAGTTGCTATCAGTAACTCGTAAATGGTTAGATATAAAAAAAATTTGAGTACTTCTGCAAATTCACCATACAAAAGTGCCTTAAGAAAGTGCAAACCAGAATCTCGTATTATTTCATATAACAAAGTTATAAGCAAAAAAAGAAAATCGCTAAATTTACATTTTCACCTGTATCTAGTGACCTATGCATTATTTCGCAAATAACAAAACACCATTAAAATAGCCTCCTAATGGGGCAACTTTTGTCTAACTTAACCAACCTCGTAGCTCTTACGGTTCTCGAGATACCAATGCATTCGTACCTTAAATGGGACACTCTGTATACTATAAAAAATTTATGTTGGTAACATTTTCAATTTCCATGGGTTTTATCACCAATTCATTTGTTTTATTGAAAACAATTTGTGACATTTTAGTCCAATAATCCGCATATCCACAATGTAGATTAAAATTTTAAAATACATTTTCTGCTTGTATTCGTCCAACAGAACCTCAAAAATAAAACGAATGTGATGATATTTTACAACAATTAATGTAAAAGTAATCGTATAATACTAGTATAAAATGAATAATAAATCAAAAATAGTGTTTTTAAATGTGTCACATTTTGAAAATATTTATAAATTGACATTTCACCAGAAGGACGAAGGCACGAAAAAGTTTATAAAGCTTCTGGAAGCAGTAAAGAGATGGCATTCATGTACGATCTAAATTATCTAAATGTCAACCATTTAAGTTTTCACTTCGGACATGCGGTCTAGGCACACACAATTTTTTCAACTACGCTATAATATCGATTTTTCATTATAATAGACTAGATGAAGGTAAAAGAGTAACTTGTCGCCACCATAGGTAAGAAAGTAGTTACACGAATTTTGATAAAAATCGCATACTGAGATTTTAGTGAATAAACACGTTTTAAGGTCCTTGAAATCCGATTTTAACATTTTTAGAATGATGTCTATGTGTGCGCCTGACGATGTGCGTACATGTGTGCATACACTTTCTTCTAAAAATTAATGTCAAATCTGCATGCCACTATATCACATACATTAAAATTGATTACCTACCAGAACAATGTTGTAGTATTCCTCCGTTCAATAGACCTTTCGTTTCGCTAGTACTTGGTAACACATTTATAATATAATCACAATTACTTAGTAATCTGGGCAATGCTTTTCTAGTACAATATTCCGTATAATGTTTATATTTTTCTTCATTAGGTAGCTCTTCTTTTCGGCCAAAACCCCATATATTTGCACCAAAGAAACGCAGGGTTTTGGCAACTGAAATAATAAGTAGTTTCTATTATTTATTTGACGGCATTGTATTATAAATATTTTTACTCGAGTTGCACACAATTTTTTTTATAGTTATTATATAATTTATTTTTTCGTATATTGTACAGTAATGTACTATTGTAATACACTCAAAATTGTACAGTAATGGGTTACTTTACAACATAGCAACGGTTTTTTCATTAAAATACATTTTGACACAAGGAATTGTTTATTTTTATTTTTTTATTATATCTTCTAAATCGCTTTCAATGTTCTTTTCATCATCTTCTAGATCCATTGTTTTGCAAATTGATCTCCAAAAATTAATTTGTTTGCAGAATGTAAGGCACAAAAAACAATAACTGTCAAGTTACTTTGTTACTGAGAATCAGACTACTATGTTGTTTTAGATGTTTTTAATTCAGTATAGTATGCCACAAAAAAATTAAAATTTTAATATTAATATAAAATACGAAAAAATAGTGTACGCACCACGCCAGAAAAAGTAATTTTACTGCACTCGTTTGGCATTTAAGTACTCGCTATCGCTTGTACTTAAACTTGCCATACTCGTTTGGTAAACTTTCACTTTTCTTAAGATGGAACGTAATATACTATTATGTATTTACGTATAGAGGGCCGAAAAAAAAGGTTTTCGCCTGCGGACGAAATTTGAAGCACGACGCAAAGCGGAGGGCTTTTATTCGTTCAAGGGTGTAAACTTCCTTCGGCCTGAGGTATATACAACGTTTTATTGATTGTTCGAAAACTGTGGTTTTCCGGATATAAGTTTATTAGTAAAAGTTATCTATCTTGCATCCCCTAGATACTATATAAATTGGTGACAAGTATTCTTTAACACCTGTATATAATACAGTCGAACTTCGATAACTCAAACCATGACTTGCCACAAAAAAAGTTCGAGTTATCACGACTTCGGGTTATTAAATATAATGCACATGTATAAATATTATTCATGTATGTATTTATTCGAGTAAAAACCACTTACCGTATGATATACATATACAGATTGATATATAAGTACAGATCAAAGTTATAAACATTATTTTAGTGTAAAAAAGTCAGTTATTTGTGACTGACGAGAGAACTTTTATTTTGATTTTCAATAAAAAAAAAGCTTCAATGTTATTTAAACCATTATGTTGGTTGTATGTTCATTAGTTTTTAAATACGAACGCAAAACGCTCAACGAATTTTCAATCAACTCGTTTGAAGGTGGTTGCCGCAAATCATCCTCCATCATATCACTTTCGCTGTCATCTGTATTGACGAACTCTACAGATTCGGATTCAGATTTGTAGAGCTCGACTATATCTTCATCTGTGGGAAACTCCGAAGTAACAATATCATAATCTACATGTATAAAATCATTTAACGTGACACCTTCTGGTGTAATTTTGACAATTTTCCCCCCAGAATTCGACTTATTGAAGCTGGCGCCAAATATTCTGTTCGAATTATAAAGATATTCGAGTAATCGAAGTTCGAGTTATCAAGTAAAAATTACCCATAATTCTCACTCTTGGCGCTATTGCCAACCAGTTTGATTCGAGTTATCAAAAATACGAGTTATCGAAGTTCGACTTACTGAAGTTCGACTGTAGTTATTTATGTAACAAAACAAGTGAGTAAAGTAGTACTTTTTTGGTCGAGTGCGATATTTTATTAGCACAAGATAAAATAGTATATTATGTGGCAAGTGTGTGAAGTTGAAATTTTTACATGAGGGTGGAAATTGCGACACGAGCCGAAGGCGAGTGTTGCAAACCACCCGAATGTAAAATAGGCTTCACACACGTGTTACATACTATACTTTTTCTACAGCTGAAATGTTAGTGCTATTTCTCATAATACTGAGTATGAGTGTAAAGTCATCTTTAAATATTATTATTGTGTTAGTAAATTGACCGTTGCCTAGCAACGTATTTACGTTTCACACACTAGTGCTTGAAAAGTACTTTTTACGCACTAGTGTTTGAAAAGTTACCCTATACACATTGTAAAAAGTGCGTAAAGTATGTACTTTACGCACGGTTATAAGAAAAAAATTTTTACCTCTGCGAACATGAAAAATTTGTACCGTTTAGAACTAACAGATTGTCGACTACTGGTGAGAATATATTACATCACATGCCAAATTCTGAACTTTAAAAATTCATATCTCGCTTATTTCGTAAAATTATTAATGCCCGTATTCATAGTCAGTACTTCGCCTCGACTCATACTTGAGTATGCCTTGAGTACCAGATTTCGTTTCATAGTCGCTACTTGTTTCTTTACTCGTACTTTGATCGAAGGTTTACTTGAGGCGAGTTCCAAGCAACCTTGAGTAATGCTCAAGTACTGATTGATGCTTTTTTCAAAAAATTTAGGTAGATTTTTACAATTTGTAGACATAGTAGAAGAAGCCTTAATAATAACATGAAAAAGGGTTGCTTCAAGAAGATATATCCATGATATGACTCACGTATCTGTAACCTGTGACATATATGTAGATGTCAAATATACGATTTGAGAGAAAAATATTAAAATTTACAAATATACCAAACATAGTTGTTACAAATTCTCTAAAATCCTCCTTAGAAAACCGAGAATTCACGAAGTTTCGACTATGAAACATATGATGTGCTTGAGGTCGAGAACGACCGGAGTAATGCTTGGCGAAGTAATACTCAAGTACGAAATTGAGCATCGACTATGAATACGGGCATAAGTCGCGTTTGCACTAAAATTCATAGTTCATAAAAAAAAAAAAAAATTAATACAGAACCCCAACGTCTCAATCATTAATCGTTATTAATTAAAACATCTTGATAGTTAAATAACTATTTTATACTTTGATGTTCTTGTGAGTTTATAAATGCACTGAAAACACGTCGTTAAGAAGATCTATAAACGCGCTGTTGTTGGCGCTTTTTGGTGGTTGGTGGTATGACTGTTTTTAAACTGACAGATATATGACATATAATCTCAAATTGATGTTAGTCAACAATGAATTTTAAACTGAAAAGTTAGCGGAAAGCACTACCAAGATAACAAATAAAAAAATCAAGTCATATTTTTAACAAGTCGCATTTTTAAAAAAAAATAGTATTACCTAAATAGAAAATACATGTTTCATAAGGCCTATTACCGCACTTGTCCTTTGTAGATTTTGGACTCATGCGTTAACAACTTGCCTTATGAAACTTGTTTTTAAATATTCAATATGATAGTTACGATAGTACTGCAAGAAATAGTAAATTTTAAGACGTAATATTTTTATCAGCGAGTCAACAAAATCTGAAATTTAAACTTGTTAATTTATGATTAAACATTAAATAACTATACAAGTTTATTATCTGGTCGGATAATCCGTTATCCGGATTTTCTAAAACCACTCTCTTGCATCACTAGTCTGTATCATACAGTTTTAAGAATTAAGATCTATTTTTAACAAAAATGATCATTTTTCTAATTTGTTAGTATGGCAAAGAACCCCATTCACACTTGAACAATTTACTATAATTTCCTATGTGGCCTATTCCTAATATCCCAATGGTTAGATCTGCTATACATCTGTGTTGCGATATTCTTCCATCTTGCGACCAAAGTTTCTGCTTCTTATTTTCGTAAACGTTGAATATATTTCTTTCGTAATTAACGATATTTGAAACTACGTATTCAGACATCAATCTGCAATATTAGCAACAGTAAGATAATAAACTGTAAGAGAGGAGACTTTTATTTTATTTAATCTATACCTACTTCACTTCACGTAAGAAAATAGCGATGGTTTAGATAAGAAAATAAATTCAGCCACCTTATTGGTCAAAATGCAAACCTAGTTCGCAAAATAGAAAAAAAAAATCTCCCTTCAACTGTCAGTCATCTCTAATACAATCGACGGCAATAAATGATATTTAACTATGTTTTTTTTTAATTCGATTTTGTAATTATAAAAAAAATGTATTGACAAAGTTTAGATTCATGAATTTAAATTATCTATTTAATGCATGTAAAAACGGTCGGCTCTCAAGCGCCATCTGCTATTTTCTTACTTGAAATGAAGTATACATAGCCATACAGAAATGCAATAGGGGTTTCCAAGATTTGTTTTTACCTTCCGTCACCTTTAGGTAAGAAAGCTATCTTTGGTCAAAAAATAGGTGGTTTTTAATGAATAAGCACATTTTAGGGTCCCTAGAATACGGTGTTACTAGTTTTAAAATGATGTCTGTAAATGTTTGTATATGTGTGTTTGTGTATGTGCGACAAAAATTTCTCTGACCATAACTCCAACACTACAATTCCAAAAATTATAAATCTTTCATGTTCCTTCTGCTATACATCCATATGAAGAGCTGATTAGATTTTGGTTATAATTGATCAACCGGAAGTAGAGATGCACTCGATCTCGAGCTTTGGCCCGACCCGGCCCGAAGCACGCCTCGATTTCGAGTCGATCATCGAGCCGGGCCGAAGATATTTTTTATTGGGCCGAATCGGGATAATCATTTTTAAAAATCGAGGCGAGTCGGACTTTTGATTTTGGCCCGGCCCGAAAATTCGAGCTTTTCGGGCCAGCCCGAAAAATCTTATAGTTCAATGTTCAATCAAATGCATAGTTTCCTTAATATTTTAATAAAAATAGATGAAGTTAAAAAGGATTTAATAACAACAAACTTCACATCTTAATAAATAAAAATGTATTATTTTACTTCAAGAATTCAAGGTTATTCATTAAAGTATACTAATCATATTGTGATGTTGCTATTATTATTGTTATTATACGTATACTTAAATAAAAGTGATTTTTGTTCCTACCATAATGATTTCTTGTCCTATTTTTGAGCAGAAACAAAATTAGATAAAAACATCCTTATGTAAATTATATTTTTTTTATAAAAGACTTGTGAAAAGTTGTTTAAATTTTCGAACGGCTTTGGTAAACAAAGTGTTAAATACACGTAGGTCTGTAATTTTTATAACAAACTTACACTAGAAGGATCTCTTTTTTAACTACTTATGTTAACTAATGTTGAAAGTTATAAGAATGTAAAGGTTTTTTATAAGTTTGACACGAAAAAAGTTAAACATTTCGCTTTAGCATAAAAATCAACATTAGGAATGCCGGATGCACCCAATTTCGAGCTTTGGCCCGGCCCGATTTCGAGTCAATTTTCGAGCCGGGCTAGCTAATTTTTTTGTTGAATCGGGCTGGTAATTTTTATTTTCGGGCCGAGTCGATCCTAACCCCAAAGCCTGGCCCGGTCCGGCCCGAATGCATCTCTAACCGAAAGTACCCTTATTTGAAGTTCTTAATAGTTTGTTTTGAAAAACGCAGTTAAATATATTTTTTTGACATTTTATGTGATTATCTATATGAAAGAATATCTTATTGTCCATTCGGTTTGATTATACATTTTCCTTCATATATTCAATAGATATAGAATTAAAGAATTATAAACAGATTAACTTTCATAAATCAACCAGCTTTGCTATACTATAGTCATGGAAACAGATGATACATTCAAATAATACTAATTGACAGATGTCCGTGTCAAGTGTAATTTACATAGTGTATGTTCGTGTTATAATTTTATTGGATTTAAAAAATCTTTTCCAAGGAACTTTAGGTATGGAATTTGTAGAAAATAATATGGGTATGTTCATGTTACAATTTTACTGGATATATAAAATATTTTCCAAGGAATTTTTGGTACGGGATTTGTATGTAATACGTATGGTACGTTCCACATGGCGACCACAACGCTCACAATGGGGTATTCCACTCAATTTTTAATATTATTTTAAATAAAACTTCATTCAGTTTTGAAACCATTCAAAATGTTAAAAAATTCGAATTGTTCCTAGTTTAACAGTATTTTATTTTCGAGAAATCATTGTAACGTCACATTTCCCCTATACTTGTCTTTCTCCCACACACTGCTCTGAGTACGCTACGAGAGAAAGATAACAATTGTATGACGTCAATTTCTCCTTTTAGCAAATGAGAAATATCTCGTAAAGCAATTATTTAAAAAATGTTTTCATTGTTTTAACTATTATTTATTGAGCCATACAGAAGTGACACTCCTTGCCGACACCATTGTTGTTGCGATTTTACGTTTATGACCTTGAACTTTAAATTTGTTGGCAAATTTACGCGCGAAATTTAAATTGTTTTAAATGGTAAAAGAAAAATTAGAACATAAAAGTACAAAATTTTTAATTTTATTAACGAATTAAAAAGATATCAGATAAAATAATCACATAATTATATTTTTATTAAACAAATACCTGAATTTTACAAATTTATTACAATGCAGAATTTTCTATATCTTTGATGTGGGAAGCAAACGTCAGACTCGATGAATATGTCCCATTTATCCTTCTCCATCAAATCTTCTCTTCCACAGGCCTTGAGCCACATTTTACACCTATATTTATTAAATGAATATACATTTTACATGATATGGCAGTCGTTTTACACAACTTACATTTCTGGATCTTTCGGAAACGAAAAAAAAAACTTACATTTCCCTTTCTCCATTTTTTAAATCTATTTATACAGTCTTTATATGAACAAACAAGTCCTCCCGATTCTACTTTCTTCATTTTATCCATTTAATTAGAAACTAACACCACTTCTAAAATTCACAAACAGTTCACAAAATGACATATGTCAAAAGTGAGAAGACGTGTTTGGTTTGCTTGAATTAGCCATAACCCTAAAATACATGGGCGTGACAAGCTGAAACAACAGCTCTTCCAGAATACGTGAAATATAATGTTTTTCCTTATGATAACGATTTTTCCTATCGTTTGTTGAAAAAATAACATATTTGTTTTTATTAGAAATCAATTTGTGTTTCTCAATATACTTTTATTATTGACCCCTAACGGAAAATGTTCACGTCGAGATAATGAAAAGAACAAAGAATCGTAAGATACGAAGATATGCCGAAACAATCCGATTTTATCCGATTAGCCCTTTAAATTTGTTGGCATACTCTTTCTCTCTCTAATTTTCGTTTCTCTCTCTGACTGTCGCTTCTGTACGGATGTTTATTCTGTGGCCATACTTTAAGTTAAATTGAATTTCTTTTTATTTTTTTTGTTATGGTGGAATAAACCATCGTCGTGGTTGCGCCTCAATACGTCACGGCTGACGTCATTAACAACGACCACAGGGCGATCGTCGCTCGCATCATGCATGGATTGGCGAGGTCGTTTGACATTTTTGAGCGCAATTTTTAAAAATGTTGACACAAAAAGTTTCTTTTTTACCTTCTGCCAGCCGTAGGTAAGAAAGTTATTAACGTTGATCAAAATATTCGATTATTTTAATTACCTAATAAACACGTTTTAGAATCCCTAGAATACGATTTTATAATTTTTATGACCATGTATGCGTACGTGTGCAAACGATGTGTGTGTGTGTGTGTGTGTGTGTGTGTGTGTGTGTGTGTGTGTGTGTGTGACGTTTCTTTCGGAACCGATAATGGGCTACTTGCGTGGTACTGAAAATCCGATTTCTATCACTATATACGTAATGTTATGTTAAAAACATATAAATTTTATTTAAAAAAAATTGTTTTCTAGGAAGAAAATTTTCTGTGACGTCATTATATTAAAGCGGAGAAGGAAACCATGTTTAAAAATGTAACATATAGATGGCATGGCGTACGAGAAAGTTTTAATTTGAATTTGACATTAGTTCATTTTTCTCTCTCTCTGGTCTATCAAATACATTAAATAGTTACATGTAATTTAAAATTTCGATAACAAAAAGACAAACCAAAATACTAACCTCGAAACTATTGTTGAAACGTCAAACAGTAGATCTACATTATCCGTACAAGCAAACGCTATGGCTTTACGACCATTCATTGGTGCGGCGTAATTCTACGTCATAGATGTAATTCAAATAATCAAATTTCATTATTTTTTTTTTTCTGGCTAATTAATAAAAATTTTGCCAAAAGAAAAAATATGGGTAGCAAGTTTTACCTGCTCTTCAAAAATATTAAATAAAAAAAGTTACGCAAGTAACCCATTCCAGTAGTAAAATTTCAAAAATTACAATTTTTCCGTATTTCTCGTCTTCACATCTTTATGGCGATTTGATTAGATTTTGGTTATAATTGCTCAAATGGAAGTGCCCTCATTTGAAGCTTTTTAACATTTTTCCTTGGAAAAACGCAATGAGGTCATGCACGACTTTTTTTTATAATTTTAATCGATAGAGTAGTGAAAAATAATAGACCCGTATTTTTATTTTTCCTGAAATTGATCTTTAATCATGAAAAAATTGTAATTGAAAATGACATTCTTTAAAATGAGGCTGCTAGACCCCCGCTTCGTCCCTTGTCAAATGTCGTCACAGAGTGAAAGGCACGACCATTTTGATTTTCACATTCTCTTAAACGTCAAAGTGACATTTAAAGATAACCTAAAATTTATGAATGTAAACATGTCGATGGAACGTTGTTTCGTGCCAAAATAGAGAATAAAATAATATTCTGCAATATATTTAATGTCTCACATGCGTTTATAACCTTCTACCGTCTAATTCAAAGATTTAAAAGTGAAAGAAACATCTGACGTAACGTAGATAATTTCACGCCAAATGAAAATTATATTTATAAAAATAAATAGAACGATATTATATTAATATATTATAACATATTCAGATATGTAATCCTCAATTTATAGTTTATATATATTTTTCATATCAATATCATAATTTAAAACGATTTTATACAACAAAAAATATAAATAAAAAATATTTAAATCATACTGATCGATGAATTAGACTATCCTTTTTCGATTTAAACAGAAAAAAGGTACAATTATTTTTTTTTGCATGACCTCATTAAATCTCACCTAGTAGCGAATAATGATTTGCAGCAGTTCTCAATAAAAAAAATGTTGGATTCAGTGTTTCAACAATTTGATGTTTGTAAACTTCAATAAAAATTTCTTTTCTACTCCCATGCGTGAAGTGAGTACTTCATGTATCAATTTTTATGTGTGAAGTTTGATTTTTTGCATACTGTGCGTGAAGTAGCACTTCACGCACCGTTCATTATTTTAAATATTACAAAAGTGAATTGTATTTTAATAAAACAAAGCTGTTAAATACCCGTAACATTGGTAACCATGGTTACACAAATCGGTAAATACAGAGGCTTTACGTTAAAAGAATGACAATGTGAAGAAAAAATATATTTTATTGCAAGGTCGTAAAAAAAGTATAGTATGTAACACGTGTGTGAAGCCTATTTTACATTCGGGTGTAAAACCCCCATGTAAAAATTTTAGCTTCACACGCTTGCCACATAATATACAATTTTTTGTTGATGATGTTCGGATTTCGCACAAAACGTCCAGTGTAATAAATATAATTTTTTTATGCAACATAAGTTGTAATTAAAAACTAAGGAACTATAAGACCTCCATTATGATTCTAAATTAGAAGTAGAAGTACCCACACAATTTAATTTTCGATATTTTACGTTATTATAATTATTAAAGAATATTTTATACTATACGATTTGAATGGCATTTTTCTTTATATTCAATGTATTTAGAGATAAAAAATTATAAAAATATTTATAAAGGACAGAATAAAATACATAGATTAACGGAAAGTAATGATGCTGGTCACATCAGATTTTTTAATTTCATATCTATTTCTTCTCAACATCTACATGCCAATAGGAGCAGCAGCCATCTTAGTGTTCATAAGTCCGTTCCACTTGGACCTCAACCCGCGTCGTTCACAAGCAAGTGAAACGGGAAAATTGGCGGTCGTGCTCGCGAGCGTTGTGATCGTCAAGTGGAACGTACCCATAAAATAGTTTGCGGACACTCACGTGACGAAGCGAATTAGCCAATCAGAACCTGGGGAGAAACTGTCAGATTGAAGGACGGAGATTTGAAGTTTGTTTTGGTTTATAGCGTATTATGCGTTTTGTTTTCATAGTTTAGCAAAAAAATATAAAATAACTCAATACGCACTAAAAACTTCAATATGAAAACTGCCAAACTATGAAAACAAAACTCATAACCTCTGTACACGCTACCAAAACAAACTTCAGGGTTGCGTTCCAAAATTCTACTACAGAGTACGAAATTACTCAAAATCGTTCCAAAACTAATAACCTTACTCTCAGAGGGGGCTTGACATTAATGTTGTAATTATAAGTAGTTTTGTTAATTTATTAAAATTTAATTTCAATTTTTTACTCCAACAAAACTCATTCTTAAAGAGGTTCGAGCGAAACTAATGAGTCAAAATAATATTTATATTTTTTTGTTCTTTTAATTGCTAAAATAGTTTTAAAAATTTATAATTTCAATTAATAAACGTGTATTGAGCCAATAAGTACATAATTAATTTGTATTTAACAAAAAAAAGTACTGAAATGACTTCAGTATTTTGAACATATGTGATGGAAGAAAGTTATGTGGCAACAGCGCCGTCTTGTAAAATTATTATATTAAATTTATCTATCAATTTCAGTAATCACAAATTTTAAAAAGCACAAAAATAAATAGCTTTATTATATTCGAAAAATGTTATCCATAATATAGCTACAAGTTATACTCCAATCTTTTTTCCTTTATATCAGCTGGGACGTGCAACGTTGCCAAGTCATTCTTCATCTGTTCTGCAACTATCGATGTAAAATGAGAAAATAATGTTCAACATTAATTTTCAAATTAATTTGAGCGGTAAAAAGGCGTTATAAACTTCTCATAATATACTACAAGTCTTCAGTTTTATTATACTTGTTTTTTGTTCATCAAAATTGGAAATATCAATATAAAACAAATAAAAAAAGTATCTACGGAAATGTTTCTGCCGTAAGAGCTTATGGATTAGAACATTGAAAACGTCAACTTTATAAGCGTATTTATAAGAAACTAGACGGTGGAATGTTTTCTATTTTTTAGAATAGTTGGATAAGATATCATTCGTGATAATTACACAATTTGAAACCATAAAGTTGAAAATCAATTTTTACACGAGAATCGCTCGAACCTCCTTAAAACAAAAAAAACACTCTTAAATTACGGTATTTTTGAATTTGGAAAGCTGCCCAGCTCTCTGACCTTCGATGTGACAGTTTCTCCTTAGCTTCTGATTGGCTAATTCGCTTCGTCACATGAGTGTCCGCAAGCTATTGATGGAAGGTAATGTGCTGGCCACATCAGTTTTTTTTTTAATGTTTACTGATAGAGTATTCAAGGCAGTAGGGTTCTAGGCTTTTATTTATAAATTACTGATCGATAAGTGATGTGAGACGGTAAGTAAATAACAATAAAGATCAAAGCTTACTTTAAAAATGACAACTAAAAAATTTTAATGTCAAAATAATTTTCAGATCTTATTTTTTAAAAAATTTGTGCGACGATCGTGCGAAAAACGTAATAACCATTGCGTCCAGTAAGTGCTCTTCTACCGGTATCGAATGTATTGGAGATCTCGATTTCATCTCGATCTCCAAAATCATCGTCAACCGGTAGGAAGCACTTACTGCCCTAGCCCTTAATACTTAAATAACTATTAAATACCTTCCAAAATGGTTACCAGAAAATCTGGTTATAATTGTAGAGTGGAATTTATCTTTCGTAAAATATGGAAGAAATTTATCAACTCCGGCCCAAGTACTTTGAATCCATTTAGGCTGTTGTATATGATCTAAATTATTTATTAATAAATCAAAATCTGCTATTATAATATCAGAATTTGATATTTGTGCTTTATTATTTTCTGTAAGGAAGTTATTAACAGCAGTAAGTAAATATGAATAGATTTCATAATATGATTTATACTTATACCATTAATCTCTCTAAATATTAAATTCGGAGCGACTACCTGTAATTCTTTTAAAAGATTTGGAATTTTCGATAAAACTGATATTGAATTCATTTTGACATTAACTTAACCTTACATTACTGTTTATTTTTTTTGCCATAGACATAGAATAACTACATGTGTCTGAGATGTAGAAGCATCTCTCTGTAATCTCTGTCAGTATTTTTGATTTCGCTAACTGTTCCTCCTTGGTACGAAAACGTAGAAAGGACATGCAAGGAAAATATTTATAATTGCAAGTTTTATCTTGCAATTACGCA
This sequence comes from Ophonus ardosiacus, assembly GCA_943142095.1. Classification (NCBI taxonomy): domain Eukaryota; kingdom Metazoa; phylum Arthropoda; class Insecta; order Coleoptera; family Carabidae; genus Ophonus; species Ophonus ardosiacus. Next base: position 28,055,398 of record OW964838.1, read on the forward strand.
TAATTGCAACTTTTTCCTTGCAATTAGCCATAATTGCAACTTTTATCTTGCAATTAGGTATAATTGAAAATAATTGCAACTTCAATCTTGCAATTACGCTTAATTACAATTTCTATCTTGCAATTAGGCATACTTGCAACTTCTAACTTGCAATTAGGCATAATTGCAACTTCTATCTTCCAATTAGCCATAATTGCAACTTTTATCTTGCAATTAGGCAACCTAACCTAACTAAACCTAACCTATTTGCAAGAAAAATGTTGCAATTAAGGCTAATTGCAAGATAAAAGTTACAATTATGGCTAATTGAAAGACAGAAGTTGCAATTATGCCTAATTGCAAGATAAAAGTTGCAATTATGACTAATTGCAAGAAAGAAGTTGCAATTATACCTAATTGCAAGATAAAAGTTACAATTATTTTTATTTTATTTTTTATTTTTATTAACTTCGGCCTTCCAACAGGACAATGTCCCAATAACAGGATGGCTCAATTAATTTACATAAATTATACATTTTTAAATGTAGCAATTGAGATTAGTAATTATTCATGTATTAGTAAATTAAATTGTTAAAAATTACATTCATAAAAAGAAATTATATACTAAGACTACAGAGATTAACAAACTAAGTTAACTAAAGAAATTTACTGCATCAATTATGTCTAATAGCAAGATAGAAGTTGCAATTAAGGCTAATTGCAAGATAAAACTTGCAATTATAAATATTTTCCTTGCATGCACTTTCTACGCCTTCGTACCTTGGCCTGTGTCGTTAGCAATGAAAAAAACTCTGATGTAGCCAGCACATTACCTCTCGTCATTTAATATTTATTTATTAACAAATAAAAAATATCACTTCCGGTTGATCGTTTGTAAACAAACTCTGGTACTAGTTGCACTCACTGAAATATATACTAACTGGAACTCAAATACTCTACCTATCAGCTTACGCTGCACCGAAGCCCCATTGACAATAATGGCTGGTCCTGTTCGCGCACGTTCGTGTCGAACCGAACCTAGCCGAATAATTCGTATCATAGTTGATCGTTTTATTTTTATGTTAGGCTTCATTTATATAAACCTGCGCCACACGAAATAATTTCCGTCTACTCACGAACTGTCCCGATGTTTGCCGACTATTCCAGCAGCCAGCTTTCAACATGCCTTCACAGTCACGATACGTACGCGCATTCCAGTTAGTATATTTCAGTGGTTGCACTATAATTTTGAAACATGGTATGGGGGTCCTACTTAATTAAATGCAAGTATATAATTTTTTTGTTTATGTATCTCAATCAGAGGTCTTTTATATGGAGACCCTTGAACATTTTTCATCGTCATTTCTTTCAATTAGGTAAGAAAACGAACTCTAGTCGCATGGAGGTAAAATTATGACCAAGAGGTAATCAAACTGCTGTGTTTATGGTTGTCATTTTTGCGTGGGAAAGAAAATGTTTTCAAATTTTTCCAAAAAATGGTGAAAGAAAAGACAAAATAACCAATAAATATGGAGAAACTAGAACTTATAAAAATATATTCTCTTCATTTTAAGAAGGAATATTATTTTTGCTAGATATGTTTAGTATGTTCGAGTTCGTAGTTAAAATGCATACAATTTAAATTTACCCATGCAGGAAGTTGTGAATGAAAGTATTAGATTAAGAACTATTCCATTACAATACAATAAGTAGCACGTGCTTACTACATTCAATATTTTCTGGTTTGCTAATAGATGCAAGATTAACATGTCATCAATCTCAACTTCACGGGCGCATACTATAACAAACCGTTAATGATCATAAATTTTTGTAGTGCGTCTCGAGTATAAAAATTAAAATTTTAACCAGTGATTGAAAAACCGCCGACCATTTTGTACATTTAGTGCTGCCACCATCTGTCATTGCGTGGTCATTGCGAATATTGTTTTCTATCTCTTTTAGGTTATATAATCTATGGTTTGCGTATGTCTTGCCCGCGCACATGCGATTATTTGTGAACTAACCTCAATCAATTCGGCATACAATAACTGTCAGTCGCACGTGAACATGTCAAAAAAACATATTTTTAATTATTTATATAGCATTGGTTGCTGCAAAGCATGTTGTTTAAGATACATTTTTATCAAATCACCTGATATATACAACAGTATCGATGATTATCTTCAAAAAGTAAAGTTCGTAACTTGTTTTAGTTTTTTGGTTAACTTTTATTTTTTATTTACAGATGAATTATTTGGATGAAATTCAGATTTCAGCGGAAATAGCAACAAAGAAAGTAAAGAGCAATCCTTGCATAGTTTGTTTGGGACTTTTACAAGAATTTTGTCTTGAAGAAATTGTTGAAAAAGTGTGTGAGAATGAGAAGATTAAATTATATGATTCTAGTGTTTTTACGTGTGCCGTCAGTTATCCAAGTTGTATACAAATGAGGGAACATAGCATAATGTTAGATTTGCATACAAGGTTCTCTGATTTTTATATTTGTGGTAAGTTTTCTTTACAACTTGTGCTTGAATGTGATGGGGTATTGATAAATTTCTTGTCTTACCCTTCCCTTACCCCCGGTTTTATAAAGGACAGAATATATCGTCGCCCAGATGTATCGTATCTCAAAATACGATGATTTTGAGATACAATGTTCAACAGTAGCATAAATACGCAACACATAAGTTAAGAAAGCTAGTATCTTAATATCGTCTTAATGCGCATGTCCTGTGTTGAATTTCATTTCCTCGTATCGTGCAGTTCCAAAATTTCAGATGTGAAAACCTCGTATCCTGAAAACTTGGGTTTTTTGAGATACGAGGTCATGACATCTGGGCGACGATATTTACTTCTAGAGTATATTTATTTAAATTAACAAATTCGAGTCAATTTTTATCATTTTATATCATTTATAACAGTACTGTCAAAAGTTCGACTGTCATTTGATTGAAGGAATAAATTTTATTTACTTTGGAAGTAAATTTATCTGTCTTTTATAAAACCGACCATTAGTGCAAAAACAAACTATAAAATATTATTTTTCTACTCCCGTGCGTGAAATGAGTACTTCACGTATCAATTTTTATGTGTGAAGTTTGATTTTTTGCACACAGTGCGTGAAGTAACATTTCACGCACCGTTCACTATTTTAAATATTACAAACTGAATTGTATTTTAATAAAACAAAGCTGTTAAACACCCGTAACGTTGGTAACCATGGTTACACAAGTTGATAATAAAGAGGCTTTACGTTAAAAGAATGACAATGTGAAGAAAAAATATATTTTATTGCAAGGTCGTAGAAAAAGTATAGTATGTAACACGTGTGTGTGAAGCCTATTTTACATTCTGGTGGTTTGCAACACTCGCCTTTGGCTCGTGTTGCAATCTCCACCCTAATAATAACGCTTTAATTATGGTGATTAGATTATACAGAGTATGTTGATATTGATCTTTAAAGAGCCTCAAATTTGAAAATATCACGAAATATCCATTAGATATTTTATAATTAAATATTGAAATTTGTGTAATATTTTGAAAAAGTCACGTGATCTGAAATATAATGTGACGTCTGAGTACATATAATTTAACATGTGACAAACTATCGCCTACTTTTATTTATATAAATAACAAACTTTTTTCCTATTGGCTATGTATGACGTGTGTATGTACTGTGACGTCACAGGAGTGGGGTATTGTTTTTAGGTCCCTAGAATCTAATTTTAACATTTTCACGATGATGTCTGTATGTATGTGTGTGTGTGTGTGTGTGTGTGTGTGTGTGTGTGTGTGTGTGTGTGTGTGTGTGTGTGTATGTGTGTATGTGCAGGGATTTTGTCTTCGCTCTAACTCAAATACTATCATTCAGAAAATTCTGAAACCCTGTATTTCTACCCTATTCTAATACGAAAAGAAGCCATTAGATTTTGGTGTAAATCGGATAAACGGAAATGGCACTTTACTTGAAGCTCCTAATGGTTTTTCTTCAAAAAATACCAGTAAATGCCATTTTTTCGCATTTTATGTCATTGGAAAATTATAGATTATTGAATTTTGTACAGATATACATTAATACTTTTTCTATATATTTTACAGATAAATTTAAAAATAATTTTTCTTTTTTTAATCCCGAAGCCTAAGATAAACAAAATTCCTTTGTTACACAGTTTATTTTTCAAATGAATGTAACTGACAGGTAAACGTCATTGTCAAAAAATTAATCACTTCAAATTAATAATAGTGACATATTAAATAATAAAGAAAATCGTAAATAAAGCAATAGTTATATACAATAAAATATAATATAGTTTGCAGCATTAGTATCGTAGGCATGTATTTAAATTAATAAAAATTAAATAGCGGGAGGTTTTGTGTTGGCCACATCAGATTTTTTTCTTTTCTGTAGCAGAGAGTCATAACAGGGTTACTATAAAAATTATATCATAAACGGACCTGTTCTTTAACAAATTGGTTAATTTTTAGTAACTGGTTAAAAATTTTGTCCAGTAGATACTGATTTGACAACTTAAAATTCAATTTTTTGTTATATCAACATACTTGATTGGTTACATATTTTAACCAGTTGTTAAAAATTAACAACTGAGTCGCAGAATAGGCCTGTTAGACAGTTACTATTATCGAACTGAAATTAGTTGCACGTTGTTATTTGCATATGCGCACTGCAATAAATACCATATACTTCATTTACCGGAAGAAAATAGTGACGGGATGATTGGCACAGTTTGATCTTGTTTTTTGATTGGATAATACTCCGATATTATCCAATCAAACAACGAGATCAAACTGCACCTATCTTCCCATCACTGTTTTCTTCTTACGTGAAATGAAGTATAGTTCCTATATGTTTATATCGGCCTAATGACCTTAATAACTATAACATTGTATTTCCTATAGTTTAAAAAAGTAAACACCTGGTATAAGGAAGAATATGTAATTTATATATATATATATATATATATATATATATATATATATATATATATATAATCGTTTTAAATCTCTTTAATACCCTTTCGGGTGTCGAGATTAGATTCTTTTTTTTACTCGATTTTGTTTATTAACTCTTTCCATTCTTTCCTGTTCTTTGTTATCCTTTTTGCTTCTTGCCAGCTGATTTTGTTTTTATTTAATATTTCCTGTATGTTGTTCGCCCATGTCTTAGGTGGCCTTCCTCTTGTTTTCTTTTTTGTCGTTCTTGCATTCCAAACCATTTTTGTTTGATTGTCTTCTGCCATTCTTGACAGGTGGCCATACCATGCGAGTTGTCTTTTCTCTATGGTAGTTTGGATACTTTCTATTTGTAGTCTTGTTCTGATTTGATCGTTTCTTATTCTGTCCATCCTTGTTACCCCTTCTACTCTTCTCAAATATCTCATTTCTGCGGCTTGTATTTTACTTTTTATTCTTTGGTTTGTAGTCCATGTCTCGCTCCCGTACAATAGGATTGGTCTGTATATTGTTTTGTACAGTGTCATTTTAGTTTCTTTACTTACTTGCTTATTGTTTAGGATGATTTTGTTCATTGCGAAGTAACTTTTAGTCGCTGCCAATATTCTGTTATTTATTTCATGTTCTAAATTTCCTTTGTTGTTCAATGTGTGTCCTAAATATGAAAATGTTTCTACCTGTTCAATTTCTTTTCCATTTATTTTTATGTTCGTTGTTACTTCTTCTTTCGATATTACCATTATTTTTGTTTTGTTAATGTTTATGGTCATATTGTGCTTAATTAATTCCTCTTTCCACAAGTTAATGTTATGTTGTAGATTTTCTTCACTGTTTGCCAATATTGCAAGGTCATCTGCGAATGCACATTCTACTATTGTAATTCGGTTTAGATTATGATGGCCTACTTCCATTTTTTTGACCTTATTTTTAATCCGTTTCATAATGCTGTCTAGAAATATTATGAACAACAACGGGCTTAATGCTCCTCCTTGTCTTAGTCCTTGTGAGGTGGTGAATTCGTTTGAAGTTTCATTTCTTGTTCTTATGTAATTGGTTGTTTTAACATAAATACTTTTTATTGCTTCTATTAGGTGATTGTTGACCTGTCTTTCCTTCAATATTTTCCACACCTTATCCCGCGGTACTCTGTCGAATGCTTTTTCCAGGTCTAAAAATGCCATGAATAGTTTACTGTTTTGTGTCAAGGTATTTTCTGTAAGCTTTCTTATTGTAAAGATATGGTTCTGTGTCGAATGCCCTTTTCTAAAACCACTTTGTGCGTTTTCCATTGATGCATCTGTTGCTTTTCTTAATTTGTTTTCCAGTATTGCTTCATAAATTTTGGCGGCTGTACATAACAATGATATACCCCTATAGTTACTGCAAATTCTATTATCTCCCTTCTTGTGTATCGGTAATATCACTGCCTTTTCCCAATCTTTTGGTACTTGTCTCTTTTCCCAAATTTTATTTAATATTATTAACAGGATTTGCTGTCCTTCCTCGCCCATGTATTTTAGTTGTTCTGGTCTTATACCGTCGTGGCCAGGTGCTTTACCGTTCCTTAATTTTTTGAGTACTGTCTTCATTTCTTCTTCCGTAATTTTCTCTTCATGTTCTGTTTCTGTGTTCCCCAGTTCTATACTTTCTTCATCTCCCTTTTCATTGTTAGTATGAGTTTCTTCTAATAATTCTTCGAAGTGTTGTTTCCACCTTTCCATTAATTCTTTGTCCTCTTTTATTATGTTACCGTGCTTATCAAACAGCTGATTCAATGTTACTTGTTTTCCTTTCTTACAGCTTTTCAGGGTACTATAGAATAGTTTTTGATTCTCTTTGAAATTTTCTTCTAATCTGTTTCCAAATTGTTCCCATGTCCTTTGCTTTGATTTTTTAATTTCTTCTTTTGTTAGTTTTCTTTGTGCTTTGTATTCTTCATAGTCTTCTTGCCTTTTGGAGTTTAGATATTGTTTCCATTTTTGTTTCTTTTTCTTTACTTCTTCTTTTACTTTATCGTTCCACCAGTGTGTATGTTTTTTGTTTTGCGTATTTCTAGTTATACCGCATGATCTTATTGTTGCTTCTGTTATTATGTATTTGAAGGTGCTCCACATCTCTTCAATATTATTTAAATTCGGCCTGGTTGTATGTTTTATTAACTCGCTGATTTGTTTTTGAAACTTTTCTCTTGTCCGCTCTTCTTTTAATTTTTCTATTCTAGCTTTTACTATCTCTCTTTCTTTATTATTTACTTTTTGTCCTTGTACCTTCCTATTTTCTTTTGCTTTTATTTTCGCGGTTACCAGGAAGTGATCGCTTCCTATTTCACTACCCCTCTTCACTCTTACGTCCTTCACTTTCGTTCTTTGTGCCTTGTTAGTTAAGAAATAGTCTATTATCGATTTTTCTCCTCTACTCTTTACTTCCCTGGTGAATTTATGAATATCTTTGTGTTGAAAGATAGTATTTAATATTGTTAAATCGTTTATGATACAAAAATCTATAAGTCTATTTCCGTTGTTGTTTTTTGTCGACTCCCCATGGACTCCCATTATTTCTTCCAAACCCTTATTTTTATTTCCGACTCTAGCGTTGAAATCTCCCATTATATAAATTGGTTCTTTTAATTTCTCATATTCCACTTGTACTCGTTCCCAAAATGCATCTTTGTTTGCTTTACTCTCATTATCGTCTAACCCATATACTATCATTATGCTAGCTGTGAAGTTCTCCTTATCTTCTATTTGTATTGTTAATAGCCTTTCGTTTATACATTCCCACTTTCTTATTGACTGTCCCAATTTTCCGTTTATTATACATCCCACTCCCGCACATGCTCTCTCATTAATATCGACTCCGCTGTGTAGTAGTATGTGATTGTTCCATAAGTTTGTTAATCCTTTACCTTTCTTTTTCGTTTCTGTGATGGCCAATAACTCTAATTCTGCTTTCTCAAATTCTTCTGTTAATTCTATTTCCTTTCCATTTAGGCTTCTGATGTTCCATGTTCCCAATCGAATGGTCCTGTTCGTTTGCCTGATCGTCTCCATGTGAATTTCTGCCTTTTGGTTGCCTAGTCGTTTTTTGGAGGGTTTTTCCCATTTTCGCTCATTTTCAGGATAACCCCCTTTTCCTTTTTGTCCCATATGTATACTTCTCCATTACTTATCAATTTTTGATATCCTATTTTGACTCTTTTCCCGCTCATTTTCATTTCCTTTGCTATGCTCCTTATTTCCCGTTGAATTTTGTTTTCTTCCCATGTTAATTCATTTTCGATATATATATTTGATCCTTTTAGTTTATTTTTTGCCGCCATGACCAATTGTTTTTGTTCCCAGTTCGCTATTTCTACAATTACAATTTCATTTCCTTTTCCTTTATTTTTTATATTTATTTTGTTAATCTTTACGTTTGTTTGGAGTTGGTCTGCGAGCAATTTTTTTATATCTTCTTCAGGGTTTTGTCCTAATTCTAGTCCTTTTATGACCAAGTTGTTCTTCATTTTCTGTTTTTCTTCCTTCTCTGCTTTGATTTCTAATGTCTCGATTCTATCTATTAACGCCCTCCTTTCCCTTTTCCACACCTCTTCTTTTTTTTCCATTTCTAACTTAATTTCTCTTATTTCCTGTTTTAATTCGTTTGTGTTTTGTTCCATTTGCTTTATTATTGTTTGGAGCATTTTTTCTATGTTATCCATTTTTAGCTCGCCTTCTTCCGCTACCTCTCTATTCTCTAAATTACTTCGAATTTCCTCTTCCCTTTTTCTTTGTTCCGGTGATCTTAATACCTTCTTGCTTTTTGTAAATATTTGTTCGTATTCTCTATTTCTTTTACTCATGCCACCTTATATGACCCTATGTTTATGTAATTATTTTTAGGTTTTAACTATTTTTATTATTGTTTGAAAATTATATGAACAGTTTGTCTAATTTTGTTACGCCACTGGTGATTCGCGCCGCCGCACTGCCACCGCACACGCGCTGCGCTTGATGTAATTTATAAAAAAATCGTATATTTGAATGGACGTATTAGTTAGTAACAGTGAATATTAGAACTCAACAATCACCCCTATTCTGTAATTCAATCGATAACATTTATCGATCGATAATAAATTGTAGCCAATAATTTTAGTAGACACTGAATAAAAAATGAAACTGACAGATGATACATTTATTTCTATTTGTCAAAAATTATTGTCGATCGATAACTATTACCGATTGAGTTACAGAATAAGGGTAAATATTATCTTACATGGTAGAATATAATAATTTCAAAAATTATTTCAGATACACCGGAAACTCCCCTTAACAAAACATGGAAGTGGATGATAAAAGACAAACTAGCATTGAAAATAAATAAAACATTTGAAAATTCCGACACAAGTGTGTATACAATTAATATTTCCATGGGTTATGAATTAAACAATCAGGTAAATGAAAGGAATATATTAATTAATTTAATAGTTATTTATTATCCATGCGAATTAAATGAATGTTTAATGAGCGGTACGTTAAAGCGCGAGCGTCTTAATCCCGCGAGTTAAACATGCATTTTAACCGCGAGTGTAATACAACTATTTATTCAATTTTGCTCTAATAAACTTCTCCAATTTGAGTGTAAGATTTTTATAAATGATATCAGAATCTGGAATGGGCTACTTGCGTACGTTTTTTTTTATTTTATATTTTTGAAAAACAGGTAAAAAATTGCTACCCCTATTTTTTCTTTTGACAAAATTTTTATTAATTAGCCAGAAAAAAAATAATGAAATTTGATTATTTGAATTACCGCCATGTATGACGTAGAATTACGCCGCACCAATGAGTGATCGTAAAGCCATAGCGTTTGTTTGTACGGGTAATGTAGATCTCCTGTTTGACGTTTCAACAATAGTTTGGAGGTTAGTATTTTAGTTTGTCTTTTCCGTATCGATATTTTAAATTACATGCAAACTACGTATGTGTTTATTTGTGAAATAATTAATATATTTGAGAGCCCAGAGAGAGCAAAATGTTAAATTCAAATTAAAACTTTCTCGCACGCAATGCCATCTATAAGTTACATTCTTAAATATGGTTCTCTTCCTCAGTTCAATATAATGACGTCAAAGAAAATTTTCTTTCTTAATATACTAAAAAACGAACAACTTTTTTAAAATAAAATTTATATTTTTATGTTTTCAATATAACATTACGTATATAGTGATAGAAATCGGATTTTCAGTACCATGCAAGTTGCCCATTGTCGCTAATCGCTTACGGTTAAGGTTAACCAGTGATCTGTGGTTGCCATAGTTGACTTGTTTATAATAGAATAAATGATTCTGAAACGGTTTTTTTTAGAGATTAACATCTCCATATTATTCCTTCACACAAAGACATACGTTATCACAAAATTGTAACATTCTTATTCTTCTTGTGGCGAAATGGCGGATATACGTTGATTATTTGAATTTATTCCAACAATTTTGGTTGACATTTGATATTTTACAATAAATAAAATTGTTTAAAATGCTAGCGAAATAAAATTGTTTATAAAACAACTTTAATGGTCCGTATCCAAGGAAGTAAACATGATTTTATAAGGCAGAATCGAATAATAGTTATTTATTATACATGCGGATTAAATGAATGTTTAATGAGCGGTACGTTTAAGTACGCGAACACGGAGCGCGAGCGTCTTAATCCCGCGAGTTAAACATTCATTTTAACCACAAGTGTAATACAACTGTTTATTCAATTTTGCCCTAATAAACTTCTCCGATTTAAGTGAAATTTTTGTAAATGAAATCAGAATCTTGAAATCGCTTACGGTTATCTAATCGCTGAGTGAGAGTTTTTTTATGCATTGCCATAGTGATCTGTGATTGCCATGTGTTGAGTTGTTTATAGTAGACTTTGAAATAAATTATTCTGAAACTGCTTTTTTAGAGGTTAACATGTCAACTCCAACAATCAAAGACATACGTTATTACAAAATTGTAACATTCTTCTTCTTCTTGAGGCAAAATGGCGGGAATTCGTTGAATATTGGAATTTATTCCAACAATTTTGGTTGACATTTTAAAACTGCTATAATAGTGAAATAAAATTCTTTAAAACACTAGGTAGCGGAATAAAATGGTCCGTATCCAAGGAAATAAACATAAAAATGAATAAAAGTAATTAATTAATTAGCGTGGGTTGGTGCGTTATGTTTAAAAACTACATTTCGAAAATCATTTGTCATTTTAATGTTTTTATATTTTTTGTTTATGGAGTAATCCTTTAAGTGCTTGGAATCAGATGATTTGTGTTCGCTTCTCACTTTGACATGAACAATGTTTTGATTTATCTTGATTTTGAACTGCTATTGGGTGGGATTCTGTAACTCGTCCGATATCAAACGGTACCGTTAGCACTATGGTTACATAGAAGATCACATTTTATTTGACGTAAATATACCAATATATATTATATTATAAGATATAAAAAAAGTTTCTATAGTGATAACGGTACCGTTTAATATCGGACGAATTACAGAAATCCACCCATTTTCTTAAAATAATCATGCTATCAATCCATGAAATTTCAACTGTTTGTCCTTATCGCCACTCGTGTTGTGGCGCTACTATCGTGTGACGCCAGCCGTAAAATTACAACTACATACCATATACCTATTAACTAATATATTGCTAATGCTCGTATCTTTCCCATAAGAGTAGCTGAAGGAAACACTGTGAAATGGAAATATCATTTCTGCATAAGTCTATCTCACACAAACACCCAACCGGCGATTATGCGTATGCTCGGAAATCTTGATTACTATTGGCTAACGCTGACAGCGTCGCTGGCTGGGCTGCGTTCCAAAATCCACAATATTTTCAAATGTAGTTGCTCACGATTCTCAACATATGAAAGTAATTTGTCTTCTTGAGGAAGAAAACATGCTTTTGGTTGAAAATAAACATAAGTAAATACGTTGGCGTGTATTACGAGCATACTTTTATAATAAAAGCGCTTTTATGGAGCGTATTTTCACATTATATTGAGGAGAGTGCTCCATAAAAGCGCTTTTATTACGGGCTTGACATTAATGTTGTAATTATAAGTAGTTTTGATAGTTTTATAAAATTATTTTTAATTTAGTTTCAAATTTTTTACTTCAACAAAACTCTCATTCGTTCCAAAACACAACACTTCATACTCTACGCCAAAACTCGGTATTCCTGGTTTTGGAACGCTGCCCTGGTGATGCAGTGAGCACATGGTTGGGTGTTTGTGTGAGATAGACTTATGCAGAAATGATATTTCCATTTCACAGTGTTTCCTTCAAGAAAAGCAAAGGATCCGCAATATATTAGTTAATAGGTATATGCTACATACTGTACTACTTTCTGTAAAATAAGTATGGACTGATGCTCAACTTTTTTCCTTCTCCGTACCTTGTCCCTTACCCTGCGGTGTTGTCGTTTCTTCATAACTTAGCATTTTCAACACGGTCACTGAAATGAACAGTGTAGAAAATCTCTAATCCATACTTATTTGACGGCAACTATAAGCTTTGCAGACGGACGAGTCAGTTGTGATTTATCTAGTAGCTACAAGTAAAATAGCCTATTGAGAGGGTCACAAGTTCGCTGCTTGGTGGCTACGGGTTAATTTATTAATTGCTGAAGAGTTATTTCTTTTACAATATTAAGAAAATACAAAATGTGAGATTAAAAAAAATCTGATGTGGCCAGCACATGACCTCCCGCCAATTCCATGTTTAAAATAGCAGTGAGTTTTAAGTAAAGTATCACTTCCGGTTGATCATTTGTAAATAAAATCTAATTTGTTGTCCAATAAATAGAAAAGTCTTTAATACGAAAGTTTGGATGATGTTTTATTGTTTTTCCTCAAAAATCTGTTAGAGCTCCAAATTAAGTACCACATCCGATTTATCATATATGGTTAAAATCTAATATGTTGTTTCAAATTATATGTGAGTTTTAAATACCAAATTTGAGAAGTTTTGGATCATATTTTAATAGTTTAAGGAAAAATCGTCACACACATTCTTATAAAAATCAGCATCAACTTCTAGGTGCTCTAAAACGCAATCTTTGTAAATTCCTTGCCGTACATGATCCATTTTGTAAATGTGTAGTTGTAAATTAATATTAATTTATGGTGTTGCAAAAATAGCAAATTTAAATCAGATCATACTGTACATTTAACATTTATGTATGATGGAAAATATATTGGCCCGTATTCTCACATATTATGAAGTAGCACTACTTCGCTCATATCTATAAGTAGTACTATTTCGTGAAATTGTACTATTTCAAATATTGATATTCTCACATTTAAAATTTCCCACTACTTAAAATAGCAATACTTCGTGAAAAGTATACTTGGCAACATTGCATTAGTGTTCTTTGTTCTTGCCGTTCCCGCCATATTGGACAGTGTCGTGTGTGCTCGTTCTGAAATATCATCTAGAAAGTAAGTTTTTAATAAAAATTAACAATTTATTATTATATTTTTCACGTTATTTTTAAATAATTTATAAGTATATATGTCGTAGAATTGTTCTTTACTATATTTTTTTAAGCTAACCTAAAATTTTAATTTGCAATAATGTGATATACCTATCATTTATAATAAAAGTATTAAAATAATGTGTACTAGTACATATTTATTTTGAAAAAAGAAAATAATATTTTGGTTATGTGTAATATAGATGCCTAAACCGGAACCCAAAACAGATCGCACATTATTTACTGCAGAAGAAAAAAAAATTTTGCTGGATTTTGTCCAACAAAATTCGAATGTTTTGGAAAATAAAGCCAATGATATTAAAATGGCGAAAGCTAGAAGAAAGAAGTGGGAAGAATTGGAAACAAAATTTCGTAGCTTTGGATTTAATAGGAGTGCCCAGCGGCTACGAGAATGTTGGTTCCGAGTCAAGGCAACTTCAAAAACAAATATTGCCAAATACAAAAAATATTTAAAGGCAACAGCAGGAGGACCATCCACTATAGAGGAACCATCTGAAACAGACTGGTTTGTAGCTAGTGTGTGTCCGACTGATTTTGAAGTGGACACAAATGAATTCGACTCCGATGGTTTACCATCCAAAGAGGAATATATAGTGGACGTAGAATCTGGGTAAATATTATAAATATTAAGTAAAAGAATAATTTTTCGATAAATATTCCTTCTCTTTATATATTTATTACAAAAATACACTAAGGTATTAGTCAAGGGCAAGTAATTTAAAAAATTCGAAAAAATTAATAAGCAGATTTTAGTCAATATTTGTCGAAAAGTTTCTTATGTAAATTAAAGATATGGTTGAAATGAGCAAATATATGCTGAGAGTCTGAGCAGTGGCGTACTTTAAGGCTCATATTCAAATAATTTCACTTACTTCGGTCCATACACTTATTTCACAAACTGATACCACTTTTCTAATATGTTAACTGTCAAGTCTAAATTTCATTTTAGTAATCAATTATTTTCATTTTTGTAATTAAAATTTGTCTTGTGTTAATCAGGCATTACAAGTTTCAAAATTAGTATTCATTTCTTGAAATATGTAGAGGCCTACCTGTTGAGGATCGCAAGGTTCCATAGCTCCTAGTAGGCCACTGCTTCTGAGTCATTTTGAAATAAATGAAAGATAAGAATGTGTGTGTTTGAATGGAATTGATAGTTTTATTATTCCTGGGTATTCCTGGGATAGGTGATTTTATAAAGTATAAATTTAAGTAATTTGTATTCATATAATAAATTTTAATAAATAAATAATATTTTTACGTGTAGAATTTTAATCCCTGCACCATCTGCTACTATTCCCCAACCTCCTGCACCATCTACTGCCATTCCTCGTTCTCAATCTCCATCCCAAACCCAAGATCTCGAGAAAACTCCTATCGAAAATGTAGAAGCAGGTCTCATATCTACGCCATCTAATTTTGAGGAAGTACCCGCAAAAAAAAGAAAGAAGCAGGCCAACAAAACTTCGAAAAAAACATTGGAAGAAAATATATGTGGAGAAGTTTCAGGAGTTTTAAATGCTCGATGCAGAAGAGAAGAAGAACTCCACAATTTAAATATGAAAATTAAAAATGAAAAATTAATTTTAATCAGACAGGAAAAGGAAAAATACGAATTAGAGGTACAAAAATCACTAAAAGAAAAAATAGACATGGAAAAAGAAATATTAAAAAAACAATTATAATTTTATGTTCCAATTAAAAATATGTATGTACCCGCATAATTGTATTTCATTTATTCAGTAACACTAGGTAACCGTTAATATAAAATTAAATTCATGTAAAATGTCTTCGAATAAATTGCTGTCGAAAAATATTCCCTCTCATAACTTGACTTGGTTGACGGCACGGAGATAACTGAACTTGGACTGCAGCTTCTTCGGCTTCTTCATTATCACCTGTCATAAAATAATTTAGAAAATTCTTAAATTTAATTGTTTTGATATATTTACTGTAATCTTCTTCATCTCCAGATTTTTTTTTAATATTATATAGCACTGCCATAGCTATAATAGCAATTTTCGCATTTTTAAGTGATAGGTCCATTTCTTTGTAAAGAGCGCGAAACATGCCTTTCCACTGACCAAAACAACGCTCAATTGTATTTCTTGTTGAAATATGAGCTTTGTTATATGCTTCTTCAGCAGCCGACGAAGGATTTTGGATGGGAGTTAGTAGGTAATGGGAACATGGATACCCGCCATCACCCAACAATATTCCGTTTATTGTACCTGCCTATTAATATTGTTATTGATTATTATAATAAATTATGTATATATATATATATATATATATATATATATATATATATATATATATATATATATATATATATATATATATATATATATATATGACATTTACACCTCGAATTTTTCCTTTAAGGAACATTCATTCCATATTCTGGAGTCATGGGCACTACCTCGCCATTTAGCGACTATATTCAATATTTTGCACTCTGCATCACAGACTACTTGAATGTTTAAGGAATAAAACCCCTTTCTATTGCAATATAACATTGCTTCTTCTTTTTTTGGATTTTTTATTCTAACATGGGTGCAGTCTATACTACCAACAACATTGGGAAAATTTGCAATATTATAAAATTTAATTTTATTTTCTTCTAAATTGGATGGGAACTTTACAAAATGTGGTAGTAATGAAGCTATAGCCCTTGACACTTTTGCTATTATTTTTGAAACTGTGGGCTGAGCTACATCATGTATGTCACCTACAAAGCTATAATACTTAATTTTGTTATAAGTAATGACAGGTAAATAATATCTTTTTTGGAATTAATTTATGAAATTTCAAACAAAATATTAAATGTATTTACCGAAAAAACAACTTTCTCCCATAATTCTGTATTAAAAGTTTGTGAATTTAACTTAGAGTTTAGGAGAGGGAGAAGGATCAAATAGAGGGACAAATAAAGTAACATAATAGGTTTATTAATTTCTTATATTCATATATTATTCTATACAATTAATGTTAATAAATTCATTGGCGAACTAACGCAGCAAGCACGCATTTCAGACTCCGTGCTTCCAGATGCTTCTTTTGAGGGTAAAATCATTAACGAAATCATAATCAGAGAAATATATTTTGCAATATTTTTGAATCTTAAACATTGATGTTCAACGAAAAAGTTTTACTGACATTAAGACACAGACATATTCTCTCTTAATATTTAATTCTTGATTACAACAAAGAAATACCTAATTGATTATAATAATGAAAATTTAGTAATATTAAAGAAATTAAGTAATAAGAAAATAATTTAATAATTATTATTATAACAAAGAATGATTACCATAAGCACAGATATGTTCTCTCATAATATGTAATTCGTGATTACAACAAAGAAATACTTAATTGATTATAACAATGAAAATTTGATAATATTAAAGAAATTAAATAATACATTAATCTACTAATGAATACAACGATAACTGTTCTACAATACATGTTCAAAATTTGTTTAAAAAAATCTTTTAAGTTTTGTACTTACCTATTTCTGTCTGATAACTACCTTTTGCGAAATATCTTAATGTGATTAAAACTTGCAAAGTGGGTGATATACAGTCTGAGCGAGCCTTTTTTCTTGGTTTTAACTGTTCTTTTACAAGATTAATAACATATTTTGTAGTTTGTTTTGTTAGTCGATATCTCTGTCGAAATTCTATATCTGATAAGTCATTAAAAGGATTGTACCGTGTTAATTTCTTTTTTCGGGCATGTCTGCGAATATTTATTATATTTAAAATATCATTAATTTCTTCTAACTCGGGAACACCAAGCACTTCGTTCGCCATATTGTCTGAACTGTTAAACGAAATAACGCGCGAAATGATGGTACCATCCACTATTTGAGTTCATTATTTCGTGGCAACGAAATAGTGATATTCCGAGTAAAATTTTGATGTGAGAATAGTGTTATTATTTCATTCACTACTTTATCCTGCTATTTCGCAAATAGTGCTATTTCAAAGTATGTGAGAATACGGGCCATTATTTTTACAAACTTTTAATTTCATTAGAATTAAATATTTTACTATTATATTCTCCTTAAAACCCATTAATCCCCAAAGGTAGAAAAAATATATTTTTCAGTACAAAAACTATCTATTATAAACAAAAATACATTATTTTAGACACTAGTGAAAAAAAATAATTTTTTTTTAAATTACAAATGGCGCAACAAAATGTTGCGTTTACGCAGCTTTGGGATTTACAACTTATGAAATATTTCAAAAAAAAACTGTATGAAGATGAACTTAACATTTTTGGCACGTGTAGTTTGTGTTTCCTTTGTACTGCCTACATCTTCTCCTTACTTTATTCTCTTCTTGCATTACAATATGGCCAATATTGCCATATCTCACTTTAGCCGGTAACGCTTTTTTGGATGGCCTTCCGTAGTTTTGTATCGTAGACGGAAGTTGTAATCCACTAGGTTCTGCTTCGTCATCATTTATTTGGCAAATATTGTTTCTAATCCGGTTTTCACTTCTCAAAAGCGTAATAACCAAATAAGATTTAAATGTGCCTCAATTTTGAAAACTTATCAAATTTATCTAACTGGTCATTATTAGATTTTTTTTCAATACATCGTCACTAAAGTACAAAAACTTCAGAGGGAGATTTTCTCTTATCTTCTTTTCAATTTCTTCAATCACATTCTATTTTTCAACTTGTGAAGAAATTATGTAAGTTGGATTTCTCCCAATTCGGAATAACTAGTATTGTTGTAAAAATTTTACGAATCCGTAATTCATCGACACTCAAAATATCAATACGACTATTTGAGAATGAACATATAAGTAAAATGACCGAATTTTCTGTGGAAATGCAACAACTGACTTGTTCGAAAAAGACCGCAAAAAAAATACGACATATTCAGCAATCCCAAAGTTGCGTAAACGCAACATTATAACTAATTGCTTATTATTCAAAAACTAATAAAATTTAAAACATTGTCTAAAAATATTATTCGAAATGAGGATTATGTAAACCCATTTCATATATAATTGCGGTATTTTTTTATTTCTATATATTTTTTATTGGCTCATTAGATTGGGAAATATCAACTGCAAGGAATTGGTATAATTTGGGGATGGGTTACAATCAGATTTTTAGCTTAAATGAATTATATTTCAAGTGATATTATGAAATAGAATATTATTAACACAAACATTGCTTTAAAAATTATTTTTTTTATAAAATATAAGAGAGAAAAAAATATTTGCAAAATGTTTCGTTTACGCAACGTTGGGTATTAATGGGTTAACACGGTTTCATTATTAATTTTATTGCAATTGCTTCTAGACAGTGACATTCGTTTAAATATGTCAAAATTGTTATTAAAATTATGTTTTTGTTTGACGCATAGGCAAGATGATATATGAAAATAAATTATATTTATATTCAGATTTAAAGTTATTTAGAGTTATTTACTAAATGTTATTATCGTAGAGTTGAAGATTGTACCATTATATTCAATGTTAATTAGTAAAAGTTGCTAAAAAATTATATTCAATGAATTTTTTACAAGAAAAACTTAAAATATAAATGATACTTCCGGTTATCCGATATACACTAAAAACTAATGAGTTCTTCCTACATGGAATGGGTATACAAAATTTCAATTCTGATTGATAGTATTTGAGCAATAGGGGTTTCCAAGTTTTTTTCATTTTTTAATATGTTAATCTGTATATAATAATATTAGACCCGTGTTTTTTATTTTGGCCGAAAAGCGTCTAATAAGCCAGAAAAAAATTATTAAAGTTTCTATAAATGAGGATCGAGAAAATCATCGGTGCGTGTGACGTCACCGACACCGCGAGAACATACGTTTCTAGAGCTGAGTGAGACGGAAATATAACAAACACGGTGGGTATGTCGTTTCGCACATGAACATTGAACATGTAAGATCTGTAAGATGTAAACAAATGATACATAACCCAAGAAAGTAACCAGTTGCTAAATTCTGTTCCTCAATTTATTTTGTAGTACTTATCGAAGATATTTTTAAACAAATTGTGATTGTACATACAAATCAGGTAAAACTTGAGTACTTATAGTAATTTTGGAGATAATTAAAAATTATTTTTCTATTTTTTTGTGGTGGTGATGAAATACTGTTTCGTACCGGGCTGCTCGAATTCCTTAGCAAATAATTCAAAGAAAATATGTATATGTAACGGTTCCAAAAAATGAAGAAACGCGTGCAAGTTATAATGACTAAATATAAATATTCCGTATTATAATGGAGTTAAATCTAAACATGTTAATTAATTTACTATTTTAATTATTTGTGTATTCAATTTACAGCCAGAAAGTAAAAACGCTGCTCCTGATTCTTGTCCTATCCTGTTATCATTAAAATTATAAAATTAGCACATGTATAATTTTCTAATTAATAATAAATTAAATTATTGGTAAAATGATGTTTTATTTAAGACAAAAAAATAACAAACAACTACGAAACTATTTATTTGATTTCATAAATTAATTTGGGGAATACCTACTGCAATTTTCCAAAATGTTCTTGCCTCCTCCATCAATTGCTGAAACAGTTCTTTGTCGACTGTCTGCGTTCACAAATTCAGGATCCATATTCTAAAGAAAGTGAACAGTTTTAATATAAACAGGAAAAGATTCTTCAAAAAACTAACAGGAAATTCAGTAAAAATTTCTTGTAACCTTAAATTTTGTCAAAATAACACTTGTTCTGGCTTGCTCAAATGTCATGTCAGAACCAGCGCGAACATGGTCTGCGCGCTCGAAAAGCCATTAGCCAATCAGAATTTTCAGAGTGCCGTTGACGTCACAAAGATGGCCGATACTGAATTTTATGCACTCAATTTAAATGCATTACATTTTAATTTTGATTTTAGAGTAATAAAAATAAGCAAATTAACGATTTTATTCATCTTAATATTACTTATACATGATGAACTCTGATATCCAATAAGTATTTCTTAAAAAGCTGTAGCCTTGGAAACCCCTATTGTGTCCACACACACAAACACACACACACACACACACACACACACACACACACACATACACACACGCACGGCCATCATCGTAAAAATGTTATAATTGGATTATAGGGACCTTGAAATGTGCTTATCCACTAATATCTGAATATGCGATATTTATCATGATTCCAATACCTCTCTTAGCGACAGGTAATTATTTTATCAATTTTTAAAGTAACAATACAATTTTTTTAATGATTTCAAATATAATGACTCACTTGATTAGGTATGACGCGGATGAACTCCCTTAATTTGCTGATATTTTAATGAAAGTCATAAAATAAACAAAATGAAATTCTGAACGAAGTGTAATGTTGGTAGGAACTCGATTGTTTGACGGTGATGCAGCCAGGATTCTTCCTTGCGCGCCAAGAACAGAATAAGAAGTTCCGCGGCGAAAGGTTCAGCCGAAAGGCCGTGCAGCTGGCGTTGGATATGTGCAACTCGGTCGTGTTCCGCAAGCACGCCACAGTGCCCCCGATTGTGTCTAGTCAGCAGCTGCATGTGGCCCGTGTTGATTGTTCACATGCCTCCGTCTACATTGCTGGCAGGTATGATCCTATTCTAACGCCCATGATTTTCATTCCTGGGTAAACTGTTTGTTAACTGGCAATAGGGAATTCCACTCATATGGAATTTGTATATAATTATTTCTTCCCATATAACTGTATTAGGGCGTGATTATGTTGGAGCTGTGATAAATGATAAGAGCGGCGATACAAGCGAAGCAGTGTGGATGAATATACATGGTGTTATTTAAGTAATCTGTCATAGTTCATGGTATGATAAAGAGAGCTGAAAGAAGTTATAATCTGAAATATATTCAGCAAAATCTGTTAAATTGTAAAAGTTATGGGGCTGTAAAGTTGACCTATCACGAAGTAGCTCCTTAATAAATTAAAATCTAAAAATCAAGTTTAAAAAAAAATGAAACAATATTTCGTGGTTGGTATAAATGACTTTCAATTTGAATCAGTGGCGTAGTGTTTAAACTGGCCGTGTCAACTATATATACCCAAATCATTCAAGCAGCCAATGCACGTCATCACTTAGTGTCGGCTCCGGTGGCTCAATGGTTAGAGCAACGCCTCTTAGTCATGAGTGTGCTCGGGGTTCTGGGTTCGAATCCCACTAAGGCATGGATGTTTGTGTATGTGAACCTACTCATTAATTGGGATTTAATCCTGTTGAGAGGTTTTTTTTAAAAAAACCTTAATGCATTAAAATCACTAATAGTGAAAAATGAAATAAAATTTCAATCATTTTTAACCGTCAAAAAGTGTATAATTATTATTAAGATGAATAGTAGAGTTCATTACTTATCGTCTATGACATGAATAAAATATAAATAATGTACATCAACGTCATATTATTCGTTTAATTGTTACTATAGTTGGCAACATTGATAATTTGCATGTTTATACTGTCAAAGTTATTATTTGACAATTTGAAAAATATTTGTATCGTGTTTGAAACTTTTTTGTGCGTTGTAAAGGCCTATTTATAATAAAGTAATTGTAAACGCAACGCAACAACGCAACTTGACCGTTAAAGCAAACACAAAATCTGTGAATCTGCCAAAGAAGCACTTCTAATCAATCAGAAGAATTCGGCATATTTCTTTGAAATTCGGCATTTATTGCCTTTATATGGCATACATAAGTATAAATAAGGTTAGTATTATAAAACAATTTAAATAGAAATAGACAGTGACTAAAATAATATTTATTTTGTAGACGTGACAGTTCATTAGCATGTCGATAATACAGATTGCAATCTGTATAACTCCTTTCATAAAGATTTTAAAACCTTTGCAAACGTAGCAGTACATGACGTCACACATCTAGTTTCTTTTATTCAATTTTTATTAATGACGTGCATTGGCTGCTTGAATGATTTGGATATAGCATGATTGCTCTTGAGACTTTCAGTTAGTTATGTATTACGACACTTAGCGCTAGTAGTGCATCGTTCGGATTAATACGTTAAAATTCGTAAATGTTCGGATGTTCGCTGATTTTATTTTAAAATCGCGGCGGCTTGGCGGCAAGTCATACTGACATTTCAAATTTGAAATTGTATTTTTGTGAAATGTTATTCTTCATTATTATTCTGTTTTTGTGTTTATTTGCTTATGCAAAACGCCAAGAGGTTGTTGTGTGCTGGGTTGTGATGTTGAAAATACAGAAAAACATCATTTTTATATTTATGAAGAAGAAATTTACAAAATTTGGATTGAACGAGTAGCTCATCCAAATACAAGATAGAACACGAAATGAAATGATTGGGGACTATTATAATGTAAGTCAGTATTGGACTTCATTGAGCAGAGAGCTAGCTTGGTGGGACCAATTGATCAGAATGAACGAAGCTAGACCGGTGAGACAAATATGGATGACAAAAATGGCAGAAAAAACAGACCGAAAGACAACTGGGTTAAGATAATGTTGAACATCTTAGAGAAGAAAAGTATGACGATTCAAAACGGTAGGAAGATGGCAGGAATAAGAAGCAATGGGCGAAATTTGTACACAACTAAATGTATTTTTATATTTTCCTTATGTAATTTTAAGAAATAAATATGCTTTCTATTTCTTGTTAAATATACATTTTGTACTTTTCTGTTTATTACTATATCAAAAATCTGTTGTGGCGAGCACAAGACCTCTCGCCATTTCCATATTAGGCTATATATGTATTATATTGCACTTCGCATTCGAACCGTCGTTTTATAACAAAATATTACAGAACTTTACCCAAATATTGTTTTTTATTGTATTTAACATGTCTTCTGCACACATATAATTCTAATTATATCTATTTTATATCATTTTCATGGCAGAGATTGTTCCAATTCATTATCCAGATTGGCGGTATTTCTGATGGATATATGCATTTCACCACAATTTTACCTATAATTTCAAATATTTAATTAATAAAACAATAAGAAAAATTAAATATACTTCCCAGAAAAAACTATCAGAATGTCACTAAAAATGTTGATATTTGACAATGACATGTGTCATGTTATAAACATTGGAATTTGTCAACTGGTTTCCTTAGTGCCTTGGCCTCTGCGATTAGTGTACTCTATAAATTATAGTGTCTTTATCTCTCAAGATATAATAAAAATTTTAAGTGTATTAGATGGAGAATTTTATGTTCTTTAATATTTAATAAAAAAAAACTCCCAAAAAATTATATTTAGAATTTTTTTTAAGAAAGTTCTACTTCCGGTTGTTCAATTGTTACCAAAACCTTTTCAGCTCTTCCCAGGAATGTCAGATTGAAGAAACTGCAGTTAAATATTTTTTAAGTCTTATAGTTTTTGAGGAATCGTCCCTCCAACATCCATACATACACACACACACACACACACACACACACATCCACACACACACACACACACACAGACATCATCGTAAAAATGTTATAATCGGGTTCTAGGGACCTTAAATCGTGCTTATTCACAAAAATCTGGATATGCGAATTTTAGCATGATTCCAATACCTCTCTTAGCGAGAGGTAATAAAAAAGAATAAATATATTCTTAATAGTAATGGTGGGTGCAGATTATCCCCCATACTACCCGCCGTACTGATTTTAGTTACGTCTTACGACACCGAGCGCTAGTGTTGCAGGGCATGAATGCCTACTACTTTATCATTGCAGTTGACTATCTTAATAGTATCTATTGTCTGTGGTGTTTAAATATTCAAAAATGCATGTTACTTTCACAAACCAAGAATACGCAGACATGCATTTGGTGTACGGAGAAGTGCGCCAAAACAGTCGTGCTGCTGTGAGGCGCTACAGGGAGTTATATCCGAATAGAAGAATTCCTAACTGAAAAGTATTTGTACAAATACATCAAAGACTTCGCGAATTTGGTACAGTACAACAAAATATTTTTGATTTGGACGTAATCCTAATCGAAATACCGTTCAGCGTGAAAAAATCGTGGAATCCTCTATTAACGCTCTCGTTGGGTAAACTTTACGCATCCAACGTTTTATTAATTTAACATATCCAAAATAGTAAATGAACTTACGTTATTATTGCCAACATCGAGCATCATTTAAAAATGTATGTCGTATGTCGTAACTTAATCGAAACAATATGAAATTTTGAAAGACAAACGTTATACCTATTTATATCCAATCATATCGCGTGCCTTTCTTGTCAAATGAAAATATGAGAGAGATGCCAACTTGTTATACTTCATTTCACGTAAGAAAATAGTGATTGGAAGTTAGGTGCAGATTAATCTTGTTGTTTGATTGGATAATATCGGAGTATTATCCAATCAAAAACATTATCAAACTGTACCTATCTTCCCGTCACTATTTTCTTACGTGAAATGAAGTATAATTCGTTCATGATACATATGACCTTTATCGGACTTCTTTCAAAATTAAACTGTACGACTGGTAGTATTTACTCTTAGGTCCGGTATTTTCTTCTCCGGTTAAAAAAGCTTGTTAAATTAAATTTTAAATCAGTTAAAAGAAAAACACAGCATCCAAATTATAGCATAAATTGTGAAAATTACACATTTGTCGATTTTTAGATGCCACATTGTTCTTACAGTTAAATTAACAGGCATTTTAACCAGAGGCGAAAATTTCGGGCCTTAATCAGGAGTGATGCTATGACTAAAATAACAAATTCACTTATTTATTCCAATGTTTTTTAAATGGTAGTCATGGTGATTAGTTAGTTGGGGCAGAGCTGTGCACAAGTACAAGAAAAAAGGATTTAAGTACAAGGCACTTTGCTGAAAAATGTACTTAAGTACAATTACTTTCATTTTAAAAGTATTTAAGTACAAGTACAGTACTTGTACTTGCAATTTCAGGTATAAATACAAGTACATATAAAAAATACAAAAATTGAAAAAAAATTATTTAGTTTATTTTTCTTTGACTTTCTTTAAGAAACATAAATAAATGGTTTATTATTTAAATGTTTTCGTTATCGTACGGAGACTTTTGTTGTCATGAAATTATGAATACTTTCAATATTTACCCCATAAAATAAATAAAATAACTACATTATTTGTTTATTTTTTATTTATAATAAAGTAACATAATGCTTTTGGATTAAAAGAAAATTTAAAATATTAAAAGCCTGTACATTCACCGAAATGAGTATTTTTTCTACGGAACTACGGGTTTCAAACAAAAAACTAACTTTAAACACAAATTGTTAATTAATTTATAACAGAGGATATTGCTTAGTTCGAGAGTATGAGACAACTGGATATATATATTTTTTTTTTGCTGCGTAAATTTGCAGGTTGAAACGTGCAAAGCAAAAGTACTTGTCTATGTACTTGTGAACACACAAGTACAATTCCAAAAATATTGGATTTAAGTACAAGTACAATTACACATTGAAAAATTGTACTTAAATACAAGTACAATAAAAATGTATTTAAGTACAGTTTAAAGTACATGTACTTAAGTACATGCACAGCTCTGAGTTGGGGTGACTAAAATTTTGAGTAAATACTACCAGTCTACAAGTTTAATGTTTGTTGTAGGTATTGCAAATATTCGAGAGAGTTGAGCCAAACACCATGGGTTGTGAATGGAGTGAAAATGATGGAATCTTCAGTCCAGGAACTCGTATTTGAACCAATTCTTAAATTCTTACAGTAAGTAATTCAGTTTAGTTTATTAACATTAACTTGTAAATTTTATAATGAATGTTTTAAAGATTTTCTGTTTTTTTTTTATGTATACCTAATGGCTCTCGAAATCTGTTACATAGATATTGAATATGGGAAATAATAATAATAATAATAATATTTTGAATATTTGGTTCCCATTATAGCTTATTGTTGTAAAACTTTGTGCACATGTACGTGAGTATCTATACTTCATTTCACGTAAGAAAATAGCGTTAGGCTAGAAGGGATATAAATTGTGTCCTTTGATTGATCAGAATGCTAACCTAGGTCACAAAGCAAAAAAAAAACACTTGTCATCTGTCAATTTTTAAATAAAATCCACAGAATTAAGTAATATTTTATTACATATTATTATCGGGAGGTGGTTCATCCTTGCCCCTGTACTGCGACCTTTCTGGTCTATTGTACCCTCCGTGTTTTCCTCCTATTCTAGGAGTCCTGTATGTTTTGTGAATTCCAAGATTTTCTTTAGACTGTCGTCCTTTAGTGTCTCAGTGTGTAATTTCTTTGCTCCTAAAAGACTATGTCTGCTTGCCATAATTGCTTCCCAGTGACATATTAAATGTTCAGGAATAGGGCTGTTGCAAGAATTTTTATATGACTTCTAAGTATTAAATTTTAAAAGATATTGTTCTTTAAAGAGCCTCAAATTTGAAAATATCACGAAATATCCTTTAGTTATTTTACAATTAATTTTTGAAATTTGGATAAAATTTTGAATAAGTCACGTGATCTGAAACAGAATGTGACGTCAGAGTACATACATTTTCAGCGGTTCTAAGGTGTCAAATAAGAATCACGACCAGGACTTTAAAGTAAAATATATTATCAATTTATATAATAAATTCAGTTTTTATATTTTATTTTACCTCAACTCTTTAACACCCCTTATTTCGGTAGCAGTAAAACAATCGTTCTGATATAAATTCAGCCATCATCCAGCTATCAACCTTCGGTAAATTGTCCGACTTAGCTTGAGTGTAATTTGAATTAGCCATTATTACTTTATTATTCAGTTACAATGAGCAATGTCAGCGTCAAATGTCAAATTAAGACATTTTGTTATTAACATGTGACAAACTTTAGCTTACGTTTATTTATATAAATAGTATGAATAAACGTAGGTGATGGAAAAACTATTTTCCTATTGGCTATTAATGATGTAATGTATGTGCTTCTACGTCACAGAAGTGGGGGCTAGTTTTTCAGGACGCCAATCTTTTTATTTAATTATTTCCACTAATAACAACAAATTATTAAAATAAAAACTATTACTGAGAATATCATTCCATAAACTTTCATTTAAAATAGTTTTTGAAAAATGTGAAACAGGCTCATTTCATCCTCTTCTCCACATCCTTTGCATGTTGGTTCATGTTTGAGGCCCAACCTATGCAAAATGTTTATTTAATTGACAGTGTTCTGTTACCAGTCCTGTTATTAGTCTAACATCTTGCTTGCTCATTAAAAGTAAGTTGTTAGTTCTTTTCTTGGATGGCTCATTCAGGAAGAGCTTGGAATGTCTCTGGCCTGATATGGCTGTCCAATGCCGTTTGTGTCATTGCCAAAGCAAAGTATTAATTTCTTGCTTAACTGTTTGCTCAATTATTCCGCAGGCTGGTTCTGTTCCTATAAAAGGTATATTTGTCCCATCTTTTGCAAGATGGTTGGCTGCCCGGTTTCCTTCGATTTCTGAATGTCCAGGAACCCATATCAGTCTTAATTTATTCTTCGCTCCTAAGGCATTCAATCTGTGGACGCAGTCCAGAATTAGTCCTGAGCCTACCTCACACGAGTTTAGTCTTCTATTGTGGTAGTTTTTCTGCAATAGTAATTGCACGCTGGTTAATATCTGCTTGGAATACTGTTGCATTTGTCCCAAGTCCAACCGATTGGTTGATATTTAACCATGTTTTGTTGTGATTTTTAATTTTCAGGACTCTTACATTTTACAGATAAAAATATTTTTATTATTGACAAGGTTTGGTTTCATTATACTTCATTTCACGAAGAAAATAGTTATGGGAAGATTGGTGCAGATTGATCTTGTTGTTTGATTGGATAATATCGGGAGTATTATCCAATCAAAAAACAAGATCAAACTTCACCTATCTTCCCGTCACTATTTTATTACGTGAAGTGAAGTATAGTACAGTGTGTTCAGAAAAAAAACCTAATTCGGAGTAAGTTATGCATACAGAAACGTATGTCTGATCATTATTCAATTCAAAAATTAATTTGTCAAAATTGAACGTGAAATGTAATTTTAAGAAAAAAAGATAATAAAGAAGGATACAGAATACTGCCATTCACTGTTTTCTAATTTATTTCTATTTCTAAAATAAGGATTCAAGAAGATTTCTTTACATAACATTTTTGATATCTCGTGTCAAATTGGCATTTAATTAAAAACTTTCAAATTGACATACGTTTCTTTTGCTCGTAGCCTACACCAAATTAGGTTTTTTTTCTTTGAACACTACATTATTTTAATAATTTTAGTATTTAGAGAAAATTGAAAAATGTTATAGCAAATTTAAAGTAATTATTATGTCTAATGTTGGCTCCGATAACTCAATGGTTAGAACAACACTTCTTAAGCCTTAAGCCGGATTTATAGTTTACATAACATAACAAAACATAGCATAACATAACGTAACATAACAAGATTTTTTTTATATTTTATAGTACGAAACGTAAGCACGAGAAAAAGAAGAATTGTTCTGAAAAATGTTCATAATGTAGTATTATTACTATATTCATTACTGTTTTCACATTTCATTTTGTCATTCTTTGTACACGTTAAATTTTAGAACTTTTCGCAAAAACGTGATTTGTTTACATAAAAATGGCTGATGACGATGCTATGATAGTAGCTGTTGCAGTATCTTGTGCATTATTATTATGAACTCTGCACAATAATTTAACTATTTATTTAACGTAAATATCTCATCAGAAACAAAAACTAACCTCACAATTTGTTTGTAAACACCAAGCAGATGCGAGCACTCCAACCAGTGACCTCTATATATAAAATGGACCGGCGACTCCTATCTCTTTACCACTCAACTGTCATGGTGGGGTGGCTATCTCTTTCTAACAGTGAGAAGTACTCATGCGTCAGCTAGTACCAGTACGACGAATTAACGGTGAACATGAAGAAGAAAGCTTAAATAGATTTTCGCATATCTGCTTGGTCCAACTATACACGAAAGTTAGAGAGAGATAGACACCCCTCCAGTCAGGCGGGTGGTATTCTCGGTGGATACACGCAAGTTATTCAAGCCGCCGGTCCATTTTGTATATAGAGGTCACTGACTCCAACGCTCCAAGATTTCGCTGCTCTTCCAATAGAGCCGAATTGAGCCGAATATTCCCGAACACCATAACATAACGAAATAAAATATGGTCATTTCTTATGTTATGCTATGTTATAAAACTATAAAATGCCATACGGACTTATGTATTTTCATATTTTCATTATGTTATGCTATGCTATGTTATGTTATGTAAACTATAAATCCGGCTTTAAGCGCAGAAAGCTTGACGTACGTAGTTGTGCTAGACCATTCACAATAACGAAATTAGTGCAAGTTGTAAACGCCAAACTTTCTGATTAGTGAAGAGAAATAGTCAATCACAGCACAAAATAGAATGGGCTGGATATATTATAGAGAAAGATAAATGTTTTGACATTCAGTGGCGGCTCGTCCAGAGTGGCAGAGGGGGCAGTGCCCCCTCAGATTATTTTACATCAATTATAGATTAATTATTATAAAAGTATCAATTTAATCCTATAGTTAGCATTAAATAATGTACTGTTTAAATTGAAATTAGCGCTGTGCCGCTCAGCAGCGCAATATGCATCAAATTCTGCTTGAGGGGGCATGCCCCCTTCAGAGAAAATTATGGCAATATACACCGCGATACGTTTCAGACTTGTGCAGTAACTAGTGCAGCGCTCACCAGTGACCACAAAATTGATATTTTAATGTCCAAATGAATGTTTTGCTTATTTTTCAAGCTTGTAAATTAATTCATAAAAATAATCCCAATATCTGAGTGAGAGAGCCGCAGAGGTGGCTAGCCCACTTTGTGATTCGGACAGAATCGCATGTACTCGGAGCACTTCGTACCTCGCGTTTCGCGTAGCAAGAGCAAGTCTTACAAAGCACCTCAGTCTCAGGTCTCAGTCGTATATAACTTGCGTTACTCAAAGCTTGAATGTGTATAGGCTATCCAGCGAATCAAGCGGTTTACATCATCGTTTAGGGATTTTTGAAATTTTCTTTATTTTTTAAAATATATTTTATTAACGGTATTTTATTGGTTTTCTTATTATTATTATGTATTTGACGCAATGTACAGAAACAGTGAGAAATTGTATGGTAATGCAGTATTCTGTATTTTTTTAAGGATCTTATATAATACTAGATAGTTTTTTGCATATACTACAAGAATGAAGTATTTATAACGGCGTAAGCAGTATCGTCCAGAATATTTTAAATGAAATTGGATTTCGCTGAAAAAAAAAATTATACCAGACGTGTTACCTTTTTAAGAAAGATTTGGATTTATGAAGACAACCCACAGATCATATTTTAATCCGTTTTACATGCTCATGTAAACTTTTTAACATATGACGTCATTGTTTCTAGTGATATTGTATTTATGACGTAAACCGCTTGATTCGCTGGATGGCCCATTGTACTGTAATGTTCCAATTTTACTACTTATTCTTATCTTGTTACTTCTACTTCCTTCTATTGTAATATATCTTTGTATCGTTATCTCTTGTTTTTGGAGGTCTTCTTCGAGTTTTTTCTATTGTATTTATAAGTAAGCAAATCGGATTTCTAAATAAAGTTCCATGACCACAGATTAATTTGCCCCCCCCGCGCAAAAATACCACGAGCCGCCACTGTTGACATTGGCTAAGCCTCTTTGATAATTGTGTGAAATCTAAATGAATCGAAATCATCTGCAAATGAAGAAGAAATTATTACTTAGTTCATTAACTGATTTGGAATACTTGTCGAATCACTTGCCATTAAAAAACTGATTATGGACAAATCGATTTTATCGAGAATTGACATTTGATGTTTACAGATTAATTTTATTTTAAATTAAGTTTTTTAAAAGTTTTTTTCTTTCTTTTCCCCTGAGTGTTGAGGAGTAATATTTCAATGTTAGGTATTTATTGAACAACAAACGTTATTATTTATTCAGTTATTGACACAATATTAATTAGGTATATTTTTTTTCTAGCAAAATCATATTTTTACGATTACAGCGCCACCTGTTGGGAGTGCAAGAAAAGTATCCAAATGAACCCAACATATTTTTTTACACTCTTTCCGAATCTGCAATAAAAAATAGGGGTTCCCATTTAAGATTTTTAAGTTGACTCTTTTTCCCGCCCCCCTGGGGTCTGGGAGGTCATTTTGTCAGAATCCGATGTCCCATTCAAAACTATGAAGCTTTTGATTCGGTACACTTTTTGTTACGATTCATTGTTTTCGAGATATTCAAGGACGTACCTATTGTTAATTTTTTTGTGTAGTATCATATTTTAAAAAAATAGTTGCTTGATGTTTTATCGCTAACACCCTGTATATTTTGGTAGTTTTGTTATAGAATTCCAGATGACAAATTAAAATTCTCATCGAGCGGTCGGGAAGACGTGGATGTCCGATGTCTAGGAATAGGAAGGCCATTTTACATGGAATACCTAGACCCCAAGAAAACGAACATTACCTACTTAGAATTTAGAGAGCTTGAACAAGAAATCAATCAGAATAAAGACATTAGAGTTCAGGATTTACAATTAGTACCCAGGTAAAATTATTTTTATATGAAGTGAAGAAAAAAAAAAAAAACTAACACGCTAGTCATACAACGCAAACACGAGAAACTAATAAGAAACTTACACAATAGGGTTCTATACCATAGTCATATTTTAACTATCTTAAATAAGAAGACGAAAATATACATAAATTAATGAGTATTAGTGAAAAAATTTTCTTTAAATATTGACTAGGTCACAAACTATAAGCGATTGGAGATGATTACTAATTGGGTATGATGCGTTAGGTACTAAGAATTTGATTGGTCGCCTGATTTTAAAAAGGAGATTCGCGCGTCTGTAGCGGTCACCTTTAAAGGAATATGAAATGTCATGTTGTTCCATAACCTAACAAAACATTTAACAAGTTTGTGTTTGATGAATTTGTTTAATTAAAACATTATTAATATTAACAATAATAATATATTTATAATTAAATCAATTTGTAATATTAATTAAATTAATAATAATATTAGTTAAATTAATATTGAAACTTCAAAACAGGCCAACTCTGGCGCCATCCGTCGTCATGCTTTGTGTAATAATATTGTCAAACTGTTTCAATGTTCTATAATTTATTAGGAAAAAAGGTTATTATTTACGTTATTTATACTTAATAATAATTTCTTCATGAATATAACGTATAAGTTTTTATTTACAAACATTTCAACTATGCAAACATGAAAAAAATTGTTCCCTCTATAACTAACAGTTTGTCCCATTGTTTGTCGATCACTAGTTAGTACCTGCTAAGTCAAGCACAAATTCTTAAACTTTAAAAATTCATATCTCGCTTATTATGTAAATTTTTAAGTCGCGTTTGCACTAAAATTCTTATTTTATCCTGTTCTTACAGAAAAAAAAAAAATAAAAGAAAAATGGTATAGGACCCCATTGCAATAAAGTCACTAGATATATAAAGTACCGCAATTCATTGTACCAATGTGTTAGAGAGAGAAGAACGTTTTTTAGACACAATATGGCGGAATCAGGCCAATCAGGGTCTAGTTGTAGTTGGCTGTGCCTATAAAAGTCACTATATCTGGGGACTTTAACGTCAATGCTGTCATCATGTCAAACGACCTGAAGAAATTTAACCTTAATTGTACTTACTTTTTATTTTCTTTATAAATTTGATCAGTTATGTTTTGTATTTATATGTATGCATATTATAAAAATTATGAACATAAAATCAACATTACTTAAATTACCTTCATAGATTTATTTCACTGCCGATTATTTTTCTTTGTAATAAAGCACTAGTTTCAAGATAATCCATTTTAAATTTGGCGCCGAAGCTCTACACAATATGGCGGCCAATTGCGGTACTTTATATATCTAGTGACTTTACATTGCAATCTACGAGAGCACATCTTGCGGCAAAACATAGAACTAAAGGCTGCTACGGTTACCACTACCAAACAAAGACCTGTCATCAGCCATAGACTTCTACACTCCAGCCATCGTTTTAGTTGAATAATCAAATGATCTTATATATTATCAAACAAAAAATATTGTCCCACGTACATCTTGTAGTTTTAAACTAATTTTTATTGAACACAACAAACAAATCACAAAAGAATTAGGTAAACACTGAATGACAGATGCAAACATAATGACAGATAAAATCAACGAGCGGGACGTAAGACAACGATGGGAGTTTTGTTTGGAAGCATGATCTTCTATCTCTCTCTTGCATGTGATGTTAATTCTGTGTCTATTCAAATCTAGCGGCCATCGTCATACACATAATTCGAGAATCGCTCACAGTCCATATTTTACACACTAACGCTCATCAAATCAAAAATCGTGAAGTACAAGATGAAGGAGAATGTCATGCTGAATTCAAATTTTCAAAACGCGTTAAGCCTCATTCCCAACTAATGTTTTAATGCATAGTAAATAGCGCATAGTAGGATGTAGAGTTAAAAAAAAAATATAAAGATATTTATAAAAGAGAATAAAGTACATAGATTGACAGAAGGTAATGATGTTGGTCACATCAGATTTTTTAATTTCATAACTATTTCTTCACATCTGCGTTCCAATAGCAGCAGTAGCCATCTTAGTGTTCGCAAGTCCGTTCCACTTAGGTTCCCGCCAGTGACGTTTGCATGCAAGTAGAACGGGAAAATTGGCGGTCGTGGTCGCGATGAGCGTTGTGGACGCCAATAAGTGACGTCACCGAAAACCGTAGCGGGAATATCTTTAAAGAAAATTTTGAATGAAAAGTATTGTATTTTGCGATGTTTTACATTGCATTAAGCTAATGCTAGATAATTGTTATAGATTCCATTTCAACAAAAAAATTAGTAACATTTTTTTTGCATGACCCCACTATCGAGAAAGTTACATTCTTCTATATCTCTTCATTTTCTACCATTGTCATTATACTATCGACCTTCGCATAATTCTTCTTGGTTCATACCATCGACCTTTAAACTAATAGACGCAGCGTACAAGCAAAATGCCTGTCCCGCCATAACGGTGCAGACACATTGACTGGTAGCACAAGCCTTGTTTTAACTAAAACACTGTTTTAAGAAATGTCAAATTTCATTATTTAATAACAAAAATAAATAACATCAAATATATTAAAATATGATTTTGAAGCAGCACATAGTTTGTATTCAATCAAATATTTTTTAAAAAATCGTTCTTTAAACATAAGGGTGAAATTAAACATTGAAATTTGAATTTGACATTTCTTAAAACAACGTTTTAGTTAGAACAGGGCTTGTGCTACCAGCCAGTGTCTCTATCCTTCAACATTACGGAAGTTAAGAAAACACAGCAAAATAAAAAATTTGATTTGTCCCTAACTTGTTGTACTTGGTGTATAATCGCTAAGAATATAGATTTAATTTTGTGCATAATTAGATTCATTCAGTGGGTTGTATTAGCGTGTTTTAAGCTAAAACAGTTCTTTGTCAAAAATATTTTGGCAACTTTGTAATACCT
The DNA here is from genome assembly GCA_943142095.1 of Ophonus ardosiacus. NCBI lineage: Eukaryota > Metazoa > Arthropoda > Insecta > Coleoptera > Carabidae > Ophonus > Ophonus ardosiacus. Next base: position 28,090,428 of record OW964838.1, read on the forward strand.
GTCAGAAAAAAGTGAGAGACCAAAGGATCAAATAAAGAAAAAAATATTATTGATAGAAGTAAGAAAGCCATACAATTACGATAAAAAAGGACAAATATCAAAACTGATCAAAACGGGGGTTGAGATATTTTAAAATTCATTAACATTCAGGTATGAAATTTAACACATAAAATTTGACATATTTCTAACCTAATGTTGCTATTTTTTTGCAAGTTTCCTTTTACACCTTTCATTTACAATTATACTTCTTCATTTGAATAAAGGATATCTGTATTACTTTTCCCTGCGGTAAAATTTCTATATCACAATTGAATCTCATTGATAGATTTGGGAAATATTACAATGTTGCCATATACTTAATACAAGCTTTAATACAGACTTTAATACAACCCACTGAATTCCACCCATTATATATTTTTAATACAATATATTACATAAATATTATATTATAGGGGACAAGTAATAATTAATAAGAACTTACATATAAAATGACACAGCTGGACCGCGTACGTACTGTTGACTGCACGAAATACACCGTTTTCCCATTATTTTGTCACATACACACCTCACAACACATACACGTATATATTGACAGAAATAATTGTAAATGTTCTCTAAAAAAGCAAATAATACACAAACAGTTACGAAACGTCAAATGTAGATTTTGACAATTATTTAGTGACAGAGAGCGATGTATAGAGGTTTACATATGACTGAAAAAGATGTACAATGAGTACGAACGCATGCGCAGTATACTTTAACTGAGAACTTCCGTATTGTTGAAGGACAGAATATATATTTCTATCCTTCTATGTTGGAACAATAATCTAACAATAAAGGAATAGGAGACACTTGGTCCATTAGTTTAAAGGTCGATGGTTCATACTGTGTGCGCTAACTACACAATCTACACAGCACAGTATTTAACAAACGCGTTCGTTGCGACCCAGAGTATTTACCGAACGCTTACTATGCAATTTATTGAAAATGTGTACACAGAACTGAATAACCGAACGCACTTTAAATTCAGAACTACAACAATTTTTGTAAGGTAAAAACCTCTACTGACTAGACTTAAATAACAACTGAGACAATTCTATACCAATATAATAAATGCGAAAGTAACTCTGTCTGTCTGTTACGTTTTTACGCCTAAACCGCTGAACCAATTTTGATGAATTTTGGTACAGAGATAGATTGGACTTTGGAGAAGGACCTAGGCTATCTATTGTCGCGAAAATAAAACTTGAAGGGGTGAAATAGGGGATGAAAGTTTGTATGGAGAACCTATCATTTCTTCCGCTGAACCAATTTTGATGAATTTTGGCATAGAGATAAATTGGACCTTGGAGAAGGACAGAGGTTACCTTTTGTCGCGAAAATAAAATTTGAAGGGGTGAAATAGGGGATGAAAGTTTGTATGGAGAACCCATCATTTCTCAAGTTAGGGATATAAAAAGTCATATTTATGCTTTTGGTAAGAAATAAAAAGTGTTTCAGCGTTTTTCAAAAATCATCCCTCAAGGCGGTACAATAGGGGATGATTTCAATTATTTTTTTATCTTTGTAACTATAGTTAAGTTTTAACCGTTAGCAGATTTTCGATATTTGTCGGAGAGATAGCTTGCATCATATGTACAGGTGTCTCATTTTCGTTGCTTTTTTAGGGTATCTCGGGAAATATTAATGATAGAGCAAAATCGTTTGCACATTCCAGAGTCAACTTTTTGAGAAAAGTTTAATAGTCACAACAGGAATTTTCGATCTTCTTTTGTTTCTGAGCTACAGGCAAAAACTTGTTTTTCGCTCATTTCGAAAATATCTTGTAACTCATTTATTATGGTAGTTAGAGAAAAATTGTTTTAACAAATTTTATACCGTTTTTTAGGTAAAATAAAATGGCGTAATTAGATTTTTTGGAAACTTCATAATTCTTGAGATATAACACAAACTTATGATTTTTTAAAGGGCAACCTATGTTAAAAATAGTCTCATCTTTTTGCTTAGTTTTTAAGCTTTTCAATGATGTATAACAAGTCTACATTCTTTTGTTTTACACATGAATAAAAGATGATTTATTAATTTTTTGGGGTGAAAAAATTAAAAATTATTAAGAAACAAATGAAATATACTGTAATACTTCATCATTTGTTTATTTTGATTCCATATATACTAATTATTTTTTCAAAATTATTCTAAACCAATTATTTTCGGATTAGTTAAATTATTATTTATCGACGTCGCAGGTAGCCTTGACACAATTCGAAAAAATATGCTTTTAAAGTAAATAAATTAAAAATATGTGTAAAACTAAAGCAAATAATATTAGAAATAAACAAATAACGAACTATTATAGTTTTTTAATTTATTTCTTAATAATTTTCAATATTTTCACCCCAAAAAAACAATAATTCATCTTTTATTCGTGTGTAAAACAAAAGAATGTAGACTTGTTATATATCATTGAAAAGCTAAAAAAATAAGCAAAAAGATGAGACTATTTTCAACCGTTAAGTTTGTGTTATATCTCAAGAATTATGAAGTTTCCAAAAAATCTAATTACGCTATTTTATTTTACCTAAAAAACGGTATAAAATTTGTTTAAACTATTTTTCTCTACCATAATAAATGAGTTATAAGATATTTTCGAAATGAGCGAAAAACAAGTTTTTGCCTGTAGCTCAGAAACAAAAAAAGATCGAAAATTCCTGTGGTGACTATTAAACTTTTCTCAAAAAGTTGACTTTGGAATGTGCAAACGATTTTGCTCTATCATTAATATTTCCCGAGAAACCCTAAAAAAGCATCGAAAATGAGACACCCTGTACAGGGTGTAAATCGAAAAACGAGACATAGGCGTTTAACATGGGAATTCAGTTTTTCTTTGCGCAAACGTTACCTAATTATTTTATAGAAAAATGCTTCAAGTAAAAGTTATAGAGATTTAAATTCTACATCTAAATCATTTAAAACAATTATTCTAGCTCTTCAAATAAACGTAAAAATTAATTATAAAGTTAGAGTTTTTATGTGTTTTTAGTCTAAGCAGCCATGGATTTATGACAAAAAATAAACATATGCATTGTTTTCAACTGTCAATTAGAACTAAATTTGGGTTAGAGCAGTAAATTAACACAAAAAACGAAAAGGTAAAATGTTTTAGTTTTAATTAACAGTTAAAAACAATGCATTTGTTTATTTTTTGTCATAGACTAAAAACTCATAAAAACTGTAAGTTTATAATTAATTTTTACGTTTATTTGAAGAGCTAAAATAATTGTTTTACATGATTTAGATGTAGAATTAAAATCTTTACAACTTTTACTTGAAGCATTTTTGCATAAAATAATTAGGCAACGTTTGTGCAAAGAAAAACTGAATTCCCATGTTAAACGTCTGTCTCGTTTTTCGATTTACACCCTGTACTTAAGTGAAAATACCCGAAACATGTTTAGAAAAGGGCGCTGTTAGGTGTGGTGCGGGGTCGGGAGGGCAGTGGGCGGAGCGTGTTACATGTTCGATGCGAGGCAGGTTACCGGCTCCCTACGCAGCACATATCTCCGAAGTAAATGTGAAAAATTATTGGTACGCGTGTAGCTAATCGTTATTCTAGCTTTACCCGTGCGAAGCCGGGGCGCGTCGGCTAGTCTTAAATAAATTATAAATGATGGAAGGGGAGGCAATGATATTAAAGTAGATGTATGAGTAGGGAGGAGATCAGCCTGGTGAAGGACGGCGAGGAGAAGAAGACGAAACAGTACGAAGCTGTGTGCGTGAGCAGAGGCAAAGTGGTGCCGGTCGAGGAGTTGGAGCTGCTAAGCACGCTGGCGCCAATTTCCGTGCATCAGAAGACGCCGCTGCGAGTGCTGCACAGGCGGCCCCTGGCTACGCGCACAAGAGCCATCGTAGCCATACGCGCGCTCCCCCTACCAGGTTAGTAACCATCATTCAGTGGCGGCTCGTAAGAATTTATAGTAGGAGGGCTGCAGTCAGGTATTTAGAAAGAAAAATGCGCCGCAGGCGATTTTTTTTTTTTTTTTTCATTCAAGGTCAAATGCCTTATAATTGAAAGTTACTTTCTTTCAAGGGATGTGCAAATGCATATTTTCCCCTTTCATGTACAGAAATAAATTGTTAGATCAATACTAGGGTTGTTGTGCGATTTTTTAAACTGTCATCTAATTTTCCAACAAATTCTAATAATCCTCTAAAAATTTAATGTTCGGTTTCGTCTTGTCCTCGCATGGGAAGTTCAAATTTACCACAAAACACGATACAATCTATAATTTTAGATAAAATATCACGATTTTTTTCTCGTTTTCATTATGTCTATTTATTTCTAGCCTATAAGCTTCACTTAGTTGCGTTTTAATATTAACTGTTCATAACATGCCAAGATTGCACACACTTTTTAAATGTTCAGCACATTTCTCATGTTTTTTTAATTTTTTTATTTAAATGTTTTAAATCTGCTACTCCTGTTTTTATTCACAATGAATCACCGCCAAACAAAAATGGAAAGCAAAAGAAAGCGTTTTTCTCTGTACATCCAGTTAGCCAAATATTTTAGAGTTAAATTTTCGCACATAATCCTGTGCTCTACTTATTGAGGACTGAGAAATATTTAAATCTGGTGTAAGACGACTTAAATTTTTAATTTCAAGTTTTTCCTGCAGTCCCAATTGAGAAAATTTTGTGTTTTGCAAATATTTAACAGTGTTCTTCTCAGCGTTCATTTTTTTGATGATTAATACTTCAAAGCTAGTATTAAAAAGAAAGAAACTCACAATAATGATAACTTTAACATTACACTTTATGTATGTGTAGTAGAAGCGTACTAAAGCGCAGACCGTCTACAGTACAGATCAGTAAAACTCTATACGTAACGTAGCTTGGGCTGGAATCGTAGCAGCCCAAACTGCACGAGAATCACTCATAACCCCCACCACTTTATCCTCACTAGGTAGCCCTCTCTACATGAATTGTGCTGTTCGCTGCGGGCTGAATTGAATCCAGCCCGGACGTTTAATATACTAGCCCGCATAGCACACCGACTTATTTAAAAATACAATTATTGTTTAAAAATAAATTACTATTGAGTAATATTTTATTACAAACCAAAAATAGTTGTTTTTAAATATTATATAAATATTTAAGAGCGATAATAAAATTGCAGCCTTCATTTTATACTGGAGGGGCTGCAGCCCTTATCCGCCCCTGCCATCATTCATTGATTTAAGAGTCCATGTTACTGTTTGTTTCATAATAAATGTATTTATTTGAAATCAGTGCACAAATATCGTCATTAAAAGCTCAGAAATCGGCATTAAAGTAATCAATTTTACGACGATTTCATGCAATTGCAGTGTTGCTAACTTTATGATAATTGTTGAATACGATAATCGACTGATTACAGAATGGAAGAGTGGAAAATAATCGGACACGTATTCAAGCATAAATTATTTATTTCCTGGCCTACGTTTCGACTGTATTACAGTCTTCTTCAGGGCTAGAAATGGTCAGTTATAAAAGTTAACTAGGGATCCCTTATACGACCCACTGTAGATAACCAGATGTAATTAAATATATTTTTGTATATATCAGGTCAAATTCAAAAATTATTTAAGCTGAAACGCCAACGAACACAAAAATTTTGTAATAATCAAAAACTTTTTCAAAATTGGGAAAAACGTGTAGGTATCACATCAAATAATTTTTTTAAAATTTTTATATCTAACCATTTTTAGCCATGAAGAAGACTGTAATACAGTCGAAACGTAGGTCTGGAAATAAATAATTTATGCTTCACTGCGTGTCCGATTATTTTTCCACTCTTCCATTCCGTTATGATAATTGCCGTACATTATGCCGGATTTTTCATTTTAATTTAATTTAATTTAAATCTTTTTGAATTAAAAGATAAATTTCATGCTTACTGCGCATGCGCTTAACTGCAGTTTCGAAGTCTGTTGTTTTGACATTTGACATCCTGTCTTGTCCAATCGATCAATATCTTCGTGATCTATTATTCTCTGTATCAATATTATGGATATCAACGATTAACTATCAATCAACTAACCTCAATACATATACAAAAAATGACATTTGACATTTAAAGACAATGGCTGGTAGCACAAGCGTGGTTCTAAAGCCTATGGCACACTTATCGATGAGCATCAGAGAGCATCGATGAGCTCATTGATGAAACAACAGAACGCACCCGTCATCGACGAAAAATAGCGGCGCTGCTATTTTCATCGAAGATCATCAATGAAACGAACGTATCTCATTTCACACGTATCTTTTGTGCCTCACGTCACTTTGACTTGTGTCAAACAACAATAAACTAGGGAAATATCAATTTAAAAACCGACGGTGTAGGAACATTTCACTGGTAATATTACCAACTTTTCTGTTTTTCATCAGAGAAAAAATTTATGTATTTGTCATTGATGAAACACAAAATTATCGATGACGGATGCGTACTGTTGTTTCATCAATGAGCTCATTGATGCTCCCTGATGCTCATCGATAAGTGTGCCATAGGCTTAACACCGGTGTTAATTAGAACCATGTCAACGACTTGACACATACTTCAGGTTTGTTAACAAAACAAGTGTTGCCAATATATTGATCAAGCTGAAAATTTACTGACAGCCATATTCAATAAATCTGCCGACACTATTTAAAATTATTTAATATGATTTGTTTTTTAACTTGTTTCAAGGAATAACAGTTTTAAATAATGAGGTCAAATTTATTGAATATAGCTGTCAGTACATTTTCAACTTAATTCGGTATATTGGCAACTTTTATTTTGTTGACAACCCTGAAGTATGTGTCAAGTCGTTGACATGGTTCTAGTTAACACCGGTGTTAGAACCACGCTTGTGCTACGAGCCTATGGGTCGAACAGCTTGCATCTTTGTCTTATTAATGTATCAATGTATATGTCTCTCTCTATTTGTTATTTTTAGATAAGTTTCATTAGTTAAAGAAGAGTGCTGAATTCGACTCATTGTACGCATGCGTGTATTTAATTTATTTAGGTTTGCGAATGCTACATTTAAAAAAGATAACTGTAATTAAATTAAATTAAATTATAAATATAAGTTAATGCATGAATCCGGCATAGATAATTTGAGCAGGTGTACGATGTACAATAGTAAATTTGTACGTAAAATGACAAAAATATGTACAAGAAGAACGAACTAAATAATTCTGATGAATAAATTTGAGATTAAAATACATAGACCGGTAGTATTTACTCAAAATTTTAGTTACCCTGACTAACTAATTACCATGACTACCATTTAGAAATACATTGGAGTGATTAAAAAACAACTGAATTTGTTACTTTAGTCAACTCTTAATCACCCCTGTTTAAGAGTAAATACTACCGGTCATAATTTTCACTGTTCTTAACCAGAACTTCTGTATCCGAGGTTAGCAACATTGAATGTCAGATTGACAAACTATATTTAAGCATAACCTATAAAATAAATATTCCTTTCATTTTCACAATTTTTCGATTTCAAATAAAATTTAATATGCACCTCAGCAGTGAACTTCCTTTCTATCACTCATATGATTTATTTTCCTCGGTCCTGATGACCTCGGCAAATAAAATTCATATTCGTGATAAAAAAATAGAACTTCAGTGCTTCATAAGTAACTATTTCTCAGAACTAAGTTTTTGGGTGTTATGTTGTTCCTTCACTCACCGATTCAATTATAATACTTCGGTAGTTTTGAGTCCTTGCTGACGTGTGTTGCTATTTCAGATGCCGAAGACAACGTGTTTAAACTGTGCGTGACCACGCAGGCCGGCACGTACGTGAAAGAGTTCGTGCACGGCGACTTGGGGCGCACGGTGCCCAGCGTGGCGTCGCTGCTCGACGCTGACGTCGACATCGTCGAACTGGATGTCGTCGCCATTGACCTTGACTGGCCCAAGCCCATCGTTTATAACACATGAACATCAATTCATTGTTCCATTACGACTTGTTTCAATTCTATATTCTAATAAATACTACACTCAGGTGCAAAAAAAAAAAACAAGCCACTGTTTTTTTAAAATTATTTTTGTTATTACCTCAAGAACTTTAAGAGCAACGAAGTTGGTTAATTTGACAAAAGTTGTCCTATATTAGGATGTCATTTTAGTAATGTATTGTTTTGTTTATTCAGAAGATATACGTAGGTCACATAGATACATACAAATTTGTTAATTTCGCAGTTTTTACTTCCTTGTACGAAGTAAAGGAAGTATTGTAATTGCGAAAAAATTCGGTTTCCAGATTTCAACGGAAATATCCATTTTAACCATCCCTGAATCCATTTTGATTAATTTCGTCGTGACGTCTGTACGTACGTACGTATCTCGCATAACTGAAAAACGGGAAGCCGTAGAAAGTTATAATTTTGTATTTAGGACTGTTATAACATCTAGTTGTGCACCTCCCTTTTTGGTCATAGCATAACTTTCAGAAGTGGTATTTTACTTGAAGCCCATAATAGATTTTATTGGAAAACTATATTAAAATATAATCCAAAACTTTTCAAATTTGGTATATAAGACTTTTATATCAATGGGAATAACATAATAGATTTTAGTAAAAATGGTCTATCCGGAAGTGGTACTTTACTTGAAGCCTATAGTAGATTTTAATGAAAAACTATATTAAAATATAATCCAAAACTTTTCAAATTTGGTATATAATACTTTTATATCAATGAGAATAACATAATAGATTTTAGTTAAAATGGTATACCCGGAAGTGGTACTTTACTTGAAACCTATAATAGATTTTAATGGAAAACAATATTAAAATATAATCTAAAACTTTTCAAATTTGGTATATAATACTTTTATATCAATGGAAATAACATAATAGACTTTGGTTAAAATAGTCTAACCGGAAGTGATACTTTACTTGAAGCTATTATCAGTTTTTCTTGAAAAAAATGATGTTATTTTGAATTTAACAATAAATGCTTCAAATAAAAGTTTTAGAGAATTGAATTTTGCGTCGAAAACTTCAAGTATGATTAAATTAGTTCTTTGTATAAGCGAGATATTTAAATTTAAACATTATGTACTTTTTGGTTTCTGTAATTAAGTTTGCTATGAATTAGGACAAGAAATAACAAAAAAATAAAGAATTTAATGTCAATGTCAAATTATGTCAAATACGTGCAATTTTATGATTGGGAATAGGGAAGTCATGTGGTGTCCACATCAGATATTTTTACCTCCCGCTACCCTTGGTAAGGGAGGTATAGGGATCGTGCTAAAAATCTCATATCGAGATTTTAGTAAATGTCCATGTTTTAAGGTCCCTAGAATCCATTTTTAACATTTTCACGATGATGTCTGTATATATATGTGTGTGTGTGTGTGTGTGTGTGCGTGTGCGTGTGCGTGCGTGCGTGCGTGTGTGTGTGTGTGTGTATGTGTACGAATTTTGTTTGCACTCTAACTCAAATACTATCATTCAGAAAATTCTGAAACTTTGTATTTTTACCCTATTCTAATAGGAATAGAAGCCATTAAATTTTGGTGTAAATCGGATAAACGGAAATCGTACTTTACTTGAAGCTCATAATGGTTTTTCTTCAAAAAATACAATTAAATGCCATTTTTTCGCATTTTATCTTATGAAAATTAAAGATTATTGAATATTCTACAGGAATATATTAATGCTTTTTCTATACAGGGTGTCTCAATACGCTTGCTCACTATTGGTAACTTTCTTAATTGAAGAGAGACGAGGTTGGTTAAATTCGCAAAATTGTGCCATTTTATATTAGAAATTTGGTCATGTAGACAAAATAAAAATTGTGTCAGCGGTTCCCAAAATTTGGGACAGAATATATATTTTTTAAATGGAACTATATTTTTTTTATTATCGTATTAGAAAGAGTATTTTTTTCTCTTTCCAATCAGGTAATGCTGTTTATGTACAATTTTTTCAAATAAACGAGTTATTTACGTTTAAAGATAAAAATTATCTTTTATTAGTTTTGGTCAAGTAAACTATGGAAACAATTGCCTTTTATAAAATTATTATTTTATTAATTTATTTGACAGTAATAACAAAACAAAGAAAATATTCAAATTGAAAGCCATTATTTCTTTCACACATTTAAACTTTTTGGAAAGAGAGCCGACCGTTCTACGTAACTGGTGTCTAGATATAACTTTCCATATAGCACGATAATATCTAACTTTTCTTCATTTGTAAAGTTATTAAACATTATTAAACACAGAGAACTTTACGGGAGAAATTATTAAACGTCAAAAAAACAAAGAATCAATTGTTTCCATGGCTTACTTGACTAAAAAACTAATAAAATAGTTTACAAAATTTAAATTTTTAACCGTAAATAACTCGTTTATTTGAAAAAATTGTACATAAACAACATTACCTTATTGGAAAGAGAAAAAAATACTCTTTCCAATAAGATAATAAATAATATATGGTTCCATTTAAAAAATATATATATTGTCCCAAATTTTGAGAACCGCTGACACAAATTTTATTTTGTCTACATGATCAATTCTCTAATATAAAATAGCACAATTTTGCTCATTTAACCAACCTCGTACCTCTTCAAATAAAAAAGTTACCAATAGTGAGAAAGCTTATTGAGACACCTGTATATATTACACATAAATTTAAAAATATTTTTTTTTATTAGTCGCGAAGCCTAAGATAAACACTATTCCTTTGTTACACAGTTCATTTTTCAAATGAATGTAACTGACAGTAAATGTCACTGTCAGAAAACTTATCACTTCAAATTAATAATAGTGACATTTTAAAAAGAAAATAGTAAATAAAGCAATAGTTTTCTGCAATGGAACAGTTTGCAGCGTTAGTAAATACGTAGGTAGGTATGTATTTAAATTAATAAAAATTAAATAGCGGGAGGTTTTGTGTTGGCCACATCAGATTTTTTTTTTAACTACTAAGGGCCAGTTTTACTATCTCCGGTTAGAATTTTAACTGTAATTTAAATAAACAATATTGAATCGAATTATTGACAGCAATGATGAATTTGTCATTTGACAGTTCATTTCGTTTCAATTTTATTTATTTAACTGATAGTTAAAATTTTAACCAGAGAATGTAAAATTGTCACTATTAGAAATCAAGTTATAATATCAAACAAAGCGGCGTGGAAAAAACCGTTTATTATATGGTGCATCCACGCCGCTTTTTTTGGTATTGCAACTTGAAATCCAATAGTGACAAAAATGAGTATTCCCATTCGACCAATTTACTATTTCGTCTGTATGTGTGTCCCTGTGTGACAAATTTTTCTCAGACGAAAACTCCAATACTACAATGAGGTCATGCAAAAAAAATAATTGTACCTTTTTTCTGTTTAAATCGAAAAAGGATAGTCTAATTCATCGATCAGTATGATTAAATTATTTTTTATTTATATTTTTTGTTGTATAAAATCGTTTTAAAGTATGGTATTTTTTAAAAAGTTGCAAAAACCAGCCATGGTTTGTCGTCACAACGTTACAAACGAAGTTCAGACTCATTTGAAACAGTCATTTTATATGGACACATAATTTCTAAAAGAAAAATATATATAAACTATAAATTGAGGATTACATATCTAAATATGCTATTTTATATTAATATAATATCGTTCTATTTATTTTTATAAATATAATTTTCATTTGGCGTGAAATTATCTACGGTACATCAGATGTTTCTTTCACTTTTGAATCTTTGAATTAGACGGTAGGAGGTTATAAACGCATATGAGACATTGAATATATTCCAGAATATTATTTTATTCTGTATTTTGGCACGAAACAACGTTCCATCCTTAGACCAGGAATAGAGGGGAGACAGGGCAAGCTCTGTATTTCGCCGTAAGAAGACTTTCCAAATCATCATAGCGACTTTCGACCTTATTGAAACGTCAAAGTCAGCTGCAATAGCCCAATCGACCAGATCTGTTACATACGTGTGCAGTCGAACGAATAAGTTTTCAAAATCAACAAGCGTCACCCGACGTTATCAATCATTATTTTGACTTCTGACGTTCTTGAATACATACGTCTTTAGTTTAATTCATAGTTTTCTTAGTTTTAAATTGTTTTATTTATGTTATGGATAATCAAGTATTTATTTAGATTTGGTCAACTGTAACATAACAATATTTAACTGGTCGACTAGCTATTCCAGCTGATTCAATAAGGGTCAAAATCGCAGAGATGATTTGGAAATATACGCGTGAATATGCCCTGTCTCCCCTCTATTCCTGGTCTAAGGTTCCATCGACATGTTTACTTTCATAAATTTTAGGTTATCTTTAAATGTCACTTTGACGTTTAAGGCAATGTGAAAATCAAAATGGCCGTGCTTCTCACTCTGTGACGTCATTGGACAAGGGACGAAGCGGGGGTCTACAGCCGCATTTTAAAGAATGTCATTTTCAATTACAATTTTTTCATGATTAAAGATCGATTTGAGGAAAAATAAAAAATACGGGTCTATTATTTTTCACTACTCTATCGATTAAAATTATTAAAAAAAAGTCGTGCATGACCTCATTCTAAAAATTATAATTCTTTTGTATTGCTCTTCTTTATACCCCATTCGGAATGATCCGTCTTTTATATTACTCTATGTTCTTCTAATTTATTAAATTCTGTTTCAATGGATTCTTTTAAGAGCGTAAGGTAAGGTAGTGGTTGTGGTTTTAACTGCTCTACATGCTTCCAAGACGCAGTTTTTGTTTGCCCATTTTGTTCAAAAATTATATCTTTCTCCAATAGATGATTCCTGACATTTTTGAGTAAATGCGGCACATCAAAGATATGTATTATTTCTTCACCGTTGATCTCATATTCAGGCCTTTATTTTCTTCCCCTTTCCATTTGTAAATGTCGTCCGTTTTTACCCGCAACAAATTAATTGCACCACAATTGTTGGTGCCTTGATCGGACACAGTTGCTACCACCTGCAAACCACATCCTTGGTCTTCAGTTACAATTTCCGATATTAAATTTGCGAGGTGATGTCGTTCGGTGGATTTTTCTGAAAAAACATACGCAACCGGTTGTACAGACCATATACACTATTTTAGATTGGAAACGTACATGTTAAGCATCGATACCACATCAATGTCGCCATCTGGTGTATGGAAGCAAAAGTAAATATAAAACTCAGTCGGTATTATCATTACCTCCAATTAATATTGGTATATTCGGTTTATTAATTACTTCTAATTTGTAGTTGAAGCATTTTTTTCACAAAATACTATCATAACGTAGTATTTTATGAAAAGTCTACTTTAACTACAAATCAGTTTTACAAAGATTACATCTAATAAATAAAAAGTAATGCATTTTTAAATTATAAAAACTATCATTTCATTTAAGAAAGTTACAATACTAATAGCTTTTTTGCAAGACAATAAAATTTTATTTTATCTATGAGGAGAATTATTATTCGCGCGTCGAATATTAAATTTTATCGCCATGTATAAAATTATATTTTTTTCTTTAGCAGATTTAAAGAAAAAGTAAGAAAATCAATTATAAAATATTTTATTTAAGCCCAAGTTAATACAAGTACTGGTTGTTTTGCAAGAATAGATCTTTCTGGCAATGTTTTATACAACTGAAATTGCTATTAACACAAACCATCAAAGATTATAATATATTTAATCTAAATAAAGGGGGTTCCGTGGCTTCGAGCCAGAGTGTCTGGTCGCGGACCTGGGGTACCGGGTTCAATCCCGACCGACGCCAAATATTTCGAATTTTAAATGGCACAAAAGTGACCCCTGTGATGCACTCTTCACGCCAGCATTGAGTACCCGTGAGGTGACGCCTGGTAAGCGCCCGCATGGTACAAATATGTCATCATCATTACCGATATCTGCGATAAAGCAGATTGGCACACCTAGAAATGGGTAAGAAATAGTACAAAAGTTAACCCTGTGGTGCGCTCTCCAGGATAGAGATGAGAGCCCGTGAAATGACGCATTGGTAAGCGCTTTCAACGGTGCAGATATACAAATCGTTATTACCGAAATCTGCGAATAGAAGCAGATTGACAACCTAGAAATTTTGAATATTAAAAATAAACTTTAAACTCAGCTAAAGAAAAAAATACATTACAATTTATAAAATTATTTGTTTATATTGTAATGTTTTTTCATATTTTTCCTTAGCTTTTCATTGCATAACATCGCAATTTTCTTCATTAATTCTTTTCTTTCCTAATAAAATATCATTTTTATCTTTTACATACATATGTAAAATAAATAAAGATGTTTTTACCTTCCGTCACCTTTAGGTAAGGAAGGTATTGTCTTTGGTCAAAAAATTCGGTGGTGAGTTTTTAATGAATAAGCACGTTTTAGGGTCCCTACAATACGAATATACCATTTTTAAGATGATGTCTGTATGTGTGTGTGTGTGTGTGTGTGTGTGTGTGTGTGTGTCCGTGTGTGTGTGTGTGTGTGTGTGTGTGTGTGTGTGTGTGTGTCCGTGTGTGACAAATTTTTCTCCAACGATAACTCCAATACTACAATTCTAAAAATTATAATTCTTTCGTATTCCTCTTCTGTACATCCATATGAAGAGTTGATTAGATTTTGGTTATAATTGATCCACCGGAAGTACCATTATTTGAAGATTTTAACAGTTTTTCTTAAAAAAACGCAGTTAAATATTATTTTTTGACATTTTGTTATTATATATATTAAAGAAAATACTCTTCTCTATACAGTTTGATTATACATTTTCCTTCATATTCAATAGATGTAAATTTAAAGCATTATAAAGAAATTAATTTTCAAAAATTAGTCAGCTTTGTTATTTATCACGGAAACAGCTGACATAATTATTCAAAAAAATTTAATTGACAGATGTCAGTAGCAAGTGCAAAACCAAATATGGAAAAAAGTATAGGATCTAAAACTGGTATGTCTTAGTGTTGCTCGCAAGTGACACGCAGAGAAAGGCCAAAGAGAAGATGGAAGGACATTACTTAGTGTAGTTTATGTTATAATTTTATTGGATTTATAGAACATTTTCAAATGAACTTTTGGTATGGAATTTGTAAAAAATAGTATGTGTTTTTACATGATATTATATAGGATCTGCTCCAAGGACCTTTTGGTATGGGATTTGTACAAAATACATGGAATTGACGGAAGGTCTTGTGCTGGCCACAACAGATTTTTTTAATTAATGAATTGATAAGCCTGTCTTTATGTACATTACAGGTTATAAATGAAAAATCAACTTTTTGTTCACATTGCCGTTTTATATATGACAAAATATTATTCTTTTCGCAATTCTTGTTTAATACACTAAGAATAATATTTTTCATATATATAAAACTACTCACAGCACTAAAACTGGGGTATTGGAGGCGCTGAAATTCATTATATTCGCGGGCTGAGATAATGGCGTGCTGCACACCTACTCGAGCAGCAGTAAGAGCAAATTTGCACTCTTCGCATCCTTTTACAAAAGCCGAACATGACTTTAAAATAAATCCTGTACAATAATTTGATTTTGCGATAGCAGTATCACATTCTGTTATACTTATTGTACTTGGTTCAATATATTCTTCATCACTGATGAACTCCTCTTCGTTTAAAAGGAGTTCATGTAAGGTACTGAGAGCACCTTCAGACACATCGTCCTAGCAGTTTGCTCCAATGGAATGGTGAGCAGTAAAATTATTTATCGTAAGGGTTTTAAAAGTTTCTATGAAAGAAGCGCAAGACGGATTAATATTCCGGACACCGTGACTGCGGACCATACCGAAATAGTTTTCAAGTGGGTCTTGATTAAGACTCCTTAATAATAAAAATTCTACTCCTAAAATTTTTAATTTCCGCCATAGCATTTGAACCCCGCGAATTGTTTTTATAAAATTTTTAACTGACGGTGGAACCATAACGTCTTTTGGATCATTTTCACTAGAATATTTCATTGAAATAAGCACAGCCACCGCTTCATCCCAAAATGTGTCGTGAAGAGTACCGTCAGCTATGGCAGCAGTTAAAGGCTTGCCATCCGTTCCTTTTCTCGTTCCAGAATTTAAACTATCAAACAATTTGTCCAAAAATCCAAATATTGTAGCAGTCTCTTCAGGAGTGGGATCACGTAAAAATGAAAACGATATTGCGATTATCGAGAAGTGAAAACGACATTCGTTTCCTTAGCGATCACGTAAAATTAATCACTCACTACGTTTTCAACTTCGGTTATTTCCGTAAAGTGACTACGTTTTGTGAAAACGATATCGTTTACAGACTAATGTTTTTGTATTAAATAGTAGTTTTGACATATAATTTATATGAATGTCATTAAAATTTTTAATCTAATGTCAAAAAGTATTATTCTCGCCCTTCGTTTTTATTTCGTTCATAATAGCAATACTGTAAGAATTGAAGAAGGATACAAGTTAAATTGTCAATTAGTTACAGATGCCATGTATCATCTAATTTTTTCCTTTTGATATTCCAGAAGAAAAAATTATGAAGTAAACAAAAATATTTCTAAATATAAAATTAAAACTTCAAGAGACCTTTTAAGATTGCAAGTATACAAGATTGTTATTTTAAAGTAATCTAGTTTTTTATTAAGTTTTGTATTTCAAGTAAATAAAGTATGGGCCACATTTAAATAACAGAGCACAACCTTCGACGGGCTGCAGAAAATGATCAATTCACAAATTTTAATTTTATGTAAAAACTACAAAATATTAATCACAAAACACAAGCTAGAATCGTTATATTTGATGCTTCGCAGAATACAATATTATTAAAATATTAATAAAATTTTCTTTCTTGGATTTATTCTTGTAATGAATCAAAATATGCTTTGTTGTAATCAACACTTTTACAGTTATTGGAATATCAATATTGCCCGAAAATATTTCTTTTGGGTAGTTCTTTCACTAAATTTTAATAGTAAATCAGGGAAATTTCAGTAGAAATAAGAAAATATCTAATCACCAAGATTTCAATTTTCTATCATAGATTTCAAAAGAGTAAAAATATATAGTAAATCATAAGCACTTAGTTCTTCGTAACATGCTTATTAATATATTCATGAATTTTTTTCTTAGATTCATTCTTGTAATCAATTTTCATTTAATAATTATCGTATTTTATCAGAATTATTTCATTTTCGCCTTACTAAATAAAATATACCTTTCAAATTTAAAATATTAATTTATTTTTAAATCATTTATAATGACATTTCTTTCATTCTTTCCAAAACGTCAAATTCAACTCACTGCTCACTACATTCTTTTACTTAAGTGCAAGTAAATAAGAAAAGGATATACCTATACCCAAAAGTATAAAATAAAAAGAGACGTAAGAAACGACTATCGTTTTCACATGCTTCGAGAGTGTCGACTAGAATTCACATTTTTTTCAGTCTAAAACGATATCGTTTTCGGTTTTCACTATTTACGTGATCGCATTTTCACTTGTCGACAGTCGCAATATCGTTTTCACAGTTACGTGATCCCACTCCAGCTTCGCGACACAATGTTAAGTCGCTATTTAAAAAACAAGAAGAATATAGTAAATGATGTCGTATAGTATAATTTATAATAATTTAATTTAAAGTGTCTTCAATAAATAACTTTCATGTTCGCTTCGGTAGTTTAGTAGTTAAAGCAACGGCTCTTAGTCATGAGTACGTTAGGGTCCCGGGTTGGAATCCTGTTGAGGCATTGATGTTTGTATATAAGTGTGAACCCACTCTATTTGGAATTTAAAACTGTTAAAGGGTAAAAAATAGAAAAATATAAAAATGACTAACCTTTTTGAGCAATATACGCCATAATTGACGAAACTCGTTGGCTAAATACTTGTGTAGCCAATTTCACTCGCATTTTTTGTGAATGCGTTGGATGGACGTGGTGTTCTGTAAGTTTTGGGAGAAGTCTCATTTCTGGAATAGGGTTGTCTACATCTGCATTGTACAATTGAACAATGTGGTCCCATTTCGCCTGCAGTTGTCTATTGCCAATGGGGTCATTTAAAAAAAAATAATTGTCGATTTTTTTTATAAAATCATGAAATCCATCTCATTTAATAAATATAGCAATAGAAAATAATTTGAAATATGCGACTTTTCATTCATAAATTTGCTAATAAACTTTCGCGCTTTTAAACATGGACTAAATTTGTGACGACACAAATTCATACTCACACAAAAACAATTCTCTCTCACACACACACGCTTCACAACATGAAACAGTAACCTAACCTAAAAGTGTGACAGCTGACAGCATAATATACAAGAGAGAAGATTCTTATTACTTTCTATTTCTTTAAAAGTACTAGTACAGTATAAGGTATGTAAATAAACCATTTCTTTAAATAAATACCAAACCAAATAATCATAGTTCTAAATTAAGCCGGTAGAGCTCGACTGTCGTATCCGTGAATAAGTGTCGTCAGTCGTTGAAATATTTGAAATTAAACGCAACTTTTAAAAAATCATATCTCTGATTCTAAAGACTTGTAAGATGTAAAACATACACATACATGTTTAATTTGACCTAATTTTTCAAGAAAAAAATAAAACAGAAAATGTGATATGACCCCATTGTACAATGTAAATTTATTTTTAATAAATTGTTTCTAATTCCTTTAATTAGATGTGGCACATCGAATAATGTAATTATTGCCTGTTCTTGAATTTCAAAAAAGCCTCCCCTCCATTCCAAATTTTTTCGACTGTATGATTCCTTTGTACATTTCTTTAGATAATTTATTGCAGACTCATTTGTTTTAGCCTGGTCGCACACCGTGGCTACAACACGTAGCCCAATTGCTTGTAATTCTTTAATTACAGATTTTAAAAGTCGTACAAGAGGTATCGTTTTTGTATTACTTTTACAAAATGTAAAAACAATGGGCTGTTTCCACTGTTTGACAAGTCCGCGCACCATGAAGACGAGAGCGTGATCCGCAAACTCTGCTTCGCGCTGGAAACCGTCGTCAACAAAACCATCTATGCTGTCTGTGGTAGCATTGTACTTAACATTTGCTGCAAGACTAATTTCGTCGAAGAGGACGGCACAAATTTTATTTTTTGTTGTTAATTTTGCAACCTTTTTCTTCAGTGCATTTAACAATTTTTTATTTATCCCTGCTCTCAAAATCATGTCTTAAAAATTTTTTTAATGTTTTTGTTGAGGGTAAAACGAACATTTGCTGTAAGAGCCTGTAATTTTTAGCACAATTTTTAAATAAAGTTAGCGACAAAATTTTTTCCTGCTTGCTAAACCGCCTGACATATTTTTTTCGTGCCGTTTCCCGCATTTGCATTTTAAAAAATGTATGGGCTGCAGGCGTCATTACACTCATCTTGCGAAATTTATCAGTTTCGGAGAATTTCTCCGCTGCTGCCAAACGTTGTTTAAATGAGTTACTTTTCTTTTTTGATTGGACGGCTTGTTTTTTTAAATATTTAGCGCTAGAATAAAGCTTCCTAGCTTTTGGGGTCAACTCCAACTTCCTTTTAACTCCTACTGACTGAAGTAGGGATTCTGAAAATAAATATGTTGCTAAATTTAAAAGATCCGACTTTAAATTTAATTAGCGTGTTAATATATAACTAATTCAATTTTCTAGGAAACAATTTATAATTAATTCCTAACAAAATAAATAATTACCTGGCTGCATGTCTGGAGTAACAGGTCTCTGCGGACCATCTGCAGTTTTTCTTTGCATATTTACAAATAGTCCGGAATCTGATGTGGATGGAATTGGATCCTCCATGGTTGTCGGAAAACTTAATTCTATAGAAGGTACATTTGCATTACCTGAATTAAGAGAAACTATTGAGTAAACTATTCCTCTAAATATTAAAATAATATAAAAATTGACAGTACAATTTAAACGCATTCTTCGTATTGTTAAACTTAATGAATATAGAATTGCACTTGGAAATAAAATATCTAGGTATTCTAATAACTTCAGAGATACACAAATTAAATAAAGAAGTGTAAATTGTAAAAGTCGATTCATAAATCAAATACACTTACCAGGTAAATTCAGGGATAGACATGCAAGTACATGGAGACGTATTTAATATTTCCAACCACTTCTTATATAAATCGCGATGAATCCGAGGATGTGGAAATCTATGCTGAGTCATTCCTAGAATACGGTTTGTAATGTATGTTTTACTGGTATAAAAATACAATTACATAATAAAAATATATTAGCTCTGTTCAATGAGAAGTGCTTGAAGTGCAGAGCAGAATAGTGCAGTGCAGTGTAGTGTACACTAGTTCAGTCTAATTTTTGTGGTTTCATAAAACACACTAGTGTATATTTGGGCAAGTTTGCTCAGTTGTGAGTAATCAAGCCAAGCATAGCCAAAGGTGTAAAAGGTTAGGTTGTTTATAAACACAGTCATATCATAAAGCTGCAAAGAAGTGATTGCAGAAATGTCTGTTTTAAAGAGCATAATGTTTGAACTAATAAACGATTCTGACGAAGATCAATCATCACTTAATTCTTCATCAGATTCAGGGACAGATATATTAATTAATTATTTATATAACAAAACAAAGAGAATATACTATATCTGAATCCATTATTTTATTTTCTCAATGTGTAAAATTTTAGGTTAATAAACAGATGTGTAGATAGGATAGAATTAAAATGTCTACCGAACAACATTTAGTTACCCCCACTTATAC
Organism: Ophonus ardosiacus; assembly: GCA_943142095.1. Lineage (NCBI taxonomy): Eukaryota > Metazoa > Arthropoda > Insecta > Coleoptera > Carabidae > Ophonus > Ophonus ardosiacus. The sequence goes on from OW964838.1 coordinate 28,111,163, forward strand.
TCTGCACTTTCTACAACACCACCTCGCAAGTCAGGTCAGAAACGTGAGCACTAGTTCTTAAAATTTTTGTCATCGAACAGCCTGCCAGAAGCTGCCCGTTTCTCATAAAACATGTTAGTGTAAGAAAGTTAACACTAGGACGGCCTAGTACATGTCATCGAACAAAGCTATTTTCACTTACCGGTAGCAGTACAGTTCGGTACACAACACTTTAATCTTGTCATCTTAAATATTATAAAGTTTTTTCGCACAATATAACCAGTCAAGACACAAAATACTTAGTCTGAATTGTTTCAATTGAAAATGACAAATGTCAAAATTCGCGCAAAAAAATTGGAAAAAAAAATTGACACACTAAAGCCTCATTTCCACCGATTGTCCTAATGCGTAAGAGCAATAATTAATAACTAAGCGCAATGCGTAAAAATGTTTATCATATGACAACGTTTACCAGCTTTGCATAAGGCTTAATGCTTAAGAACTAAGAGCAATGCGTAAAAACAAATGATTGAAAAATTCTAACCTGAACTGTCAACTCTCTCATGCCCGGTTTTTCAGTCACGGTTTAAACCAAAAATTTGGTTCAAGTTCAGGTTCAGGATTTAAAGTGTTTTTCAGTCTGGCTTAAACTTTGAACTCAGCTCAAATTTGACATGAACGTGAACCGTCAACGTTTCTAGCTTAAGTATCGAATTTTTGGTTCAGTGGAATATTTTGACAGTAATTTGGTAATTCATTTATTAATTTGGACATATTTTGTTGACATATTGATATCTTGTCATATGTATTGGCGTTATAATAAGGTAGGTACCTATTATAAATAGAAAAATAATATGAAGAATGAAAATATTGTTAATTATATCGAATACCTGGACCGGGATACGATACCAAAAATGATACGACCTATACGGTTTGTTTCACGGGATGATTTTGATTATTTTGTAAGATATCGATTAAAGAAATGAAGTTATGCGAGTACCACAAGGAATTGTACCAAATACGTTCTCGTACTAATTGGCCAATAAAAATATATATAATACATTAATACATTAATGAATATTCAGGAATACAGCGGTGCCACTTTTAACATTTTATTTTTTGCTGTAATTCTTGATTTTTATCAATTAAAATGGTACGTAAAACTTGAATAAGAAGACTACCACTAGTGGATTAAAAAAAACTTTTCGTTTACAAATTTTTATTTTGAGCCTTTCATATTTCTTTTTAAATACAACAGAATTTCGATACCTATATTAATTAATTTGATTAGTAATTTCTTCCCAACAGTTTTCTTTGTCCTTATAAAACATCTTTCCCCCTTTTACTTCAAGAATAATACTTAAATATGTCAGCGTGGAGTGACGGAGTGTCAAAATGACATATTAATGATCAAAAAATTGAATAAAAGCGTAAATTACACAGCACATCTTCAATATTATGACATTTGTTTGAAGTTCAACTGAACTAGTTTAAATATTCACATTATAAACAAAAAATAGTTCAGGTTCAAGTTCAAGGTTCAACTGAGCTGAAGTTCAAACGGCCACTGAAAAACCGGGCATCAGTCTATTTTATAATTATAAACTTTTAATTAATTTTTCGGTATCGATATAAATACAGAAAATTGTGTATAGGTATAACATATTAAAAAAAAGAAGAATTGCTGCTGCAATGGCAGTCTACTAAACAACAAGTAATTCGGAAAAAAGATATGACATTTCTGTTGAATTGTCACTAAACAAAATAGCTGGAAATGGTATCCTAGTAAATTGTTATAATTCATTAAGCCTTATGTATTAAGCATTAATAAGCCTCATTTCCACCGAATGTTTTATTGCTTAATGCGTAATGATTAGTGCATAAGACTTAATGCATTATGAAAATTTACCATTTCCAGCTATTTTGTTTAGTGACTAATTCAACAGAAATGTCACAATTTTTTCCCTTATTACTTGTTGTCTAGCAGACTGCAATTGCAGCAGCAATTCTTCTTTTTTTAAATATGTGAAATATAATTTTCTGTATCTATATCCATACCGAAAAATTAAAAATTTAATAATTATAAAATAGATTGACAGATGACAGTTCAGGTTAGAAGTTTGCAATCTTTTGTTCTTACGTATTTCTCTTAATTCTTAAGCATTAATTATAGCTCTTACGCATTAGGACACTCGGTGGAAATGAAGCTTAATGATACTGGTGTCGCCATATCTAGTGTATGGAAGCAAAACTAAAAATGCTATCCCGCTATACCCCATTTGCGTTTCCCGGGCCTGACCGGTTGTTTGAATTTTCGAAATAACCCTCTCACCATGAATACCAAGGCATACTTCGCGAACTTAGGTTTTCGTTGCCCGTTTCCTAAGTCTTCGAAACCTTCAATTTCGTCTTTCGCCGACCTATACGCAAGTTGTTGGCTTACCGCCATCTCGTCAAACATGATGACACAATGTCTGTCGACAGGCTAACTCACCGACGGGCTAACTCGAATTTTTTAGCTTCTACATTCCATTATAAAAGAAGTAGCTTTGTAATAATAAAAATTCTTTAAAAACACTATTGCAATTTATTTTTCAATAAAGTCCTGCAGTCGCAAAAATAAATAATAATATTTTAATCTGACTTTTGTTAGCGCTTTTTTTTAGAATTGGTAGAACGTTGCGATGAACTGAACGATACCACAGTCGGTGTGAGTGGAAATCTGTGCTGTCAGTGTCAGAAATCGACTTGAACTTTGTTGATGGTTGATAGTTTAGATTGGAGGAACGAGAATTATTTTGTTTTAAATTGTATGAAATTAATTTATCAAGAAAGGTAGGTAACCTTGAATTCGATTATGTAATCATTCAGACAAATCTTTATTTTCTTACAGCATGGACAAATTTTTATCCGTAAATGAATCAAATAACCTCAAAAACTATGAATGAAGTCATTAGTTAATAGAACAATATATTTAATAATGTGATTCTTTATTAAAATCAGATCAGATATTAGTTTATTTGAATCTAAAGTAGTAGTAGTAGGTATTTTCCATTGAAAATTGCTGTCTAGAAGTGTTTGTTTTTTTGAAGTGTATGGTTCTGCTTCTGTTACCATTTGAGCTACGTCAGTTTTTCTTTTTAAAGAATTTTCAAGGTACACTTATGCAACTGTCGCACTCTTCAAACCACCATGCCTCAGGGCTAACAGAACACCTCGATTTGCTAACAAGGTGGCTAAACTTCAGTGGAAGCAATATCCTGTACATTCTTGACAGCTGTCCAAATTGAGGAAATTTGCAATTTTTGATGGTATACTGCCGATTGTATGAATACGAACAGGTGAGTTAGCACACCTACTGTTTTGGTATTTTAAGACAAAAACTATCTAATTTTAGAAGCTAAAAGTCTAATTTCTAAATATTTCCGAACAAGGGTTATCTATTTATTGTTCGTTTATAACAAATTGGCGACAGATGTTTGTTTTGGTTTTAGGAATGGTTTTGACGATTATAACCTATGCCATTTTTTATTTCAACGTCTTTAACAACCGTTTTTAAATGGAGCGTTTCAAAAATAAAGTTCAATTTTTTTTACTCATAATGCAACTTTAAGTTATTTCAATCATATATCATACAATATTTATCAAAAATATTGAACTTTTTATTCATAATTTTGTTAATAAAGTTTCCTGGCTTCAAAATGTGACGTCGCCTAGCGATGGGTCCTATAGTTTAACCAAAGTTAGATTGTATATAGGCCATCCAGCGAATCAAGCGGTTTACGTCATAAATACAATATCACTAGAAACAATGACGTCATATGTTAAAAAGTTTACATGAGCATGTAAAACGGATTAAAATCTGTGGATTGCCTTCATAAACCCAAATTTTTCTTAAAAACACGTCTGGTATAATATTTTTCCGGCGATATCCAATTTTATTTAAAATATTCTGAACGATACTGCTTACGTTGTTATAAATAGGTACTTCATTCAAAATACAGAATACTGCATACCATACAATTTCTCACTGTTTCTATACATTGCGTACAGCGTTTGCCACACGCTGTACATATAGATTTAATTTTCAAATTATTACTAACAAATAGAACCAAATATTACCTCAATATTAGATTTCAATGAAAGTAAAAACCCACCAATCTAATTTTCATTTTCAAAATAAGTCAATAAATTAACTACAAGCTCTTGAATTTGACATGACAGAGCATTTGACATTTTGACAATGAACAACGAAACTAAAAACAAAATGAAATCACAATACACGTTGAAAAGTATAATATAGACATATAATATTTAGTAATATACATGTTAAGAATTACCAATATTAAAAAAATATAATCAAACGTCATTTTGCAAAAATTTACAAAAAAATACTTAATAATAATATATCCAAATACAATTATTTCTATTAAAGGTGTCAAATACATGATAATAATAAAAAAACCAATAAAATACCGTTAATAAAATATATTTAAAAAAATAAAGAAAATTTCAAAAATCCCTAAACGATGACGTAAACCGCTTGATTCGCTGGATGGCCTATAGCTAATATACCGTGAGTATTTTTTAACGTGAAACATTAGGTTTGTCATATCCATGGTTACGACTTGACATTTCATTGACAGAAATGTATTTGCCCGTTCCATTTAAAATGAAACATAGGGAACGAATTTGACATTTGATAAGACGTCAATAGAGGTTAATTTTGTTTAAATAATTATACCTGCATTCTAAATTAAAATTAGTTGCAGAAAAAAATAGTGTGCCCGAGTGGTTTTCTGACTCGGCTAAATTTCTTACAATATTTAAATATAGTACTTCTGTCAAATTCATTCCCCATCTGTCATTTTAAATGAGACAGACAAATACATTGCTGTCAATCAAATGGCAAATCATAACTTATAGGGAAATTCAACGGTTATCTGTCATATTGACAAGATGTCATTAGAGGTTAATTTTGTTTAAATAATTATACTTGTTTCTAAAAATTAAATTTAGATGTAGAAAAAATACTGTGTGCATCTTGTGCCCGAAATATGTTTAGTGCTCTCGAGTGGCTTTCTGACTCCGCTAAATTTCCTACAATATTTAAATACAATACTTCTGTCAGATTCGTTCCCTATGTTTAATTTTCAATGTAACGGGCAAATACATTGCTGTCAATCAAATATCAAGTCGTAACCATGGATATGACAAACTCAATGTTTCACGTTAAAAAATACGGTATCATTTACTTTTCGTTACCATTGTTGTTAATAGGATTAATAATTATTTAATATCATAGAGGTGTTCAGTTATTTATGAATTAATGTAAGTTACTGTTTTTTTGTGCATTATAAATAATATCGTATTCATTATGTTTTCTTTTTTTTTACGTTGTTGCTCTATATCACGCTCTGGCAACTTCATATCTACGCTGTATTAGCAAAGTGAAGCCTTTCTATTTCCCAGATGTTAGAGAAAGAGTGGGGGAAGCGGGCCTAGTTTTGTATAGTGTGTTGTGTGTTGGACGTGTTTTTGAAAATTTGTTATTTTAACTATTTTTTTTTTTTTATTAAAATGGGTCGTAAATGTTTCGCACCTATTTTACAAGTGGTTATTAATCAAATAAGTGCAAAGTTACAATTTTTTCTGCACCCAAAGAAAATACATTGTTAGAAAAGGCGACTATTATCAATCCGACATTGTACTATTCCCTTACATGACGGAATTTTTATGCAAAAAATTGTTGACAAAACTACCTGCATAAACTGCATACCTGGTTTAAGGGAATCAGGTCATTTCAAAGAATCTGCATTGATTAATATTAAAAACAGGGTTGGCAGATATATATCAAGTGATATATATCATGATATATATCTTGATATATATCCGATATTTATTGATTGATATATATCATGATATATATCACTTGATATATCGTCGCGTTCAAGGCAAAACGACACAAGCGCCATTTACATAATAAGCCAGGAGACACAAATAACTGTCTGCGCTTTTATACAAATATATTTTTAATGTCTTAACTGCATTAAAAGTAAGCAGATTTTTTAAAACACTTACTTTGACATCAATAACTCGGGCCATTTCACTCTGCATTCACCCATAAGAAACTACGTAGAAATGGAGCATATGCCATTTTAAGCCTGCGTAATAAAATTGTGATTGTCGCTTGCGCAACTTCAAAGTTAAATATCTACTTAAATAAATTTTTCGTACTTATGCCACTGTGTTTAATAGATGGAGGTTACGCCAATCTATCGAAAGGTACCAAAATCGCAAATTACGATTTTTTGGCGCTTAGGCCGTTTTGCCTTGAACGCGACGATATGTCTGCCAACCCTGTATTTATGTAATATAAATATTTAGGAAAATGTTATTTTTTGTTACTTAAATAAAAATATGAATATTTTATATCATATGTCAAACTACAATAGTATTTACTCATTTAGGTATTTACTATTTATATAATATATTTAGGAAAAATGTTATTTTTTGTTACTTAAATAATAATAATTTTTGTCTTGTTTTTTGTTATTTTAAACTAAAGTTTGATTTTTGTTGTATACCAAAATAAAGGTATTTTACGTTTCATGTTTTTTTTGCATATAGCCTAAGAACGAAATTCCTGATATATATCGGATATATATCGGATATATATCCGATATTATGATATTTTGATATTTATATAAATATCATGATATTTGCCAACCCTGATTAAAAATAGAGGCCGCTTAATTCATCTACATAAAAATATAAAATCTCCAAATCAGATCATCATTCATATATTTCGATTCTATATGTATTATTTAAATTCTCAAAATTCTTTTTAGGGCCGGTTTTTCAATGTCCTGGCAAGTGTCTGTTAAGTCTCTGTTCTGTAAAGTTTATACTCATGGTAAACACCTATTTCAGTTTTTCAATGTCATGTTAGCGTTACCAAGAGGATAAATCCTAGGTAAACAAGAGGATAACGTAACAGACACTTTGACCTACCGATAAAATTTTACCAGTAGGATAAATTCAGCTGTTCTGACATATTGACATTGACAGTTAAATAATATTCATAGAAAATTGTAGAAATATGTATAAAATAGACGTATGTAAATGTGTTTTTTGATAATAAAGACAAGGACAAGGAAAAATTGGAAGATTTCGTTTGTTAATATAATGGTAGTAAATTGTTGCACTTTTTTGTTGTTTGTTGTTTCCATAGCAATCTTCGATTTACTTTTTTCAATTTAATTTTAGTATAAATAACAATTTTTATTATTTTTTCTGTTAATTATAAAAATAAATTATTATCGTTTTATATCATTGTAAAGCTAAAAAAAATCTCTATTTAAAAATGCCATAGCTTAATATGACCTCCATATGAAAAATAAAAGTTGCTATCAGTAACTCGTAAATGGTTAGATATAAAAAAAATTTGAGTACTTCTGCAAATTCACCATACAAAAGTGCCTTAAGAAAGTGCAAACCAGAATCTCGTATTATTTCATATAACAAAGTTATAAGCAAAAAAGAAAATAGCGAAATTTACATTTTCACCTGTATCTAGTGACCTATGCATTTTTTCGCAAATAACAAAACACCATTAAAATAACCTCCTAATGGGGCAACTTTTGTCTAATTTAACCAACCTCGTAGCTCTTACGGTTCTCGAGATACCAATGCATTCGTACCTTAAATGGGACATCCTGTATATGCAATTATTTTATTCCCTTTTCTTTTTATTGTGAAATTATTAACATATTTATATAGTTGCTGAATAAACAAGCAACAAATAAAATTTATTTACTAAATAAAACAGTACTTTCATGAATGAGCCTGTTTCACATTTTTCAAAAACTATTTTAAATGAAAGTTTATGCAATGATTTTCTTAGTAATAATTTTTATTTTAATAATTTGTTATTTGTGGAAATAATTAAATAAAAAGATTGGCGTCCCGAAAAACTACCCCCCACTCCTGTGACGTAGAAGTACATACATTACATCATTAATAGTCAATAGGAAAATAGTTTTTCCATCACCTACGTTTATTCATATTATATAAACGTAGGCTAAAGTTTGTCACATGTTAATAAAAAAATCTTTTAATTTGACATTTGACGCTGACATTGCTCATTGTAATGGAATAATAAAGTAATAATGGCTTATTCAAATTACACGCAAGCTAAGTCGGACAATTTACCGAAGGTCGATAGCTGGATGATGGCTGAATTTTTATCAGAACGATTGTTTTACTGCTACCGAAATTATTATTATTATCATTATTATTATTATTTCGAATGAAAGACAGTACAATTTATAAATTAATACATAAATAAAATAATAAATAAAACAAAACAAATTAAATATTTTTGATCTTAACTATCCAATTTAGAGCATCTTCTGTTAAATGATGGAGTCCGGAAAAACCTTGCTGAAATTTAGTTATAGGACATTCTTCTACAATATGTTGGATTGTTTCTTTTTCTGCTCCACATTCACAATTTGGATTATCACATATTTTCCAATAAAATAGCATAGTTTTACATACCGAAATAAGGAGTGTTAAAGAGTTGAGGTAAAATAAAATATAAAAACTGAATTTACTATATAAATTGATAATATATTTTACTTTAAAGTTCTGGTCGTGATTTTTACATTGAATCTGCTATAGGACATGTAGATCTATATCGAGAAAAAAATATCTGTATAGTCAGATGTAAAGATTGCCCTGAACATAAAGTGAAGCAACAAAAATATACTGTTATCGTGAAGGTGGATGAAAGTTGAAATGATCTTCACAAACATGAAGACACGATTTTTCTGACAAATTATCAGCTACTGCTTCTAGCCACAATTTTCTTTTCTTCGCATCTTTTGTAAAATTTATAAACTCTATAGTAGGTTTGTTCCTAACAGTATTTTTGTAAGAAGGCACAATACAATATCGTAAATTACTCATTTTATTTTGAACTTTTTATTATCTACATATTATACAACTTAACCCAATCTAAAAATTTGACACTTGTTTGACAACTTTGACAATACACTTGACACCTTAGAACCGCTGAAGATGTATGTACTCTGACGTCACATTCTGTTTCAGATCATGTGACTTATTCAAAATTTTATCCAAATTTCAAAAATTAAATGTAAAATATCTAAAGGATATTTCGCGATATTTTCAAATTTGAGGTTTTTAGAACAATATCTTTTAAAATTTAATACTTAGAAAAGTCATATAAAAATTCTTGCAACAGCCCTATTAACTCATTTAAACGCTTGTTATACCCGGTCCGCTTTCCCCACCACTGCGGGAAACAGAAATGCTTCACCTTTTAGCTGCCTGTGTCCTCCTTCTATTCTCAACTGAAATGACCGATAGAGGCGCTGCAAGCACTTTCAATATGGCGGATGCATGACGGTAGGTGTACAATCTGTCACTGTCATATGATACAACTTTGTTTGTGTTTCTTCAAAATGAATCTAAGTATTGTTCAGATATTTGACTTTCTAAATGCTACTCATCATTCTAGGATTATTGCTGAAGGTATGATTGTATATAATGTTCATTTACTACTTTATTTAAAATATTAATCTTGTAAACAGGCGAAGAAGTTCTGAATGCGAATCATATTATATTATGTGGAATTACCGATAGTTATCGAGAAATTATAAATGTAACATCACTCTGTCTTCAAAAAAGTGCTCTGTCGTCACAAAGATGGTACAGCACTTTTTTTTAATTTCTCCGTTGAGAAGGAATTTCTAAAAATTTAAATAATTATAAATATGTTTCAAATATAATTATTAATAATATTACCTGGAAGAATAAAGTCACTGTCTTGTCGAATATACTCTCATATACTTGGAAATTTGTTTTCCAGAACGTAAAACATACTTCCAAGCTCCAATGTTTGTTGAATACCTGCATTTGTGGTTATACTCACTTTATTTTTACCTATTTTTGAAAAAATGTGGAAACTTAAATGAGTTTCCCTACTCATAAGCGAATGACACCCGTATACACAACACATAATATTGCTTTTACCGTGTTTTACAACATTCATTTTCGTATAAAAAAAATACTTTTAAAAAATGTATGCTAACATTATGTTGTATTTGCTCGCACCTACCGTCATGCACTAGTTCAAAATTTAGTCACCAGATGTCATATCTATGCTCTACAGTTGTCAATATAATACTTCGTGCTCTATACATAGGTTTATGAAATGTCAAATGGAGGTCATATATGCATCATATGTAACGTAACCAAAACATGTTGTCAAATCAAGTTTCTTCTTGGTTATCTGAGTGTTTGATTATTGTTAACAGGTAAACTTATAAATTTATTATAATGGTGTGTTTAAATATGTATTAAAGACACTTATATGCAAAAATGATTTTTACATATTGAATAGTAGTTTCAGAATTGGCCACTGGAGGGCAGGGCTTCCGCATCGCTAAGTGTCGTCACACGAGAAAATTTAAATTTTAAATATTTCAAAAATTCGTAGTTTAAATATTATGTATTTCCGGAAGGTAAAATATAAACTTGCATTAATAACTTTGTTTCCATTTTCAGAAAAAATAAAAAATACAAAAATTGTGGAAGGGCGCCATACCTCCCCTCGTAAAGCACCCGATACGACTGTGACAAAAAACAACCTGAAACCATGTTTTTTAGAACAACTATATAACTGCAAAAATATAGGAAAAAAAAAATCTAAATTACAGTAGGTAAGTACTAACTTTCATCATTAAAAACTTGTTGCCAGATGCTTGGTCAATAAATGATTTAATATGTTCTTCTAAAACTTTATTTTTTTAAATTTATAATTTAGCAATTAGCTTTGCATATTTAGAAACGTCTGTATTTTTGAGAGCCATAATACAGGATTTTAACATGGAATATATTGCCCATAAAGATTTTCTTTTTTGTGATATCAGCTCTGTGAAGTACAGGGTGGGGCAGAAAAACCTATCCGATTTCAAAACGTTATAAAATTAAAACCACTCAACTTGTCAAAAAATTTTTTTATTAACATATCGCAAATTTTATGCCATTTTTAAATTTAAGTTTTGAAAAGCACATCACTCAAATGTCGTTTTTGGGAGCGGATACACTGATTTAGGCGCTCGCGGTAGCTTTCCATGACTTTCACCGTCATTTCCACAGGAATTTCTTCAATTGCCCGAGCAATTTCCCTTCGTAAAGCAAGAAGGGTCCTTGGTCGATGCTGGTAAACCTTCGATTTGAGGTAACCCCAAAGGAAGAAGTCACATGGAGTGAGATCCGGTGAGCGCGGCGGCCAGCCAAGATCACCTCTCAGGGAAATGAGGCGACCGGGAAACAGTTCCCTGAGAATGTCCATTGATCGTCGCGATGTGTGGGCGGTTGCCCCATCCTGTTGAAACCACACATTTTCCACGCCATTTTCTTCCATTTTGGGTCTAAGAAAATTTTCCAGCATGAAACAATAGCGCTCGCTGTTGACCGTTACGGTTTGCCCATTTTCAGGTCCTGTTGCTGTCCTGGGACGTCCAGGCGACTTCTTTTTCAATGCTGAACTCGTCTGTCTAAAATTTGACACCCACACTTTAATCGTAGCGTGATGTGGAACAGGATCATGACGCCCGAGTCCGAAATGAATTCGAAAAGCACGTTGTGTAGCAATTATCGAACCGCCGCATTCGATAAACCGCTCAATAACAAAAGCACGATGTTCACCAGACCAAGGCATGTTGACTACTGACAAATGGCATAAAACCGACTTTCTAACGGTTTTTACCCCACTACTCTACCTGCTCCCTCTTTTGAGAAAAAGGGATTTGAAATCGGATAGGTTTTTCTGCCCCACCCTGTATGATAGGAGGACGTTTTCTGTGTAATTGTACACTTTTTTCTCGTCGCACCAACTTCCAACAATTCCACTTTACAAAAACTTGATATCTCTCGTAACGTGCCTTAGATTTTTCAAGGAGTATTTTTAATGGAACATTTTTACTCTTTTACGTAACTCTGGCGGGGTAAATAATTTAGATTCTTTACTGTTAGCCATTTTTCTTTCATTTGGGTAAAATTGAGTACTTACTTACTTTTAGTAAGTATTTACTTGTAGAAATACAGGGTGGGGCAGAATGACCTCCCTGATTTGAAGGGTTAATGGGGTCCTATACCATTTTTCTTTTATTTTTTTTTCTGTAAGAACAGGATAAAATAAGAATTTCAGTGCAAACGCGACTTAAAAATTTTACGTAATAAGCGAGATATGAATTTTTAAAGTTTAAGAATTTGTGCGTGACGTAGCAGATACTAACAAGTGATCGACAAACAATGGGACAAACTGTTAGTTATAGAGGGAACAATTTTTTCATGTTTGCATAGCTGAAATGTTTGTAAATAAAAACTTATACGTTATATTCATGAAGAAATTATTATTAAATATAAATAACGTAAATAATAACCTTTTTTCCTAATAAATTATAGAACATTGAAACAGTTTGACAATATTATTACATAAAGCATGACGACGGATGGCGCCAGTGTTGGCCTGTTTTGAAGTTTCAATATTAATTTAACTAATATTATTATTAATTTAATTAATATTACAAATTGATTTAATTATAAATATATTATTATTGTTAATATTACTAGATGTTATAATTAAACAAATTCACCAAACACAAACTTGTTAAATGTTTTGTTAGGTTATGGAACAACATGACATTTCAAATTCTTTTAAAGGTGACCGCTAAAGACGCGCGATTCTCCTTTTTAAAATCAGGCCACCAATCAAATTCTTAGTACCTAACGCGTCATACCCAATTAGTAATCATCTTCAATCGCTTATAGTTTGTGACCTAGTCAATATTTAAAGAAAAATTTTTCACTAATACTCATTAATTTATGTATATTTTCGTCTTCTTATTTAAGATAGTTAAAATATGACTATGGTATAGGACCCTATTGTAAAAAAACTGTTCAAGATACATTAAAAAGGTTATTATTGCTCAAAAGTACATATAATGCCGTTTTATTTTCACGATGTTTGGAAAATGATATCGTCCAAATGGCGGCCATGGCGAGTAATGCACATATTGAGCCTTTCGACGAAGCGCAATTTCATCTTTGTGGCACAGTAAATAAATAAAATTTTCGTTACTGTGCATCTGAGAACCCCCGTGTACTGCATCAAAGACCTCTTCACAGCCCCAAAATAACAGTTTGGTGCGCTGTGTCCTCTATACGCATTATTGGGCCTTTTTTTTGAATCCGAAGGATTAACTGTTCTGTTACCGTCAATTCGGCTCGCTATTGTGACATGGAGAACTTTTTGCCCCCAAAATGGAAGAGTATGGCGAGGAATATGACACAGAAGCCTTCTGGTTTTAGCCACGGCCCATATTGCCCGTCGATCTCGCGAAATTCTACAAGAGCTCTTTCCCGGTCGCCTGATCTCTCACCGGGAGGATGTTCCATGGCCCCCTCGCTCCTCCGATTTGAGCCCGTGCGACTTTTTTCTGTGGGGATATGTCAAAGCTGTAGCTTGAAGCTCTGAAGGAGGCGATTGAGGACGTCATCGCTGGAATTTCGCAAGATATACTGGGAAGAGTAGCCGAAAACTTCTTTGAAAGGCTCAATATGTGCATTGCTCGCAAAGACCGCCGCTTGGACGATATCATTTTCCAAACATCGTGAAAATAGCATTATATGTACTTTTGAGGAATAAACCTTTTTTATTTATCTTGAACCGTTTTCTTACAATTAACCCTTCAAATCAGGGAGGTCATTCTGCCCCACCCTGTACAAATACTTGTACAAAAAAACAAATTTTTGATTATTTTAACGTTTCGCTGTTTTTCAAAGCATCCCGCTTACAAAACAAAAACAGAGCCTGCTATAAATAGTATATTGTGTTACAAGCCGGCCATTAAAGCACGCGTGACAAGTTTAAAAGCGCGACCCTAGCTTATGCACTTGTATCATACGCTTTTTTTTTATTACACCTGCACATTATGCTGAAAAAAAAGATTTCAAATTTTGATTTTGACGTTTCATAATTTTCTGTGATATGACGTAACATCGTTTACATGGAGATTGACTAGCATTTGTTGTTTATGTTACTGTGCGGATTTGCCGTTTTGTACTTGATTTTTTAAATTATTAAAATATCTTTCAGAACTCATATTATTAATTGGAAAAATACTACCTTTTTTAGTTTATGTTCTGTATTTATTAATTTAAACCCAACGTTTCGGCACCATAAACTGGTGCCTTCTTCAGGGGATACATTGACATTAATTTTTTAATTAACAAAAAAAAAAATAACAAGTAACCAAGGTAACAAGAAATATTCATAAATGTTACCTTTTTTATATATACAATTTTCTAGACAATATATGCATGCCCGGCAATAACATGGACGGCGAACATGCATCTTCTCAGGAAAAAAACTCCTTTTGCCAGAGGAAAAACCGTCCCAAAAACTGGCAGAGAAGTGATCTGTATAACTCAGAGACGCTTTATCGGTAGCGAAATACCGCAGCCGTACTCTTTATAAACAGATGTTAGAAAAAGTTTATAAAAAATTGTATACATATTACAAATTACAACATATTTAATATTGGAAGCCATGCGCGACTAAGTTCTAATCCGTCACAATGATTGAGATTGATATTTCTTGTTTTATAAATCTCAATGGCTTCTCTTATTAATCTGTTGTTAAGTCGAGAAGGTCAATAATTTTCGTATCTTCAAACTTTATTTGGTGGAATTCTTCCAAGGCATGTTCTGCAACGGACGATTTCTCAGGCTGGTTCAATCTGATCGATCGATGATGTTCGCTCAATCTTGTAGAGACAGTTCTACCAGTCTGTCCGATGTAAACTCTCCCGCAGACACATGGAATTCTGTAAATCCCTGATGATTGAAGAGGGATGACGTCTTTCACTTGTTTCAACATATGTCGAAGTTTAACATATGGTGAAAACGAAATCTTCATGTTCTTCTTACGAAGAATTCTACCAGTCTTGTCCGTTACGTTTTTAACATAAGGAAGCGATGCATATAATACGTTCCTTTCTTCTTCATTGTTTGTTGTTCTATTTGCTTTAAGACATTTTTCAATAGAAGACACAGAATAACCATTCTTCATAAAAATATTTTTAATTTCACTCATCTCTTCTTTTAATTTATCTGGATGGCATATATCTGTAGCTCTTCTTATTAGACATTTTATAGTGCCAAATTTCTGTGAAGGATGGTGGTGTGAATTAGCATTAATATATAGATTTGTGTGCGTTGGCTTCCTGTAGACTGAATAAAGTAAGGAACCATCTTCTCTTCTTTCCAGTAAAACATCCAGGAAAGGAATAATGCCTTTTTCTTCAACTTCTACGGTAAAATTAATATTTTACTTCTCTGCCAGTTTTTGGGACGGTTTTTCCTCTGGCAAAAGGAGATTTTTTCCTGAGAAGATGCATGTTCGCCGTCCATGTTATTGCCGGGCATGCATATATTGTCTAGAAAATTGTATATATAAAAAAGGTAACATTTATGAATATTTCTTGTTATCTTGGTTACTTGTTATTTTTGTTAATTAAAAAATTAATGTCAATGTATCCCCTGAAGAAGGCACCAGTTTATGGTGCCGAAACGTTGGGTTTAAATTAATAAATACAGAACATAAACTAAAAAAGGTAGTATTTTTCCAATTGATTTTTTAACTTAATATTTTATATTTCATCACAGTCTAGTATGTATAAATATTCAACTCTCTGGTGCATCCATTCAAAACTTCAAACAATGCTAAGAATCAAAAATGGAATAAATTTAGTATCCTTTCATGACATAACATAACCATATTTCTGTGTTGATTAGCCCTTAGACCAGGAATAGAGGGGAGACAGGGCATATTCACGCGTATATTTCCAAATCATCTGTGTGATTTTGACCCTTATTCACTCACTGATGAGCCTTGATTTTTTTAACCTCTCAACAGGACTAAATCCTAATAACTGAGTAGGTTCATATACACAAACATCCATGCCTTAGTGGGATTCTAACCCAGAACCCCGAGCACACTCATGACTAAGAGGCGTTGCTTTCACCATTGAGCTACTGGAGCCGATTGATTCATTTAATTATTTAATAAAAACACTTTGTGCTGTTACAGTCAGCAGCGTACGAATTAGTTTATTATTTTTAAATCTATTGAAATGTATGTACAAATACAAAAAAATAGTGATTTATTCATTTCTACATCTACACATGTTTTACATCTTCACCAAAACAGCACAGCGGCCAGGCGTGGCGAGGCGAGGCGGCAGCCTAGGTCAATTTAAAATTAAGCGGCAAATTTAAATTATACAGTGTGTCCCATTTAGAGGTGCCCCCATTGGGATCTCGAGAACTGTAAGAGATACGATGTCAGTTAAATAGAACTTTTTATGCGCCTTTGGGAGGCCATTTCAGATGTGCTTATGTTTTTCCAAAAATTCTCATAGGGCACTAGATAATGACGAAAAACTGAATATTGTTGATATTTTCTTTTTCAAATAACTTCTAAACTATTAATAATTGAGAAAAAAGTTTCAAATATAAAAGATAGATATTTTTATTAACCAACCAGTGGCGTACGAAATAAATCTTTATATCTGTAAATTTTTGAGATATAACACAAACTTATATTTTTTTAAACGGAACCCATATCTGAATTTAGTCTCAAAAAAATAAATATTTTTTTCTCTTTTCAACGATGTAAGGGTTATTATGTTTTATATTTGTTTTGCCTTCAAAAAATATTATTTTTTCCTTATTTTGTATTAAATTTACAATTATTTTGAAAATATTGGTAGATTTCTATTTGGAAATACTCCTTGTATTTAAATAATTTATTTCCTTAAAAATATTTGCTCAAAATTCGTATCAAATTAATTTTTATAATATTTTGTATCAGGTCGCCCTTGGCACATCATAGTGTAATTTGTAATTATGAGTCTAGAATGAAAATATTAAATAATAAAGGCATAAAACAAATTATTTTGATCAAATACAATATAATTAATAAAAATAATGATGTTTTTTTTGGGAAATAATTAGAAAATTCAGGAAAATAAAGAGAAAAATTAAATTTTAGGAGCAAAACAAATATAAAACATAATAACCCTTACACTATTGAAAAGAGAAAAAAATATTGATTTTTTTGAGACTAAAATCAGATATGGGTTCCATTTAAAAAAATATAAGTTTGTGTTATATCTCGAAAATTTACGGATATGAAAATTTATTTCGTACGCCACTGGTTAGTTAATAAAAATATCTATCTTTTATATTTGAAACGTTTTTCTCAATTATTAATAGTTTAGAAGTTGTTTGAGAAAGAAAAAATCAACAATATTCAGTTTTTCGTCATTATCTAGTACCCTATGAGATTTTTTTGGAAAAACAAAAGCACATCTGAAATGGCCTCCCACAAGCGCACAAAAAGTTCCATTTAACCGACATCGTATCTCTTATAGTTCTCGAGATCCCAATGGTGGCACCTCTAAATGGGACACACTGTATACTTTTCTTGAGTTTAATGAGTTAATTAATATTTGGATTTGGATGCTTGAGTTTGATTGAAAAGTGACAGTTTGCATTATAGACCTAGGTTAATAATAAATTATTATTGACCTAGGTTACCATGGTTACAAGAAAGCGGCTATTAGTGAAAAAAAAAATATTAATTAAATTAGGATTTTATCGTCTTGCATAAAAAATGATATGCTCTTTTTGTATTATGATGATTTTTTTGTATTTTTACTTTTTTTGTAGAATAAAGGTTTGGACTTCCTTTCGGACCATTTTGTAGATATGGCGTTTGATTTTAGCACTCTTAGCAGTGGCCTAGCGTGACTTTTTTGGTAGGGTGTGCAGAAAAAAAATACTATATCAAAATAAGACACATTTTGATTACCATTTGATTAGAGACAGTTTTAAAAACTATTTGAATTTATAGACCTATATAAAATAAAAATAAGAAATGTGGGGTGTAATAATAACGAAGAAAATAAATTAAATCAAAACACCCAAAGAAATTATAAAATTGCAACTTTAAATACTTTCGTGCGTAGCAGAATGCATAAGTTGACAATTTAATATCTTCCACCATTCTAGGTTCAAATGTTCAGTTGAACACTCGCATGCTTTACCGGTGTACTATGTATCCCCACCATGGTACTAGCCGCCCGCTCCCTGCATGTCCTAATGTTAGCTAGACTGGTCGTCAGAATTTCTTTTTGAACCTAGCTTTGCGTTTGGTATACATATAAGGCGTTCACAAAATAAAAACTAAGTATCTGTGTAATATTTTCTATTTAAAATGAGTTTTAGTATAAAATGCATGTAAATAGAAAATATTTTTGATTTATTTTTTATTTTCCTTACTTCTGGGTGTGCGGAGAACACCTTGAACACTATGACGCTACGCCACTGACTCTTAGCATCAACGAGCTATAAGTAAATATAGAGTGGCGCATCGCATGCTGAACGCGTACTTTACCCGTACACGGTTGAATGCTTAGGTCGGTGGCCATTACTATAACTGAGCGCTCAGCTCAGACGCTATACGTTGTTTTTCTCAGCGCTTATTGCACTATTTATTAAAAATGCCCGCAAAGTGTGTTGTTCCTCAGTGTGGAAACAGACAAATTAGAAATAGTTGCAAGTCGTTTCACAGGTAAATTTTATATTCAAAAATTTTAACTCAAAGTTTTAATTAGCGACGGATTTACGATTTTACCGCCTGTAGTCTGATAATAGTTTCTCGCCTAAATCCAACAACGAATATAATCAATTTATTTTTATGTAATTACTGATATTTATTATTACAATCAAATTTTCTTTATTGAAACAAAAATTTCTGTTGTAGTTAAAATAAATACAAGAACAATTATTATAGGTAACCAATTTTTTGTGTAAATAGTAGGACTGTTTCTGCAGATATTCAAGGAACTAAAAGTTCGACAATTTTTGACCAAAACAATTTAAAGGTCAATAAAAACATTATTTTCTATTTCATATATGTAGTGATTATTTTAACAATTTTGTTTATTTTATTTAAAGAATATGTTTTTGTTATTGTATTTTATATGTTATATTTTTTATATACGTTATTATTGTCATAATAAAATATATAATTTAATTTTCACTATTTTCGTTTTTATGTATTTATCTACCTACCTTGCTACTTTTTCAATATATTGTATTAATGCAGTTACATTTTTCATATTAATTGTTATTTATTATCGTAAAACATTATAACAAAATAAGGATTCACAGTAAAAATTGTTAAATTATATTAATTTATCAATAGTTTCACATCATCCATATTATATATCTGTGAAACTAAATATGTATTAATTTATTTATTTATTTCGAAATATGATATATGTCAGAATAAAACTTTTCGCCACAAATTGCATTATTTATATTTATAATTCTAACATAAAAGGTAAATTATTTCGTTAAAAATAATTGAGAAATATTACTGGTAGGCTGCAACCTGCCTGGCAGGTTATAGTAGACATGGCGTCCAAGTGTGTACGGCCAGCAGCGCTCATCCGCCACTCTATATTTACTTATAGCTCGTTGCTGAGCATGGTAAAAATAATATGTAATAAGAATGAAAATTTATGTTTCAGACAATTTATTATCAATTTGGAAAAAAATCGTCTGAGCGTCTATTCCGAGGTGTATTCCATTTGTAAAACGTACCCTTAATCGTTAGTTATTGAATCAAGAAGTATCCATGGATATTCAACTGCAACCGATTAGCGCTAATATAAAAGACGAGGATACAACTAATTATCAAAATTTTGAAGAAATTTATATTAAAGAAGAATTGCTGGAAGAAGATCACAAAAACTGTGAATTTGACGTGTTGCAAAGTGAAGAAGAGGAAGAATATATAACTAATAGTGTTAAACAGAGTGGCAGCCCATTTACTGGAAATAATGATATTCCAAACACTGAAAATACTAATTCAAGTGGTTTTAATGGTGATTTAAGAAGGCACTTTGAAATACACAAAGGAATTAAAAAGTTTGAATGCTCGGTGTGCAAAAAATTATTTTCGCAAAATACTTATCTAAAAAAACATATGATAAGACATAATAAAATACATAAATTCCAGTGTCCCACTTGCAATAAGTTGTTTAAAGATAAATGTAATTTACAAGCCCATTTGAAAGTTCATAATGAAATTAAAGAGTATCAGTGTACAATATGCAATAAACAATTTACACATAGAGGTAATCTCTCTAAACATATTAAAATTCATAGTGGAAAAAAAGACTATCAGTGTAAAATATGCAATAAACAATTTACACATAGTGGTAATCTGTCCAAACATGTTAAAATTCATAGTGGAAAAAAAGACTATCAGTGTACAATATGTCATAAACAATTTACGCATAGTGGTAATCGCTCCAAACATATTAAAGTTATTCATAGTGGAAAAAAAGACTAATGCCCAGATGCACCGCTGACCCTTAAGGCGATTTCGAGTGACATACCCGTTCATTTGGTAGAGTTAAGGCTGTAGTCACACTGAACAATCAATATCGATCGAGTTAAGGTGTGAATATGTTGGAGCTGCGATAAAAGCTATAAGAGCGACGATAAGAGCAGCGATAAAAGTGAAGCAAATCTATCTTTCTTTGATGTGTTTATATTGGAGATGCGATAAAAGCTATAAGAGCAAAGATAGAAACTGATATAAATGTTGCTGACAATATTGTTTAAGCTATTTGTGTCCTACATAACATAATCATTGACATGGAAGGTACTGAACATCATTTAGAAGATACATTAGATATTCCAAAACAATCAAATACCACAACTAATAATGGTAGACCAACCCTGGTTGCACAAAATATTCGTGATTTATTTAAAACTTACTTGTGTCACAATCCTATTGTAAATGACATACAATTTTTGACAAAATGTACTGTAACCTACAATTAATATAAATAAACATATCCACTTACTTGTTGAGTTTAAACTACTCGCCATTTCATCCCATAATTTATCCAGCATATATCTGTTGTGATGGTTTTTCTTTTTTTGATCCCGTAATGGAGATCTAACAAATACTTCGCTAATTAATTTGTCCACCTCCATCTCTAGCGTAGCGTCTTGCCTAATGTTGCCGCAAAACGAGATATGGAGAGAAACAATCTACTCGAGGCCGAGATTTCACTGAATCTTGTCTCGTCATATTTTTCCTTACTTTCTTTCGATCTCGACTCGAGAGTCTCGAATTTATAATTAGAAATAATAACTAAATTAACATTACAAGCGACATGAATATAATAAACGGGCACCACTGATTAAAACATTATTTTACTGTCTGGTGTTTGAATAGTACACATATAGTATTTTCTTTTTACTAAAACCCAATAAATCAAAAATTAATAAATAAATATGAATGTAAATGAAGAGGAAATTAAAATATTTATTTATACCGACAAATATTTTATTTTTATAATATTTATGTAATATAAAAAAAAAAATCGAGATATCGCTGCATCACTTGTCTTGCCTCGATGAGAGCGTAGAAATACATTCAATTCGTTCTCGACGCTCTTATCACTGCTCAGCTCCTAAGCGTAGCTTTGCGCGCTGCTGCAATAGTATCGCCGCTCTTATCGTTTATCGCAGCTCCAACATAAACACAGCCTAAAGAACAAACCTGAGCTTAACAGTGCACATGGTCATAGTGCGTGCATTGATGACAATCGCCCAAAATCTTGTACCGTCAACTTGTTTGATATATCAAACCTGTTTGATTTTCGTACGGCGCTCGATGGAAACAGACATGCGCTGTGCTCTTTGAGGGAATATTCTGACAGATTCTAACCTGTTGAGTAATTTATTTTCATTGTCAAAAGCGAAAATGACAGAAACGTAGACTGTCAATGAGATGCAATTCATTGGTGCAGAAGCTATTTTTTTAATAGAAATTTTCATGTAGTCATGTCACCAGACTCAGCTTTTTATCAATCGCGGAGATTCCCTCTTTACCAAGGAGTTCCTCAAGGCTCTATCTTGGGTCCATTATTTTTCCTTTTGTATGTGGCCGATCTATCATCCAGTCTGCAATACTGTTCCTCACATTCATATGCTGATGATACTCAGTTGCTAGCAACCGTAAATAAAATGAACGCCAAGGATGAATGTGAGGCAATAAATAAGGATCTTGAAAAGTTGTCGACTTGGACTACTAATAATGGGCTCAAGATAAATACTGATAAATCTTCACTCCTAGTAGTTGGAAACTGTGATACATATGATATAAAATTGCAAGGAGAAATCTTAAATCGTACTCCGGCTATTAAGAGTTTGGGTATGATAATTGACAAAGACATCAACTTCCGTGACCATTTGACAAAAAAATTAATAGCTGCTAGACTTAGACATTTATACCAGTATCGCAAGCTATTATCAGCTGAAATAAAATTAAGACTAATTAACACCTTGATACTACCTATACTAGACTACTGTGCGTGTGTATATGTTCCACACTTGACACAAAACGACAAAAATAAAATAACGCTATTTCAAAACTCATGCCTACGATTCGTTTACAATGTGCGTAAATATGACCATATTTCTTTATTTCGTATTTCATCAAATCTTCATTATATTGACGAACGTGTGCAGATATTCTATCTTTGTCAAATTCATAAGATCATACAAACAGGTTGCCCTTCTTATCTATATGAAAAACTTAAATTAAAAGAACAACATTATCAACTACGTGGTAAGAATTCATATATCGTACCTTCATACAAAAAAAAAAAAATAAATCCAAAAATGCATTTTCTTACCTAGCTCCCAAATTATATAACAATCTCCCAGATGAATTAAAATCTCTGTCTTTACACTCTTTCAAAGCTTGTGTTAAAAATTTGTTCTGTATAAATTAATTAACCATTTTCTGTAAATTATTATGTAAATTTATCTTCTTATTTGACATATTGTGATATACTTTCATATTATGTATTTATGTTGACTTTTTTTATTATTTTTTGTAATTTACATGTACTTGGTTGGGTGGAAGATCAGCCTTTGGCTGAACCCCGCCGTTGACTCTGGTCAATAAAGTTATTATTATTATTATTATTAACCAATTAATAAAATGTAAAAGTGACATTCCACTTTTTACCACTCGTCGCAGCAGTGTGACCACTTACAAGGAAAAAATGGTTAATTGTAGTCGATGCGCGTGGATGGATGGATGTTGATGCAATGTGACCTTTACCTTAGTCACAGTAATTGGTCAATGGTGTCGCTGAAAATTGTCTGGTTCACTTATTGCTCATGACAGATTAAAACTGTCACGATCAGTTTCTTTTCAAAATGTATGCAAATAAAAAGCAAATTGGATTTAAGTATATTTTGCTCTGGAGGGTGAAATGAAATACTTTAGTGTTAAATAATGAAGAATTATTTATTTATTTATTTAGCATACAATGCCCAACAGGAATAATCCCAATAACACGGCAGGATAAAATGTGAAAAACAATACAAATAAATACAAAAAATCGGTACAAAAGACAAAGACTATACGTTGTGATACAAATTTCTTAACAAAATATGGCGTAATTGGTTAGGGTTAAGATGAAAAACATCAACATAGATTCTTTTATAAAAAAAAAATTCAGATTTTGACATTTAAAAATAAAAGGACGACAATATAATAAAGAGACAGAAATGGAGAGAGATGATCCATCACTGATCCAAACATACCGACCGGGTGAGATGATCCCCAGCGCCCGAATGTGCGAACGCTCCTGAACGCAACATACAGCATGTGAACGATTGTCGTCCGAAATCGCCTTTCAATTTTAAGCTAGGCTTAAACAAAAAATCGCATCGCAACGAAACGTCAAATGGGGAATACAGGAAACACATTAAAACTTTTACACCATTATATCCGATTCGTTAATCTCACTAGGGGACAAGGTCCGCTATTTTTATTGCTTTACTACATTTAATTCCGTGTTGACATTCGCCAGGTTCGTATCGTCCTTTATAGTGTCCATCCAAAGTTTTTTTGGGCGTTTTTTAAATTGTAAGCTAGGCTTAAACAAAAAGAAAAAATCGTATCACAACGGAACGTCAAATGGGGAATGCATGAAACACACGAAAACTTTTACATCGTCATATCCGAATCGTTAATTCCACTAGGGGACAGAGTTCGCTATTTTTATTGCTTTCCTACATTTATTTCTGACCAGGGCATCCCCAGTGTTGATATTCGCCAGGTTCATATCGTCCTTTATAGTGTTCATCCAACGTTTTTTTGGACGTTTTTAAATTTTAAGTTAGGTTTAAACAAAATAAAAATCTTATCACATTGAAACGTCAAACGGGGCACGTACAGGGTGGGGCAGAAAAACCTATCCGATTTCAAAACGTTATAAAATTAAAACCACTCAACTTGTCAAAAAAATTTTTTATTAACATATCGCAAATTTTATGCCATTTTTAAATTTAAGTTTTGAAAAGCACATCACTCAAATGTCGTCCTTGGGAGCGGATACACTGATTTAGGCGCTCGCGGTAGCTTTCCATGACTTTCACCGTCATTTCCACAGGAATTTCTTCAATTGCCCGAGCAATTTCCCTTCGTAAAGCAAGAAGGGTCCTTGGTCGATGCTGGTAAACCTTCGATTTGAGGTAACCCCAAAGGAAGAAGTCACATGTAGTGAGATCCGGTGAGCGCGGCGGCCAGCCAAGATCACCTCTCAGGGAAATGAGGCGACCGGGAAACAGTTCCCTGAGAATGTCCATTGATTGTCGCGATGTGTGGGCGGTTGCCCCATCCTGTTGAAACCACACATTTTCCACGCCATTTTCTTCCATTTTGGGTCTAAGAAAATTTTCCAGCATGAAACAATAGCGCTCGCTGTTGACCGTTACGGTTTGCCCATTTTCTTCAAAAAAGTAAGGCCCCCAGACGCCTAGGCGGGAAACAGCACACCACACAGTCACTTTTGGGCTATGGAGGGGTTCCTGATGGATTTCTCGAGGATTTTCGTCACTCCAATATCGAAATGAATTCGAAAAGCACGTTGTGTAGCAATTATCGAACCGCCGCATTCGATAAACCGCTCAATAACAAAAGCACGATGTTCACCAGACCAAGGCATGTTGACTACTGACAAATGGCATAAAACCGGCTTTCTAACGGTTTTTACCCCACTACTCTACCTGCTCCCTCTTTTGCATAGCCTTCTTCACATCATGGGTTATGCATTTCTCGACTTTGCAAATCTAGCCCATGAAGTTGGTGCGTTCAGAAATGCTGAAATCTTGACTTATATACCATTCGATAAAGATGGCTGACGCGTACACTCTGGAGTACAAACAGTGACCTTTATATACAAAATGGACCGGCGACTCCTATCTCTATACAACGGCGCGAGCTGTATCCACTCAACTGTCATGGTGGGGTGGCTATCTCTTTCTAACAGCGAAAAGTACGCATGCGTCAGCTAGTACCAGTTCGACGAATTAACGATGAACATGAAGAAAAAAGCATTTAAATAGTTTGATCGTATTTGCTTGGTCCAACAATACACGAAAGTTAGAGAGAGATAGACACCCCACCAGTCAGGCGGGTGGTTACACGCAAGTTATTCAAGCCGCCGGTCCATTTTGTATATAGAGGTCACTGAGTACAAAATGAATCAGAATAGGTTAAGTTATTGCCAGTATTTAAAAATTATACTTTGGAGTTTGTGTATTGCTGTCAAAATTTCGATTTGCATTTTTTGTTTAAGCTTAGCTTACAATGTAAGTGTCCCCAGAGCAACTGGACATTAGGTAAATAAAATGTGTATAATTTTTAAAATGTCATGGTTCTGTTTTTGTGATCGGTTATTACAGCAGAAGTACCGTAATTTCCCATAACAATGGTCCAAATTTAATATGTTTGTTATAATTACTGCTAAACAGGCAATAGAAATAAGTTGATTATTTTTTAATAGCAATTTGAGGATATATTATATTTGCTTTTATTACTATTTGGGCCAAAATTATATTTAAAAAAAAGTTAGGAATTTTCAAAGGGTGGTACATAGTTGCGCTCTAAGTTGCACAACTATGGTCTAAGTCTATTTCTCAATAGCATTCAACGCTGGAACATAGTTAGGGCTTAGTACTTTAAATATGTGCAATAAAGAAATGAAAAAATATGTTAAAAAATATATATTTATATAAATGTACATTTAATCTTAATTTACAATATGTTTAAGTTCGGGTACAGAGTATACGTCCCTATAAGTAGAAGCTTTAATTGGTTCCTTAATAGGCATCAATATATCATCTTTTTCATAGTGAAGTACATCATTCTTGTTAGGCCATTTCCATAACTCACCATATTTCTCCATGCAACATACTATTGCACCGTTCTCTTCAACTTTATCTATTTTTCCAGGCCAGTAATTTCCATCGTATTTAACGACAACGTAGTCTCCTACATTAAAAACAAATTCATTTGTCTTTAAATTATGCGCTAAATCGTCGTTACATTCTTTATCACTAAATTCTTCTGATTCAGTGTCAGAAGCAAGTGATATTTGGGTGTCGGTATCATCTTCTGAGTCACTGTCACTGATCTGTTTTCTTTTATATTTTTGTGGTTTTCTTTTAGAAATTTGCTTGTTTGTTGACATTTCAGGTGTATCATTTAAGTCTTCGGGAGCAATGCTTTTTCCAGCTTCCACGTTCAATTTTTTTCGCCTACGTATTACTCTTGGCGTTGTCTCTGACAGTCTGGTTGCTTGCAAGAAATCCGTAAAAGATTTGCTGACTAGCGCAAGATCTTTGTTCTCATCATTCTGAATCCTTTCACTGCTAGGTATTTTGTGTAGCACTTCTTGTCTGTTTAATGGATATATTCCAGACTTTTTAAATCCAGCTTTAAGATTAGATTCAGAATTTTCTTTAATCTTTTCGTACAACTTTTTCAGCAAAAAGGGGAACACGTCTTTTGGAACTGTTGGATGTCTTCTTCCTGCCGGTGTACATTTCCATTCATCCAAAACTCCTCTCCAATGAATTTTGAACGGTCTAAAAAATGATATATCTAATGGTTGCGTCAAATGCGTGGAGTTTGGTGGAAGGGCAACAAATGCAATATTGTTGTCTTGACAAAGTTTTAGAACTCGATGGCTTATGTGAGAACTGAGGTTATCTCCTATGAGCACCTTTTTTCCTTCGATGCGTTTCAAAATAGGGAGCATTATACTTATAAACCAATCTTCAAAACTGTTTCCGTCGAACCATCCACTCTTTGTGCGATTGTATCTTGCTTTATCTGGTCCTCCTTCTGTCCACGTATCCCACATTTTTTCTGCTTTATAATTTACGTAGGGTGGACAAAGTTCACCAGCGGCGCTTCCACACATCATAAGAGAAACTGCAGCCTTGGAAGAATTTTTAATCGTCTCTGGATATTTACATCCTCGTTTTGTTAAAATAGTCTTCTTTCCAGGATCGTCAACCAAGTTTGTTTCATCATAGTTCCAAATTGCTTCCGGTGGAACTCCATTCAGTACAGTTTCAAGATTATCAAAGTAAGAATTTATAATTTCATCATTTATTGCAGCACGACTTCTTTTTATATTACTACAAAATCTTTTTGATAATGAATCCTTATTACGATTCAAAAAACATTCTACCCAGCGTTTTCCTGGCAAATTATTTGAAAATCTAGATTCACTTCTTCCGGAGCTGTCTAAATACATTTTAATAATGCAACGCAAATCAAATGTTGTTAATGGGAATCCAAAATCACACATAGTTATGCAATGTTGCACGAATGATTTCTCTTCATCTTCTGTAAAGACACATTTACGCCCCGGCGAGGAAACAGAATTATTCTTTATAGCCTTGAGTTTTAAAATGATTGAACTACGAGGAATTTTGTAATGTTCAGAGGCTTGTCTTTGAGTTAACTTGTGTGTTTGTATGTCTTTTATGCACTGGTCCATAATTTCATAAGAATATTGGGCATACGGTCGCCCACCAACCTTACGTATCTCGATTTTAGTTTTAGGCATTATCTGTAGGCAAATGAAACAATAAATTAGCTGAATTATTATTTCATTATTCAACTATGTTCCAGGTATGTATTTAAACGAAAGTGAAGAAATAAGTTTGAGGTCACAACAATGGTCCATCGTAGGGTATGGACTATTTTTGTGTACCGAATGATGGGTTTTTACATTGAGGTTATAAAATATTTCACAAGTATATAATATAAATAATTTAGAGCCCTAACAGTTTCTCAAATGTATTGTGAATAATTCTAAATAGTTCATAAAATGATGCAACTTACCTTACATGTGAAACAGAACAAAGTATGCAGCTGTTAGCAAAAGACGTAATTATACGTCATCAACTATCTGGCTGCCACTACTCAAACACGAAAAATATATTAAATTCCTACACTGTTAGTAGATGGCGGTAACTACCGTCATGACATCCATACATTTTACTGAGTTGTTTGAATCAAAACTATGCAGAAATATTAAATAAACTATTGCGCGCACGCGTGGACCAGTGTTGCACATCAGGACTATTGTTACGGGAAATTACACTTTTAGAATATTTTAATAATATTCATCAAATTTTGTGTATTCTAGCGAGTAAAGATCCCTATTAGTACTTAACAAGTATTGTTTTTTCCAAATATCTTTCCTTCACTTTACCCAATAAGCCTTGTCTATATTTACTTAAATTTACCGCCAATGTTTGTATGACTTTTTCTCAAACTGGGCGTTAGTGTAGCATATGCCACAAATTATTTACACAAAATGGTACTTTATCAGTGCATGTGAAAATACATAGTAAGGATATGCAAAAAAGTTATAACCATAAAAGGCATTTAATACTTCATCCGGGAGAGCCACATCCTAGAGATGGCAGCACTAATGACCGACTTATAGGGAAAACATTATATTTTACGTTTGTGCTAGTTGTATTTTGTGGCTTTGTTTTGAGGATATTTTGTTATTTTTAATTGAAATCAAATATATTTATCATAATGTCAGATATATACATTTATTTAAATGATGCTGTGCGGCCTATGCTCGAAGGAGAAGCAGTATATAAGGGTAAAATAAGATTCAAAATTGAGGTTATCTGCATGTTAACTACTTATTTAATTATTTTTAGCTGGACATTATCTTGTGCGGATATAAGACAGATAAACAGAGTAATATAGAAATAAATTAACTGTGTGTTCAAACATCTAATTTGAAAGGGGCTAACCACTCAATCGTAATAACACTAAATACAAATGCACATCAAGTTCTTTGTTTTACACGTCTTCCTCTTGCTCAATTTCTGATATTTTTGTAGTTTCTGCTTCTTCCCTGTCTTTCCTATAATATTAAAGAATAATAGTTACTACTTACAGGTAACGTCTTTCTATTTTTCTTCTCTGTACAGGGGTTTTGTCGAATTTTCTTTGCTGTAATTTTTAGCTTGCTATATCATTTTTTTTTAATATTTTTTTTTTATTGACTACAAAAACAATCTAATAATGTTTTGAAGCATAAATTTTTATAAATACTTACATGGAATAAAATCGCTTAGGTAAAAATGTGAACAAACGTTCATGAACGGTGATATGTCTTTTCCGATTTTTAACGCGATTTTCCACTTATTTTTTAATATTTCTCTTTTTGGGAAATAATGAACGGATATGCCAGCACTTGCATAATTATTGCACTGTGGTACAGAATAATATCTCTTCGATTTGCTGGTCATGTTTACTTAACCTTCTATGACAGCACAACGTTTTCCCTACAACTTATGTGTTTTATTTTGCCACCAGATGTCAGACACTTTGTTGGCTCTTACCAATAGCCGTATAATTAAATCCACTTGATTATTATTTTATTACTATTTCATTAAAAACAATTGTGAAATTATACCAAATTAATGAATAGTTGTTTAAATACGTTAATATTTTATAAATATGTGTAATATACTCATATATTTAATAAAAGTATATGTTTTTACTTACAAACGTATTAAGAAAAACGTAAACCTGTGGCCCGAACCTTTCTAAGTAAATACAACAAATATTTAGTAAATAAATATAAATATATCATCACGGCATATTACCCATTACTTGTTTTGGAAGCACAATGCAGTGGTGTGCTACCTTCGCAGTCTTGACCATGCACATCTGCTCCTTTCTCTAACAGCATTTGCATTATGCCAACTTTCCATATTTGTGATGCCAAGTGCAGTGGTCTACGGCATTCGTTGTCTTGAACATGTACATGTGCTCCTTTCTCTAATAATATTCGCAACGCAAAATGTCTTCATTCTCTCATTGAGATGCAGTGGTGTGCTACCTTCGCTGGTTCTAGCATGCACACACTCTCTTTTCTCCAGAAGTATTTGTAATATGTCGATATCTCCTGTTTCGGATGCATAATGAAGTGGTTTGCGGTCTATTTTATCTCCTCCTTTCTCCAACGGTGTTCGTACTACGTCTACATTCTTTTGGATGGATGCCAAGTGCAGTGGTGTACGGCATTCATTGTCTTGAACATGTACATGTGCTCCTTTCTCTAATAATATTCGCAAAATGTTTTCATTCTCTCAATGAGATGCAGTGGTGTGCTACGCTGGTTCTAGCATGCACACACTCTCTTTTCTCCAGAAATATTTGTAATATGTCGATATCTCTTGTTTCGGATGCATAATGAAGTGGTTTGCGGTCTATTTTATCTCCTCCTTTCTCCAACGGTATTCGTACTACGTCTACATTCTTTTGGATGGATGCCCAGTGCAGTGGTGTACGGCATTCGTTGTCTTGAGCATGCACATTTGCTCCTTTTTCCAGCAGCATTCGCACTATGTCGACATTTCCAGATTGGGATGCCAAGTGCTGTGGTGTACTGTCTTCAATGTTCTGAAAATGCACATATCCTTTCTCCAACAGCATTTGCGTATGCCCACTTTCTCATTTTCGGATGCACAGTGTAGTGGTGTCTGGCCTGTTTTGTCTTGGGCATTTACATTTCCTCCTTTTTCCAGCAGCATTCGCACTATGTTGATATTTCCATTTTCTGATGCATAATGCAGTGGTGTCCGGCCTATTTTGTCTCGCGCATGCACATCTACTTTCTCCAACAGTAGTCGCACTATGTCTTCATTCCCTTTTTGAGACACCGAATGTAATAATTTACGGCCTTTAATGTCTCGAGCATGTACGTCTCCTCCTTTGTCCAACAGAATTTGCACTAAGTTTTTATTTCCTCTTTGGAATTCCCAGTTCAATATTCTGCGAGCTCGCACATACCCATATCTTTGCTTCTTTGCACAGCCTGATAGTTTGCGCCCTGGTCTGTGCTATCTCGAGTATATATATAATTTTACATACGTTCGCATTATACAGACTGTAACGTGTTTTGTGGGTGATGAATAGTTCTTTGTGTATTGCAAATTACTACTTTATGATTACAGAATATCTTTGGTTATGTTGAATCTCTGTTCCCGTGCCAATGTACGCTTCTTCGCGACGTTAGGCGCGTTCTTTTTGCAATGTTACCAACTTGCGTCGCACAGACAATTTCTTTTTTGGATGCCCAGTGCAGTGGTGTGTTACCACTGCTGTCTCGAGCATGCACATCTGCTCCTTCCACCAGCCGCATTCGCACTGTCTTCATTCCCTGCGCGGGCTGCCCGTTGCAGTGCTGTACATGTATATCTACAGCAGCATTTGCATTACGTCTGTATCCTTTTGTCTAGATACCCAGTGCAGTGGTGTGCAGCCGTCGCTGTGTCGAACATGTACTTTTCCTCCTTTCTCCAGCAGCATTCGTATTATGCTGATATTAGATTTGCTTAGTACTAAGTCCAGTGGCGGCTCGTGCTATAGGGCACAAGGGCGCAGCCCTACCAAATAAAAAGACAAGAAAAAAATAAATAAGCGAGTACATATACATTTTAAAAGTACATTAATTATTATTTATTTACTTTCATTATTATGCAATTCTTACTACACCGCCGATAGCTAGATAGCCTATATACTGACGTGTGTACGTACCGATATGCTGCTAGAAGCTAGGGCACAAATGTTTCTGCCCCGGTCTCCCACTACTTTTACTCGAATTTTGACCAATAGCAGCGAAGCGCGCGAAGCTGCATATGACTGCATTAATCCTGTTCCGGGCAGAGCCCAATGTAAACGAAGATTTCCGACTATGTCCGACATTTTCCGAGGTAATCTGTCATTGTTAAATTGTAATCGTCTAGTACCGACTTAATTACGAAGATGGCTTCTGTATCTTAAAGATTAAATAATTTAATATACTCTATTTACTTTTTTAAATTTTTGTGCCCTACCATACAAAGATATCACCAGCCGCCACTGACTAAGTCCCCGATTATATCACCGCACTTTGAAAGCAACTTGTCCACGTGAATGCATGGCGAAAAGAGTTACTAACTTTTCTTCATGATCATGATTTTTAGAGAGATTCTCTTCAATAATTTCATTTATAATTTCAGTATTGTTATTTGCTTCTACAGGGTGCGGCAGGTAAACTTTCTTTTTTGAATGGGGATTCCACCATTTTTGTTATAATTTCATCTGAAAATATGAGGAAAACTACGACTATTGATGAAAATCCGGTGAAAAAATTCCTATTAATAAGCGAGTTATGGTCTCCCGAATTTTGAAAAGATTGACGTGACGTCACATTTATGTGTTTTTATATCAAACTGTTTTCATCATGGACCTAAATGTTCTTGAAATATATGCTATTTTAAGTTATATTTACATAAAATAAATGAATATTATAACACTATATAAGTCTACATACTTTATAATTACAGGTGTATTTAAATTATTAAGTTTAATGCAAGAAATTTATGTTAAAATAAAAACTGTTAGAAAACTGCAGTACAGGAATGTTAGCCCCTCCTTTCGAATTTGAATTTCTTAACTTCCATTGGTAGTAACCCCCCCCCCCCCAACACGCTATTTGTTATGCATGTATAGGCAGTCTTTCGGTCGCCAAACAAAAAATTATATATAGATTTCATATACGTGTCGAAGCTCTATAACAAAAAACCCCTTATTTCTGAAATATCTCAATTATACCATTTCATTTTTTTATTAATATTCGTTATTCAGCATATTCATTCGTATTTTTGTACTATTTTCCTTTAATTCGATTGAGCTGGAATCCCCCATTGCGCGCGGTATCATTGGTCAGTAGTGGTCGGGAGATTTGAAGTTCTCCGTCTCAGTTTGCCATGGCACTTTAGATAACAGAGCAGCGTGCCTTTGCTGTCGAAGCCTACTTTTCACGTGGCGAGTCTATCGTGGCGGTGCAACGTGCATTTCGTTTAGGCTTCGAAATTCCTCCTCGAGGTGCTGTTCCTGACCGGAAATCCAGTTTATCGTGGGGTGGTTCAGGAACTTACACCAAGTGCTTGTGTTGCACGACAATTAGCGTGTGAAACTTTGCTCAACACTTTACCTCACGACGCATTCGTGTTCTTTAGTGATGAGGCACATTTCCACCTATCAGGTTACGTTAACAAGCAAAATATGCGATATTGGAGCAGTGACAATCCCAGGGAACTTTATCAGAAGTCCCTTCATTCTGATCGAGTCACAGTTTGGTGTGCTTTGTCACGAATAGGGATTATTGGGCCTTTTTTTTGAAGAGAATAATTGCGCGTTACCATAAATTCAGAACGCTATGTGCCATTTCTTCAAAATATGGATGTTAACGAAGTTTGGTTCCAGCAAGATGGGGCCACGATCCACACATCGCGATATTCAATGCGTGTTCTGAGGGAAACCTTTCCCGAACGCCTAATCTCTAACAGGGGTGACAATCCGTGGCCGGCATGCTCGACAGATTTAGCCCCCTGAGATTTTTTCTTGTGGGGTTATCTCAAATCGCTTGTTTACCATAACTGTCCCAGAACCGTGGAAGCCTTGAAGGAAAATATTCGTAACGAGATAGCCTGTGTACTGTGTACCGGTTGAAATGCTGGTAAAAGTTGACCGAAGTTTCAGAAATCGGCCACAAGAGTGCATCGAGATGAACGGTCCTCACTTGACCAGTATAATTTTTAAAACCAGTTAATTTCAAATTTCCCATGTTAAGTTACATTAAAAAAATATAATAATATCTCTAATGTGTTTGTTGTTACATCCCTTTCAAAAAAGGAAGTTTCCTTGCCGCACCCTGTATAAGAATTTAATTTTCATAAAAATTAACTACATATTTTTTTCGGAGTAGCCATATTTTTCGGAATGGCCAACGCAGGCATGCGGCAAAACAATCCTTAATTTCGTCAAAGTATAGTTTCGGTATTCTTTGACACAATCTATGAATTTTGATGACACCATTATAATATTCAACAAATGAAAAGTTTTCCGATAAATATACACATTCGTCCATTCTAATTTCTTCTGAACATTCCATTATGTGTTAATATCTTCAATATGTATGCGTTCCGGGTTTAAAAATGCGCAAATGCCTAGTAATTTTTCAGTAAGTTCCCGTGTTTGTTTCAACGTTTTGTCCAAACTGCCATTGCCGCAAACATTGACCGCTCATACGGCGTAGATAGAAAATAATGTATTTCCTTTTATAACATTGCTGAAAATTCTTGTAAGAAATTATCAGTTTGAATTCTTTTTGTTTGCATGCATCCATTTTAGACCTCGAAGTGTTCCACTATAATTATTAAGCCTAGTGGTGCATTGCTCACAAATTCTGCCATTTCTTTATATATATATATATTTTCTTTGTAACTCGCATACAAAACTTCTCTAAAAAATATCTCTTTAATTCTTAAAGGTTTCAGTGACATTTGTTTTATATCGTCACCCCAATCAGCTATTTGGCTTGTTATTATTAAAAAGAAATTTCCAATTTCTGGTGTTTTATAGCTATACTTCTTCGTGAAATTCCGTTATAGAAAATAAACAAACAGCGTTTATTTTTAAAAATTTTATAAATTTTCTTCAGTGTTTGAAGTTCTTTTAGATTCTCGAGTGGCTCAACATTACTCCAAAATATTTTGTTAATTTTTGTGGTATCTGTACAGCGTTTCGCAAATTGATTAGCGAGTTTAATTTTACCGAAATCTGGCAAGCCCTAGATGATGACGTTTCTCTTTCCATCTTGGAAAAATAAAACCTCCAATTTGACTAAGTCTTCTTCTCTGCCCTTAAACACTTTGGATTCTCGTGGTGGATCAAGTTCTTCATATGATTCTTCTGAAGAAGAAACTACTACTAAATCTCGTCCAATATTAACAATTGCGTCTCCATCGCTGACAATTCCAACGGTGCTCTCACTAATATATTGAGATGCCATTAGATCTGAAAGTTTCATAAAACATACATAATGTATAAGTGGCATGGTGATTGAAAAAATAGGGACAAATTGCTATTTTTCCTATTAGTAATTTTGGCCATATGATTTAAATTTAAAAATTTGGGGCGAAGTTAAATGCCACTTTTTGGTGTGAAAAGATCCAGAAGCGAAATCATCGTTTACAGTTAATGTACAATATTTGTTAGAAGTGGCATCAGTCAGTCGTACGTCACAAACTACGTGAAACATTTTTAGCACCAAAATAAATTACAAGAAAACTCACGCTAGAATAGCTATTTGTGTATTAAGAGCGCAAAATGCGGCATTCTCTCGAAATCGACAATGTCCATTTG
The DNA here is from genome assembly GCA_943142095.1 of Ophonus ardosiacus. Taxonomy (NCBI): domain Eukaryota; kingdom Metazoa; phylum Arthropoda; class Insecta; order Coleoptera; family Carabidae; genus Ophonus; species Ophonus ardosiacus. The sequence goes on from OW964838.1 coordinate 28,146,939, forward strand.
CGCTCGAAACACATACAAGATTTTTTCTATAGTCGCCACAATGGGGTTCTCCACCATAACAAAAAATAATAAAATGTACACTTTATACTTACAGTACTGCTCAATAAATAACGATTGGCTAATACAAAAGATACGGTTTAAACTTAAAAAGGCTTTTAAATGATTATATCGTTACATTAGCCATCTATTCCATAAAAAAAAAAAAAAATTAGAGCGTGGAAGCAAGGATTTGTGATGATTTGATGAGTTTTTGTAGCAAAATGTGTGGTTAGTTGTCACGCCAGTCACACTGAAAAAATTAACAAATATTTCAAGGAATTTATGATTATATAGTCATGTATGTGTATTGACTGATTTCTCGCAATGGGGGATTACACCATTTTTTTTTTATAATTTCATCTGAAAATATTAGGAAAACTAAGACTATTGATGAAAATCGGGTGAGAAAATTCCTATTAATAAGCGAGTTATGGTCTCCCGAATTTTGAAAAGATTGACGTGACGTCACATTTATGTGTTTTTATATCAAACTGTTTTCATCATGGACCTAAATGTTCTTGAAATATATGCTATTTTAAGTTATATTTACATAAAAATAAATGAACATTATAACACTGTATAAGTCTACATACTTTATAATTACAGATGTATTTAAATTATTAAGTAAGAAATTTATGTTAAAATAAAAACTGTTTGAAAACTGCTGTACAGGAATGTTAGCCCCTCCTTTCGAATTTGAATTTCTTAACTTCCATTGGTAGTAATCCCACCTCCTAACACGTTATTTGTAATGCATGTATAGGTGGTCTCTCAGTCGCCAATCAAAATATTTCCATATTAGTGTCGAAGCGCTATAACAAAAAACCCTTTATTTCCGAAATATCTCAATTATACCATTTCATTTTTTTTTATTAATATTCGTTATTCAGCATATACATTCGTATTTTTTTAGTATTTTCCTTTAATTCGATTGAGCCGTAATCCCCCATTATTTAAGTAACGAAATAACTAATAACTTTATTGTAATCAAAATAAATAGTTAACCAGAGATCTGATAATCTGATGTCAGTACGACTCGCAACTATCCTACCGCCATCTGTGTACAATCATTCCTATTATTAAACATAACTTCACACAATTTATTTTATATTTAATTTAATTTTATCGTTATTTTCCATTCTTCTTGAGTTTTTATTCAATCTAATCTAAGCATTTTATACTTTCGTTTTTGTAAATGAATGCCCTATTTCATTTTCACAGCAGTGTGGTATTTTGTTAGGTTATGTTAAATACCGACAGAACATATGTCAAATTGACTTGTGAACGTGATAAATGTGTAATTACAGTGCCATTAGTTCCTAACTAAACATTTTCATTAAGATTGTAGACAAGTGACATTTCTCAATATTGTATACTTAGATATTTTGACAGCGAGCGTTTTTCTACTTTGTCGCGCATGAGCGGCAAAGTGACATTTTGCGTTGACAAAAGAGAGCGCAAATGGCTACTTTCTATAGTGACTGTAGAAAAAATGATTAATAATAATTTTAATTTTTTTACATTATTCGGTTATTGTTTAGCATAATCCACAATGTTATAACATTTTTTACTTCAAATTTTACTACATTATAATACGAGTACTATCCCCCCAGTGCAAGCTATTAAGTTGAAATTTTGTGTTCCGTCATATTGGAAAATAAATGGCGCTTTTAAATATTATCTTTCTGTACTGAGCCTTAAGTTATTTTACAATATTTGTTGGTACGTAAAGGTGTTGACAGTTCTATTCATAAACTAAATTTTACCCACACTTCTTACGGACATATACACCTAATAGTTATTTAAGTAACAAGGAATGTAAGTACATCTTTATACCCGAGGAAGTTGTATTAGACCGAGGCGTACGCCGAGGTCCTAGTAACTTGCGAGGATGTTAAGATGTATGTACATTCCGTGTTACTTATTATATTTTTCGCGCTACTAAAAGATTATGCTTAAATATTCAAAATCTAGCCTGGTTGACATCTGTCATCAACTTTATTCTTTTTTTTTACTACAATTTTCAATTCAAGTTACCTGTGATTATTTTCCTAGGAATGTAAGTAAATTTATTAAGTTCCGTCGTCAAGGAAAAATTATAAACAAATATAAAAGGTAACTTACATACGTAGTAACTATGGTTGCAAATTTTTTTCTATTATTACTTACATTGACAGTAGTCTATAGTTGAGATTTTGACAATGACCTATGATAAAAACCTATTAGTGGCGCCAGGCTATCTGATAACGATATTAATTATAGATAGGAACTAATTGTACATAATTTGTTAGATGTAAGTACAAATAATTTAAAAATTTCTATTGTTCTTATCTGTTGCTTAAAAATGTAATGTGTTTAGGGTAACGATAATAGATTTGAAATATTAAAATATCCATTATCTGTTACTTAAATTTTATTTTTATCTGGTTTATGGATTTTTCTAATTACAAACACGAACTGCTTATGGAAACCAATTTGTTAGATATAGGTAAAAATAATTTTCAAATTTCTATCGCTATTATCTGTTACTTAAAAACATGTGATTTAAGGGTAACGATAATGGGTTTGAAATATTTTTTTTGGTAATGATTGATAATTATTTTCGAATGGATTTTAAATGTCCATTATCTGCTGAAATGTTATTGTTTCTAAGAAATACATATTTGTAAAACTGCACATTATCTGTTCCTTAAATTTTATGGAGTTTATAGTGAGAAACAGTAACTTAATGTCAACCAATTTGTCAGATATACAAATCGTTTTAAAATTTTTATGTCTTACCAGTATGTTATTGTTTTATAACAACCTCAACATTAGGTCCGTTATTGAGTAAATAATGCCCAAGGGCGTATTAAGTTGCTATGGTAATGTTGACAACAAACTGAGGTTAATAATACTGATACTAACATAAAGTGCAGTTAAGGTTAAGAAGCATTGTGAATTCGTGAAGTCGTTTATAATCATATTTGTTTCATCACAAATACAAACCAGCATACTTCTTAATTGTAGCAATAACATTGCTCGTCCATATTGACAGAAAAATACCACAAGAAATATATTTTTTGTTTGAAAGAATGCTTTGTTTACAGAAACAAAATATTACCTAGATACCGCATTCACAGGCTACTTTGTAAGTTGTTGACCTCAAGCATTATTGTCCTTATAACAACCCTTTGTACCTTAATTACTATTATCTGGTAATGATAATTGATTATCAAGTGTTATGAATGAATATTTTGTATATATAGGACGGTGAAAATTATATTTCTTCAGTATACAGTGTCTGGTATTACTGTGTGCATTTTCATCATGGTTTCTTTCGATTTCGACTTGGATTATCTGCCACCTTTGGGCCAGGTGTCCACCAGGAAAAAAAGGAACATTAAAGTCCATTCGAATGTACAACTTAGAAAACCTCTTAAGTGTGCATCAGGACATTATAAACCACGAAGAAGGCAACGAATTACCATTATCTCCAGTACTCATGCAGATGACGCCCACTGGCTTTACCAATGGGGATGATGAATTGGAATTCATCAATGAGCTAATGATGGGGTCAACATCAGCATACAACAACGGAGAGAGTCAGAGAAGTTGATGAAGACGAAGCTTACAGAGGCAGCAAAACTCGACGTCTTTCTTCAGATTTAAAAGGAAGTAAAAGTACGCCCAGCCTTTTTTCAAGGAGGAGAGGGCTGCAACGGACGCTTTTCCTGGTTCCTGGGATGCTGACCCTTATCTAGCTAGGTGTCACGGAAGTTATCAGTTTTGTATTTCTACGAAACAAGCATATTCACGACAATAACGACAAATTGTTCACTCTTCTGTGCAATAAAATTAAGCACACAAAATATTTTATTGAGAACTGACATGTCCGATGGCGGCAGCACCATCGGACCGATCAGCTGTTTCTGAATTAGTACTCGCAATGTTGTGACCAGTGACCTCTATATATAGAGGTCACTGGTTGTGACATATGAATGCAAACAACAAGAACAATTTTTTCATTTAAAATGAGGCTAAGTATCATGGAACATTTTAGATATCTGGAAGCAACAGCTAATTCTATATGTTTATAGAAGGTATTTATAATTTTATATATATATTTAATCAATCGAAATTGATGATTGCAGGTGAGCGAATTATAAACGCTAACCACATACTATTTATAACTAGAGCAATTACTACGAAGCCACATGAAATCAAAATACATTTAGCGAGTTCTTCAGACAATTTAGATGCTGGTGCTGATGTATTATTAATATTATCCTCTATTACTTCATTTACTGTATTGCAATGTCACTGGCGTTAATTGCTTTTGGCTTTACACGTTTGGTTTGTCGTAGCAAACGTTTATTATCAGGAACTTTAACTTGAAATACGAAAAGACAAAGTGATGGTACTACAGTTTTTTTTTTAATTTTTACGCTTAATTGTATAGAAAAATACATAAATAATTAGAACGAACACAACATGAACTTTTTATTCTAAGACAAAATCTGAACATTGAATTTTTTACTCATAAGAAATATGTAATCATCCAATTTAAAATGACGAGAACAAACTTTCATATGTTTCGTTATTTGTTTTGCACAAGGAATTGTATATTCCCATGCTTTTCGTCAATCCATATCCATTTCAACACCTACATTTGTCGTAATTTTAACTTTATTTTAGCCATGTTTCGGAATATTATAAAACCCAATGCCTGTGCCTCGGCCAGATCTTGAAATGCATCCGAATACACAACAATTAGTACGACTTTTTCCCATTTCTATTTACATCAAATGATTAAACCACATGTAACTCAAGCATACAATCACAATACAGTACTAAACCGGAAAGTTCATATTTTTCCCAGCAGATGGCATATCGCAGCTTGTCAGTTGTCAATAGTTTAAAGTGGACATGATAAGATGCCTAGCAACGAAAATATATAAATGTCATTTTTCTTATTAATGTCAAAATGCTGCGTCATTCAGACAGTATTCTAAGATTAGAATGGGGGATTACACCATTTTTTTTTTTATATAATTTCATCTGAAAATATTAGGAAAACTAAGACTATTGATGAAAATCCGGTGAAAAAATTCCTATTAATAAGCGAGTTATGGTCTCCCGAATTTTGAAAAGATTGACGTGACGTCACATTTATGTGTTTTTATATCAAACTGTTTTCATCATGGACCTAAATGTTCTTGAATTATATGCTATTTTAATTTATATTTACATAAAAATAAATGAATATTATAACACTGTATAAGTCTACATACTTTATAATTACAGGTGTATTTAAATTATTAAGTTTAATGCCTGAAATTTATGTTAAAATAAAAACTGTTTGAAAACTGCTGTACAGGAATGTTAGCCCCTCCTTTCGAATTTGAATTTCTTAACTTCCATTGGTAGTAATCCCCACCTCCTAACATGCTATTTGTAATGCATTTATAGGTGGTCTCTCGGTTGCCAATCAAAATATTTTCATATTAGTGTCGAAGCGTTATAACAAAAAACCCTTTATTTCCGAAATATCTCAATTATACCATTTCATTTTTTATTAATATTCATTATTCAGCATATACATTCGTATTTTTTTTTACTATTTTCATTTAATTCGATTGAGCCGTAATCTCCCATTGTAACTGGAATAGAAGATGGTTTCTCCAAAAGACAAATCGCTCGACTGAACGTCAGTAAAGACACCGTCTTCAGAATAAATTAAATCGTCAGATTTGCGAAATAGAGTAGCAGCTAAGAAACCCGAATTACAAAACTAAAATTTGCGAAAAAATAGTCGCAAAACTTGTGCTTAATTTTATTGTACAGAAGTGTATCTATCGGTTATTCCTCTGGGATCCGAAAGAATGTTTTTATCGCTGTGGATATTGACCCGATTCCGAGTATGCGAATGGCAATGCGATTACTTAGTGATGTGAGAAGAGAACTATATTTTAATATGACTGACATAAAACTAGTTGCGTTTCTTAAAAAAGTAATAGGCAAAGAAGAGGTAATAAATGTGATATATGGAATGAGTACCGTAGATTTTACAGTGTTACCTAAACAACAATTAATGTATAAAATATAAAGTAAGTTTGTAGCATTAAGAAAGTATCAAATAGAGGGAATAATTGATTTAGAATTACGATTAACTCCGTTATGGAATATAGAATTAAGTATTTAGATTTAAATAGTGTATATATGAAGTTTATTCAGGATGTTTGTATATACATATAGTATGAGAAATAATAAAGAATTAGATGGAAGTTTGTATGATATGACATACATATATATATATATATATATATATATATATATATATATATATATATATATATATATATATATATATATATATATATATATATATACAGGGTGTCCCATTTAAGGTACGAATGCATTGGTATCTCGAGAACCGTAAGAGCTACGAGGTTGGTTAAATTAGACAAAAGTTGCCCCATTAGGAGGCTATTTTAATGGTGTTTTGTTATTTGCGAAAAAATGCATAGGTCACTAGATACAGGTGAAAATGTAAATTTCGCTATTTTCTTTTTTTGCTTATAACTTTGTTATATGAAATAATACGAGATTCTGGTTTGCACTTTCTTAAGGCACTTTTGTATGGTGAATTTGCAGAAGTACTCAAATTTTTTTTATATCTAACCATTTACGAGTTACTGATAGCAACTTTTATTTTTCATATGGAGGTCATATTAAGCTATGGCATTTTTAAATAGAGATTTTTTTAGCTTTACAATGATATAAAACAATAATAATTTATTTTAATAATTAACAGAAAAATTAATAAAAATTGTTATTTATACTAAAATTAAATTGAAAAAAGTAAATCGAAGGCTGCTATGGAAACAACAAACGACAAAAAAGTGCAACAATTGAATTTCTGAATTTTACTTGACAATAGTAGATTATTACGAGTAATAAAAATGAATTTTTCTCGTTGGGAAAAATATGATATGTTGAGTTGTTACATTCGTTGTCAAAGTTCGTTTATTGGTATTTATGAAGGTGGTTATTTAGTGGAAAATTTTAAACCTGGAAACGGGGGCCCGTCTGTTTGGTAGGGCCCGAGGCGGACCGCCCCTGTCGCCCCCCTCTTAGTTCGCTACTGCACTTCATACATGAACCGCTAAAATTTGTATAGAAAACTTCTGTCTCCGAATGTACTCGTAATGACAGACCACACCTCCCAAGTCGAGGCCAGAGGCACATATTGCGTGGTTGCACTATATGAAGAATTTGGAATGAGATACATACATAGTCACTTTATCATTAACTAGATGGCAGTGGCAGTAACAGTAACAATAACAATTATGAATAGATTCAAAATCAAAGCTTATAATAGCAAGTTTTTTTAAGTTTTAAGATTATTTTTTGTAGTTTATGAACAAAAAAAATGTACGAAAAAAACTTTTTTCTGAGGACCCCCGGAAGATGAGGCCCCCAGCTAGCGCCTCATGCGCCCCTGCTTAAATGCAACCCTGTCTACCCTATAAACTTCTTTTAAATAATAATCCAGAGGATTTAAATCTGGAGATCGTAGAGGCCAATAGGGTCCTATACCATAGTCATATTTTAACTATCTTAAATAAGAAGACGAAAATATACATAAATTAATGAGTATTAGTGAAAAAATTTTCTTTAAATATTGGCTAGGTCACAAACTATAAGCGATTGAAGATGATTACTAATTGGGTATGACGCGTTAGGTACTAAGAATTTGATTGGTGGCCTGATTTTAAAAAGGAGAATCGCGCGTCTTTAGCGGTCACCTTTAAAAGAATTTGAAATGTCATGTTGTTCCATAACCTAACAAAACATTTAACAAGTTTGTGTTTGATGAATTTGTTTAATTATAACATCTAGTAATATTAACAATAATACTATTTTTATAATTAAATCAATTTGTAATATTAATTAAATTAATAATAATATTAGTTAAATTAATATTGAAACTTCAAAACAGGGCCACACTGCCGCTATCCGTCGTCATGCTTTGTGTAATAATATTGTCAAACTGTTTCAATGTTCTATAATTTATTAGGAAAAATAGGTTATTATTTACGTTATTTATACTTAATAATAATTTCTTCATGAATATAACGTATAAGTTTTTATTTACAAACATTTCAGCTATGCAAACATGAAAAAAATTGTTCCCTCTATAACTAACAGTTTGTCCCATTGTTTGTCGATCACTTGTTAGTATCTGCTACGTCATGCACAAATTCTTAAACTTTAAAAATTCATATCTCGCTTATTACGTAAAATTTTTAAGTTGCGTTTGCACTAAAATTCTTATTTTATCCTGTTCTTACAGAAAAAAAAAAATAAAATAAAAATGGTATAGGACCCCATTGGTAGGACTTCTACGTCCAATCCGCTGATTGGAAAATTTTTGCTTTAACCACTCAGTCACGCGTCTACCATAGTGGGGAGGAGCACCATCATGCTGATACCACGTGTGCTGCCGTGCAAGAAGTGGAACATCTTCTATTATTGGCTGCACGAACTTCTTGACTGGAAAGGTGATGAAAGGAAGGAAATTACTGGATTTCAGTCAAATAATTGATATATTTTCCGCCTCTACTGGTTTCGACACCTTAATGTGTCTTCTTCAGGAGCAATATTAGTTTTTGAAAAAAAAAAATTTTAATACAATCATGTGTAACTTACGTGAAAAATTTGAATTTGTAAAACATTGATAAATACATAAAACAATAATAAATAACATATAAATACATACAATAGTCGTCAAAATTTAAAAATATAAATAAATAAATAAATACATTAAAAAACTCATGAAGTCGTCAAATAAATTAAGATATACTTTTACAAAACATTGAATTAACAATGGCACCCTTTAACTGAGTTAAGTTATAACTTGTTCCGAAGGTCGTTTCTCGAATTGCCGCTAGATTTTTAACTTCTTAGTATTTTTTAAAAATAATTTAAATTTACATTTTATAAATTTGGTTTATATTTATTTTATGTTTGGTTCATATTATATTTTAAAATGTTAGTGTATATTTTACTTATATTTGTAATGTCAATTTTTAAATTTATGTTGTTTTTGTCATTATTTATGTGTAACATTTGCAGAGTGAGGCGTTTGTGTAAGTTTTGTTCGGTATCAATTACCTTGACGGCATCAAAATTAAAATTATGTCCGAGTGATATTGCGTGTTCTAGTAGTGCACATTTCCCATTGTTATTGTTCTTATTTTTGCAGTTTTGTTTATGTTCTGTCATTCTAGTTCGTAAATACCGCTTAGTCTGTCCAGTATAAATTGATGTACACTCCATGCAAGGAATTTTGTAGACTACGTGTGACCTGTAATTTTTATCTATGTCCGCTTTTAGTTTACTAAAAAGATTTCCTATTGTTTTTGTTTGAAGCCAATATTAATATTTAAATTATTAATGAAAAGTTTTTTAAATTGTATAGCTATGCCATCTATGTATGTTAAGGGATAATAAATTTTCATTTCTTTCTGCGTCATTGTTATTATTTTGTTGATTTATGTTGTTGTTTGTTATTATTTTTATTTTTTACTTCATTAATAAGGCTGTTGACTATTCCTGTAGCATAATTATTTATTTTTAATAGGTTATTAACATTATTTAGTACACCGCTCTGAGTCGCTTTCCATTTATCACAAGGAGTAGCACCGAGTAGCACTTTACTACCCCTATGACTGTTTTTGCGCGTTCCATTTAGCGAGAGTTAAATGATCCGGAGCTAATCGAGTTCTTCGTCCCTTCCCCCTTCAAGCACCCCGAATTTTTTGGAGTAGACTACTCCGTTTGGTGACGCATGCGCTATTGGATATTGATATTGTTTTGTTTTGTCAATTGGCGCATTTCGTTTGAGGTTATTAACGTTAAACATGTCTTTATTTGAAATACATTTATTTGTCGCAGCATCTAACACAAATTACAAATTACTTGGAGCGTAGCGCACAGATGTTAAAATACTGTTCCTTTTAGAGTAGTTGCGGATCAGTTCAGTTTAGGATCAGTTCGGTGCTACCTACTCCAGGAGCTCTGCTAAATGGAAAGCAACTCTGATATTGAGGTTAGTAACGTGGTTCGTGATATGAGGTTTTTGGCGCTATTCAGAAGTTGATTTTTAGGGTGTTACGATCTGTAGCTTAGGTATCCTGGTACATGCAGTAGGCTTTTTATACCATTTAGTTTTAATCTGGCCGTCCTGTTGGTGTAACAATGCTGTGTCTAAAAATGGGATGACTCCGTTTGTTTCTACTTCTACAGTAAACTGTAAGTTCTCATTATAGTTATTGAAGGCTCTTAATGTTTCATCTATTTTATTCTCAGGTATTGCAAGAATTAAATCATCTACATATTTTTTTTTTATTTATAAACGGGACATTTAAAGTTAGTAATAGCATGACAGTTTTCAAAAGTTCATCCATTACCAGGTTTGCTACACACGGACTTAATGATGACCCCATAGCTGTACCCCAAATTTGTCTGTAATAATCATCATTATATTTGAAGTAGCTTTCCTCCATGCAAAACCGCACTAAGTCTGAAAATTCATTCCATGGTATTTTTGTTCTTTGCGATATTATGCTCCATTGTTCTTTTATTGCTTCCAGGACTAGTTCAACGGGGATGTTGGTAAACAGGGACACAACATCTAATGAAATCAATATGTACCAGGGTTGGCCAACTATTTTTTTTTAAATTTTTTTATCACAGATGAAAATCAAGGGCAATGAGCGGAGCATATAGGATAAAAGTTTTCTCAAAAGAGGATAAATGCGGAAATGGACACTCTGAAATTTACACAGAGATAAACAAGCACTCCATTTTACAAATGGTGCCTGATAGAATCAATAAAATGTTCACCATTGACAAAACTTACAGGATAATAATTCCTGAAAGGGATGCATGGGAACACTCTCAAAGTCCAGTGGAAAGAGACGACATAGTTATCTATACAGACGGCTCCAAAACAACCAATGGAACCGGAGCTGGAATACATGGGGCAAAGGGACTAAGACACAACCAATCGGTTGGACTTGGGACAAATGCAACAGTATTCCAAGCAGAAGTACACGCAATTTTAACCAGCGTGCAATTACCATTGGAGAAAAACTACCACAATAGAAGAATCTCCATAGTAACAGACAGCCAAGCCGCACTTAAGGCACTAAACTCGTGTGAGGTAGGCTCAGGACTAATTCTGGACTGCATCCACAGATTGAATGCCTTAGGAGCGACGAATAAATTAAGATTGATATGGGTACCCGGGCATTCAGAAATTGAATGAAGCCAGGCAGCCGACCATCTTGCAAAAGATGGGACAAATATACCTTTTATAGGACCAGAACCTGCTTGCGGAATAACTGCGCAAACAGTTAAGCAAGAACTTAATACTTTGCTTTGGCAATGGCACAAACGGCATTGGGCAGCCACATCAGGTCAAAGACATTCCAAGCTCTTCCTGAATGAGCCATCCAAGAAAAGAACAGACAACTTACTTGTAATGAGCAAGCAAGATGTCACACTAATAACAGGACTGGTAACAGGACACTGTCAATTAAATAAACATTTGCATAGGTTGGGCCTCAAACACGAACCAACATGCAGAGGATGTGGAGAAGAGGATGAAACCCCTGAACACTTAATATGTCACTGCGAAGCATTTATGGCAAGCAGACATAGCCTTTTAGGAGCAAAGAAATTGCACACTGAGACACTAAAGGACATTAGTCTAAAGAAAATCCTGGAGTTTACAAAACATACAGGACTCCTAGAATAGGAGGAAACACGGAGGGTACAATAGACCAGAAAGGTCGCAGTACGGGGGCAAGAATGAACCACCTCCCGACAATTGACAACTGAAGAGCATCGATATGACATCTGGTGACTAAATTTTGAACTAGTGCATGACGGTAGGTGCGATCAAATACAGCAAAATGTTAGCATGCATTTTTTAAAAGTATTTCTTTTATACGAAAATGAATGTTGTAAAACACGGTAAAAGCAATATTATATGTTGTGTATACGGCTGTCATTCGCTTATGAGTAGGGAAACTCATTTAAGTTTCCACATTTTTTCCAAAAATAGTAAAAAAAAAGTGAGTATAACTACAAATGCAGGTATTAAACAAACATTGGAGTTTGGAAGTATGTTTTACGTTCTGGAAAACAATTTTCCAAGTATATGAGAGTATGTTCGATAAGACAGTGACTTTATTCTTCCAGGTAATATTATTAATAATTATATTTGAAACATATTTATGATTATTTAAATTTTTAGAAATTCCTTCTCAACGGAGAAATTAAAAAAAGTGCTGCACCATCTTTGTGACTACAGAGCACTTTTTTGAAGACAGAGTGATGTTACATTTATAATTTCTCGATAACTATCGGTAATTCCGCATAATACAATGTGATTCGCATTCAGAACTTCTTCGCCTGTTTACGAGATTAATATTTTAAATAAAGTAATAAATGAACATTATATACAATCATACCTTCAACAATAATCCTAGAATGATGAGTAGCATTTAGAAAGTCAAATATCTGAACAATACTTACAGGCCTATTCTACTAAAAAAATATGTATCGTTATGACTCGTTACTAGGCGATAAGTCGTTATGATAACGATTTTTTCCAAAACCCTATTCTGTTAATTTATTTATCGTTACGAATCGTTACATATCGTTGTTTCATATCGTTTAATAACGACAAGTTCACATGCATCGTTGAAGTCGTAAAGTTAGACATATTTTGTGAACAAAAGTAAAAATGGCTGAAGAAGATATTTTATTAATTGTAGCTGAGAAAGAGATTCTGCAAAGATGAGTATTTATTCACATCTGTATGTAATTATATATTATACTTTTTAGTATTAGACATTTTATTTATATATCAGAAATATATTTAAAAATTTAGATTTAGATAATTTAGTGGACGAAGGACTCCAGGCTGTTCTGCATGTTGATAAGGGTAGAATAAAGAAAAATCCAAGGTTTTTTCGTTGCAGAATGTAAATAAAATAAATAAATAATTTTCAAATACATTCTGCAACGAAAAAACTTTTTCTTTTTTCTACCCTTAGATAATATTATTTAATATATTGATATATAATATAATACAGAATATAGATGCACTATCTATGTATTTAAAAATTATATATTTGTATAGGGATGTCGGATTATATAATCGTACACTGCGTGATACATCAGATCCTTTTACCCGGTCCCACAGAATTTAAATGACTTGTAAGTCTTCTCCATATTTCTTCCAATTCTTCAGTGGACAATTTATTAATTCTTAATGAAATGTTGTTTTCCAGTTCTTCAACATATATTTCATACTGTCTTTGAGTTGTTCTCGAAGCCCTTTTCTTTATATCCATTGTCAAATTCCATTAAATAAACAAACAATGAATCGATATGTCAAATTTAAATTGAGAAACAAATAAAAATTTATTCTGTCAAAATATGCATGAAGTTAGATATTATCGTTATAATTCTGATAACGATAATTTATAACGATATGATTAGTAGAATAGGTTTTTGGTATTTGTCGTTATTAAAGTCGTTTAACCAAATGCTTAGCGACAGTCGTTCAGTAACGATATCGTTATACATTTTTTTAGTAGAATAGGCCTGTTAGCTTCATTTTGAAGAAACACAAGCAAAATTGTATCATATGACAGTGACAGATTGTACACCTACCGTCATGCATCCGCCATATTGAAAGTGCTTGCAGCACCTCTATCGGTCATTTCAGTTGAGAATAATAATAATAATAATAATAATAATAATCACAGATGAAAAAAAAGATTCAAATTCTAATAAAAATGAATTTATTTACTACAAAAGTATAAATAACAACTAAAATATGGACTGTATTCGAATTCTAACAGATTACTGATTACATGTTTTGACCTACTTTATTTAGGTATGCATTGTTTAAAAAGACGCGCGCATGGGTACGTTATATACTAAGGGCATATTCCAAAAATAACAAATTTTAACCGTGGTTAACCAAAAGTGTTCCAATAATATCAAATGGTAAAAATTGTACATTTATGAAACATGGTTCCGGTTAAAATGGTTGCAACCGAAGCGCACCAACGCAACCATGATTTTGCCTCGGTTTTGCCGGTTACATCTTCTGTCCTTTTTCATAAGATGTCAGATTTTATAGGTTAGTGTGGTTAGATACCATTTATTGACTCTTTGATGTTTGCATCTATTTTCTACGGTTTACATTGTACGTATTTTAATTTTCCACTCCATAATTTAGGATTACGAAAGACGATAGACGTAATGTTTTGAAAGAAAATTTTAGGGTTTCCGCGAATCACCCGCGAATGAAACCGAACTGTTTCAATAATAATAGTCACGTGACTAGAACCAGTCGGTAACCGAAATCATGGTTTTGGTTATTATATTTTATTTTTGGAATATACCCTAAATTTAAGCAAAAATTCAAATGCATCTTTTGGGGTTTATTACAGATTTCGTTTTCGTTTATCAAATAAAATATTTATATTGCTTTTAAAACAATTAAAAAAGTACAATAACACCACTAGATCTTTAAAAATAAAGAAAAAATAAAAAAATCATGATTTATTTGATTTTATAAAAAAAATGAATGATTTTTGATTTTTTTAAATAAATCATGATTTTTCCAACCCTGGTATGTACCCATCTTCTAATCTCATTTTAGTGATAAAATCTTGGAAGTCAAATGAATTGCGGACGTAGAAATCTTCTTCAAGTCCCTTTAACATTTTGGCCAAATATTTGGATAGTTCATCTACAGGGGAATTAATTCCAGATACAATGGGTCGTAGAGGATAGTTACATTTGTGAGCTTTTAATCCGAGGGGAAATAGAGTTGTCCTTAGTTAACCTTTTTTTGTGGTGATATCTATGTACTGTTTTTCATGCAAAGATTTTATTAATTTATTACATTTGTTTTGTGTTTTTATAGTCGGATCCGCGTCTATACTTTTATATATTTTTGTATCTGTTAACATTTCTTTCATTTTATTGTCATAATCGTTTTTGTACATAGCTACTACATTAAGAGTCTGCAATAATTATAATGAGAACTTACAGTTTACTGTAGTAGTAGTTTTGTAGATGCTTCCAGTGCATTTCGCAATGTACGGAGAAATGGGGGATTACGGCTCAATCGAATTAAAGGAAAATAGTACAAAAATACTAATGTATATGCTGAATAACGAATATTAATAAAAAAATGAAATGGTATAATAGAGATATTTCGGAAATAAAAAGTTTTTTGTTATAGCGTTTCGACACTAATATGAAAATATTTTGATTGGCGACCGAGAAACCGCCTATAAATGCATTACAAATAGCGTGTTAGGAGGTGGGGATTACTACCAATGGAAGTTAAGAAATTCAAATTCGAAAGGAGGGGCTAACATTCCTGTACTACAGTTTCCAAACAGTTTTTATTTTAACATAAATTTCTTGCATTAAATTTAATAATTTAAATACACCTGTAATTATAAAGTATGTAGACTTAAACAGTGTTATAATATTCATTTATTTTTATGTAAATATAACTTAAAATAGCATATATTTCAAGAACATTTAGGTCCATGATGAAAACAGTTTGATATAAAAACACATAAATGTGACGTCACGTCAATCTTTTCAAAATTCGGGAGACTATAACTCGCTTATTAATAGGAATCTGTTTACCGGATTTTCATCAATAGTCTTAGTTTTCCTAATATTTTCAAATGAAATTATAAAAAAAAAAAAAATGGTGTAATCCCCCATTAGAGCTGAAAATATACCGTGTATTAAGGTATATTAGTGACCTTTTTTCTCTGCCAGATACACGATTTGTAGAACTATTTAGATTGAATAAAGATATGGTTCATTACCTTATTGTGAGATTAACGCCAGTAATGAGGATATCAAATAGATATAATGCAGTACCTCCTGAACTACAAATTTTTGCCGCACTTTCGTTTTATGGTATCGGCAGTTACCAATGTGGGATAGGTCAATCTCACTTATTGAGCATGAGTCAAAAACAGTGAGTCGATCTATTAAAGAAGTAGCACAGTGTATGTACGCAAGAGAATGGATATTCCCGAGAACAAATCAGGAAAAACAACAAATTGTGGATCAATTTATAGAAAAAACTCGATTTCCAGCTACAATCGGTGCTATCGACTGTACACATGTCGACATACTTTGTCCCGTGGAAAAAGAACATAATTATTTAGATAGAAGGGGAAGACATTTAAAAAACGTTCAAATTATCTGTAATTATTACATTTAAAAGATATAAAAAAAGGTAGTCGGTAGGTTTTTAATTAATTAATTTTTCTCAATTAGTATTTAAACTGAATATAGGACAGAGATATGATATAAACATACTGTATTATACTATAATCTTTTCTTTCCTTGATAGTCAGAACTATTAAAGCTCATTGCATGTAGAGTTGGGCTAATTACTATAGAACTATGTATTGTCAGGAATATATGGGCGATAATACATGCATTAATATAATATACATTTCACATTCCTTTTGACCTGTTATCGGCGTCCTCTTCTTCACACGCACACGAGCTCGTCATCATCGGACAGCTCCTCTAGGGCGCGTTTCCCTAGGTGTTATAAATATACGTTGTCATTCTAATCACAACAATTAATGCAGGCATGCCTTATCATCTAATGAGATAGAAAGGAGGGGGGCAGGCGCCCCGCATATTAAATACGGCCTAGCACCTCGTGGGTTCCGGTACCTCTATCCGCAAAAGTATGCACCTAGTGCAGGGACAATCTGCTGGAATACGGCTCTTGTGAATTGTCACTTTAAGCCACTAGCGATACCGTCGCTACGCATGTCCCAGACATGTTGAGCTCCCAGAGCTCGACCTCCAAGAGGCCATGGGTCCCAGACCCATCATGAGAGTTTAGCTTACGATCACACATAGGTCCCAGACCTATAATAAACCCCAGGTTTATCCTTAACGTCCCAGACGTTCTCGTGGATCTCAGCCTCTCATTTAGTGTCACTAGCGGTACCATAGCCACCAACACATGTCCCAGACATGTTGAACTCCCAGAGTTCGACCTCCCAGAGACCTGTGGGTCCCTGACCCACTTGGTGTTTCTCCACTATGTACCCTAGCCACCTTCAGAGCACGAGGCTCTATGGACCCAGGGTTGTCCCAGACAACCCTTCGGATATTAGGATATAACTACACGTTGTGGCCACAAACAGATAATACAAATGCATACTTCACGTATACCATGCATATCAAATACACAAACAGTGTATAAGCATATCAATCAAGCATCTGTTGATTTACACTCGATCGTCGTACCTGTCAATAATTAGAATGACCGTGAGTTTAATCACTCACCTTTCATTACAGCAAACTGCTCGTCTTATTGACACTTACACACATCTTGATAGTACACTGGTCACAACACAACTGACCTAGTCACCCAGCCTCCAAGGGTTGGAGGGATCGAGCGTTGTTTATTTTTCTAGGAATGTGTTTATACTTTGGAAAGTCAAGTGCTTTCTGCCTGCATTCCTAACCAGCGGCACGCAGCCGAAAAGTGAATCTTACACATTAGAATATTATCAATTAATGCGCAGTTCGCGGGTAGTACCCATGATGCGTTTATTTGGCGACATTCAAGAGTAAAGACAAAATTCGAACAGTGTTACCGTTAAGGTCAACAATGGGGTATTTCACCATAACAACAAAATTAAGAAAATTTCAATTTAACATAAAGTATGGCTCAATAAATAATAGTTAAAACAATGAAAACATTTTTTAAATAATTACTTTACGAGATATTTCACATTTGCTAAAAGGGAAAATGACGTCATGCAATTGTTATCCTTCTCTCGCAGCGTACTCAGAGCAGTGTGTGTGAGAAAGACAAGTATAGAGGAAATGTGACGTTACACTGATTTCTCGAAAATAAAATACTCTGAAACTAGGAACAATTAAGATTTTTTAATACTATGAATGGGGGATTACGGCTCAATCGAATTAAAGGAAAATAGTAAAAAAATACGAATGTATATGCTGAGTAACGAATATTAATAAAAAAATGAAATGGTATAATTGAGATATTCCGGAAATAAAGGGTTTTTTGTTATAACGCTTCGACACTAATATGAAAATATTTTGATTGGCGACCGAGAAACCGCTTATACATGCATTACAAATAGCGTGTTAGGAGGTGGGATTACTACCAATGGAAGTTAAGAAATTCAAATTCGAAAGGAGGGGTTAACATTCCTGTACTACAGTTTCCAAACAGTTTTTATTTTAATATAAATTTCTTGCATTAAACTTAATAATTTAAATACACCTGTAATTATAAAGTATGCATACTTATACAGTGTTATAATATTCATTTATTTTTATGTAAATATAACTTAAAATAGCATATATTTCAAGAACATTTAGGTCCATGATGAAAACAGTTTGATATAAAAACACATAAATGTGAAGTCACCTCAATCTTTTCAAAGTTCCGGAGACCATAACTCGCTTATTAACAGGAATTTTTTCACCGGATTTTCATCAATAGTCTTAGTTTTCCTAATATTTTCAGATGAAATTATAAAAAAAAAATGGTGTAATCCCCCATTGCTTCAAAACTGAATGAAGTTTTATTTAAAATAATAAAAAAAAATTGAGTGGAATACCCCATTCTAGCTGCTGGGGCTGGGGGATTCAGGGTACCCATTACAACCTTGGTTGATGACACCAATTTTAGATACTGTTAGAACTCCAGAAGATGGATATACAAATCGACATGTTCGAACTCGAAATTGCATCGAAAGATGCAACGGAATTTTAAAAACAAGATTTAGATGTATTTTAGGGGAAAGAAAATTAAGGTATGCTCCAGATACTATGGGCAAAAAATAACTAGCTGTACAGTTTTACATAATATGTGCATTGCTGGAGGAGTGGAATTGCCGGAAAATATTATAATCAGAAATCCGAATCATGTTATAATCGTAGATGACCAAGATATTTTGGACGAAGGTCATCTAGTGAGGAATAATTTAAATAGAAATTATTTTGCATAGATTAAAATCCACCTAGGTGTTATTTATTCATAAAAATATATTTTGTTACATATAGACAATACTTTTTATTATTAAATGAGCTACTAACATTTAAACATAACATTAAGAATAAATGGAATTGGAAATAACAGACCTGTGTTTTCCTATTATTTCCATTTCCTTTCAACATTACAGTCAATATTTTTTTTATACATAATTAAGAATAAAAAGACATAATACGTTAATTACATTTTTACCTCTCGCTAAGAGAGGTATTGGATTCATGCTAAAGTTCGCATATCCAGATTTTATTGAATAAGCACGATTTAAGGTCCCTACAATCCGATTATAACATTTTTAAAATTCCTGGGAAGAGCTGAAAAGGTTTTGGTAACAATTGAACAACCGGAAGTAGTAGTTTCATAGAAAAAATCTTTTAAATATAATTTTTTGGGAGTTTTTTTTATTAAATATTGAAGAACATAAAATTCTCCATCTAATACACTTAAAAATTTTATTATATCTTGTATAGATGTAGAGATAAAGACTCTATAATTTATAGAGTAAACTAATCGCAGAGGCCAAGGCACTAAGGAAACCAGTTGACAAATTCCAATGTTTATAACATGACACATGTCATTGTCAAATATCAACAGTTTTAGTGACATTCTGATAGCTTTTTCTGGGATGTATATAATTAAATCGTATAGAGAATAAAATATTCTTCAATATTTATAATAACATAAAATGTCAAAAAAGGATATTTAACTCAGTTTTTTTTTTTATAGAAAAACTGTTAAAAACTTGAATTTCGGACCAATTGTAACCAAAATCTAATCAATTTTTATTTGGATGCAACTCCAGGAATATGCAAAAATTATAATTTTTGGAATTGTGATAATGGAGTTTTGCGGTCTGGAACAATCGTCACATATACACACACACACACACACATACATACGAACATCATTTTAAAAAATACTTAATAAAATCGTATTCTATAGATTTAGTCCAGTGAACGAAGCATTTTACCCTATAAAAGGAACGTAATTATATGTTAGTAAATGTCAATGAAGTCTCGTGGGACTATTAGAAAAAACTTTTTAAATAAGAGCACTTCCGTCTTTTATTTGCCTGCGACTTCTTTCTACTATTCTTCAGCTCAGAATTATGTTCGTGGAATCCGTATTATGTTAATTCCGTATCATAAAATTAAGTATAGTGACAAAAACTGAAGGGATAGCGTTGCTGCATTAAACTTGAAAAAAATCACTTTTTCGTATTTTTTTTTTGTAAAGGTACTCCCACTATATTACATTGATCATAAAAAAAATTGATACATGGATTTTGCAGGTAAGTAAATTCTCAAGATTTATCATAAGTACTTTTACGCTAAAAGAGTTTTATAGCTCCGTTGTCATTATTCCTACAAAACACTTCGTGGACCAGATATACAGTAAAATTTATCCTCTATAAGTCATCAAATAACTTTTTTTGCGTTAAAATGCAACAGAAAGAATTTATAAGCAAAAAAATAAAAAATTGCCGATTTTCGGTGGTTAAAATGTTAATAAAGCAATTTTTCAAAATGGATGTTTCGCGGTAATCTGTGTATTCTATATATCATCCATTCCGTATCTGTAGGAGCTGGGAACAACAACTAAAAGATGAAGCTAGGAAAAGTTATAAAAAACTCAATATTTTTCTAAAATCGCTACTTTCACCATGTTGGGCGCGGCATAGCTCCACCGCTATTGGTTTCACAAAAGACATAATACGCAAAAAGTCTTAGAAAATTGAGTCTTAGTCTTAGAATATATACAATACTTGGCAAATAACTCATTCTGAGTTGAAGAGCAGTAGAAAGAAGTCGCAGACAAATGAAAAAAGGAAGTGCTGTTTTTTTTTAGAAAAAATTCTAATAGTCCCATGAGACTCATTGACGTTTGCCAACACATAATTACGTTCATTTTGCATCTATACAGATTATTTTGTTTGAATAATACTTTTATAATTAGAAATAATAAACCAAAAAGAGTTGCTGCACTTAACTAGAAAAAAATATTTTTATCGTTTTTTTGTTAATTGACCCCCACTCCGTTGCATTGATCATAAAAAATAATTGGATTACGTAGGTAATTAAATTCTCTACAAGATTGATTATGAGGACTTTTACGCTAAAATGATGTGTTACGGAGCTATTGCGATGTAAAGTAGAAAGAAACTCAAAATTTTGCTAAGGACGTAATTTTAACCTTTTTTGTCAGTATCATAGCTCCGTTCCTATTAATCGTACAAAATAACTTCACATAACTATTTAGCAGGAAATTTTGTCCTCTACAAGTCGGCAAATAACTTTTTTTGTGCTACAATACACCAGAAAGAAGTTATAGGCAATAAACTAAAAAAAGTGCCGATTTTCGGTGGTTTTTACAAGATGGCGGAGGAAGTGGCGGAGGGGAGATTGTGGAAATTTGGATTTTTCACTAACCAACCATCCTGTACAACATATCAAAAATTCAGAACTACCCGACCTTTTGTAGAATACCCCCCTTTTTCAGCCTCCGTTCACTGGACTAATTCTAAATCGAATTTTTTGACCAAAGACAATACCTTCCTTACTAAAGGTGACGGAAGGTAAAAAATAAATAGTAAGACATTAAACGTTGAAGGCACCACGGGGGTTAAACGAACAATAATGTCTGGCGTCAAAAGTGTAGTTATAACATCCTTGGTACCTTAATTCCTATAAGTCACGATTCATGTTGAAGTTGCCTTTATTTCATACTGTATCACATTTCCATGTTTACCGGACTGATTTCAAGTTCGGTAAATGAGATTTACCGGACTAGTCCTCCGGTAAAATAAATATTCTCAGGACTAGTCCAGTATAAAAATTGTAGACATAAATTGAAAGATGTGATATAGAATGAAAAAACGTACGTCATACGTCCTTTATTTTTCTATTTTAAAATATTTGTACGTTCTAATATTTTGTAGTATTAAATTTAAATTCTGACCTTATTTTAATATATTTTTATTGAAAGTTTTTGATTGGCATATCACATGTGACAGATGACAACGTTTTCCTTTAAATTTTTCAATGAAAACTAAGATTTTTATTTTACTTTCTGTACAGGGTGATATGAAATAATTTGTGTTCCCGACGGTATTCTGTTAAGATAATTTGTACTTGTGTGTAGCCAACCTTATCAGTCTTTACGTCGTGAAGTCATTGTACTATACAATAAAATATCGTTGTGTGTTGTGTAAAACGTTGTTTCACATCTGACTTACTCTATCGGAAAATGTAAAATACCTCTAAGATATTTCACTTCAAAATTTAAATTTCCCGCACATAACGTTGCATTAGCTTCCCTTGAAAGCAGACTACCAAATCTACTAACGTAGCTTGCAAGCTGACAACTTTATCGAAAAATGAAAAACGCTGCCAAAGAAACTCCACTTCAAAAATAGATGAGTCAGGACAAAATTATTATTAAAAAAAAGAAAATTAAAACACAATTTAAAAATAGACGAAGAGATTGTTGAAATGGCAAAACTGCGCAAATGAACAATCCGCGAAAAAATTCAAAGTAGCTGACATCTGGTGGCAAAATTTAATAGTTCCCAAGTAAGGAAAACAAGTTGTTGTTTACATTGAAAGAGATACGCGTTTCATAAAGAAAATGAGTAAATGTAAAAAATATTGCTCAGTTCCACAATGTAACAATTATTGAAGTGAGTATATATCGTTACAAACATATTTGTGTCTTTACAAATTATTATCAACAACATTAAACTTTTAAATGAAAAATGTTAATCCATAATAAAAATAAAAATTATTATTTTAAGTTGCATTCTGTTAATAGATATATAGTAAATATTACTGTAATTACATTCTAATTAGTTTACCTATTACCTATTGGCATAAATTAATGTAGCGACAATTTATGTTTGCATGAACCACTTGGACCAGCTTTGCAAGAACAGGTAGCACGCCATTCGCTAACATTATTTTTTAATTTAATGTTATGTGGTGCACCCTTTCAATTAGAAGTTTGAAGACACAATCCTAACAATTCCTTCTCGTCGGTATCTTTCTTTAATCCACATAACATAATATGTCCCGCTATAAAATATTAATAACATCATATTTACAGGTTATACTTTGTGTACCACATATATTTACCTTTAAATACAGCTTCTCCTTCTACAATCGGCCGTATTTTCCCATTTAAATATGAAAGAATATCTGCTAATGATATTTCCATATCAGAAAATTTTAATAATTACAGATATTTACAAAAAAATACGAAAATAACACTTAACAACACGATACGTTCGTTTATTACAATCAGGGAATACTCATTACAACAATGGTTATCTGAAGTTTGTTTTCCCCATTACGGTCAGCGATTTTGCTGCCATCTACATTTAGATTTTTTCGCGGATCACTTCACTCAATTAAACGCCACTGTTTGGTCATCACTGGATACTGGATGCAAGTGTTGGCTTGGCTGTTTTCCGTGTTACGTTTTAGCCTTGCTCGTTGTTCCTTGTGTTGCTGTCAAAAAAAGAATCGCTACGAAAGGAACCAGATTAGTTATCTGATCTGGTAGCTATATGCTTTTATAAGGTAAATTGTTATTTCAGCTAATTGTTTTTACAGAAAAATTAATCAAACGTGTTGATATAAAAAGAATAAGAAAGAGACTAGGTTAAGCAATAATTCATTTGTTTGATGCATGTGATGATATTCGTGATGTTATACATATAACATGTTAAAAAGAAATGATGCAAAATAAGAAAGAACTACGTATTTAAAACTAGTAAGTTATATATAGTAATCCCATTAAATTATATGCATGTACACTGCAAAATGAAAGAAATTTATTTACGTTTAGCTTTCAATGTTACAAAAAATTCAGATAATTCGGTAATTTTATTTAGGTTATGTATGTAATGTAAAATTTTACATAGAATGTTATTTTTATTTCCTATTACTTGCATTTTATTTTAAAATTGCACAAACATGTTTTAAGATTTTCGTATGATGGTATAGTAGTAACGTTGGTGTTGGTACTTCGTAATGGGGACCATATTATTGCTTTTAAAGCTTCAAGGCAAGGTGCTGTTGAGATTTGGGTATTTGGAATATATTAAAAATCGTAGATCGAAGTGCATTCACTTATTATTGTTTCCAAACAATTTGTAAGCAATATTCGGACAGGTAATGGTTAAAAAACTATGATAATACCATATAAATTGTTTACTATATCTACGTCATAATGCATGAAAGAAAAGTATAATTCATTTGAGGATCATGTATATCCCAATTTTCATTTAAATATTTTACGTTGAAGTATATGAGTAAATTATTTCATCATTTGAATGGGTAAGAGAAATAATATAATTTGAATGATTAAAATCAATTATCATTAGTCATTATTAAGAAGTTATTGGAAGCTGAAAACAAGCTACAAATTTTTAGATAGCAGATCTTCAAAAATATCTCCCATTTTTGGAGAACACTATCAAACGACTTAAAAGAGAAGAAGAATGGAAAATTAGAAAAATCCAGATAGTGAAATTACAATTTGTACTTGACTTTTTGAAAAATAAGAAGAAAAAAGTAAGTTCTATTTTAGATGATGGCGTAATATAATGATTATATAAATAACCATGATTATATTTTTTCCAGACTGAAGCTTGATGTGTTATGGAAGTGTGAAGAGGTCATTTTAAAAATCTATGAAAAGGTAATTTACTATATTATGTAGGGTGGTATAAAAAGTAACGGAACATTCAACATTATGCGCAATTCAGTTACATATAAAAATGATGTAGTTTTCTACAAAATGGCCCTTCTTATGAACATACTGTTCATACTGGTATATACAAAGACTTCTTTATTCCATTAAAATAGAAAAAAATAATGTATTATTACCAGGGGCGGCTCGTCCATAAGGGCTGCAGGGCTGCAGCCCCTCCAGTATAAAATAAAGGCTGCAATTTTATTATCGCTCTTAAATATTTATATAATATTTAAAAACAACTATTTTTGGTTTGTAATAAAATACTGCTCAATAGTAATTTATTTTTAAACAATAATTGTATTTTTCAATAAGTCGGTGTGCTATGCGGGCTAGTATATTAAACGTCCGGGCTGGATTCAATTCAGCCCGCAGCGAACAGCACAATTCATGTAGAGAGGGCTACGTAGTGAGGATAAAGTGGTGGGGGTTATGAGTGATTCTCGTGCAGTTTGGGCTGCTACGATTCCAGCCCAAGCTACGTTACGTATAGAGTTTACTGTTCTGTACTGTAGACGGTCTGCACTTTAGTACGCTTTTACTACACATACATAAAGTGTAATGTTAAAGTTATCATTATTGTCAGTTTCTTTCTTTTTAATACTAGCTTTTAAGTATTAATCATCAAAAAAATGAACGCTGAGAAGAACACTTAAATATTTGCAAAACATAAAATTTTCTCATTTGGGACGGCAGGAAAAACTTGAAATTAAAAATTTAGGTCGTCTTACACCAGATTTAAATATTTCTCAGTCCTCAATAAGTAGAGCACAGAATTATGTGCGAAAATTTAACTCTAATGTATATAAGAAAAATATTTGGCTGACTGGATGTACAGAGAAAAACACTTTCTTTTGCTTTCCATTTTTGTTTGGCGGCGATTCATTGTGGATAAAAACAGGAGTAGCAGATTTAAAACATTTAAATGAAAGAATTAAAAAACATGAGAAATGTGCTGAACATTTAAAAAGTGTGTGCAATCTTGGCATGTTAGGAACAGTTAATATTAAAACGGAACTAAGTGAAGCTTATAAGCGAGAAATAAATAAACATAATGAAAACGAGAAAAAAATCGTGATATTTTATCTAAAATAATAGATTGTATCGTGTTTTGTGGTAAATTTGAACTTCCCATGCGAGGACATGACGGAACCGAACATTCAACGAATCCCGGAGTTTTTAGAGGATTATTAGAATTTGCTGGAAAATTAGATGACAGTTTAAAAAATCACGCAACAACCCGAATAGTAATCTAACAATTTATTTCTGTACATGAAAGGGGAAAATATGCATTTACACATCCCTTGAAAGAAAAAAAAATTGCCTGCGGCGCATTTTTACCTAAATACTTGGTTGCAGACCTCCTACCAAAAATTCTTACAAGCCGCCACTGATTATTACCCAGAAAAGCATTGCTTCTTTAACCTTGCCATCAATGACTATATATGGACTTTCCCAGTAGTAGTCGTACACTCCACTTTCACTAGTATTGGGATCTGTAAATAAAAATGCGAAATCTGGTGGCAAAATTTGGAACTAAGACAAGGGAACAAATTTATTTCATTCGTATGCTTTTCGTAGGCGATAATGGGACCTATTAAATTTGTATGATTCTGTGACACACATTTTCTTGTCAGTAGAAGACACTCTTCTAAAGTGAAAATACAATTAAGAAAAAAAATGAATAATTATATATGTGTGCAAGTATTTTGCTCTTGGGATCATGCCTTTTAAAATACGAAACCTCCACAACATGCTAGCGACTTGCACTTGCTCTTGCTTTGCACGAATAATTCATAGTTTGTACAGATGCTGTATCGTTCATGATGTTAATTACGCCAGTAATTGTGTGTGGAACATCAGTCAACGCACTAGTTTGTAGGCACAACGAATATACTTTGATTTTGTCAAATGTGCTAGAGATACTACCACACAATATTGTGGCCCCTGTTTATCACTTACTGACCTTCTATCATGTTTCTAGAAGAAACAATGCAATTTGCAAATCTACAAAGAGTATACAACTCTAACGCAATGCAAGTATTCATTATTATCCGAAAAAGCTATCTACTCAATTAAAGAAATTATATTTGCACAAGTAAACTAGTAATGTATAAAAATTAACATCAAAATAGACTATAGAACTAATATTCACAATTAATTAAACTACTATTATCGAATATTACACTAAAAAGAAATTGAACTATGAAGATAACCTACAACTACTAGCTAAAGTTTTGAAAATTAAAAAAAAAGGATAATAATCTACTGCTACAACTATTAAAATAGGAAACCAGAACATGTACTCTACCTAAAATTATAATAAACACTAAAAGAAAAGTCAAAATACGCGATTAATCAAAGAAAAATTACTGATAGCAATAATACGCTTATGGGCGACATTCAAAAGTGTTCCCTTGTTCAAAGTTTGACATAAGGTGCACAGCGCCATCTGTACGTAGCGAAATATCCCAATAGGCCTGTGTTTCTTAAAACTTTTCTCACGCTGACTCCTTTGTGTTAATATTTGACATAGCGGACTCTTTAGAAATTAACCTATAAAAACATTATCATAGTGTGGAAATAGATCTTCAAACGTAAATTTTATAGGAAATTTGAAGAGAGGAATTATTAATACACGAAGGTTTTGATTGTTTTACTTATTATAAAACGATAGTACTACTCTAAGTAAAATAGTTTTAAAAAATAATGAACCTTATATACTATGTTCGAAAATTCAACCGCGATTATCGTGGTAATTTTACATGGTACAGCCGAACGCATTGATAATTCATGGTTATTAATAGCTGTCAAAATCATTTTTAGTATATATCGTAGGATATTTTACTATTTGTTTTTGGTAGCATGGAAGGGTGGTTGTTTTTAGATCAATTATATTAAGTGACGATAGTAGGTCCGATGAAGATGAAAGAGGTAATTTACATATATTTTTATAGGTATACGAGCCCTAACAACATAAGGTTCGGACGATACCAGTTTTCACAAATATTTATTGATGTTCCATTTGAGATTGACGAATTAGATTTAACATTGAAATATTTAGTTTTCTCACACAATGAAAGACCATATTTTATCAAAAATATGGATTTTATTTTAACACAAAATGCTTAGAACCTAACAAATTTAAAAATAAAGAAATTATAGTGACAACTTAATGTTCGGACGAGTACTGATTTTACAAGAGTTAGAACGACGTCGCATCACTTTTCGCCTTTATAACAGCTTGTATTCTGGCTGGCATGGATGCCAGTAGGGATCTGCAATAATCTGATGTAAAAGAACCCCAAATTTCTTGGTGTTTTGTCTAAATCATTTATCGTTCTTTGACGATTATTTCTTAAGTAACGTTTCATTCGATGCCACAAAATTTCAATAATATCGAGATCTGGACTGCTTGAAGGCCAATCTAGAACTCTCATGTCGTGGTCTTCAAACCATTTTTTTCTTGATTTTGCCGTGTGGCATGATGCTCCATTCTGCTGAAAGATGAAGTTTCCGTCGGGATAGAACTCTTTTGCACTAGGAATAAGGCTATTCATCAGAATTTTTGATATTTAATGGCATTAACTAATCCATCTATTATTTCCATATTTCCTACGCCATTTCCAAGCATACACCCCCAAATCATCACCTTCTTTGCAAATTTCACAGTCCTTTTGAGACAGTCTTTATGAAAAGTTTTCGTTTTATCCCGAATAATTCGTTTTCCACAGTCACCTACAAAGATATCGAATTTGGTTTCGTCGCTAAATACGACTTTGGACCAGTCGTCTATTGTCCAGTGCAATTTAGACTTAGCCCAACGTAGACGGTTTTTCATCTGTACTTTCGTTAACAGCGGTTTTTCTATCGCCTATAAGAACATAATACAAAATTAAAGTAAACTCAGATAGACAATATGTTTTTATACCTTATAAAATCCTAGTCCTGACTTGTGAATCCACTGCCTACAACACTCTCGCGAAATTTGTATACCAGTTTCTGCAGTAAAGAGAACCGTTACCTCCCTTAGAGTGGCTCTTCGGTGACTCTTCAAATTTTCACAAGTTGCCGCCTCAATCTAGGAGTCAGTTTCTTTGGTTGTCCGGTATTTTCTCCTCGAATTTCGTAGCCACCTGTTTCGCCATAATATTTAATAATACCTGATACAGTGGATTTCGCCAACTGCAAATCTTTTCCAATTATACTCATGCGTTTCCCTTCATGGTAGTGTTTCACTACAAGTTTACGAATGTTCTTTGAAGTAGCCTTGCCACGGCTCATTTTTAACAGCACAAATCGCGTATAATCATAAACCAACACTTACAAGATTGATAAACATCAAATCTGCCATATAATCATGGCAACAATGATTACAATAAATTAAAAAATCACAGTCGTCCGAACATTAAGTAGTCAGTGTTTTTTGGTGGGTTTTTCATTTTCCCTTTGTAAAAATTATATGTTTTAAAAACTAGTATATCTATTGATTGTCGTATGTAGCCTGAAATTGTGTATTTCCAAATCATTAATAAAAATTAATCATTAACGATTTTTAGTACGTATGGAGACTATTAATTGCAAAAATTGGTATCGTCCGAACCTTATGTTGTTAGGGCTCGTAGTTCATATGAATAAGCAGTTGGAGAATACAATTAAAAAATTAATTAAATATTCTTCATACTGATCCTTCGTCGATTATGAGAACGTTTCCTTTTAGTCTTTACATTTCCTTTACTGTAAACAAACAAACCCTTGAGGTTATATTACATAAATTATCCACATGTCAAATTTATACATATTTAATAAACATTTATAATATAAAATTATATTTACATTTGCGATGAACTCTGCATTATGTGCCTTTTTATTTTTTACCTACAGCTACCATAGGTAAGGAAGGTATAGGGATCGTGCTAAAAATTGCGTATAGAGATGTTAGTGAATAAGCACGTTTTGATGTCCCCAGAATCCGATTTTAACATTTTTACAATGATGTCTGTGGGTATGTATGCGTGTCTGTGTGGATCGTGTGGACACGATTACTCAAATACTATCAGAAAATCTTGAAATTTGGTATACCCATTCTATAACTAATGTGGGAAGAGCTCATTAAATTTTAGTGTAGAAATATCGGATAACTGGAAGTATCACTTACACAAGCTTTTAACAGACTTAGTTTTCTGGAAGTAGTTCCAAAATTTTGAACGAAGCCAGTTATTGTTTCAGGAGGCAGTTGCGTACGGCTACATCTGAACATTTACATATAATGTGTTCCGATCGTTCTTCGCTATCTTTGTAGAGTCGGCAAATATTGTTTTCGGTTGTACCAATATTACACAGATATTTCAGAGACAAGATTTTTTTTGCTTAGAGCTATAGCTGCTTGGCATTTATTGGCGAGGGTAAAACGAGCGTCTTCTTTTGACTGAAGCTCAGAATAGGTCTCTAGGTTTTTATTTCTTTCTTTATATGGCCTTTCAAGAGTTTCTAAGAAGGCTCAGGCCCGTAAAACAGTAAATAGTGAACAAAATCACAATGAAACCTGCCACTCATATACAGGGTGTCTCTTAAATAGGGGGACATGGCTTAACCACAGATTTCTGAGGCTAAAATAAGACGATTTAACCAAACTTGCTTCTACCGGAAAGTGTACCATTTAACCAGAATTCTGCTTCAAAGTTTTTCGAAAAAAAATTTATTTTGCTTATAATAATCGGACGCTTTATTCGATTTGGATGAAATTTGGTATGGCAGTTTATATGGTTATAAGTCATCTTTTAAGGTGATACTTGTTCTTATAAGTGAACCACTAGTGTATGAAACTTAGGTCTCCCAACATTAATTAGACCGTAACTTTTTAATGGCAATGCCGAAAATGTGAAATTATTTTTCTTCAGAAAGATACATTCAATAGTAAACTTTTTCCTCTCTGTGTAATTTGTGATATCTGTTACGGTTCACACAGAAAAAAATAAAATCAGAGTGTCTGCATTGCTAAAATTTTTAAAATAAATTTAATCTAGCAGTCTATCCAAATGTCAAACAAGTAATTTTTAATGACAGTAACGAGTTGTCAATCTTCACAACTTGTTTAGGAGTAAGCTAAGATATGTAATCGTCTTATTTATATTAATGGTAGTAAAATACTATTAGGCCGAACACACGAATGTTACTTATTTTAGAATATTGCGAAGAAAATTTTTGACAATCCGTAAAACAATTGTTACTGTCATCAAAAATTACTTGTTTGACATTTGGATAGACTGCTAGATTAAATTTATTTTAAAAATTTAGCAGTGCAGACACTCAGATTTTATTTTTTTCTGTGTGAACCGTAACAGATATCACAAATTACACAGAGAGACAAAAGTTTACTATTGAATGTATCTTTCTAAAGAAAAATAATTTCACGTTTTCTGCATTGCCATTAAAAAGTTACGGTCTAATTAAAGTTGGGAGACCTAAGTTTCATACACTAGTGGTTCACTAATAATAACAAGTATCACCTTAAAAGATGACCTATAACCATATAAACTGCCATACCAAATTTCATCAAAATCGAATAAAGCGTCCGATTATTATAAGCAAAATTAATTTTTTTTCGAAGAACTTTGAAGCAGATTTCTGGCTAAATGGTACACTTTCCGGTAGAAGCAAGTTTGGTTAAATCGTCTTATTTTAGCCTCAGGAATCTGTGGTTAAGCCATGTCCCCCTATTTAAGAGACACCCTGTATAATATTAATCAAGAAAATATGTGTGTTTTTTTCGGAAAATGTTTATTATATGGCATCGTTTACTACCATTTCCAGCTTTGCAGAAGGTTTAATGCATAAGAACTAATAATAAAATAATAAATATATTGTTTTCTGTAGACACAAATTACAGTGAATAGAAAAAGTTAAAATATATAATGATACAAATTACATGTTAAAATATTCGTTCATATCATAGAAGCTGTGCTCAATCAGAATAGTTTTTAAAGATTTTTTAAAATGTTGGTAATTATTTTCGTTTTTCAAATGTTCAGGCAAGTTATTAAAAATTTCTAAGTCATATCTGTTTGGAGAGTTTTTAGTGATATTTAATCTCGATTTTGGTATATAAAAGTTACTCTTATGACGAGTGTCATAATCGTGTAGACTTGAAACCATGGTAAATGATGTTTTATTCTTATAAATGAACAGACAAAGTTCGTGTATATTGAGTTAAAGTCATGATATTTAATTCTTTAAAACTATCTCTACAAGAAGTTCTAAAGGTTATATTTGTTATAGAACGCACAATTCTTTTTTGTGCTACAAAAACTTTGTTAGCTGGATTTGAGGCACCCCAAAAATAAATACCGTACTGTAATCTAGACTCAACGCTCGTAGAATAGAACATGACTAATTACTTTCTGTTTAAATATTCTTTAAGGTGACGGATTTGGTTGCATATATTTAATTTGGCCATAAGCTCATTACACGGGGTCCCCTGTTTAAATTACTACATTTCGAATTTTATTACTTTAGACTTGCTATGATTTAAGAATAATTTATTGTCTTGACACCATTATTTCGTTGTTTCTACGTTTTGATTGCATTTGTTAATTAAAGTGTTTTCATTTGGATTTGAAATGACTACGGAGGCGTCATCTGCATATAATTTGGGAAAACAGTCTCCAGGCAAAGCATTAGTAACATCATTTAAAAAGAAGTGAATAGAACGGGAACAAGTACTGTACCTTGAAGTACATCGATATCTGTAAGTACTACTCAGATATAGAAGTTTGGATTTTTGACCTATCACTAAAATTGATTGCTACAAGATGACTTGAACACCTCTAATGCCCATACAATCCAATTTATTTAGTAAAAGGGGAAGGTTAACACAGTCGAAGGCTTTACAAAAATTATGAAGAATAGCAACTAGAAATTCACCTTTTTCATGATTTGAGATTATATTTTTGTAGAAGCATTTACCGTCGAGCTGTTTCTTCTGAAACCGAATTGATTAGTACTAATAATACCGTTTTAACCCTACAGTACACACGTAGACTAAAATTACACCATTGCACACCTTAGGCCTCACAGGCCCCTAGCTCTCAACCTGGAGATCGCAGAATGTATAGATACATTTAAACAGAATAACAACTAATTTTGAAATGCAAAATACTTAAACTTTCTTAAAAAAGCAGAACTTACAAAATTGAACAAATTAATAAACCAATATCCTTAAATAACTATGAGTCATCGCTAGCGTTTTTATTTTCATTATTTTCAGAACAATCTGGACAAATATCCCGACAATGTTCTAGACAGATACAATCGTTGCATTATTCACAGAAATAACGACTTTTCTTCTTCATATGCAATTATGTTCATTTTATCATCATGTAAAGGGTCCTCATCCTCTTGATCAATATCTTGCTCCGATTCGGAATCATGATCACTTATTTCAAAGAAGTTAGTATCAGCAATCGAATCATCATCATCGTCATCACCTTCTTCAGCAATTAGTTCGTACATTTTCTGTAATCTTGCCTGGTCTCTTTCGTAATCACAATCACCCATGACTAGATCTAATGAAATGTTCAAATTTTATATACAAATAAAATTAAAACAGAATCAATGATAGTGAATTCTTGTTATATATCTTCAAAATACAGGTATTCTGTCATAATACGCCCATATGTGACATATATATATGACAAAATATACTAACCTCAATAAACACGTGGGGACTGTCATATCCAAGGCCCATATATCGGTAATATGTTTAACTTTTTAAAATTTTCTGTGCATATATCGATGCAATTTCAAATTATAGGAAGGTAGATAAAATATGTAAACATTGAATGAACTGGTTTATTTTTAATTGTAAATAAATTTTTCATTGGGGCCTGTCAGACCCACGTGTGCAGTGTAGGGTTAATCTAGAAAACTTGTTAGTCTGTCTAGAAAACAGTACCTATTCGAACATTTTTGAAAACCTGGAAGTTAGCGCGACAGATCTATAATTATCCAATGAGGACTTACTACCCTTCTTATGGATAGGTATAATTTTATTTACTTTCAGACTATGAAGAAATTGCCCATTCTGAAAAGAGAGATTAATTATAAATGTTAATGTCCGCAAGAATTTTTATGTTTTAGTTTATTTAACTAAATGCGTTGTAGAAGGGAATTCCAAACTAACTTTTACTCACAAATGAGGGAATGCCTTCACCGCCCGACTATTCAAAACCAGAATATGCATGCACAGAAAATCATTCAAATCCCGAATATACAGAATCAGGATCGTGCATCACCAGAAAGCAATAATTGAAAAACCGAATACGTAGACGATGTGATGGGCCAAGCGGAGGTCATTTTATGTTAGGTTAGGTAATTTTGTCGATACTCTTTCGTGTAATGCGATTCTGTTTTTGAATATTCGGGATTTGAATTGCGATTGCAACCAAAACCATATTTTAAACACCGGTAACTTGAGGCAATTTTTCTCGAGAAAGAATTAACTGTGTGGTTAGCTATGGTTTGATGTTTTTGCGAGCAACACAGTAAAATGTGTTTATAGTCCATTCGCTGAAACGAGAAAATGTGGATCTAATTCTTGAACAGAAACAAGTAATTTTATTGGTTCGACTCCAAATGTATCATCTTTTGATCAATAGAATGATTTGTCTCTGTTCATGAATTAGTTCCACATTCTCTCGTCTTAGCGAGTGGACTATTGAAACATTTAACCACCTCAGAAGCTGGTTTTGGAAGAGCCAAATATATTTATCTCTCTCTAAACAGAACCTAAAATGTTTGTTCTTTAATATAAAATACATTTGTATATCATGAACTTACACTGTGGATACCTACCGCCAAATTAATAGTGTATTCCGAAATTAAACAACGGTAACCTCTGAAAATGGTTACGGTTTAACCGCGGTTACAATGTTACCGAGACCCCACTGGAGAAACGGACCATCTAACAGCTAACCTCGACTTGAAACTATTACTACTCATCTGCCCTGCGCCAAAATGTAACCAAACCACAACCGCCGATCTAGCGCGGTTAGTGTGGTTACAGAAAAGTTACCACCTTTCAGTAACCGCGTTGCTGAAAAAGTAACTGCGGTTAGCGTGATTCAATTGCGGAATACACTATAAATCTGTTTGCAGCTAATATTAAAGAATCTCTTCTGTACTAATGAGTAATTAAAAGTTGGAAAACAGATAATTGGTCTCTATTTTCGAATAATAATGATAATAAATTTATTGTGTCACGTTTATTTCTGAAGAATGCATTAGTTATTACAGATGTTGAATATGATACAACTATTTCTAATTCGTCCATTATATTAAAATATTAAACGCTTTTTGCACTGTTACTATATCCATTTTTAAATTTGGTAACTTACTTCGTTCAAAGCTATTAACCACACAATTTTTCTCGAACTTTGACCATACTGACCAGAGGTTAGAGAGAAACACAAGTCTAAGCACAATAATAGGAAATATACCATTTTAATGCATTCGGGAAATCATTTGAAATAAATATATACTTATTTTACTAATTTACTAGTTCATATGTCGAGCCGAAGCCGAATTTTTCATAAACAATAGATCGTAAGTATTTCTAAGCGACTGCCAACTTAAATCACCGTGATATTACCGTATGAAACCGTAAAGTGCATCATCCGAAAATAATTGAAAGCAGTTATTAGAATATGCTTGAATGAACTATTTATAATGAAGAACGCATTCAAGAGGTAATGCATGTTATGTTGGTAATGCAAAACAAAAACTGAAACATTAGGTGCGTTCAACGAAGCTAGCAAATCTAGCATTTGCTAACCAGGAGGCTGATTCTAAATGAAAACAAGACCCAGGTCTTGTTTTTTGATGACGTCATTCCAAGAGTGAAGCGTGCGATTCTAAAGATTCCAACATGTGATTAATAGGAATTTTTTGTTCTTGGATTGGTAGTTGACTATTTTAGTCTATGTTGGTACTGGGTGTGAAATGGAAGGGGTAAGTTGTAAGTATTTGAATTTAAGAGGTAGTTATTCATTCTTTGAGCGGCAGTTCAGTTAATTATGTGAATTTGATTTTACTAAATAGTTTGTTTCATTTTGTTAGTTTTGCTTCGTTACTTTTGTTAGATTTTCTTCATTAGTTTAGTTGTTTTGTTAGATTTTCTTCGTTATTTTTCTAATTTTTCTTTAATTAATTTTGTTTGGTTTAATTTTACCAAATAAAATGAGCGAAGTTAAGGTAAAAAGTAACCGAAGTACAAAAGGCTACCTTGGATTTTATGGAGGAGCACATATCTTTTGGAAAGGGCAAACTGCTAGGAGTGGAAGGCCGTAAAACATGAGCAAGTCTGTGGGAGGTTTTAACTACCCAACTACATGGATTTTAAGGACCAAAAAAATCAGTGATTAAATGGCATAGATTTATATATATATTATAAAAGAAATGTCAATCAATATTTCAGATAAAATAATATTCTTCATGCTATTTATTTATCAAACAAAATTGTATTTATTATGTTTCATACTTACTAAATCTCCCGTAAAACAAATATTTTCAATACCTTTCAAATTTTGGGTTATTTTATGTATAACGTCAAACACAGGAAAAACCGGAAAAACAAGATGCAATTGTGAAAACAACACCTCGCTAAATGTTGAAATGAATTCCAACATCTTGTAATGTCATGACGTCATATCTATGTTTAATAAAAACTCACTATAGTAAAAATTTTTAGGCAGAGTAGTCACGTCATCAAAGTTTGTAACTAGATAATGACGTCACGAAATTAGTAGGTTTACATGGTACACTAATTTAATTTTAGAAAATAATTGTATTTACCTGCAATGCTAATTTATGTGATCAAGTTAATTTATTTAATAGTCGAATAATAATTGAATATTATTGTAAAATGTAATATATTTACAATTTATGGTATTGAAAATTCGGTATAGGGCACACCGAGTCGGGTTTCAGAAGGAATACGGGGAGTGAATGAAGCACTTGATGAAAAATAAGAAAATTAATGTTAAATGACATTGAATATATTTTTAAAACAATTGATTTGATTTTATTTAGATTTACAATGGGGTATTCCACTCAAATTTTTTTATTATTTTAAATAAAATTTCATTCAGTTTGAAGCAATTCATAGTATTAAAAAAATTTAATTGTTCCTAGTTTAACAGTATTTTATTTTTGAGAAATCAGTGTAACGTCACATTTCCCCCATACTTGTCTTTCTCACACACACTGCTGAGTACGCTGCGAGAGAAAGATAACAATTGTATGACGTCAATTTTCCCTTTTAGCAAATGTGAAATATCTCGTAAAGTAATTATTTAAAAAATGTTTTCATTGTTTTAACTATTATTTATTGAGCCATACTTTATGTTAAATTGATTTAAAAAATTTTTTTTTTTTGTTATGGTGAAATACCCCATTCTGTAGTTTTATGGAAAAGTAAAGAGTAGCACTATAAATTCGATTTATTGAAAATATAATTAAAATAACATTTAAAAAATATATTATATTTGATTGAAAATACTCCAGTAATACAATTTACAATTATTAAAATTAACACAAACTAAAAACAGAAAAGTAACGAACAAATGACAGCAGACGCTTGACAATTCCGGGAGAAACATGTCATGTAAACGTTTAAATATTGAAATCCAATAGTACCAACATGTGGTGAAAAAATGAACTATAATTATTTTAAATAAATTAAAATTCATTGAAAACATTATGTTCGACTTTAAAATAATTGTAAATTTAATTAAAATGTACTTTACTTATAGTATGCAAAAAATAGTATTTATTTTCTTCGTTTTCCTAAACATATACAATACTACAGTGTTTTTTCATTTTGTAATGAAATGATGATGTGACTACTCTGCCTAAAAATTTTTACTATAGATGGCTACGCATACAATTCCAAGACCAAATTTTAATTACAACTTGGAATTTCATTTAGAATCAGCCTCCCTGCACTAAGCTATCAAATCAGTCACATTGCATTGAACGGTTTGCTAACTTACTTGGCGGTTTCATGTTTTGAATGCAGGGAGTACCTACCTACCTATTTGATGTGAAATTACGTGAAAAATGAATATGGACAAAAATTTAGTACCAATTTAAGAATAAATGTACATACATAATTGCGATATATATTAATACATATAATATTTTATTTTGTAGGTTCTTGTACACAGATATAAAGAGAAAAATATTTTTAATGAAATATTAAATAATACAGAACTCGTCAGAAATATTAATATATTATTATAATTTTCCATATTTTCACGTGCTCCTGTTTAGCATGTACTACAAGAAAATTAAAATTTAATAAATAAAATAGAGATTTATATTTAAAAATATTTTTCTTTAATTATTATAATGAAATATGAGAAAATTTACGCACCAATTTACAACTGACTTTTAAATAATCCCGCCAAACATGTAAATATAGCAGAGGTAGCATATAAATTCTCGCTGCATTTGCTAGCTAGCAAATCTAGCGAACGCTAGATTAGCAGAGCGTTCAATAGAAGATACTTCCATTTCGCTAGTTTTACTAGCCTCATTGAACGCACCTAGTAACATATGTGCTGCAATCTTTGTATGTTTCAACACCAGAATTTTGATCAGCATAACAAATCAATGTTCATTATTGACACTACACACAAGAAGATCATTGTTTACATTTAGTTATTTACTCATAAACTTTAACAGTTCAAGAAGTATTTGTACTGCCGAATTGAATGCCTAAATCTAACCTCAAAATAGACTGACTCAGCGTGTATTATATACTAAACTACATTTCAGTCAAAAGTTTGTCTACCAATACTGAACGATAAATCTGATAGTTTTATAATCGTAAGGTGCAGATACCAAATCGTTATGAAATAGACAAAACGTGTGTCTGATTCTTCAGTCAGTTTTCACTAGTGTTTCTTGACATTCTAATAAGAGTTAGGGATTTGTAAGAACTATGATGAATGAGTGACTTACTTAAGTAACATGGAATGTGTAAGTTATTTCAAGTTTCACAAAAGATTTATATTAATAGTTATTGTGGGTAAGTATATTCCAAAATTGTTCTACATCATTATTGTATGTTTTGATTGGAGTTCCTGGGTTCTTCTTAGTTACAATACTATACTATTAAAATTCGTCGCATGTTTCGACTAACAAAAATCTATAGAGATTAATGCCTTAAAGTTGCAGACATTAACGCCATTTCGACATGTAAATTTTGAGGTTTGAAATTTCTCGAATTTGAAATCTTGAACAAGAATATGATCTTATAAGCTTTCCTAAAATAAATAATATATAAGATTTATACCAGTACTCATAAATACTAGTAAAGTTTTCAAAACGACTTGTTACAACTTTTGACAAAAATATAGTAGAATCAAACGACATTTTGATTTTTTTTTCAATGTTGACTGCTTTTACGGGATAAAAATTATAACGAACCGTTTAAAATTTTACTAGTGTTTATGTAAATGGGCATTATTTACTGAAATATATATTATGTATGGGGTCCTGTGGCCGCGTGCCAGAGTTTCTGGTCGCGAACCTGGGGAACCGGGTTCGATCCCGACCGACGCCAAATATTTCGAATTTTAAATGGCACAAAAGTGACCCCTGTGGTGCACTCTCCACGCCAGCAATGAGTGCTCGTGAGGTGACGCCTGGAAAGCGCCCGCACGGTACAAATATGTCATCATTATTCCGATATCTGTGATAAAGCAGATTATGGCACACTCAGAAATGGGTAATATGCCGTGATGATATATTTTGTTTATTTTAATATATATTAACTGAAATGTGCATACGAGCTGTGATAGTGAAGCCCTATTGAATGCTGTCTGTTGGTGGAATCGGCAAACATCGGGGCATTTCGTGAGTTCATAACAATTACTTCATCTAGTGCGGAGCGTTGCAGACATAGCACAAATTTTAAATTATGTATATGTGAATAGTAGGAATGAATGTATACGAGTACTCGGCTATGTTCGGTTCTTGTTCTTGGAGTACTGAAAGTGTTAAGATACATTGCCTCTTATTTTTTAAAATTTTGACAGCATCACGCTCGTTTACAAAAATCTTTCATTGCCTCTTATATTTAGCATCCTGTGTAACTTGTGCATATCTGTCTGTGAGTTCGTCTTTTGTGAATTTCATTTTAAGTTTACTGTTCCAGTTATAATAAGAAGTTCAAATAATACAATATTACTCGTTTGATACTAAAAATATTAAGGGTTATAAATGATATATGTAAGTATAACTTTTTAACAAATAATAATAATAATTTTATTCAGGCATAAATACATACATAATGTTTAGCCAGGTCAAAAAAGAAATATAAATAAATAAATATATCATCATGGCATATTACCCATTTTTGAGTGTGCCAGAATCTGCTTTATCGCAGATATCGGTAATGATGATGACCTATTTGTACCGTGCGAGCGCTTATCATTGCTGGCGTGGAGAGTTCACCACAGGGGTCACTTTTGTGCCATTTAAAATTCGAAATATTTGGCAAGGTTCGCGACTAGACACTCTGGCACGCGGCCACGGGACCTCATAAAAAAATATGAATACAGTAATAAAGTATAAAAATGCGGTATGTTATTTAGAAATGTAATATACAGTATATTATATACATTGGATAATTAGGATATTCTAACATTTCCTGAAACTTGTAAAATGCCTTCACAAGAATTATTTGAGACGATTGTCTTTAACTTTGCATGTGGTAGTGTACGTACATCATGCGGCAATTTATTGAAAAATTTAGTACAAAGAAATTCAGGACCACTTTGAGACACAGTTAGGGTGCGATTCTGTAATTTTCTATAACACTATAAGTAGAACCGTAACTCTCAACAATAGGGCATTATTTTTTAATGTCAAACGATAATAAATGTATTCGTAAACAAAAATTGTTGTGATTTTGTTAACTTTTACATTTCTGTAGCACTACAGAAAATTACAGAATCGCACTATGATTCTTTTGCTAGGAATAATAATATCATTCTATGTACGAGTATTGTAGGTATGACATACTGAATTTAAGTTACGCTTTACATACTCCAGGTTTTCTAATATAAAAATTTCCTTTCAGAAACCATCATCAAGAATAATGTATAAATACATGTGTCGAAATCCACCTGATGATAAATACATGTCTTCTGAAAATCGAACGGAACTCAGTTCCAGTTCTCCTCCAGAAAAATCTCTGTTGGCCAGATCTGTTGTCAATCTTTCAGAGAAGGTTAAAAAGGACAGACGTTTCTCGTTCACGGACCAAAATGAGTATGAGTAAGTGTTAAATTCAGATTTCATCCTAGAACATTCGCAAGTTCTACGTCTATTATGACTGTATTATACTTAACAATAAATCGTTCGATTTGTCGATCGACTTGTGACCATCATTTTATCGTTACGTGTAATACAGAAAAGTCAATCGATTTATTTACAAAATAAATCGTATGATAAATTGACGAAATTAGAACTTGTTCTAATTTATGTCGATTTTTTAGGGAATTGTTACATTTCTAGTGCCAACTCTATAATATTCCACATTTCATACTATATTTGACATTTCTAATTATATTAAACTTGTGCTTTAAGGTTATAAGTTCATATTTTTCTTTTTATATAAAATATCAAGATATCGGTGTTTAAGACGTAAAAGAAGAATTAATAATTTAAAAAAAATAACGTTTACGTTAATTTAAAGAAGATAATCAGTATCTTAACCGCTTCTTTACTAAAACTATATTCGTTTTTATTACCCATTTTTAACGAAGGGTTCAAATACTCTTAAACAGACAATGGACCTATTAAATTAAAAGAGAGAGATATTAATAAAAGTGAGATGTGCATAGTGCGCAGTTGAATTTTAGCGCAGGTGGGTGACAGTGTAAAACATTTGAATTTAAAAAATGGCAGCAAATACATGTACAATAAATTTAATAAAACTGACTCAATTTAGGTATAGTACTTGCGATGAATACTTCCAAAAAAAGAGAGGAAGAACAAATGGAAATCAGAAAAGAAGATATAAGCTAAAGAAGGTTATATACACGATATCAAAATATTAGAAGAAAGCGATACAGTTGTGTGCGTTAAAGCCAACTGTTATCGTAGTCAAAAGAAATGTGCAAAACCACATAAGATATTTATAAAGTTTTTTTTCAATAATTCTGTATCTATTTTCAATTCGTTACCCCAATGCTTTGTCTTATTCAGATCCTTAGGGAATATGTGGTACGCCAACAATTGTGATGATGTATGTATTACATACTGTACAATATTTACGAAATTATTTTCTTGTTCTTATATGTTCCTGCATATCTGTACTTCAAACTTGAGAACTTATTATGCTTTGCTTTTTATGATAAAAATTGTTTTGTCCCGTATACCAGAACAATCGAAAAGTGACAGTAAATAGCATAGTTGTCAAATGATTTTTTTTAAAGAACTGATATTATAATCTCTAATTAAACATACATTTTACATAACATATATATTTTTTTTATTAGATATATTTCTGTTTGTAACACATATATTTTTTGTCATTTTCTTCATAATTTTTAACAAGTATAAATTTATTTGATTTATCTTTCGTTATTTGGCAACATGGTGTCACCTACCTAGCGATTCAGAAAAAAATCGCTAGATGGCACATCTAAAATGACGTCACAGAGTCATAAAAATTTAATAGGTCCATTGAAACTGAGGCAACGCTAATCTCAAAAACATGCATTAAAGCAGTGACCTCTATATACAAAATGGACCGGCGGCTTGAATAACTTAAGTGTATCCACCAAGAATACCACCCGCCTGACTGGTGGGGTGTCTATCTCTCTCTAACTTTCGTGTATTGTTGGACCAAGCAGGTATGATCAAACTATTTAAATGCTTTTTTCTTCATGTTCATCGTTAATTCGTCGAACTGGTACTAGCTGGCGTATGCGTACTTCTCACTGTTAGAAAGAGATAGCCACCCCACCATGACAGTTGAGTGGATACAGCATACACATCGACCTTTAAACTAATAGACGCAGCGTACAAGCAAAACGTCTGTCCCGCCATAACGGTGCAGACACAGTATCTCTATCCTTCAACATTACGGAAGTTAAGAAAACGCAGCAAAATAAAAAATTTGATTTGTCCCTAACTTGTTGTACTTGGTGCATAATCGCTAAGAGTATAGATTTAATTTTGTGCATAATTAGATTCATTATATATTTTTAATACATAAATATTATATTATAGGGGACAAGTAATAATTAATAAGAACTTACATATAAAATGACAC
Organism: Ophonus ardosiacus; assembly: GCA_943142095.1. NCBI lineage: Eukaryota > Metazoa > Arthropoda > Insecta > Coleoptera > Carabidae > Ophonus > Ophonus ardosiacus. The sequence goes on from OW964838.1 coordinate 28,190,249, forward strand.
AGCTGGACCGCGTACGTACTGTTGACTGCACGAAATACACCGTTTCCCCATTATTTTGTCACATACACACCTCACAACACATACACGTATATATTGACAGAAATAATTGTAAATGTTCTCCAAAAAAGCAAATAATACACAAACAGTTACGAAACGTCAAATGTAGATTTTGACAATTATTTAGTGACAGAGAGCGATGTATAGAGGTTTACATAATGACTGACAAAGATGTACAATGAGTACGAACGCATGCGCAGTATACTTTAACTGATAACTTCCGTATTGTTGAAGGACAGAATATATATTTCTATCCTTCTATGTTGGAACAATATTCTAACTATAAAGGAATAGGAGACACTTGGTCCATTAGGTTAAAGGTCGATGAGCATACAGCTCGCGCCGTTGTACAGAGATAGGAGTCACTGGTCCATTTTGTATATAGAGGCACTGCATTAAAGGCGCGGAATAATACGAAGTTGGTAGCCCTGATTCCAACTTAAATAAATTGATAAGAAAATCGACAAGTGTAAATTCTCAACATGTCGATCAATAAATTGCTGAATTTATTGGTCAATAAATCAAACGATTTATAGTTGAATGTAAAACTGCTATAAGTCTGGTAAAACAGCCAAGTCATTTTTTGATTAAGTTAGCATAGCACAAACCTGGAATGAAATCATGTAGCACTCATCCTTCGTCACCCATTCTTGTTCAAGTAAACTTTATTTCGTTGGCCCACAGATCTAGGGGCCTATTCAGAACTCAATATTTGCATAGTCGTTATGGTCTTTAAGGTTGTTATGTACTGTAAAGATTGTTAAAATCAAAATTGGTATTCTCAGTACTGAAGGTGATTACCGTCAACAATTGTTACGTGTTTTGACAGTCTTTATCATAACGACTGCTAAAACTATGTATTTATGGTTGTTATCACGTTGTTATTTCTAATATTTGACATGTGACTTATTAAAACATCAATCAAATATTATTAATAATGGCCTTTCTGCTAAATATTAGCAGCATGCAGTTGATTATTCGCATGGATCCTGCTTCGACTTAAATAATGATAATAAGAACGATAAAAACCGTCGTGGACGAAAGTTACTTTTGACGTAAATACATATTTCTTTGAAAATATTATATTCTGTGGTAGGTATTCGTGAAAACCTTGTTATTTATTCTGGTGCTAATGTGTGCTTTTTCTTCAATCAAAATAAAAAAAATCTTTCTATAACTTTTCAGTCACGTTGGGATCAGTGGTAGGAATTAGCATACCCTTTCTAAATAATTTAGAAGTTTTCAAATATGACACAAATGTCATATTCTTCTTTAGTTGTTTTGGCAGAATGTTTGCATTTTAAATAAAATTGGCAACACATTATTAAAAGAATAAAGCGTTGACATATAAGGTTAGGTTAAGTTCATATATGCATAATGAAGTTAGCTATTGTCAAATAATCTGGTTCATTCACAAGTATTATTTTGTAAAGATTGTCAATAATACCGACGTAGGTTCTGAATTGAGAAATTCATAAAGATTGTTACAAATGTCTTTATAATAACAATCTTTATATCCGTAACAACCTTTATGACTGTGTTTCTCTGAATAGGCCACTATATTATTCAAATCTCTAATTATAGTACATAGTAATCACCAAAAAGCATAGAGAAATTTATAAATATAGTACTTTCCATAATGAAAGAAGAAGACAAACCATTTGATAGTATACAAGAACATGGCTGAGAAAATGATGAAAAAAAGTTTAGCGGCTGTCTTTGTCGGAGAGATATTGATTTATAAACAATCATTAGCAAATAGCTCGCATTGCCGAGTGAATTAGACCTAGTGTTAGACTTCGCCTTCATATATTATAAAAGGTCTCGTGATCAATAATCGCTAAACATTTTTATTTTCATTTTAATTTTAGTATTATTTTATTTTTTTATTATAATTTTCTTCATATAAATAAATACAGGGTGTCTCTTAAATAGGGGGACATGGCTTAACCACAGATTCCTGAGGCTAAAATAAGACGATTTAACCAAACTTGCTTCTACCGGAAATTGTACCATTTAGCCATAATTCTGCTTCAAAGTTCTTCGAAAAAAAATTAGTTTTGCTTATAATAATTGGACACTTTATTCGATTTGGATGAAATTTGGTATGACAGTTTATATGGTTGTAAGTCATCTTTTAAGGTGATACTTGTTATTAATAGCGAACCACTAGTGTATGAAACTTAGGTGTCCCAATATTAATTAGACCATAACTTTTTAATGGCAATACCGAAAACGTAAAATTATTTTTCTTCAGAAAGATACATTCAATAGTAAACTTTTCTCTCTCTGTGTAATTTGTGATATTTGTTACGATTCACACAGAAAAAAATAAAATCTGAGTGTCTGCACTGCTAAATTTTTAAAATAAATTTAATCTAGCGGTCTATCCAAATGTCAGACAAGTAATTTTTAATGACAGTAACGAGTTGTCAATCTTCATAACTTGTTTAGGAGTAAGCTGAGATATGTAATCGTCTAATTTATAATAATGGTAGTAAAATATTATTAGGCCGAACAAACGGATGTTACTAATTTTAGAATATTGCGAAAAAAAAAATTTGACAACCCGTAAAACAATTGTTACTGTCATTAAAAATTACTTGTTTGACATTTGGATACAGTGTTAGATTAAATTTATTTTAAAAATTTAGCAGTGCAGACACTCAGATTTTATTTTTTTCTGTGTGAACCATAACAGATATCACAAATTAGACAGAGAGAGAAAAGTTTACTATTGAATGTATCTTTCCGAAGAAAAATAATTTCACGTTTTCGGCATTGCCATTAAAAAGTTACGGTCTAATTAATGTTGGGACACCGAAGTTTCATTCACTAGTGGTTCACTAATAATAACAAGTATCACCTTAAAAGATGACTTATAACAATATAAACTGTCATACCAAATTTCATACAAATCGAATAAAGCGTCCGATTATTAAAAGCAAAATTAATTTTTTTTCGAAGAACTTTGAAGCAGAATTCTGGCTAAATGGTACAGTGTCCGGTAGAAGCAAGTTTGGTTAAATCGTCTTACTTTAGCCTCAGGAATCTGTGGTTAAGCCCTGTCCCCCTATTTAAGAGATACCCTGTATATATAAATATATCATCACGGCATATTACCCATTTCTGGGTGTGCCAGTATCTACAACACATGTAGGCATCGGTAATGATGATATATTTTTCTTCATTATTACAACATATTAAAAAAAAATATTGAAATTAAAAAATCTGCTTTTTTATTTTTGTCCAATAATCGATTTTTTCCACACAGCTTCCAAAAAATTGTTCGACTAATAAATAGTATTTTGTACCCTATGTTAGTTTTCTGTTAATATTATTCTTAGTTTATTAAATATAAAGGGTGGTGATGGTTAATGGTGAACATAGGAGTTCATCGTAATTTTTTCGTTTTTTTGCAATTTCCTACTCTCCTGTTCCTTTCTGCAAAAACTGTAGAGTGATAAGTTTTATAGCCATTTGCACAGCTTGTAGTTAATGTCGTAACTGCAGGTTAACAAAAAAAGAGCGTATCGAAATTTTGACAGCAATGTTTAACAATTCATTTGCATTTTGTTTCGATATGATATTGTTAATTTAACTAACAATTTAACTATAAACTGTGCAACTGACTACTAAAGAATTAAAAACTGCAAGCAAAACTGTTTTTACATGTTTTATTATATGTTTGGTTTCTTCACAATTTTAAATAGTTATTTACGATACAAGTACGTAAAGCTAGACTTTACAATAGTCACGAATGCGTCAGAATTTTTATATTAATTTACGTATGTGTATCGTACAATATTTTATTTACGATAGAATATAGAAACCTAATAAATATAAAAAATATTTTTATTTATTAATTAAGATAACAATATTAAATGAAAAACTTGCCATGGTAACCTAATATTCACATCGGCTTTTATGAATTTAGCGCGTTTAAAAATTTTAATCACTCGTTACTCGGCAATACATGACTAATAAAATCTTCCTACAAACTTAAAACTAACAACTAAACCTAAATTTTACACACTAAAACATAGGTGAAAGAAATTTAAAAAGTTCAGCCAATTAGTAGCAATGGCCATGCACTTGTTTTCTTTTTTCTGATTTTCATAAATTATTTATAAACGCCAACCTAACTTATGGAAAATAAATTTCGTTTTCTTTTATAATTATTTCCACCTAGAAATGAGAAACATATGTAAAACAGTTTTATGTTTTAATTCGGTAAATCGTTGCACTCTACATTTTTTGCCGAAAAATGAGCAGGAGAGCAGGAAATTGTATAAAATTAAAATCCCATGTGAAATACTCACTCGTAACCGCCACCATCCTGTATACATAAAATACTTAAAATATTAACATAATAAACAAAGTAATAAACATTATTAAATTATATAGAAGATTGTTTTAGATATGTCAGCAGTGAATTTCTGTAAGTTACTATTAACTTGGTTTAAGAGTTCAAATTTATTCAATCCCAGTGAGATTCATGAATTTTTCACAAATCCGTCTTCGTTATTATTAGCTTTGTTCGAGCAGCATTCAGAAACTGTCATGAACTATCAGAAGCATGCGCATAAGAATTTTGGCGTTCGAGCAGCGGTTTGAAACCGTTGGGGACGGTTTGAAACAGTCAAGAGAATGTGAGGATTGTTTTCAAATTTTAAATCCGTGACATGCGCACTAGCATTTCTAACTTCAAATCGCATGGGAAAACTTCGGTGACTAGGTGACAGCAAATGTCTGATTTAAATACATCAAGCAGTGACTCTGAGTCGAGTATATCAATATCTTCAACGTCATCTGAAAATACTTAAAAATACCTCTCATGATTTCAAATTAGTGTCTTAACATGACATCAGCCAAAACACCAAACAGCTGAGATAAACTACTAAGTTACTATTAACTTGTGTTAATAGTTCAAATTTATTCAATCCCAGTGAGCTAAAGAAAAAACCCCTTAACCTTAACAATAAATTTAAAAACTAAATACGTATTTCGAGAACTAAGTTCTCATCATCAGTAGAAACTATAAAGTGAATACAGAGAAGTTAAGATTACTCAGCATGTAAACCATGCCAGAGGTCAAAACAGCTCTGAGGAATAAGGGAGAGAACACGGGTTATATAGGGACAGAAGTCATAGGTGAATGGATACCTAATTGGGTAACTAAGATTAAACAGAGTAACTGTCTTATATTAACTCATATAATTTAGAATTTGGGATGGGACCTAGGTCCGCGTTCATCAATTTATCTTTAAATTTATGTATTATCAAACTCTCATGTGCGTCTAAATATCTATTATTATCAACTTGTTTTAATAATTTTATATTAGAATTGTCAATTTTATGATTATTAATAAACATATGTTGTGCTACGCTAGATTTATCAGGATTACCGCTTTTTAAATGATAGAAATGTTCTTTAAATCGGGTATCAATTTGTCTTTTAGTTTGCCCGATATAAACTTTATTACAATCTTTACAGTCAATTTTATAAACACCGGATTTTTTATTATTATCTATTTTATCTTTAGGGTTACCTAATAATGATTTAATGGTGTTATTTGATTTATAAGTTACCGTTAAATTTTGATTTTTAAAAATTTTGTTTAAACCTTTGGTGGCATTATCAAATGGTAATGTTATATATTTATTATTAGTTGACGTTAAAGTTGTGAAATCTAATACGGATTGACGATTTTTAAATTTATGGACTAGTTTATCTATAATTTTAACCGGGAATCCATTATATTTAGCTATTTCTTTAATATATTTCAATTCATTTTCAAAACGTGTTTTGTTTAACGGAAATTTGGTCAGTCTATTAATTAAAAAGTTAAACGCTGCTAATTTATGTTGCCAAAAATGATTCGAGTCAGCTGTTATAAATCGATTAGTATTCGTAGGTTTCCTATATATGTCAAATTTTAATTTAGTTTTGTTTCTAATAACCAGTGTGTCCAAAAATGGTAACTGTATTGGTCTCTTTTTCAATCGTAAATTTAATTGATGGAAAAACTGAATTTAATTTGGCTAAGAAGTTATCTAAATCGCAAGTTTCGGTATTAATAATAGCAAAAAATATCATCAACATATCGAATCCAAACTCTAGGAAAATCTTTATTATTTTTCTTAAATTCAATTTCAAAGTGACTCATGAATAAGTTAGCCAAAAATTGCCCATAACTGTACCTTCTTTTTGATGATAAAATTTATTGTTTATTTGAAAATAATTTTGGTTCATACAAAGTTCAGTTAGTTTTAAATACTCGTTAATTTTTTCTGAATTTAAATCGTTGTTTTCTAAAAAGATTGTTAAATATTCTAAAGTTTGTGGAATAGTTTTATAATCCCAGTGAGATTCATGAATTTTTCACAAATCCGTCTTCGTTATTATTATTATATTTAAAAAAGTATTGAACTCGGGGCCTATGGAACATTAAGGCCAAGTCTAACCCACTCGGCTATGCAAGCTATTCGTTAATCATTGTTTATACAGTAATATCTCTCAGATAACGATAGGCGCTAAACTTGTTTCATCAATTTCTAAGTCATTTTCCAGTATTGCATTGAATTGTTTGGCATACCTTCCTTATATAGGAAGTACTTTTATATCTGCAAAATTTCATTAAAATCTAAAAAATTTTGAAAGGAAACTGTAATTCATAGTTTTTTCACTAGTTCTTTTACTGTAGTATATTATTAATATACGTAAGATTGAGTAGGTTAGTTGAAAGAAACAGGGAATACAATATATATGTATGTGCAGAAAGAAAGAGAAGAGAAATAAATAAAATAAAAGCGATAAAGGTCTATTTTATTATAAATTTGGCGACGAGGAGTAAGAAAAATATAATGACATGAATGGAAGTACAGATACTAAGTTGGGAAATTTCCGAATTAATGAAAATAACAAATCAAACACAACAGTGGACAAGGTGAACACAGACTTTCGACTATTATGTTGATGGAAAAGGAATTACGAGTAGTCTTTAAAAAAAGCACTTATGTTCAGTGTTGTATAGTATTTGAAATATAAGTCATTGAAATATGTATTTGAATTAGATAAAATATTTTAAGTAATTATTTGAAATACTTGAAAATAACAGTATTTTATATTTTTAGTTTAAATAGTTTTAACAAGTATTTTATATTTTAATACATTAAAATAATATTATTTGTATGAAATACCATTTTACAATATTTGAAATACATTTTTTTATTTGAAATATGTTTTTGTATTTAAAATGCACAAGTATTTGAAATAGATTTATGTATTTGAAATAGAAATCCTCCGTCATGTGTTTTCTCGTAGTAATATAATATGGAATAATTCTCTAATTTTTTTCTTAAATAAACACCTGCTTATGTTATGTAGGAGTTTCTTTTTAATATTAATAAAAACATGCGAATAAGTTGAATACGAAAAACATTTTTACAATACTCTAACGTACCTTCTTTATTTTCAAATAATTAAAAGTAAAAGTATTTGAAATACTAAAAAAATATTTGTATTTTACCAAACATATGAAATACTTTTCTTTAGTATTTTGTATTTTCTATTTGAAATACATTTTTGCAAGTATTTTATACAACACTGCTTATGTTACACCTAGCTGGTTTAGAAGTACAGAATATTTTTGAAACCTTAACAGTAGCTGAAGGTGAAGATATTTATAACACAGCATGTAATGCCCTTGATACATATTTTATGCTACAGAAAAATATTTCATTTGAAAGGCACGTTTCTCGTAAGATGAAGCTGGAAAATGAAACGATTGATCAGAAGGTCTATTCTAATTCATATGCACATGTGCTATCCGCTATATATGTTCCACTACTAGCCAACAGATGGGGTCCCCATCCCTCTATCCGACTTGAATCCATCTGTTGGCTAGTAGTGGAACTTATTAATATAGCCAAATGTGGCTATCCGTAGTAAGAGCTCCAGTGGTACCGCTACGAGTAAAGTGTCATGCTATAATTTGAATGTTTGTTTTGAAAGTGATTGATAACTGTGGATGTCAAGTTGACAAGTAGTTTGGCTTTTCAATTTTGTGATCAAATACTTGTGCTCGTGTGTTATATCATAATATTTGATTAATATCTATATATTATAAGTACCTATTTAAATTATAATAATTATTTATAATTCTAACAACCTTTGCTTAAAAATAATTTTAGATTATGGCATTTCATTTCATCTGTTGGCTAGTAGTGGAACATATATAGCGGATAGCACATGTGGATATCCGACTTGAATCCATCTGTTGTCTAGTAGTGGAACTTATATAGCGGATAGCACATGTGGATATGAATTTAGAATAGACCTCCATTTTATTACTCGTCTAAAAACACAAGCAAAAAAAATGTGAATTTGGTGCAGATGAGGTAGATCAAATCAGAGACCAAGTTGTAGAACAATGCCAATGAAATGAACTACGTAGGAAATTTAGAAAGGTCAGATTTAACATTAAATGTCATTAGAAACAACAGAAGACAAGTGGCGACTATGCAACGGCAAAATCAAAATGAAGTAAACAGAATACGAAAGGTCTATAATAAAGAAAAGAAAACAGTGAGAAGCTGTAGGTGTTAACGATGCAACATGAAAAGTCATTGTGCCAAAGATTCGTCATCTCCTTCAAAGAATAAAAAATGTAAGAGATGTGAAAAATAGGACATTTCGAGGTAGTCTGTCACACTAGAGGTAGTAACCAATTTAACAAGGGCAAGAAGAATTATTATGTAGAAGAAGTAAACAATGATAACGAAAAACATTTTGCATTCTGTATCGACAAGGTAAATGAGTGAAAGCTAAATTCTGATGAAGTTGTGAAGGTAAATTTCGGAGGAGTAGCTATTCCCATGTTGATTGATTTAGGTGCAAATGGTAACGTTATACAAGTTATAGAATGGGCAAAATGTTAAATGAGAAATATTGATTGTATTAGTGAGAAATGTGATAAAGAATTAAAAGTGTATGGAACAAATGTCACCGTTCTTGTCAAAGGGAAATTTTACGCTAATGTTTCTATTCCAGAAACTGAAAGTCGATAACTAGTGCAGAATTTCTTGTAATTCATAATAAAAGAATACACGTATTTGGTAGAAAATCGGCAAAACAAGTAGGCGTTTTGAAAGAAGGCTTGCAAACAAATGTAAATCAAATAAAGGAAGTAACAAGGACACAGAAACTCAAGACTTTATTTGAACACGAAAAGGGAAATTTTCCAAAAATTAATGATATTCAAATACAGATTCCCAGTGACGAAAAAGTTAGACCAGTAGCTCAAACAAGCAAGAAAATTCCTTACAATGTGCGTGCCACTGACGAACTGTTGGAGGCTGATATCATTGAACCAGTAACAGGGCCAACACCATGGGTTTCACCTGTAGTGGTAGTAGCAAAAAGTGGTGGTGAAGTGAGATTTTGCGTAGATATGAAAACAGCAAATACAGTAGTTATTCGCGAGCTACACCCGTTACCTACTTTCGGGACGCTTCTTCAAAAAATGAGTAGTAGTAAGCTATTTTCGAAGATTGACCTCAAATGAGCATATCATCAAGTGGAGTTGTCCACAGAATTCAAATGTATTACAAATTTTTGCACTCATAAAGGTCGGTTTAGGTATAAAAGACTTCTCTTCAGTATATCATGTGCCCGAAAAATGTTTCAACGCGTTGGACAACAAATTACTGTCGGGTGTGAAGGCGTAATTAATTTTTTAGGTGATTTGATTTGTGATGGTAAGAACAGAGAAGAACATGATGTATAGTTAAGTTGTTGCAGAGACTTGCAGAAAAAGGAATGTGGTGAATGCCAAAAAATGAAAGTTATAATTTTTTTGGGACATGAAATAACTATAAACGGAATAACTCCCAATCAGTCAAATCAAAGGCAATTTTAGAATTTAGAAAACAAAAAAAAATCGGAGTGAGTTTTTTTGAGTCTAGTTCATTTTTGTAGTCGTTTTATATCTAAGGTTTCTACTATTAACGAGCCATTACGAAAATGAACTAAACATTCAGAAATATTCAAATGGGGAAAGGAGAAACATGTCTTTTGATATTTTAAAAGATCAATTAGCTAATCATAGAGTATTATAGTAAAGATATATTAAAAATGCATTGACATAAATCAGGGTTGTTGTAATTTTGCCCGACCCAAAAAAACCCACCCGGGTTTTTTTAAAAAAACCCATCTAAAAAAAACCCAAAAAAACCCATCTCAAAAACCCACTTTTATGAAATCATATTTTATTAACTAAATATGGTATATACTTATATGGTACACACATAATATACATAAATTTTTGTCACCGGCAACATTTTACAATCAATTTAATTTTGTGTACTTCGTGTTTGATCATTTTTACCTTCCGTCACCTTTAGGTAAGGAAGGTATTGTCTTTGGTCAAAAAATTCGGTGGTGAGTTTTTAATGAATAAGCACGTTTTAGGGTCCCTACAATACGAATTTACTATTTTTGAGATGATGTCTGTATGTGTGTGTGTGTGTGTGTATGTGTGTCCGTGTGTGTGTGTGTCCGTGTGTGTGTATGTATGTCCGTGTGTGACAAATTTTTCTCCGACGATAACTCCAATACTACAATTCTAAAAATTATAATTCTTTCGTATTCCTCTTCTGTACATCCATATGAAGAGTTGATTAGATTTTGGTTATAATCGATCCACCGGAAGTACCCTTTTTTGAAGTTTTTAACAGTTTTTCTTAAAAAAACGCAGTTAAATATTACTTTTTGACATTTTGTTATTATATATATTAAAGAAAATACTCTTCTCTATACGGTTTAATTATACATTTTCCTTCATATTCAATAGATGTAAATTAAAAACATTATAAAGAAATTAATTTTCAAAAATTAGTCTGCTTTGCAATTTATTATGGAAACAGCTGACATAATTATTCAAAAAAAATTAATTGACAGATGTCAGTTGCAAGTGCAAAACCAAATATGAAAAGTATAGGATCTAAAATTGGTATGTCATATTGTTACTCGCAACAAGTGACATGCAGAGAAAGGCCAAAGAGAAGATGGAAGGACATTACTTAGTGTAGTTTATGTTATAATTTTATTGCATTTAAAGAACCTTTTCAAATGAACTTTTAGTATGGAATTTGTAAACAAAAGTATGTGTTCGTGTTCGATTTTACATATTATATAGAATTTGTTCCAAGGACCTTTTGGTATGGGATTTGTACAAAATACATCGAACTGACGGAAGGTCTTGTGCTGGCCACAACAGATTTTTAATATATTTTTCATTGTTGTGCTTTGCACAGTGTTTCTTTTATATTTGAACAACTTCAATCCTGGTGTCAGCATTTTAATTATTTTTTAAGTTGTGTATTAAACATACTATTAGTTGTGACACTTGGATCTTATTCTTGTACACACTTGCATTGCACAGACTTGCAACTATTAATATTAATTCGTAACTTGTACGCATGTACCCTCTACTTAATTTACTGTTTATTACATTACAGTCTTAAAAAAAAATATTAATAATATTAATATCTATTATCTACAGGTGTCTCAATAAGCTTGCTCACTATTGGTAACTTTTTTATTTGAAGATGTACGAGGTTGGTTAAATGAGCAAAATTGTGCCATTTTATATTAGAAAATTGGTCAAATAGACAAAATAAAATTTGTGTCAGCGGTTCTCAAACTTTGGGACAATATATATATTTTTTAAATGGAACCATATATTTTTTATTACCTTGTTGGAAAGAGTATTTTTTTCTCTTTCCAATAAGGTAATGTTGTTTATGTACAATTTTTTCAAATAAACGAGTTATTTACGGCTAAAAATTTAAATTTTGTAAACTATTTTATTAGTTTTTTGGTCAAGTAAGCCATGGAAACAATTGATTCTTTGTTTGTTTAACGTTTAATAACTTTACAAATGAAGGAAAGTTAGATATGATCGTGCTATATGGAAAGTTATATCTAGACACCAATTACGTAGAACGGTCGGCTCTCTTTCAAAAGAGTTTAAATGTGCGAAAGAAATAATGGCTTTCAATTTGAATATTTTCTTTGTTTTGATATGACTGTAAAATAAATTAATAAAATAATAATTTTATAAAAGACAATTGTTTCCATAGTTTACTTGACCTAAACTCATAAAAGATAATTTTTATCTTGAAACGTAAATAACTCGTTTATTTGAAAAAATCGTACATAAACAACATTACCTTATTGGAAAGAGAAAAAAATACTCTTTCCAATAAGATAATAAAAAGTATATAGTTCCATTTAAAAAATATATATTCTGTCCCAAATTTTGGGAATCGCTGACACAATTTTTATTTTGTCTATATGACCAATTTTGTAATATAATATGGCACAATTTTGCTAATTTATCCAACCTCGTATCTCTTCAAATAAAAAAGTTACCAATAGTGAGCAAGCTTATTGAGACACCCTGTATAACGCCGACTTGTGTATGTGTTTTAAGATACTTTATAAAACTAAAGTTAAGAATGATACATACTATATTTCGATCTTTGTTAATAAAACCCGCTTTTATTCAATAAAACCCGGGTTTTTTTCAACCCTGACATAAATTATTACTGATGCAAGTCTAGTAGGACTGGGAGCGGTACATCTACAAATTCGAAATGGAGAATACAAAATTATTAGCTACTCGAGTCGTAGTTTATCAAATGTTGAGAAACATTATTCTCAAACCTAGAAAGAAGAATGACAGGTTCAAATTGTATTTAAATGGTAAACAATTTGAAGTAATGTCCGATCCAAATGAGGTAGAATTGTTTATTGTGTTGCTGAAAATTCAATACCATATGTAGTGTCACTGAAAGAAATAGAAAAATCTTCCATTGAAGATTTGGAAAAGCTGAAACTAAAAAGAGCCATTCATACGGAAGACTTTCCCGAAGACTTATTTAATTACAAATTTGTTCAACAAGAATTATGTTTTATTAATAATATTATTTTTCGACATGGACAAATACGTAGAAAAATGTTGAAAGTCATGCAAAGGATGTCAACTAACGTCGAACTTAAATCCACCAGCACCTATTACAAGAACAGATTTACCTTGGGAGTAAATATATCGTAATAGATTGCATGGGACCTTTGCCATCTGGTCATAATTTGTTTGTTAATAAATCCTTTCACTCCTCCAAGGAGCATAGGGCTTCAGTGAATTTCTTCCATCTAGTTCGGTTTTGGGCAGTTGTTTTAGCTTCTTGTCATGTTTTCTGTTTCTCTGCTAGTTCCCGATATATGGTTCTTTGCCATGTTATTCTGGGCCTTCCAACTCATCTTGATCCTTGTGGATTCCATTCCAGTGCTCTCTTTGCGATGTTGTTATTCTGCCTTCGTAAGGTGTGGCCAATCCATTTTCTTAATTTAATATCTTGTTCCATTTTCTTCTGCTTTGTGAGTTGCAATAGATCTTTATTGCTTATTGTTTGTGGCCAAAATATATGCATTATTCTGCGTAAACACCTATTTGCGAAAGTTTGCAGTTTTGCCAACAGTGGCTTTGTAAGTTTCCATGTTTCTGAGCCATAAAGAAGTATCGACTTTACATTGAATACATATTGAATAATCTGAGTTTGGTATTATGCGAATACAGATTTGAATTCCATACATTGTTTAGTGAACCCATCGCTCTTTTTGTTTTAATGATGCGATGTTCAATGTCTTGTTCAGTTCCTCCGTCTGTTGCTACAAGGTATGTAAATTCTTTTACGTCTTCTACTTCTCTATTGTGAATTCGAAAGAGAGAGGTGTTGTTGGATTTCATTCGCATGGATTTGGTTTTCTCCACATTTATAGAGAGGCCTGCCTTACTAGATTCGTCTACCAAGGCTTGTAATTTGCTTGACATGTCGTTGAAGGAATGCGCTACGAGACAAATGTCATCCGCATAGTCAAGATCTTCGAGTCTGGTGAACGGTGGCCACCATATGCCTCGTCTTTCAACTGTTGTTTTACTCATTACTTGGTCTAATACAATATTAAAAATCTGATGTGGCCAACATAAAACCTCCCGCTATTTAATTTTTATTAATTTAAATACATACCTACGTATTAACTAATGCAGCAAACTGTTTCATTGCATATAACTATTGCTTTATTTACTATTTTCTTTTTAAAATGTCACTATTATTAATTTGAAGTGATTAGTTTTTTGACAGTGACATTCACCTGCCACTTACATTCATTTGAAATATGAACTGTGTAACAAAGAAATTGTGTTTATCTTAGGCTTTGGGATGTATATAAAAAAAGTATTTTTAAATTTATATGTAAATTATATAGAAAAAGTATTAATGTATTCCTATAGAAAATTCAATAGTCTTTAATTTTCATAATGACAAAATGCGAAAAAATGGCATTTAATGGTATTTTTCGAAGGAAAACCATTATGAGCTTCAGGTAAAGTGCCATTTCCGGTTATCCGATTTACACCAAAATCTAATGGGATATTTCCATATTAGAATAGGGTAGAAATACAAGGTTTCAGAATTTTCTGAATGATAGTATTTGAGTTAGAGTGCCAACAAAATCTGTACACATACACACACACATACACACACACATACAGACATCTTGAAAATGTTAAAATTGGATTCTAGGGACCTTAAAATGTGGTAATTTACTAAAATCTCGATATGTGATTTTTGGCACGATCCCTATACCTTCCTTGTCAAGGGTAGCGGGAGGTAAAAAGAAGTGGCGGTAGTACGCATCCTTGCCTAGCACCTTTTTACCTCCCGCTACCCTTGGTAAGGGAGGTATAGGGATCGTGCTAAAAATCACATATCGAGATTTTAGTAAATGACCACGTTTTAAGGTCCCTAGAATCCAATTTTAACATTTTCACGATGATGTCTGTACGTGTGTGTGTGTGTGTATGTGTACCGATTTTGTTGGCACTCTAACTCAAATACTATCATCCAGAAAATTCTGAAACCTTGTATTTCTACCCTATTCTAATATAAAACGAAAATGGTACTTTACTTGAAGCTCATGTGGTTTTTCTTCAAAAAATACCATTAAATGCCATTTTTTCGCATTTAATGTCATTGGAAAATTATAGATTATTGAATTTTGTACAGGCATACATTAATACTTTTTCTATATATTTTACAGATAAATTTAAAAATCATTTTTCTTTTTTTAATCCCGAAGCCTAAGATAAACACAATTCCTTTGTTACACAGTTTATTTTTCAAATGAATGTAACTGACAGGTAAACGTCATTGTCAAAAAACTAATCACTTCAAATTAATAATAGTGACATATTAAATAATAAAGAAAATCTTAAATAAAGCAATAGTTATATACAATAGAACATAATATAGTTTGAAGCATTTCTAAATACGTAGGTATGTATTTAAATTAATAAAAACTAAATAGCGGGAGGTTTTGTGTTGGCCACATCAGATTTTTTTAGTATGATTGCGTCACTCTGAGTGTCCTTGTGTAATACTTTGCATTGTGCATTTTTATATATTATGTCTTTTATTATTCTTTTAATTTTTGGAGGTACTCCAATTTTTTCCAAAGTATTCCAGAGGTATTGATGATTCAAACTATCAAAAGCTCGTTGAAAATCAACGAAAAGGAGATATAAAGGAGATCGCCATTCTACCGACTGCTCTATGATGATGCGCAGTGAATTAATGTGATCTATGCAGGATCTTTGCAGTCTGAATCCAGCTTGTTCTGGTCTTAGGATTGGTTCTATGATCTCCATTAGTTTTGACTTTAGAACACGACAGAAAATTTTGTTGACAATATTTAAGAGAGTTATTCCTCTCCAGTTGCAACACTGTGAGAGATCACCTTTTTTCGGCAGTTTCACTATTAACTCTTCTTTCCATTTTGTGTCAATTTCTTCTGAGATCCATGCGGATTCGATGATTGCATGAAGAAGGTTGGCTGCAGCTTTTGGATCAGCTTTGAAAATTTCAGGTGGGATGTTATCAGGTCCTGCTGATTTATTTGCTTTGAGTGCTAGGATTGCGTACTTAATTTCCAGTTTGGTTAGTGCCGCTTCGTTTATTCTTAGCATTCTTGTTTGAGAAGGGCCTTCTTCTTCTGCTACTTCTTCGGTACGGGGTAGTGCATCTTGCTCACCGCTTACTACCATGCTGAAGTGTTCATGCCATCTTTTTTGTTGATCTTCGGTTGTAGTTAGTAGAGTCCCGTTTGCATCTTAATTGGCTTTTCTTGCCTGTGGTGTTTATTACATAGTGTACGTGTTATACTATATAATTCTCATAAGGTTGTTTTCCGCTGCTAATTGAGCTCTATCTGCTAATTTGTTTGTTCACTTCCTTTTATCTTCTCGTGCGCTTCTCTTTACTTGTTTGTTTAGTCGTTTGTATTCTAGCATAAGGATCTGTTTCTTTTCTTGTGTGACTTCCTGGTTAATTTTGGACTTGTAATCTTTTCTTCTTTGTATTAGTTCCCAAGTAGTCTGTGTTATCCATTCTTTTCCTCCGTGTGCTCGGGTGCCAAGTAGCTCTTCCGATGCTTAGACTATAGCTTCTTCTATAACTGTTCAATTTTTATTGTTACTCGTAATCGTATTATTGGTAGTAGTACTCGTATTTTGCAGTAAGGTTGGTTCTGCTTTTTCTTTAATTTTGTTAAAAAGCTCTGTGGTTACCGTAGATAGTTTGTCCAGGTTGAAATTTTTACGTTTATTTTCTGTCCGACTTTCTCTTTTGGTCTTGAGGCGTGTTTTGATGATTCCTACTACAAGTTGGTGATCACTTCCCACGTCTGCTCCGTGTTTTTCGCGAACATCCTCAAGAGTTGTCCTCTATTTATTTGAGATCGTGATGTGGTCTATTTGATTATCGGTGACTTGATCTGGTGATGTCCATGTGGTTTTGTGTATTAGTTTATGTGGAAATAATGTTCCTCCTATGGCCAGATCGTAATATGAACAGAATTCCACAAAAAGTTCACCATTTTCGTTTATAGTACGAACTCCATGTTTTCCTATTATGTTCTCCATGTTTGTATTATCATCCCCAACCTTCGCGTTCACCCATTAGAATAACTATATCTCTTCTGCAGACCTGCTGGAAAGTTCTGTGAAGGCTCTCATAGAAGCGTTCTTTCATTTCTAAATCTGTTACATTCGTGGGCGCGTAGCATTGTACAATTGTTATATTTCTTGGAGTCGCGTGTAGTCTAGCTGTTATAATTCTTTCTGATATGGGATTCCATGAGATTAGACTTCTTTTGGCTGTCTTGCTCAGAAGTATACCAACCCCATATTCACGGATTGTATCTTCTGGTTTTCCTTAGACATAAGATTTCTAACTTGTAGTTGGACATTTCTTTTGTTACTTGAGCTAATCGTGATGGTTCCAGGAGTGTGCGAACATTCCATATTCCAATTCTTGTCCTTTTCATAGCAAAGTTTGGTATCTTGTTGACTGTCCGGTTTACATTTACAGAAGTTTCGAAAATCGGGTAAATTTCAAGCTGGCAGGTGATTGGCCTACCGCGCTCTAGTCCGGTGTTCGGGCTGCCAACTATAGCCTCCGGACGTGCCACAAGTTGCCTAGGGTTTCATGGAACTAGGCTGGAAAGTTCATGGTGTGTTGTAGGTTATACCGCCTAGATTCGGTCGCCAAAGCCTCGTTAGCGTTATCCAGGGTATACCACGAGGAGGTGAGGTTGGCATTGAGGGAGTTGCACCCCCATTACAATTTGTTTGTAATTGTTGATTATTACTCTCGTTTTATAGAAGTAGCTATCATGAATCAAATCACTGCTGAAAAAATTCTGGGCCAGTTGGATGAAGTATTTTCATGCACATCATGGTTTACCGTTCGTTGTTCACTGCGATAATAGACCACCATTCAATCGGAGTAAAGATTTCAGATATTTATGCAAGAACGAGGGATTAAAGTACACAGTACTATTCCTTATTGGCCACAGGCAAACGGGGGAAGTGGAACGACAGAATCGGACAATTTTGAAAAGACTTAAAATTGCCCAAATTTAGAAGAAAAACTGGAAGCAAGAATTAAGAAAATTTTTACTTATGTATCGTTCAACTCCACATTCAACAACTGGCGTTTTACCGACTAAAGCTTTATTTAATAGAAATACTAGGAAGAAAATACCTAAAAAATCACAGCCTTTATATAACGATGAAGAAACGAGATAAACACAAGAAATAACAAGGACGAGAATATTGTGATAAAAGAAAGGGTACTCAAACAACCAAGATTCATAATGGAGATACAGTAGTTAAAAAACAGCATAAACAAGAAGTTGATACTTACATTTTCAGACAAATCTTTTGAAGTTATTGAAAAGAATGAAAACGCTGTAATACTCAGAGCAGAAGATGGTCCCAGTATACTTCGTAATTCGCATCACTGTAAGTTATTTGAAGAACATCAAGAACTAGTAATTCAAACGGAATCTGTTGATGAGGAAGCACCTAAATGGACATAATGAATATGTAGATAGTGCTGACAGGATGCAACCCACAAGAGTTTCACACGATTATCAAAATGTATTAGCTACGAACAGTTCTGAGTCTACCGGAACAACTCGGACTCCATGACTTCGTCAGAGACCCAAGTACTCACAAGGCTACGAAATTCATATTAAATAATTTGTAAATTTTGTTTTATTATTATTGTTTAATATGTATTAAATTTAATACTTTTTCTTAAAGAAAGGAGGAATGTAGAATATCAGTAATATATGTAAGATAGCCTGTTCAATCTTATATTACTAATATTCTACATTCCTCCTTTCTAAGTATTAAATTTACTTTATTTGCAGGTGACAGAAACAATATATATGTACAGCCTGTCCAATATTACATGACAGTCTCAGCTGGTGTCGTGCGCAGAGAGAGAAAGTATTCGTGGGTGGGGGAAAGACATATATAGTACGCGCGAGAAATACATTCCGATACAAAAGTTTTTGTTAAAATTTCTTTACATATATATGCACATTCAAACTTACTATCACGCTATTTACTACATACTGATGTAGTATGAGACTGAAATTTAACAAATATTATTTATGTTTGAAATGAGATAGCTTAAATAGTAAATGAAAAATACATTATACAGCAATAAATAAGAAAAATTATACAATACACAATCCCTTAATATTAAAAAAGCATATAATAAAAATTGAAAGAAGTTTTCATTCAGAACTCATTAAATAAATGAAGCAATATTTGTGTATAGTTTTGTATATTTTTATTTATAAAACGACGTTTCGACAGCGAAGTGCAGTCCTCATGAATAACAAGTTGTCTTGACTGCATATTTATTGTATTGTTATTTTATCTGATAAAGACAACACTTCGTTGACGAAACGTCGTTTTTTAAATAAAAATATACAAAACTATACCCAAATATTGCATTATTTAACAACTTATATTAGAAAATAATAATTAAAAAATATTTTTTATAATTTGCTTCTTCTCCTTATAAATTCGAAAAATAGAGCTTTCCGAAACACCAGTAGCTGCAGCAACCCTTTTGGCTATATTCGACGTCCGTATAGGCGGTTCACCTGCCTCGCTTTCACGTTTCATAAAATCAAAAATATTCGCAATATTTTCACGGCTTTGACTATGTAACGTGCACCCAGTTAATTTACTTTTAAATCCTTCCATAATGTATGCTTTTGTTTGTACTTTCCTCGATCTTAACAGCATCAGAGTTAGGACAGAATGAACTCCGTTCCATATTTTCACCCCCACTGCGCATCTTGATCCAACTGTCAGCTAAGACTAGATCGGCTGTACAGAAAGAAGAGAAATAAATAAAATAAGAGCGATAAAGGTCTATTTTATTACATTTGCATTCGGTATTTTTAGATTTAATAGATGTCGGTCGAGTATAGAATTTTAAGCAAACATACTGGCAGTTAAAAATATTTAAAAATTATAATTTATATTTGCCTTTAATTAAGAATAGACTAGACTAGTTGACCATTTTTACATTCATTAAATAAAGAAGTTCAATTCATAATTCACATTTTTTCAAAATACGACAGTACAAGTTTCTTTCTGACAGTAATTATGTACGTAGATGTCAAATGTCATATTTCATTCTAAAAATACATAATTTAATTAAAGTTTGATAACAAAAGAAATATTTGAAAAAAAAAAATTACCTTCCGAACGTCTTTCAAAGGAACAATGGCCCACCGTTGGCCAATTCCCGTTAACTACATTCATAGTTAGCTCTGAGATTGCTTTGTTAAAGCTTTGGGCATTATTATGGATGTATTATAGTATATTACAAAGAAGTAATACCGTAGCACAAGTCACAAATACATAACGCAGAGAAACTGGCAATCAAGTGACAAAATAGTGGTTTCTACAATTAATATTTCATTTTGTAAGCTTTTTCTTCGGGTCTTCTGCCTATTCATTTTCACTATAGCCCCACCTTTTCCTTGTAGTGTGCATGTTTTTGTAAGATTAAATAATTAAATATTTATAGATTAGGTACCTACAATACAGTGTGTCCCATTTAGAGGTGCCACCATTGGGATCTCGAGAACTGTAAGAGATACGATGTCGGTTAAATGGAACTTTTTATGCGCCTTTGGGAGGACATCTCACATGTCCTTCTATTTTTCCAAAAATTCTCATAGGGCACTAGATAATGACGAAAAACTGAATATTGTTGATTTTTTCTTTTTCAAATAACTTCTAAACTATTAATAATTGAGAAAAAAGTTTCAAATATAAAAGATAGATATTTTTATTAACTAACCAGTGGCGTACGAAATAAATTTTTATATCTGTATATTTTTGAGATATAACACTAACTTATATTTTTTTAAATGGAACCCATATCTGATTTTAGTCTCAAAAAAATAAATATTTTTTTCTCTTTTCAACGATGTAAGGGTTATTATGTTTTATATTTGTTTTGCCTTCAAAAATTATTATTTTTTCCTTATTTTGTATTAAATTTACAATTATTTTGAAAATATTGGTAGATTTCTATTTGGAAATACTCCTTGTATTTAAATAATTTATTTCCTTAAAAATATTTGCTCAAAATTCGTATCAAATTAATTTTTATAATATTTTGTATCAGGTCGTCCTTGGCACATCATAGTGTAATTTGTAATTATGAGTCTAGAATGAAAATATTAAGTAATAATGGCATAAAATAAATTATTTTGATCAAATACAATATAATTAATAAAAATAATAATTTTTTTTTGGGAAATAATTAGAAAATTCAGGAAAATAAAGAGAAAAATTAAATTTTAGGAGCAAAACAAATATAAAACATAATAACCCTTACACCATTGAAAAGAGAAAAAAATATTGATTTTTTTGAGACTAAAATCAGATATGGGTTCCATTTAAAAAAATATAAGTTTGTGTTATATCTCGAAAATTTACGGATATGAAAATTTATTTCGTACGCCACTGGTTAGTTAATAAAAATATCTATCTTTTATATTTGAAACGTTTTTCTCAATTACTATTAGTTTAGAAGTTATTTGAGAAAGAAAAAATCAACAATATTCAGTTTTTAGTCATTATCTAGTGTCCTATGAGAATTTTTGGAAAAACAAAAGCACATCTAAAATGACCTCCCAAAGGTGCATAAAAAGTTCCATTTAACCGACATCGTATCTCCTATAGTTCTCGAGATCCCAATGGTGGCACCTCTAAATGGGACACACTGTATAATAAAAAATACGATCAATAACTGTATTTCATTTAACTTAATATCCATGTTCTAAATTGTAAGATTTAACATTTATTTTCAGATTTGACGGTTCGTCAAATGAAGATGAGTCATTTTCATCAGATAATGTAAATTGCAGCGAAAATCAAACTTTAAACTGTTCGTTTAACGATTTTACACCACTATTTCCTGAGGATATTCATAATTTTCCACTATTTCCTTCACAAAATTCAAGTTGGAAAATTAGTACGAACAAAATAAATCCAAGTCAAGGGACTATGAACGAAAAATTTAATATTTGTAGTAACAAAGAATCAAAGTTAACCAAAGATAATTTTGTAGTCGATATTTTCCCAGAATTAGAGGATCCGAAATCTGTACCTTCTCCAAAAATTAAACTCAGTCAAAATCAGATGGAAAAAGAATATATTTGCAGTAACGAAGAATCAGAGTTAACCAAAGATACTTTTGAAGTAGCTTGTTGCCCAAAATTAGATGATCCTAAACCAGTATTTCTTCCAGAAATTAAACTCAAACAAAATCAGATGGATAGAGAATATATTTCCCGGAACAAAGAAACAGAGTTAACCAAAGATACTTTTGGAGTAGATTTTTCCCCAAAATTAGAGGATCCTAAATCAGTACCCCCTCCAAAAATTAAACTCAAACAAAATAAGATGGAAAGAGAATATTTGAAAAAACAGAAGGAAGTACAACTGTTAAAAAGTTCCACACCTTGTAACCTTCAAGAACTTTTTTCTTCAACTATGAGCGAAAACTCTGCTTCCGTGGTTAATGAAAATTTGGACAAACCTGTAGAATTGAAGGCTGAACTTTGTACAAAATCAGAAGACCAACATAAAGTCAGTAAACCGTTGCCTGTCGTAACTACAAAACCCAAACAAACTTCAAAAGTTGTAGAAAGAGTTATTAAGGAACAAGATAATCTGTTTGGTATTTTTCTTTCTACTATAGATGAACAAATTATGAGCAAGAAAGACCAGAGAAGGAATGAAAAAAAAGATGCAAAAAGCAGTAAAGATGTCAACAAAGACAATAAAAGTTATAAAAACAAAAAAGATAATGAAATAAAACATAAAAAGGATGAGACAATCGTAAATGAAAATGACATTTATAAAGAAAAGAAAAACTTGGAAAGTAACCACGATCTAAAACAGAGGATTAAACATTCAAAATATAATACTAAACATAAAGAATATGACAAAGATGACAAACATAAGGAACATGAATCAAAAAGTAAAGATGAAACAAAGATTACAGAAAGTAAAGACAAGGAAGTAAAAAGTAAAAATAAAGAATCGATAACTAAAGGCAAAGAGTTAAAACAACAGAAGAATAAATCAAAAAATAAAGATGATAAGAAAAATAAAGCAAGAAAATCTGAGGAATATGACTCAGTAATTAATGACATTATCTCAAAACTTAAAGAGTCAAAGAATAAAGGTATACAATCTACTAGTAATAATCCAAAAAATAAAGTAGAAAAATCTGCAAATATAAAAACGATAGATACATTTAGACGATGTTCAACAAAAAAAGAAAAACCAAAAATAGATAAAACAGTTATTGATAAAACTGTAATTTTACCAACCCAAACGTCAAAAATAGATGATAAAAAATTGGAACAATTTCCAATTAAAAATAACATTAATAGTCAAAATGATCTGTTCAGACCAAATCGAGATCAATGTAGACCTAATCAGAATCAATTTAGACGAAAGGAAGATGAAATTCTAATTGTTCCAGATCAATTCTGTTCAAATAAAGATAATTTTACACCTAATCAAGATCATTTTCAATATAAGGACCATTTTAGTTCAAATCCTGATCAATTTAAACAACATTCAGCTGAATTTAGAGCAAATCTCAAGTTTCTACATCAGGATGTTCCAATTCGGAACAAGTTTGATTACCATCAAAATGAACCTCAAGGACAAAATTCTATAGATTTCTATCACAATGAAGATAAAAATAGAAAAGACAGTTTTGCTTGTCAAAGAACATCTATGGATCGAGGAAGTTACTATTTTAATAAAATTCCAGTGACTAGTGATGAAAAAAGTAAAAGAGAATACCCACAAGAAGAGAGAAAAAAATCTCCAGGCCTGTTCTCTAATAAAGATAAATATAAAGATGGAAGGCGATCTAGACTGGAAGATAGATTTTATAGACGAGAGCAGAAATTTCCCATAAAGAAGAAAAATTACCTTCGAAGACCTAGATTTGAAGAGAAACGAACACCTCGAAATGAAAATTATGGAAATCATCGAAAATGGAGATCCAGAGAGAAGAAATATGAAAATCCAAATATCGAACCTAAAGAAGAAACGAAAATGGGACAAGAAGAATCCAAACAGGAAGTTGTTAAAAATGAAGTTAAGGCTGTTCCTAGTACTTTAAAGGAAATCGCAGAAATGCCCAAAACTGAAACAGGTAAAAATAAAATACTATTTTTTTAAAACTTAAATTAAAAATTCAGTTAAATAGTTTTATTTGTCACTCACTTGTAATAGTATATTTTATACCGAGTCGGGAGATATGGCTGGAATTTGCATATCTGCGAGATATATATACTATTTTATTCACAACCAATTAGTAATTGAGTTTTAACATAAATTTTATTAATATTTTATGAAAGTTTTATTATAATTTACTTAGTCTACTTTAACATTGTGATAATATTACTAAGTAAAGACAAAATATTTGTTGATTCTGTCAGTTGAGATATCTTAACTTGTTCTGAAGGTTTACCGTTTTTCTCAATAATAATTTAATTTAATGTTGACAAGTAAAAATTGTGTTTTCTTACTGTCATATATAATCTGTAACCTTTGTTGTACCTTTCGGTGTAAGGGTGTCGGGTGCACCGAGCCGCAGTGTGATAAATTTTTGTTGCTGAGCGTTCACCCATTCAACATATCGCTGCTGTGTAGCCTGTTCGGACTTGCCGATCACAAAGCTGACACTCTAACCACACTGCCTTACTGCCGGCTTCTTACTGTCATACGTATTCAAAATTAAGTGTTAAATGTAACTGACAGGTTTAGGTTATAATTTTAAATTTGATTTAAAAAGTGAGTAACAAATAAAATATTGTACAATACACGCCAGATAACAGTTTTAACTGCCTCAAGGACGTGATCAGCAGTAAACAACCGTTTTACTTAGCTTGTAATGTAAAATACTATTTCCCACTCCCGATATCGTATGCTATTATGGCGTTGTTTGTAGGGACGTATATTCATTTTACCGATAAGGTATCTGGGGTCATAAGTAGCTCCCTTAATTCCCTAAGCAGCTCCCTTGCGTCTGTATTTTTATGAAATACCAACAATTAAATGTTTTAAACTTGTGTGAAATATTTGCTTTTTCTTATAATTTTGAATTTAAGTTTCTTTAAATTGTCCTCATTTCATAAATATTTACATTTAAATGTTACCATTGACTTGTCAGATGTGACACATGCTAGCGTTTTTTTTTTTTTTCTAACAGAAAAAATCTGTTGTGTCCAGCACAAAACCTTCCGTCAATTCGATGTGTTTTGTATATATCCCATACTAAAAAGTTCCTTGAAAAAGATTCTGTATATCCTATAAAATTGTAACACGAACACACTATTTTTTACAAATTCTATACCGAAAGTTCCTTTCCCTATTTTATTAGGGGTCGCTGTTTCTTACTCTTCTCTTTTAATCATTCCTGTCCAACGCATCTTCTTCACACAATTCTTCCTCTCTCAAATCTTCTGCTACACAGTCTTTCCATCTTCTTCTCTTTGGAGGGACACTCTATCACATTCATACATAACTTTCTGACCCTATACTTTCAACTTTGGTTTTGCATTTGACACTGACATCTGTCAATTAATTTTTTTTGAATATATCTGTTGTTCCCATAATTTCAACAAAGCTATATAGCTCTATAACTCTATATCTATTGAATATGAACGAAACGGTATAATCAAACCTTATAGAGAATAAGATATTCTTTCATATTGATAATCACAAAATGTCGAAAAATAATATTTAACTGCGTTTTTTCAAGAAAAACTGTTAAAAATTTCAAATAAGGGTACTTCCGGTGGATCAATTATAACCAAAATCTAATCAGCTCTTCATATGGATGTAAAGAAGAGGAATACGAAAGAATTATAATTTTTAGAATTGTAGTATTGGAGTTATCGTCGGAGAAAAATTTGTCACACACGGGAACACACACACACACACATACAGACATCTTAAAAATAGTAAATTCGTATTCTAGGGGCCCTAAAATGTGCTTATTCATTAAAAACTCACCACTTACCTAAAGGTGACGGAAGGTAAAAATAGTTTATCGGGAGTGGAAATAGTTATTTACGTATCAAAACAGGGAAGTTCGTTTTTTCATGACGAATATGGAGATTGTATAACCATAATGAGCCATAAAAAGAAACTTCAATGACGAGATAAATATTTTTTTTTTTCTGAAATCGTATAAGAATTTAAAATTACAAAACCTATTTTTATTTAACAAGTAAATCACATTGAAAACTTAAGGAACTCTATTTAAAATTGTACAAGAATTTAAAACAAATGTATACTGGACATCATTTATTTTAATTTTATAATTGTATTTCATATTAAAACGTAAAATGTGTTTGTGAAAATAAATATGGCAACGTTGCATTTTACTTCCCTGTCGATTTTGCGGCAGGGAAGTAGTAGATTGCATGATGATTTCAGGAATAAAATCATATATGCAATTCGGGAGGTAAATATCTTTGACCAGCCCCGGATTTAATTGCCAGCCCTCGCTTACCTCGGGTGATAAACACGTGCTTGGCTAGTAAATAGTATTTATCTCTCTTATAGCATAAATAACTATTAACAACGATTTAGAATGCATAGTTTTAAAAAATAAAGCACTACCGCATATATTCTACATCGTAGTTAAAATGAAAATGTTTTCTTATTATTGTTTACTTACACTTTTTTTTTATATTTTCAGAAGAAAAAATTAACATGTTCAACACATTTATGAAACATATTTTTGGCTCGTGCGATTCATCATTTTTGCTAGAATATTTAGACAAATGTGGAAAGCCTAATCTGCAATCGAAAAAGAAGCGAGTTCGTCGTATAATTAACTCAGATTCCGAGTCTGAAGAAGAAGTAGCCAAAGAAAAAGTGAAAATTGACGAAACACAACAAATCAAAGAAATAGAACAGCAGGTTTCAGACAAATTACGAGAAGATAAAAATGTAATTGTTAATGAAACGATAAGAAAAACAAGAATTTATTCATCAGAAAAGCCGTTAGTTACAAATGAAGAAAGTTCAATAGAAGAGAATGTAATTATAAAGAAATCAGTGAGAAAAGTTTTCAAAAAACGGAACCCTCTGGAATTACTTTTAAATGATGTTAAAACTGTAAATAAAGGAAGCTTTGCAGAAACTGGTGACCAAACTAAACAACAAGAAGTGTATGACATATTAGACAATTCCAAAAATGAAGAAAAGGACGCGAAACAAGAAGAAACGCTTGAGAAAGAAGAGAGCAAGGAAGAAATCTCATCAGAAAATAAATTCCGGCGGAGAAGACTTAGATCAGTATCGCGTAGTTTTATAGGAAAAATAAATTACACTGACAATTCTTCAAACAAGAATACTGTCGAAGGAAAAGAAAAAGAGATAAAGGAAGAAACGATATCGGTAATCAGTGAAAGCAAATTACCACGAAAAAGACATAAATCATTATCGCGTAGTTTTATAGAAAAAGATATTTTTTCTACTGACAAATCTTCAAATGAAGAGAATTCTGCTGATGGAAAAGAAAAGAAGAAAAAGGAAGAAACGATACCCGTAATCAATGAAATCACACCAGAAAAAAGTAAATTTGTCCAAAGAAGATCTAGATCATCATCGCGTAGGTTTGTAGAAAAAGTAAATATTTCTGTTAATAAATCTTTAAACGAAGAGAATTCTACTGATGCAAAAGAAGAGAAAAAGGAAGAAACGATATCTGTAATAAATGAAATGAAATTAGAAAAAAACAATCGTCCGCGAAGAAGACTTAAATCTTTATCGCGTAATTTTTCAGAAAAAAGAAATATTGCTACTGACAAATTTTCAAACGAAGAAAGTTTTGGTGATGGAAAAGAGAAAAAGGAAGAAACGATATCTGTAACCAATGAAATTACCTTAGAAAAAAACAAACTTCCTCAAAGAAGATCTAGATCATTATCGTGTTTTGTAGAAAAAATAAATATTTTTACTTTAAAAACTTCAAACGAAGAGAATTCTACGCGTGAAAAAGAAAAGGAGATAAAGAAAGAAACGATATCCGTAATCAATGAAAGCAAATTACTACGAAGAAGACGTAGATCATCTTCGCGTTGTTATGTCAAATCTTCAGAAGAATATAATACTGCGGATGAAAAACAAGAAGAGAGAAAAGAAGAAACGATGTCCGTAGAATCTAAAATTTCTGCTGAAGTGAATCCAGAAAAGAAAAAGCGTGGACGCAAACCACGAAAAATTGCAGAGTCTTCTGTTTCGTCAACAGTTGAATCAGAAACAACAAAAACTGAAACAGAATTAAAAAAGAAGAAACGGAAAATGAGGAGAAATAACTGGGCAAACGGAATTATAAAAGGAACTCATAAAAGGAAAAAAGTGGATAGAATGAAACTGTCATTATCGGTAAATCCAGAA
Source organism: Ophonus ardosiacus (assembly GCA_943142095.1). Lineage (NCBI taxonomy): Eukaryota > Metazoa > Arthropoda > Insecta > Coleoptera > Carabidae > Ophonus > Ophonus ardosiacus. The sequence continues at coordinate 28,218,763 of OW964838.1, forward strand.
ATTAGCAAACTTTCGTCGACTGAAAATTTTAACGAAAATATTGAAAACGAAACGGAATTACCTCAAATACTACAATCCCAAATTTTAGACGACGAAGAATATGCTCTTTTTAAAATCGACTCGACGCAAGACATTTATTATTTCTTAGATGACCGAAATAGTTTCGATTGCAAATTATGCGACTATAAAGGCAAATCCATTGTCTCACATTACCGTACTAAACATCCTGAATCAGAAAATTTAATCTCTAGATTAAAACCTGAAGAAGCCGAGAAGGCGCAAATTGAATCCAAATTGAATAAGTTTGACGAAATTGAACCGTTTGAAGAAATAGAAAATGGTAAGAAACGAAAAACAACTTTCGTTTGTAGATTTTGTAATATGTTGATGACAACAGAAATCTCAACATTTGTTGATCACGTTTGTTGCCATACTGGCGAATATCGTTACTCGTGTGAACTCTGTCCATTTATTACTGGTTACAAGCAAAAGTTCTTTATTCATTGTTATAAAACTCATCCCGAACTTGAAACACCTTTAACGTTTACTCATATTTGGCCCAGTCCGCCAAATTTCCGAATTATGTTTGGGTATTTGTGTAAAGCTTGTAATTTTACCCAAATTTTAAGGAAAAATATACAAACACATATTAACGTTTCACATTTAGGACAAAATATAGAAATTATAAAAATTAGTATGTCTTCAAAATCTGTTACTCTTGATGATTTAATTACAACTAAAAATATAGAAACAAAAACGAATGAAATTGAGAAAAATAAAGAAAAAATACCTGAACCAATTAAAGAAAAGGATATTTTTTCAAAAGAACAGTTAATAGAAGATAAAAAACTTAAAGAAATAGAAGAGATCTTTAATAATATAACTTTAAAACAGTCTGCTCTTCAACCTATAAATCAGTTGGAGAATAAATGTCAAAGTATTATGTGCGAAGATGAGCCTGTTAACATAGAAAATCATCAAATTGAAGACTTACACAGTGAAGAAAACACTTCACCGATAAAAGATACGACAAGAATCACAAGTACTTGTAGTTTAATGGAACTAGATTCTTCCGAAAATGAAAATGGAGATTCGCAAAAGAGTTTCGAAGACGAAACTATAGAATTATCGGATGAAGAAGGGAATATGCATAGAAATGATAAAGAAATGAATTTATCAAATGTACAGCATACTATATCTACATATTCAAATCAAAAAGGAGTACATGACCGGGTTCAGGAACTATCGGCAAATTTATCAGAAATTAAAGATCAAGAGGAAAAATTGGAGAATACAGAAAAAATTATAAATGTAGGCGCAATTGAAGTTAAAATACGAAATAAAAATCACAATTATATTTGTAAAGTTCCAAATTGCAATTTTACAAGTCCGCATAAAACAAAATTTATACAACATTGCAACAATGTCCATTCAAACATTACAGTTTTGTGCGAAATTTGTGCATTGGAAAACCCATATAACTACTTTACAATGATTTCTTTACTCTGTCATTTATTATACGCACACAATACAAAAAGTACAAAACCCGAAATAGTCATTTCGATACCGTCACAGACACCAGAAATAGATTCGATACAAGAAATAAGTGAACCTCAACCTATCATAGAAAATTTGAACCCAAAACATTCTCAACCGAACATGGGATTCTTACAAATTAAAGATATCAGAACCTTAACTGAAGAAGAGGAACAGGAGTTACAATTGAGCATGCAAAATAATTCATCAAAAATTGTACAAAATTCAAAAATAATACACCCAAATTTGGTAAATGTTGACAAGAAGTTGCCAGACTTACCAGCAAATAGTGAGTCAAAATGCGTTTCATCAACAGAGAATGTTATTGGGTACAAAACTAAAAAGATTTTCAATGAAATGCTGGTATATCCGAAAATTCTAGACATTTTCAAGTGTCCAATTAAGATTTGTTCATTTTCATCTGGTTCACAAAAAGAATTTCAAATTCACATGAGGTCACATAAATGCCAGATTAAAATGTGCGTTTATTGCCAAAAGGACATTCCGACCGAGGACCTCATCAAGCATATAAAATCAGTACATTCGCATTGTACACTTCAATGCGCCTTCTGTTTCTACCGTACAGTTTCTAAAAAATATTTAGTTTATCATCAGAAGAATGTTCATAAACAAAGCTGCGATACATTGGTTGAAGGATTGTATTACCAATTGTGCCCGAGCAATATAACGCAATTTGTTTTTGATATACCACCAAGGAATATGATAATATTTCCGTATATGTGTGCTCAAGGTATGTGGGAACACATTTAGTAGCTGTAGAGCAATTTTTATTCTATAGGTTTGTTCGTTTGTATGGTTCTATTTGCACGAACTTGTAATTTATGTGTGTGTGTGTGTCAAAACACACCCCCCCCCCCCTCCTTCTTGGTTTACATGAATGAAAATATATGTATATATATATATATATATATATATATATATATATATACATATATAGAGTTTTTTTTATCAGTGAACATGGGCGTATGTCATTTTTTTAAAACTGGACATAGGACGTGACATTTAGTATATCTGTCAATGTCATCAAATTGTCTTACTTCAAAATGTATACAGTTAAAGAAAAGTTCAAATTGTAAATTGGAGTAATTATAACGAGTCTACAACAAGTTTCTGACTTATGTGCATTAACTTTTAATAAGCGACCCAGTCCAACAACTATAAGAAAAATTTACAATGACTACAGAACTAAAGGACGCGTCAATAAACAGCACAAGAAGAAAATCAGACCAAGTACTGTAGTTAATAGTAAGAAACAAGAAATTATGCAATTAATTGAAAGTGACAACACCTTGTCAACAATTTTTTTTTCTGAAATTAAGAATACTAGTATACAAGGTTTTAAGACAAGAACATTTTAAGAGTTTTAAATATCAAAATCACCAAGAGTTATTACACAACGATATAGAACGAAGAAATATCTTTTGCGAAGATATGATGAACAAAATTAATAGTGGGGAAATATTACTGGATCGAATTTTATTTACGGATGAAGCGACATTTTATATTAATCGGGAAGTAAATTCACAAAATTGCAGGTATTGGAGTCGTCAAAATTTTCACTTATATCTGCACCAGGTATTCCCACAACGCTGGATAGGACGTGGTGGAGAAGTGGAGTGGCCTGCAATGCCACCAGATCTTGCACCAAACGATTTTTTTTTTCTTTGGGGCCATTTAAAAAATTGTATTTACAATGGTGACAAAATAAATATTGATCAATTAAAAAATAGGGATAAAATATAATTTATATTAATTATTTCTTGCCTTAGGCTTATGTCAGAGTATAGATTTACACCATAAAATTTGAACTTTTTCTTCAACTGTATACATTTTGAAATATGACAATTTGATGACATTGACAGATATACTAAATGTCACGTCCTATGTCCAGTTTTAAAAAAACGCGATAATACATTGCTGTCAATCATTTTAAATGTAACTATGGTAATGACATACGCCCATGTTCACTGATAAAAAAACTCTCGGTATATATACAGGGTGTCTCTTAAATAGGGGGACATGGCTTAACCACAGATTCCTGAGGCTAAAATAAGACGATTTAACCAAACTTGCTTCTACCGGAAAGTGTACCATTTAGCCAGAATTCTGCTTCAAAGTTCTTCGAAAAAAAATTAATTTTGCTTATAATAATCGGACGCTTTATTCGATTTGAATGAAATTTGGTATGACAGTTTATATGGTTATAAGTCATCTTTTAAGGTGATACTTGTTATTATTAGTGAACCACTAATGTATGAAACTTAGGTGTCCCAACATTGATTAGACAGTAACTTTTTAATGGCCACGCCGATAACATAAAATTATTTTTTTTCGGAAAGATTCATTCAATAGTAAACTTTTCTCTCTCTGTGTAATTTGTGATATCTGTTACGGTTCACACAGAAAAAAATAAAATCTGAGTGTCTGCACTGCTAAATTTTTAAAATAAATTTAATCTAGCAGTCTATACAAATGTCAAACAAGTAAATTTTAATGACAGTAACAATTGTTTTACGGGTTGTCAAAAATTTTCTTCGCAATATTCTAAAATTAGTAACATCCGTTTGTTCGGCCTAATAGTATTTTACTACCATTATTATAAATAAGACGATTACATATCTCAGCTAACTCCTAAACAAGTTCTGAAGATTGACAACTCGTTACTGTCATTAAAAATTAAATGTTTGGCATTTGAATAGACTGCTAGATTAAATTTATTTTAAAAATTTAACAGTGCAGACACTCAGATTTTATTTTTTTCTGTGTGAACCGTAACAGATATCACAAATTATATAGAAAGAGAAAAGTTTACTATTGAATGTATCTTTCTGAAGAAAAATAAATTCACGTTTTCGGTATTGTCATTAAAAAGTTACGGTCTAATTAATGTTGGGAGACCTAAGTTTCATACACTAGTGGTTCACTAATAATAACAAGTATCACCTTAAAAGATGACTTATAACCATATAAATTGTCATACCAAATTTCATCCAAATGGAATAAAGCGTTCGATTATTATAAGCAAAATTAATTTTTTTTCGAAGAACTTTGAAGCAGAATTCTGGCTAAATGGTACACTTTCCGGTAGAAGCAAGTTTGGTTAAATCGTCTTATTTTAGCCTCAGGAATCTGTGGTTAAGCCATGTCCCCCTATTTAAGAGACACCCTGTATATATGAAATTTTCTAGTAAGAATCCAGCAATAAGTAATTAAATATAACGGTCATACGCGGGTAGATGGGAGGGCTTTTTTTATTAGTAAATTTCAGCAAACATTAAAACTAAACTTTTACGAGGGTGGTTTGGCGGAAGAGTGACTTTTCAATAAAAAAAATATTTTACTTTTACAAGTATTTTATTTTTCAACATAATCCTTTTTTAATTGTACACACTTAGCCCATCGAGTTTTCAATTTTTTCAAAGCATCCAAAAAGTAATCGTTCAGCAACTCTTCAAAATATTCATTTTTCTCGAATATCCCCTCTTCATTGGTGTGAAATCTCTTTTCACCGAGCCATCTTTTTAAATTTGGAAATAAGGAGAAATCACTGAGAGCCAGATCTGGTGAAAATGGCGAATGAGGTAGCACCTCGTAACGCAATTCGACAAATTTTGTTGTAGCAACAGCGGACGAATGAAAAGGCGCATTATCGTAATGGAACAACCCTTTTTCTTTAACAAATGAGGTCGTTTTCTTTTTAGTTCGGCATCAAAACGTGCTAACAAATCAGCATAATATTGGCCAGTTATCGTTTTTTCTTTTTGTAAACAATAAAGATCACACCTTTGGGATCCCAAAATACTGTAGTCGTGACCCTTTTGGCCGAAAAACAGTTTTTGCCTTCTTAGGAGCACTTTCCTCTAGAGAAATCTTTTGTTTCGACTGCATTTTAGTTTTGACGTATAATGGTGTATCACGTTTCATCTACTGTGACATATCGGCGGAAAAATTCCCTTGGATTACGTTTGAAGGTAACCGAACATTCTTCTGAATTTTTATTGCGAGCGCGCATTTTATCTGCCGCGGCACCCATCTCGCGGATAGCTTTTTTATATGTTAACGTTCATGGAAAATATTACGTACCCGTTCGGTTGAAATGTTGACTTCATTAGCTATCTCACGTACTTTTAATCGACGATCGCTAATTACTAGGGCATGGATTTTATTAACCATTTCTCGAGTAGTTACAGTAAATGACGGTCCCAGACGTTCTGCATCATCTGTACTCATGGCCACTTTTAAAAGCAGAAAACCACTTACAAATCATTCCATGGGACGCAATACATTCAGAATAATATTTACGTAATTTTTCCTAGGTTTCTTTAATTGTTTTTCCACATAAAAAATAATGTTTTATTAACACTCAAAATTCTTGTTTCTCCATTTTTACAGAACATCAAAAACAGTTTTTTTTAGATTATTATAAAACATAAACTACCTGTCAGATTTGTGTGAAATTTTAACAGTAGACATCAGAAACATGGTGGAATCCAGCAATACATATACCTATTAACTAATATATTGCGGATCCTTTGCTTTTCTTGAAGGAAACACTGTGAAATGGAAATATCATTTCTGCATAAGTCTATCTCACACAAACGCCCAACCGCGAATTATGCGCAAGTTTGGAAACTTGACTACTATTGGCTAACGAGAAAATCATGATCACTTTTTGCGAATCACAGAGTTCTGTTTATTAAGGACAAGCGCGACAAATTTTAAATTTAAATTTGAGAAATTAAACAATGTACCTACTATTTATTTTGTATGTAAATTCTTGAATATATATATATTAGTAATAATAAAAAACATTGACATATTCTAGTGCTAAATTTGAATTAAATAATTTACTTTGTTGTACTGTAAAAATAATAGGAATACAATCTGGTCAGGATTAATTTATTTAGGTGACAATAAATTACTGTATGAAACACAAAGCAAATGCTTTCGAAGTGCAACTACAAACAGAAATGGAATCAAACGTCAAAGTCAAACCATGTGCTCGCTGCATCACCAGGGCTGCGTTCCAAAACCAAGAATACCGAGTTTTGGCGTAGAGTATGATGTGTTGTGTTTTGGAACGAATGAGAGTTTTGTTGAAGTAAAAAATTGAAACTAAATAAAAAATAATTTTATAAAACTAACAAAACTACTTATAATTACAACATTAATGTCAAGCCCGTAATAAAAACGCTTTTATGGAGCACTCACCTCAATATAATGTGAAAGTACGCTCCATAAAATCGCTTTCATTATAAAAGTGTTCTCGTAATACACGCCAACGTATTTACTTATGTTTATTTTCAACCAAAAGCATGTTCTCTTCCTCAAGAAGGCAAATTACTTCCATATGTAGAGAATCGTGAGTATCTACGTTTGAAAATGTTGTGGAGTAATTTCTATACCCTCCTCGTTAGTAGAGTAAGTAGAACATCACTGTGGAGTAAATTCTGGCTGTTTTGGAACAGGTTGAGTAAACTCTGAGAGTAAGGTTATTAGTTTTGAAACGACTTTGGATAATTTCGTACTCTAAGAGTAGGATTTTGGAACGCAGCCCAGCCAGCGACGCTGTCAGCGTTAGCCAATAGTAGTCAAGGTTTCCAAGCTTGCGCAGAATTCGAAGTTGGGCGTTTGTGTGAGATAGACTTATGCAGAAATGATATTTCCATTTCACAGTGTTTCCTTCAGATACTCTTATAGGAAAGATACGAGCATTAGTAATATATTAGTTAATAGGTATATGAATCCAGCAATATAATCATCGTAGTGAAAGTGTTGCCAACCTTTGAAAAGTCACTCTTCCGTCAAACCGCCCTCGTATTTTTAATTAGAATGGTATAATGACAAAAATATAATTAATATGACATTTTTCTTGTTTTGGCACTGGCAAAAATATTCAGTGTCGTAAGCTGTAAATCCCCCAATGCGGCGCCTACTCATAGAAATTCACCATACTTATCAAACCAAGTTTAAAATTAAGAAATGTATTGGCTTCCAGCGTTGGTTACCTTGAAAAAAAAAACTAAATGGTACATGCACTTTAAAAAAAATTTCATTGCGGCTATAGCATCGACCTTTAAACTAATAGACGCAGCGTACGAGCAAAACGTTTGTCCCGCCATAACGGTGCAGACACAGTATCTCTATCCTTTAGCAGTACGGAAGTTAAGAAAACGCGGCAAAATAAAAATTTGATTTGTCCCTAACTTGTTATACTTGGTGCATAATCGCTAAGAGTATATATTTAATTTTTTTGTGCATAATTACTTACATTATATATTTTTAATACAATATATTATATGCACATATTATATTATAGAGGATAAGTAATAATTAATAAGAACTTACATATGAAATGACACAGCTAAACGGCGTACGTACTGTTGACTGCACAAAATACACCGTTTCCCCATTATTTTGTCACATACACACCTCATAACACATTTTCGTACCTATATGTTGACAAAAATAATTGTAAATGTTCTCCAAAAAAGTAAAATACACAAACAGTCACGAAACGTCAAATAGATTTTGACAACTATTTAGTGATAGAGAGCGATATATAGAGGTTTACATATGGGTGAAAAAGATGTACAATGAGTACGAACGCATGCACAGTATACTTTAACTGAGAACTTCCGTATTGTTGAAGGACAGAATATATATTTCTATCCTTTTATGTAGGAGCATTATTCTAACGATAAAAGAATAGGAAACACTTGGTCCATTAGTTTAAAGGTTGATGACTTTAACTGAGAACTTCCGTATTGTTGAAGGACAGAATATATATTTCTATCCTTTTATGTAGGAGCATTATTCTAACGATAAAAGAATAGGAAACACTTGGTCCATTAGTTTAAAGGTCGATGGGCTATAGATTTGGAAACTGGCATTTTATGCGTTAGAAAGACCATATTACCAATTTTTGCGCCTCTAGTGGCAGTCATATCAACTGTAAAATTAAGTGCCACGGTAGCCAACTGTTTTTATTTCTAAATTTAAGTTGGCAATAAAAATTTTAAATGTGACAAGTCACAACACCAAAAAGAAGCGAAAGAAGAGAAATAGACAATGTAGATAATGGCGTTTGTTTACATAATTTGAAAAGTATGATTTAAAAGTGAGTATTATTAAGTTGAATATGGTGAATATGTCTTTAAACGTATAATTAAATTTTTAGAATGGCGTGGGAAAAATTTTTAAAGGCCGTTTCTCTTTTATTTATTATGATTAATAATTATTTGTAATTCCTAAAGTAACTTGGGCTCCAATATCCCACAATGTGTTGTTAGTTGTACACTTTATATGTGTCTTCCTCCTTTTATTTACAGTTTCTAAAATACATTATGTATACAATTACATATGTGTAGATAATGGCACACCCAGAAATGGGTAATATGCCGTGATGATATATTTATTTATTTTTATTTATTAATAATCAAATCATAAAATTATTTAGAATAATATTGAATTTACCAGTTTTAATTAAAAACTTTTTATATTCACGTTTTAAATTTTTAAAATGATGCCCACATAATTTGCTATATTTTGCAGGTTGCTATAAATTCGTTTTATTACAGCCTTTTCGGTTTATAAAATATTTTCTTTCTTTTACATTTTTTGGGAAAAGATGAAATGAAGTTCCTTTATATAGAAATGAATTTAAATTGCAACTTGGAACGGAACAATAACTTCAACGATTAAAGTAAAATTTCGTCAGGAACAGTTAAAACACAATTAAATAATTATTATAAAATTTATTTGGTAATTTGATTTTATTTTATAAAAAAGATATTTCATGTTGAAAATAGATTTTTTCTCATAAGATAGCATTGGCATTTGAATTCAAGTACTTCCTAAATTTGATTCGTTCATTGTGAGCATGCGCAATTGAATTGGTAATATGGTCTATTAATGCCCGGTTTCACCATTGACGAATAAGCATTTTATTCATCAGTTAAATTATTCGTCAAATAAAATAGCATATTTTTGTTTCACCAACGTCAGTAAGCAACTATTTGACGAATAAATCGTTGATTAAATTAACAGGAGATTTTTGCCCAGTTAAATATTTATTCAACGAATAGTTTGACATTTTTATTGTGTGTGTTTAATAATTTTATAATTGTTCAGAAAGGTGATCAAACGAATAATTACAATAGGTTCCTATCTAAAATGAATAATAGATAAATATAGAAAATGTAATACTATAACTATAAGGTTATCTTTATATGTTATTAATATTTCTTTTAATATTAGAATGTCAACCTCATCATTGTTGACATCTTCTAAAGAAGAAATTGTTATTCAAACGAAAAAGAAATGATCTATAATCAATTTGACGAAGTATATTTTCGAATGCGATTGCGATTATTAAAACAATGCGTTTATGAAATTTTATACAGGGTGTCTCAATAAGCTTGCTCACTATTGGTAACTTTTTTATTTGAAGAGGTACGAGGTTGGTTAAATGAGCAAAATTGTGCCATTTTATATTAGAAAATTTGTCATGTAGACAAAATAAAAATTGTGTCAGCGGTTCTCAAAATTTGGGACAAAATATATATTTTTTAAATGGAACCATATATTTTTTATTATCTTATTGGAAAGAGTAAATTTTTCTCTTTCCAATAAGGTAATGTTGTTTATGTACAATTTTTTCAAATAAACGAGTTATTTACGGTTAAAAATTTAAATTTTGTAAACTATTTTATTAGTTTTTTAGTCAAGTAAGCCATGGAAACAATTGATTCTTGGTTTGTTTGACGTTCAATAATATCTCCCGTAAAGTTCTCTGTGTTTAATAATGTTTAATAACTTTACAAGTAAAGAAAAGTTAGAAATGATCTTGCTATATGGAAAGTTATATCTAGACACCAGTTACGTAGAACGGTCGGCTCTCTTTCCAAAAGAGTTTAAATGTGCGAAAGAAATAATGGCTTTCAATTTGAATAGTTTCTTTATTTTGTTATTACTGTAAAATAAATTAATAAAATAATAATTTTATAAAAGACAATTGTTTCCATAGTTTACTTGACCTAAACTAATAAAAAGTAATTTTTATCTTTAAACGTAAATAACTCGTTTATTTGAAAAAATTGTACATAAACAACATTGCCTTATTGGAAAGAGAAAAAAATAGTCTTTCTAATAAGATAATAAAAAATATGTAGTTCCATTTAAAAAATATACATTCTGTCCCAAATTTTGAGAACCGCTGACACAATTTTTACTTTGTCTACATGACCAATTTTTTAATATAAAATGGCACAATTTTGCTAATCTAATCAACCTCGTATCTCTTCAAATAAAAAAATTACCAATAGTGTGCAAGCTTATTGAGACACCCTGTATATGATTCGACTATTCGGCATCATTTGGAGGAGCCAAAATGCAAGAATATGCCAGTTTTTTTTTTTTATGAAGATATTATTGTACAAAAGTATTCCATTAAAATTTTTTCGAGGAACACATCGTCAGTTTTGTTATTTTCTAAATAAATATAAATATTCTTCCACTGCAAAATTACAAATATTAAACTTTTTTCTTCCTCTAGATAGTTTTTCCTTTGTTTTCTCTTCGTATTTATATTTTCACTCATTTTCGATTGATTTGAATATTCAAAACCAGAATATTTAACACCAGAATATGCATGCACAGAATCATTCAAATCCCGAATATTCAAGAACCGAACCGTGCATCGCCAGAAAGCGCTTTGCCCGAATGATTCGTAACCGAGTATGTGGGCGGGGCCAGGAGGAGCAAACTTTAGGTTATGTTTACGTTGTTAGCGATGGTTCTGCTGATACGCTTTCGGGCAATGCGCAATTCTGTATTTGAATGTTCGGGATTTGAATGATTCTGCTTTTGAATATTCTGGTTTTTAATTAACTTTATACGTAGGATACATTTGAAACATTTTGATATTTATTAAATATATATACTTAGCTTCAAAATAATATTTTATTTACAAAAATTGTACAGTGTACATTTCGAGATTTTATCTCCTCTTCAGGCACAAATTAATGATATAAATATAAACAAATAACAAAAGCATGAAACAAATTACAAATTAATAAACATAACAAAATTGAAAAATGATTAATAATATTAATAAAATTTTGAAAAAATATTAGGATCTAATAGTGGAGAATTGTTTATATCCAAAATTTCATTCATTAGATTTTCTTTGTTATGTAAAGAATTTTTTATTTCGAAAGCTTCAAAACAATTTAGTTTTTTACTTTTGTTTTCTATATGGAGTATTTTTAAATTTTGAATTGAACAAAAATGTTCATTGTTTTGCCAAATTTGAATTTTCGATTTTATTATATTTAAATTGTTTTAAATGTTCATTGAATCTTAACTTGAAATTTCGCCCTGTTTGACCAATATATTTATAATTACAATTGTTACAAGTAATTTCGTAAACATCAGATTTTTCTAATTTGTCAAAAATTTTCAATTTTATTATTAACAAAAATAGATTTCAAATTATATTTTACATAATATGCTGCATAAATGTTATTTAATTTTAATATTTTTCCAATTTTTAAACTCAAATTACCAACAAATAATATTTTTCTGTAGTTTCAGTGCAAGTTAATTTTTTATAAATGTCGAAAATAAATTTACTATTAAATTTTGTTATTTTGTTTTTTTTTTTTTTGTTGCCTGGTTTTTAATATTTTAGTTTTGAATATTCGGGCGTTAAGTATGCACCCGAATCAAAATAATGAAGAGAAAAATAATATTCTGCGAATAACTACGTATTCAACAAATTTGGTTGGTGAAACAAAACTTTGACTATTCAATGAATAAAATTTATTCATTAGATAACTATTTGTGAATTTATTCGGCAATGGTGAAACTGAGCATAAGTTATATTATTAAAGTAATAGTCAAGTAAAAACTCTTCATTTTACAATTTAGTGCAAATAAAAAATAGTTGTGTATGTATCGACCTTTAAACTAATGGACCAAGTGTTTCCTATTCTTTTATTGTTAGAATAATGTTCCAACATAAAAGGATAGAAATATATATTCTGTCCTTCAACAATACGGAAATTCTCAGTTAAAGTATACTGCGCATGCGTTCGTACTCATTGTACATCTTTTTCAGCCATATGTAAACCTCTATACATCGCTCTCTATCACTAAATAGTTGTCAAAATCTATTTGACGTTTCGTGACTGTTTGTGTATTATTTTACTTTTTTGGAGAACATTTACAATTATTTTTGTCAACATATACGAATATGTGTTGTGAGGTGCATATGCGACAAAATAATGGGGAAACGGTGTATTTTGTGCAGTCAGCAGTACGTACGCCGTTTAGCTGTGTCATTTCATATGTAAGTTCTTATTAATTATTACTTGTTCCCTATAATATAATATGTGCATACAATATATTGTATTAAACATATATAATGAAAGTAATTATGCACAAAAAAATTAAATATATACTCTTAGCGATTATGCACAAAGTACAAGTTAGGGACAAATATTTTTTTTTATTTTGCCGCGTTTTCTTAACTTCCGTACTGTTGAAGGATAGAGATACTGTGTCTGCACCGTTATGGCAGGACAAGCGTTTTGCTCGTACGCTGCGTCTATTAGTTTAAAGGTCGATGTGTGTATGTAAGCGCGTAAAGAGATGAATTCTTGGTATTATTTTTGTTTTATTTAGCTGGGGCCGGCAGTAGGCACTGCCTAAAAATTAATTACTTTCCATTTTTATGCAACTGTTCTCTATCATTTTCAAAATATCCACAAATATGCTTTTTTGTATTTTAGATAACTGCACCCAGCAATTTTTAATAGCTGATGATTTCATGATCCATTTGCGTATTTATCATGAAAGGAATTTCATATGTGCTGTATGTAACGACCCTACTGCACCTATATATTACGTAACTGCTCAAGATTTGATTCAACACTATGTTATGCATAACATAGCTCTTTACCAATGTCAGTACTGTATTTTCGGTACGAACGACGTAGACACTCTGTTTATGCATTACGCCAAAAACCATCAACATCTAGAACCGATTTGCTATGTACGCCAGAAGAAGAATAAAAATGTAAGTTCTTTACATTTACACATATAGGGTACACTGAGAAACGGGCCACTCAATGTAGCTTTTTTTTATATACAGCTGTTTAGAAGTGCCACCATTGGGATCTCGAGAACTATGAGAGATACGATGTCGGTTAAATGGAACTCTTTGTGCACCTTTGGGAGGCCATCTCAGATGTGCTTTTGTTTTTCCATGAATTCTCATAGGGCACTAGATAATGACGAAAAACTGAATATTGTTAATTTTTTCTTTTTCAAATAACTTCTAAACTATTAATAATCAATATTTTTTTCTCTTTTCAACGATGTAAGGGTTATTATGTTTTATATTTGTTTTGCCTTCAAAATTATTATTTTTTCCTTATTTTGTATTAAATTTACAATATTTTGAAAATATTGGTAGATTTCTATTTGGAAATACTCCTTGTATTTAAATAATTTATTTCGTAAAAAAAATTTGCTCAAAATTCGTATCAAATTAATTTTTATAATATTTTGTATCAGGTCGCCCTTGGCACATCATAGTGTAATTTGTAATTATGAGTCTAAAATAAAAATATTAAGTAATAAAGGCATAAAACAAATTATTTTGATGAAATTCAATATAATTAATAAAAATAATAATGTTTTTTTGGGAAATAATAAGAAAATTCAGGAAAATAAAGAGAAAAATTAAATTTTAGGAGCAAAACAAATATAAAATATAATAACCCTTACATCATTGAAAAGAGAAAAAAATAATGATTTTTTTGAGACTGAAATCAGATATGGGTTCCATTTAAAAAAATATAAGTTTGTGTTATATCTCGAAAATTTACGGATATAAAAATTTATTCCGTACGCCACTGGTTAGTTAATAAAAATATCTATCTTTTATATTTGAAACTTTTTTCTAAATTATTAATAATTTAGAAGTTATTTGAAAAAGAAAAAATCAACAATATTCAGTTTTTCGTCATTATCTAGTGCCCTATGAGAATTTTTGGAAAAACAAAAGCACATCTGAGATGGCCTCCCAAAGGCGCACAAAAAGTTCCATTTAACCGACATCGTATCTCTTATAGTTCTCGAGATCCCAATGGTGGCACCTCTAAATGGGACACACTGTATAATTATTTTTTAATTTTAACTAGACCTAGGGGCTCACAAATCATAGTATTTGACAAAATGGTAGCCTTTCCGGTATAACCGGAAGTGATATTAACATTCATATTTCAAATGGGACACCTATATATTTTTATATACAGGCTGTGCAACGAATCGCGGAACATAAAGCCGGCGACTGTGCTGTAATGTAATGTAATGTAACACGAGCATTCGTTAGTCAGTACATGAAAACGAGCGTCGAACCGAGCTGCTCAAGTCGAACAGTAGTGCTCCACTGGACTGTCGGTTTTTTCCCGAATCCCTTTCATTTTTACACTACAAGTCAGTGCAGGTCGGTTTGCTCGTTCTGAGCGTACTTTTCATGTCGATTCAATATCATTTAGTCGTCATAGTTTTTTACCTCCCGCTACCCTTGGTAAGGGAGGTATAGGGATCGTGCTAAAAATCACGTATCGAGATTTTAGTAAATGACCACGTTTTATGGTCCCTAGAATCCAATTTTAACATTTTCACGATGATGTCTGTATGTGTGTGTGTGTGTGTGTGTGTGTATGTATGTATGTATGTATGTGTGTGGGTGTATGTGTAGGGATTTTGTCTTCGCTCTAACTCAAATACTAACATTGAGAAAATTCTGAAACCTTGTATTTCTATCCTATTCTAATATGAAAAGAAGCCATTAGATTTTGGTGTAAATCGGATAACCGGAAATGGCACTTTACCTGAAGCTCATAATGGTTTTCTTCAAAAAATATCATTAAATGCCATTTTTTCGCATTTTATGTCTTATGAAAATTAAAGATTATTGAATTTTCTACAGGAATGCATTAATACTTTTTCTATATATTTTGCAGATAAATTTAAAAATAATTTTTTTTATTAGTCCCGAAGCCTAAGATAAACATAATTCCTTTGTTATACAGTTCATATTTCAAATGAATGTAACTTACAGTAAATGTCACTGTCAAAAAACTAATCACTTCAAATTAATAATAGTGACATTTTAAAAAGAAAATAGTAAATAAATAGTTTTTTCTACTCCCATGCGTGAAGTGAGTACTTCACGTATCAATTTTTATGTGTGAAGTTTGAGTTTTTGCACACGGTGCGTGAAATGCTACTTCACGCACAGTGTGCGTGAAGTAACATTTCACACACCGTTCATTATTTTAAATATTACAAACTGAATTGTATTTTAATAAAACGAAGCTGTTGAACACCCGTAACGTTCGTAACCATGGTTACACAAGTCGATAATACAGATGTACGTTTAAAGAATGACAATGTGAAGAAAAAATATATTTTATGGCAAGGTCGTAGAAAAAGTATAGTATGTAACACGTGTGTGAAGCCTATTTTACATTCGGGTGGTTTGCAAAACTCGCCTTCGGCTCGTGTCGCAATCTCCACCCTCATGTAAAAATGTCAGCTTCACACACTTGCCACATAATATACTATTATGCAATGGAACAGTTTGCAGCGTTAGTAAATACGTAAGTATGTATTTAAATTAATAAAAATGGATAGGAAAGTATGGCGAAGGAAGATTGTTGCGTAACTATTATTGTGGTCCGGATGGGGTTATTCGCTACCGAAAATCGGTCACTTTAATATGTTCTTATGTATGAATGCTATGATGATTGTGGACAAGGCGAAAGAAGAATGTTGTTAAAGAGTGAAGTGAGTCAGCTGAGCTCTTACTCTTATCCCTTTTCTTATTGTTACTATTGTTTCCGGGTTTTTGCTAACCCACTAAGTGGGAAACGCGTGATTTTATGTATGTATGTATGTATGTAAAAATTAAATAGCGGGAGGTTTTGTGTTGGCCACATCAGATTTTTTTAAAATATTCAATAATGTCACTCCACCATGAACATTTCTTTGTCGAAATAAATTTGTCTGCCACCACCTTTTTTGATTTTTTCTTGATCATTAAATAGTTGTAGCCCATTGTAATAAATGCAGCACTCGCAACTCCTAGGTCCGATATTTTGAACGAATGAGAGTGGACCACTGTTGAACTGAGCATTCAAAACGAGCATTCATGTGTGTTACGAGCATTACATTACAAAATTTTGGTTCCAGTCAGTCGCCGGCTTAAGAGTTTAATATAGGATTTTAAAAATGTGCGGAAATCGGCTCGCCTGTACATTTTGGAGCAAAAGTACAAGAATGCAGGGATGGTAACAAAAACCGGAACCGAAACCATTAACCGAAAAATACCGAAAAAAAATGAGAACCGAAACCGAAACCTGTACCGAAATTCGAAACATATACAAAACCTGAACCGAAAGTAAAACCCTTTTTTATTTATCGGTTAACCGCATTATATACAGGTCTCTTGTTAGTTGTTAAATATTGTAAATTGTTATTATTAAAATACTTATGCATAAAAAAGTATAAACATAAATTTATTTTCTTTTTCTTTTTTTTTGTCGAAACGTATTTCAATTTTTAACATAGTACCTTAATCGGGTGGCGCTCGAAATCCGTTACATTTACATAGGCATTTAACATGGGAAATTAGAATATTTTGAATATTTGCTTCCCATTAAAACTGATTGTTATAAAAAAATTTACACGTGTTTGTGGACACTTTTTGCATCATTATAATGGTTAATTGTTCAATCAAAATTAATAATATTATTATTCTCGTAAATTACTTTTGCAAAACCGAAACCCTTTTAGTAAAACCGGTATACCAAAACCGATTGCTGTATAAAAACCGAAACCCAAATCAAAACAGAATTTTTATTTTCACGATGACCGAAACCGTAACCTAAACCGATATTTTTTATGGTTACCATCCCTGCAAGAATGAAAAGTTTTTTAAAATTAAATTTTACTTTTAAAAAGTCTTCATTTAATGCAATAGAATATCTGTAATACATACTAGATATTTAGGCCCGGTATTTTCATCCCTTTTTTGCAAAATAATCGTTTTCTAGTCTTTTCATTCTAAACATTTAATATTCCAGTAAAAATAGTTTCGGGTGACAAGTACGAACACTGAACACTGTCAAATATCAGTATAATGAAGCAAATTTATTTTACTCAGTTTTGTAAAATCAAATTTGTTTCTTTACTTCTGACACAGCCTCTTAACTTTTAGATTTCATCAAAAACTTTAGATGACCTTATTTTAATGAATATGGACTCAAAACAGTTCGTAGAACCAGAAATGAATACGGATCAATCCAAAACAAAACAGAATATTAGTATCTCATCTCCCACAATTACCTCTACAATACCAGAAGACCATAACTATAATCGCACTTTTGTTGAAAAATCGCCAACTAGTAATGATGCTACAGGCGAGAAAAACTTAGAAAAGTCTAAAATTATTAATGTTGAGTCGAACAACGCTGCCGAAAATGCAGTAGTGCCTTTATCAATTGATAATTTTGAAAAATCAAATGACTTAACAAAAAAAGTTACAGACTTAATTGAAAGTGAAATTTACAAATGCGGTGCTCCTAACTGCACATACAGAACGAAGTTCTTCAGAGATTTTAGAATGCATTTGCTCGTTTGTAATGCACTGAGTAATTCTTACTTTTGCGCTCATTGTGATAAAAAATTTACCTCGGTTATTAATTTACGTAACCACATCGAAATTCACGGAAAAAATAGATTCACATGTGGAATATGTGAATATAAATCGTCACTGGAACAAGTAGTTAAACATATGAAAGATTTTCATAACATCAAAACAACCAAATTCAATCCAGTTTCATTGAAAAACGATATGGACAAGGATCATTTTGTCGTTGAAGCAGTTAAGGAGACAAGAGGAGAACAGAAATATGTTTTTAAAAATAAACTTTTGAAAAACGCTTCTTTTTCCAAAGGAAAAAACAAAGTTGGAAATGTACTCGGTCCAAAAGTCATTGACTCTGATTTTACTCTTACTTTAAACCCAAATCCGGGTTTAAACGAAAATGATAAAATGACTGACGAGAAGACCAATCTTGCGACCAGTTCGCATCATGATCAAATGGGATGCGAAACTAAAGAGAAGGCAGATAAGGAAAACAAAGATGATAAAATTTATCCAGGTAAGATAATAGTTTCCCTGGCATGGTTGATATGTTGAGTAACCCTAATTTATCTCACCCTGTTAATACGATTTACTAATGAACATAACATATTGCTCGCGTTCAATCGGGATTTCTCTAGCCTGGTATAAAATTAGCGCTATTAACTAACAGTTATACATGGTGTATCAAGATAATGGAACAGTGCCGTTTATTCGTGTATGTGAAAAGATACAGAAAAAAGTGATTAAGATATTTCGTAAGGGATAGAGGGGGACACATTTTAGCACAAACTTTATTATCATAAATCCAGTGGTACTCAAACTATAGGGCAACATTATATATTTTTAAATGGCATTATATATATTTTATTAACTCATTAAGTAGAGAATTTTGTTCTGAATTCAACGATATAATAATATCATACCCTTACATTTGCGAAAAAATTTATAAAAATTAATTCAAAGTTAATATTTCATTTCTACTTTATCTAAGTAATCTGAGCAAACATTCAATCAATAAACAAAAAATATATTTTAAAAGTTGAATTTGTTGTCAAAATCGTAGCTTACTTTAATGTAATAAAACTAAAATAAATTTTATTTTGTTTTATTGATTGAATGTTTGCTCAGATAACTTATAGCGTTTTCCACTTACACATTCAGTGCGCACTGAGTGCAAATTTAGCTGCACTGAGTGTGAGTGGCGTTTTCCACTTTCCTTTTCAGTGCGCACTATTCCGGATTTTTATTTTCCACTTACTACGAAATTGCACCCAGGGCAACATCAACTCGCACTCAGTGCGCATTTTGTTGCACCGACTACTATAGCAAGTGCGACAATATGAGTGCAAATATGGCGGCGGATGATTTCAAAAATGCCGTAGCGGTATCTACTATTGAAGGACTTTTATCTTCATCTTCGTCATCATCATATAACAGAAACGGCTTTAGACTATTTAAATAAACCAGACCAACCCAAAATAATTAATTTCATATCTAGTGCAGTACATAAATATTTTGACAAACAGGTAATATAAATAAATAAATATATCATCACGGCATATTACCCATTTCTGGGTGTGCCAGTATCTACAACACATGTAGACATCGGTAATGATGACGATATATTTCACCGCGTGGGCGCTTACCAGGCGTCACCTCACGGGCACTCATAGCTGGTGTGGAGAGTGCACCACAGGAGTCACTTTTGTGCCATTTAAAATGGGAAATATTTGGCGTCTGTCGGGATCGAACCCGGTTCCCCCAGGTAATAATTACATATATTGTTTTGCACAATTAAAAAACTTAAATTTTATCAAATTTCAAGAGTCCTTCAGAATTAAAAGTTATTATAAATGACACCATCATCATATTTTATATTTATTGTCAATTATGTCAATAAAACTTTCAAACCCCAAACTTAACCCCAACTTTTGCACAAACAAATGTGAACTGAAATATGAACGTATTTTCCACTTGTCACTGAATGGGTGCGCACCGTTCACAAAACCAAAACAGTGCATGACGTCATACATTGCACTGAGTCCGTTCCAGTGCGCACTAAATTTTGGTAAGCGGAAAACGCTGTTAGATAAAGTAGAAATGAAATATTAACTTTGAATTAATTTTTATCAATTTTTTCGCAATGCAAGGGTATAATATTATTATATCGTTGAATTCAGAACAAAATTCTCTATTTAATGAGTTAATAAAATATATATAATGCCATTTAAAAAAATATAATATTGCCCTGTAGTTTGAGTACCACTGGATTTTAGATAATAAAGTTAATGCTAAAATGTGTCCCCCTCTATGCCTTACAAAATATCTTAATCATTTTTTTCTGTATCTTTTCACATACACGAATAAAATGCACTGTTCCATTATCTTGATACACCCTGTACGTGTCTAGTACTGAAAACTCAAACCCCCAGCTGTATTCATAGTAACTGAGATAGACCTGGTTTAACTTCGATTTACTTAGACTAGGTTTAAACCAGGTCTAGAAATGGTTATTCATAGTCAAACTTAGACCTGATTTAAACCTGGTCTAAGTAAATCGAAGTTAAACCATTCTATTTTGTCGGCTATGCCCATACATTACACTGCTCATGCCTAGTGAATACAATTTTGACATTTGTGATCACAGCTGTTGGTGACTTTGCTTATTTCTTGCAACTAAAACTTTTTATTTACTGTTAACAACGACATTAATACAATTAATTTTTACCTTGATTGCGGTAACACACATTGATGGTTGTAGTACATCAGAATTTGCAAGGGAATATGGAAATAAAAATGAAATGCTTCTGGATATGATGTAAATTTAGACGAAGATAATTTGCAGTTCCCCAAAAATAACGCTCAAACTACTTTCAAAAATAAAATATTAGTATCACAACCAATAGATCCAATTTTATATTTAAACTGGAATATGAAGTGATGAAAAATAAATTACATTAAATGAAGATTATGAACTTTTTATGATAAAATATTACTGGATTGAAGTCAAATATTCATTTATTTTAATCGAATGTTTCGTACAACGCATGCAACTTCTTCAGATGAGACTTCTTAAAAATTGTTCAAAAATTGAATACATTTAACAGTAATACATAACACTGTCGCTTACATAATATAATACATAATGTTACAATATTTTATATATTAACATTCCTTCAATATAGTTCACTCTTTCGTCCACTGGTATATTATGCAATATTATTATTGTCCCAATACGAGCTTTCATGTAGTAGCTTTAGCTGGATGAAGCACAAAAATCCATATAAATTATGTGTTAAAAAGAGAAGCGATAGATCTTGACAACTCCAAATCCAATACTAATCATTGTACTTTGGGAAAACTGTGTAAGTTTGCTAAAACAGATTGTTTTACTTATAGGCCATCCAGCGAATCAAGCGGTTTACGTCATAAATACAATATCACTAGAAATAATGACGTCATATGTTAAAAAGTTTATATGAGCATGTAAAACTGATTAAAATATGATCTGTGGGTTGTCTTCATAAACCCAAATTTTTCTTAAAAACACGTCTGGTGTAATATTTTTCCAGCGAAATCCAATTTTATTTAAAATATTCTGAACGATACTGCTTACGCCGTTATAAATAATTCATTCTTGTAGTATATGCAACAAACTATCTAGTATTATGTGAGATCCTTAAAAAATTACAGAATACTGCATACCATAAGATTTCTCACTGTTTCTATACATTGCGTATAGCGTTTGCCACACGTTGTACATATAGATTTAATTTTCAAATTATTACTAACAAATAGAGCCAAATATTACCTCAATATAAGATTTCAGTGAAAGTAAAAACCCACCAATCTATTTTTCAGTTTCAAAATAAGTCAATAAATTAACTACAAGCTCTTGAATTTGACATGACAGAGCATTTGACATTTTGACAATGAACAACGAAACCAAAAACAAAATGAAATCACAATACACGTTGAAAAGTATAATATAGACATATAATATTTAGTAATATACATGTTCAGAATTACCAATATTAAAAAAATATAATCAAACGTCATTTTGCAAAAATTTACAAAATTTTACTTAATAATAATATATTCAAATATAATTATTTCTATTAAAGGTGTCAAATACATGATAATAATAGAAAAACCAATAAAATACCGTTAATAAAATATATTTTAAAAAATAAAGAAAATTTCAAAAATCCCTAAACGATGACGTAAACCGCTTGATTCGCTGGATGGCCTATAAATAAGTTGTTACAATTTAACATTTTCTCTAATAAATTATTACCGGATTCACTTTAATAATTTTCTATTTAAAGATATAATGCTCAAAACTTGTATATCAACTAAAACTGGTCGCTTTTTATTGCTGTTTGCATTTTCTAATATTGGTTTTATTGTGTCGATTAAATTCTGTAGTTTTCTTTCTTAGATCTGCAAATTTAAAACTCTTTAAAAAGCCAACAACTTCAACAACTGAACATTTCCTGAAATACTACTTAACCTATAATAAATTTCTTAGATTCATATAATTTAAAATAAACCTTTTGATTCCTCCTCCTATATTCAACTATGTTTTGTTTTAATATATTCCACATAGTTAATATGCTCAAAAATTTCTTAAGATCATTATCCATCATGAACTTCCTAAAAATGAAATAATGCAAGTTACGAATACATAGCAAAGTTACATTATAAACATTAATATGACAATATTGATAACATACTACTTACCAAAAATATTATATTAAGTAATAATCTATTTAATTTGCATTAAACACACAAAATTATATTTTCATAGTTCTGTCAACTGACTTAATACCGCATTAAACTAGGGTACGCGCAGGTCTAAATTTTAGTCTAGAGTTAGACCTGTACTAGCCCTAAACTGCCTCTATGAATAGCTTTTTTCGCCGGTCTAAGTTAGACTAGAGATAGACTAGGTTTAGACTCGAACAGAAGCACTATGAATACGGCTGGCATGTTTAAATGAATCTAATATTATTACTTGAACTGTTAGAGGATGTACTTCCTGGTATTTTGACAATTTGTTACTGTGTTTGAAAAAATCAGCATCAGTTAGAGAAACGCGCAGTTACATAAAATCGTTCACAGAGTCACAAATTTCAAACTCTGATTACTAGCTGGCTGTTCACAGAAGTTTTCTGACTAGTTGGGGACTGATTGGCAACGGTCAGAATAATTTCCAACTCTGATTCGTATAAATGACTCCATTTTCAGACTTTAATTATATATAATGTAAAATAAGATTTAGTAAAAAAATCTGATGGTTTTATGAAATAAGGATTAGTTTATTTTCATAAAAAAGTTTTATTATTGGCAATCGATTTCGTCGCAACGGACATCATCAGGCCACAGCTGTAATACAATATATTTATAATTATAAATTGAAGAAAAAACATATAAAAGTTTATACATATGAAAAGTAGTGTTATACAGAATTATTTAAAGGGTTAAGATAAATTTAGAAAAATAACATATTTTAGTTTGTTTTACAAAAATATATATGTAGATAAATATATAATTATTAATAATAATGAATAATAAAATGTTAGAAATTAGAAGACAGGTTTATGAGATGATTAAAATGGATTTCAAAAAAGTTTTTGTAAGGTTAGGTGAATGAAACAATCATAAACTTTAAAATGGATTTAAAATGTGGATTTATATAAAATTGAATAAACTTACCGTCAATTAAGTATTTAAACAGAAGTATATAGTATTTTCATTTTTGAAAATTTAAAAAACATGTGTTTACTGGAAATTTTTAGTTTGAGACATGTGCATTTATATTTTAGATTTGACATTCTCACATGTTCGAGTTTGTTTTCAAGTGCAGAAAATTAAGTAATCCGTAAATTACTGTTTGATACATTAAAAATAAATTTATATTTATTAATTTAATAAATATTTTAAGGCGAGTATATTATTACAAAATAATAAGATACCTATTAAAATTCCCTTAATCTTAATAATAGATGACAGATTCAGACAGTAGCATGTCCACTAGAATATTTGACTTTGTATTATTCAAGGGAAAATGACGATTTTGAAATTATAGCTATAAGAAAAAGAAACCCAAAATTGTAAATTGTTAAATTGACAATATCCACTATTCAGATTTTTTTGAACATTTTCAAACAAATTGCAAATGATATTGCAGTAAGATTTACAGTTTCACAGTATTTTCATTATCAAACTGAAGAAAAGGACACACTAGATGCTTATAAATAAGTTTTCATTATGTATTCACAGGAAAATTCAAACCGTTTGATTTGTAACTACTTTGAAACCAGGCATGCGCATTCGATCTCAAACTCCAACCCTTTGCCAACCGTCCATAGACAAAGAAAGCTTTGTGCCGAATTGAATAATATCGAGACGCTAATTCTAGTGAAAATTCTACAACATAATGAAAAAAATCTGTTGTGGCCAGCACAAGACCTTCCGTCAGTTCGATGTATTTTGTACAAATCCCATACCAAAAGGTCCTTGGAACAAATTCTATATAATATCATGTAAAATCGAACACGAACACATACTTTTTTTTACAAATTCCATACTAAAAGTTCATTTGAAAAGGTTCTTTAAATGCAATAAAATTATAACATAAACTACACTAAGTAATGTCCTTCCATCTTCTCTTTGGCCTTTTCTGCATGTCACTTGCGAGTAACAATATGACATACCAATTTTAGATCCTATATTTTTCATATTTGGTTTTGCACTTGCAACTGACATCTGTCAATTATTTTTTTTTGAAAAATTATGTCAGCTGTTTCCATGATAAATTGCAAAGCAGACTAATTTTGGAAAATTAATTTCTTTATAATGCTTTTAATTTACATCTATTGAATATGCAGGAAAATGTATAATTAAACCGTATAGAGAAGAGTATTTTCTTTAATATATATAATAACAAAATGTCAAAAAGTAATATTTAACTGCGTTTTTTTAAAAAACTGTTAAAAACTTCAAAAAAGGGTACTTCCGGTGGATTGATTATAACCAAAATCTAATCAACTCTTCATATGGATGTACAGAAGAGGAATACGAAAGAATTATAATTTTTAGAATTGTAGTATTAGAGTTATCGTCGGAGAAAAATTTGTCACACACGGACATACATACACACACACGGACACACACACACACACACACACACACATACACACACACACACACACACACATACAGACATCATCTTAAAAATAGTAAATTCGTATTGTAGGGACCCTAAAACGTGCTTATTCATTAAAAACTCACCACCGAATTCTTTGACCAAAGACAATACCTTCCTTACCTAAAGGTGACGGAAGGTAAAAATCTGATGTGGCCAGCACATGACCTCCCGCCAATTCCATGTTTAAAATAGCAATGAGCTTTAAGTAAAGTTTCACTTCCGATTGATCGTTTGTAAACAAAATCTACTTTGTTGTTCCCATAAATAGAACGAAAATTTGGATTATATTTTATTATACTTTTACTGAAAAATCTGTTAAAGCTTCAAATTAAGTACTACATCCGGTTTATCATATATAGTCAAAATCTAATATGTTGTTTCAAATTATACAACAGTATTAAATACCAACTTTGCGAATTTTGGATCATTAATATATTTTAAGGAAAAATCGTCACACACATTATTGTCAAAATCATCACCAACTTCCTTATGCTCTAAAACGCAATCTGTGCAAATTCTTCGCCGTACATTTCGTAAATGTGTAGTTGCAAACTATTATTTGACACTTTGAAATCACGTTCTTATTGAGAGCTGTTTGATATATAATGCTGCAAACATCAAACTCAAATCGAATTATCTTGTATATCTAATATTTATGTATGACGGAAAATATATTATTTTTACAAACCTTAATTTCATTAGAATCATATTTAAACTACTAAATTCTTCTTAACACGGTTTCACTATTAATTTTAATGAAAATTGCTTCGTGATAGTGACATCTGTTTAAATGTTTCAAATTTGTTATTAAAGTATTGTTTTTGTTTGACGCAGAGGCAAAGTGATGTACAAAAATAAATTATTTTATAATATAATATAAAGTTATTTCAAGTTATTTACTAAATGCTATTATCGTAGAATTGAAGATTGTGTCATTATATTCAATTTGTATTGGTAAAAGTTGCTAAAAAATTATATTCAATGAATTTTTTACAAGAAAAACTTTTAAAGGCTTGTATAAAT
Organism: Ophonus ardosiacus; assembly: GCA_943142095.1. Lineage (NCBI taxonomy): Eukaryota > Metazoa > Arthropoda > Insecta > Coleoptera > Carabidae > Ophonus > Ophonus ardosiacus. The sequence continues at coordinate 28,245,282 of OW964838.1, forward strand.
GATACTTCCGGTTATCCGATATACACTAAAAACTAATGAGCTCTTCCCACATTAGTATAGAATGGATATACAAAATTTCAAATTTTTCTGATTGATAGTATTTGAGTAATCGTGTCCACAAGATCCACACACACACGCACACACACACACACACTCACACACACACACATACGCACACGCACACACATACGCACACGCACACACAGACACACACACACACATACACACACACACACATACACACACACACATACACACACACACACACACACACACACACACCTACATACCTACAGACATCATTGTAAAAATGTTAAAATCGGATTCTGGGGACATCAAAACGTGCTTATTCACTAAAATCTCTATATCCGATTTTTACCCTTACCTAGGGTAGCGGGAGGTAAAAAGTAACTATGCAGTAATTTAAAATACGTATTTTACATCATTTCTTCATTTCAAAATAATAAAGCTCCGTCTCATAATAAAAAGTACGAACAATATTTAATTTGCATTAGTTTTACAATAATTATAATAAATATTTTCTTCAATTGTAGTGAATTTTATTTATTTATGTTGGCATCCCAGCAATCTGTCATTTCTGTTAGTGAGAGTCTTTCAAGTTTATTTCTTTGGTTAGTATTTGTTTACAAAACTTGTTTCGCTATTTGTTTCATGTACAAATATATTTTATTATTGAATTTGATTGTTTTCAGCCTTTTCCGTATACATATGTCTATATTTTGTTTGTTTCAGAAAATATATTTTTCCTATTTTTAAATTTTCCGCCTTTCTATTAGCGTCTCGTTATGGCGATCATCGATTCTATTTGGCACAAACTCCTAACAATGAGCACCGCTGCGTGCCGATGATTGCCGTATGCAATTGCTGGACCTATTTACATTCGTCCATTCATTGTGTTCGTCAAACTTCGGAGGTCAGCGATGCCAGCGATGAGAGGTGCTGAACGCGACCATTGTAAACTCGGTCTAGTATACAGGGTGTCTCAATAAGCTTGCTCACTATTGGTAACTTTTTTATTTGAAGAGATACGAGGTTGATTAAATGAGCAAAATTGTGCCATCTTATATTAGAAAATTGGTCAGGTACACAAAATAAAAATTGTGTCAGCGGTTCTCAAAATTTGGGACAAAATATATATTTTTTAAATGGAACCATATATTTTTTATTCTCTTATTGGAAAGAGTACTTTTTATCTTTCCAATAAGGTAATGTTGTTTATGTACAATTTTTTCAAATAAACGAGTTATTTACCGTTAAAAATTAAAATTTTGTAAACTGTTTTATTAGTTTATTTAGCCAAGTAAGCCATGGAAACAATTGATTCTTTGTTTGTTTGACGTTTAATAATTTCTCCGGTAAAGTACTCTGTGTTTAATAATGTTTAATAACTTTACAAATGAAGAAAAATTAGATATGATCTTGCTATATGGAAAGTTATATCTAGACACCAGTTACGTGGAACGGTCGGCTCTCTTTCGCTGAAATGTGCGAAATGGCTTTCAATTTGAATATTTTCTGTAATTGTTTTGTTATTATTGTAAAATAAGTTAATAAAATAAAAAAAAATATAAAATACAATTGTTTCCATGGCTTACTTGACTAAATAAACTAATAAAAGATAATTGTTATAAACGTAAATAACTCATTTATTTGAAAAAATTGTATATAAACAACATTATCTTATTGGAAAGAGAAAAAATACTCTTTCCAATAAGATAATAAAAAATATATAGTTCCATTTAAGAAATATATATTTTGTCCCAAATTTTGGGAACCGCTGACACAATTTTTATTTTGTCTACATGACCATTTTTCTAATATAAAATGGCACAATTTTGCTCATTAAACCAACCTCGTATCTCTTCAAATAAAAAAGTTACCAATAGTGAGGAAGCTTATTGAGACACCCTGTATATCTTTCCTTGTCTATGTAACCACCCTAAGTACAAAGCTTATAGCAACTCGTTCAATTTGTTTGCTAGCGCTAACCTGACTGAACGCGAATATTGTACTCAAAATACGTACTGTTTAATCTTTAAAGAAGTCCGAGCATTCTGTCAAATTCAGTAGTAAAAGCATTCAAAATTCAAAGGTAAGTCAACTGGCAGATTTATTTGCAGATGTAAAACCAAATATGTGAGAAATACGATACTGACACTGACAGAAATTAAGCGAAAGTATTGTCAACAACGAGCATCGTTTTAAAATGGAATGAAACAATATGAATTTTTCAGACAAGCTTGTTACTACCATCCTCATTTCATACACTTCATGTCGTTGTAAATGATGACTTTGTTAATTCGTCCATGATACAGATAACCTATATCGGACTACTTAAAAAAAAAACTATTTATTTTCATTTTCAACAAATTATTGCAATTTATATTTATTAACACATAAAAATTAGTGTTTTGAACTAAATTAATTCGCTATGTAGTAATGTGTGCATTTGACACTGATTTAAACATTATAACTTTTGCCGTTGTTTAAATTGCTACTGCGTTTGTACAGAATACAGAAATGTGAACAGATGACCATATTCTTAAGACGTACTTATTTCTAAAAGAAGAGATATGATAATTTTTGCAGACAGTGTCCTTTAGATTATATATAAAGGACTAGTGTAACACGACGACGGACTTAAAATTAACGGGACTATTTAAAAAGGGGAAAACGCGGGAATCTAAATTAAATAATTTGGAATTTGGAGAAAAACAATAATCCAAATTATTGGTAGCGTGCCACCAGGTTATTTATGGGTAAATAACCAAAACCTAATTTTGAATTTGGATATAAACTATAATTTTATTTGTTTGGAGGGCAAGGCGATATAATGATGAAACGATTTTCTATTAAATAACTGTATTAACAAAATATAATTAAAATAGAAGGTTACAATACAATAAAAATAAAAACAAGTAGAATTTTATAAAATAATTTAGAAACAAAGCGGAAAAAGTTACATTATGAAAAATATTATTATTAACTTACACAACTATGAATATTTACACTTACATCCTGACTAACTAACGGCTTCCTACTCCGACTAACTCTCTGACTACTTTTTCGATCGTCAATTTATTGTCCATGATTATCCCATTGTTTGACACTACATCACCAATCTGGATTCTTATTGGTCAGTTCTGACGTCAGCGCACCAATCAGGTACCGCGTTCATCAGAAGCATCACGAGAGAAACAACCCTTGTCAAGACCAAGATGACTCACATTCTCATGACCCATGAGAACCAGACCGATGATGTTTGCCAAACAACGAGATAACAAATAATTACAAATTAAACTAATAATATTGAAGAACATTGTTACACTAGCAACTTATTTCGTTTTTGTGTCATTCAATTTTTTAAAGATAAATATCAAGTCATTCAAATTTTCACCAGTGTTTTTGAATGTATTTTATATTTTTGCCATAAGTACCACATTAATATAATAGAAACATGCTTATAGACTGGAGACTCCATTCAAAAATATAATCTCGAGGTTACTTTTGAAAGGAATGTTCTCTAAACAATTTTTTTTTTATGTTTTCAGAGTTTATACCACATAGTAAACGTTTCACTTGCAGTGCGTTAAACTGTAATTATCTGACTCACGAAAATCATGATAATAAACCAACATTACCTGTTGGTATATTAGATCAAATTGCTTCAAATGATGAAATTCAAAATCATATTGACGAGCAAGGTCATTGCGAACCTGACGTAGAAACTATTTATTACAAAATCAATGAAGAACAAATAGTTGCGCCATCTTCGTCTCAAGACAATACAAAAGAAATAACATCACCGCTACCACAACAGACATCAGAAATCATTCCTTTGAAGGTTAAGCATACAAATGAAGAAGAATCCAGCGATTCAGAATCAGATACTTCAAGCAAAGATATGAGCAACTTGCCGTTAAATTGCCATTGCAAGTATTGTGATTTCGTTGCAAAATCAACGAAAACTCTTCGGAAACATGAAAGAAGTCACTACATGAATTATAAATACAATAATTGTAACTGTTGCGAATACGCACTACAGGTTAAATCGCACAACAAAACTAAAATGTCTATAACAGAAATATCAGAATTGTCGCTTAAAAGAAAACGTCCGTTGTTTGAAGAAAATCTTGCGGAAAAACCAGCCAAAAATAAACAAAAAATCATTACTGACAAAGCAACAACTATTACATCATCAATACCAGATATGATTGATGATAGCAATATACAAATTTATTATGGATGTTATCTTTGTCCAAAGAAATCAAATAAATTAGATGAAATTCGTTCACATTTCTTCGAAAATCATAAGTTGAAAACTGCAGGTCCGTTTAAATATAAAAAAGTGATTTTGGATAAAAGTAAAACACAGCATTACAAATGCAATTATTGTGAATGGTTCGCTGATGCAAAATCTCTAAAACAACATTGCGCAGAGATGCATGGTGAAATATGGGTTGCTTGGAGAAACACAAAATTGAAATGTACTATTTGTTCTCAGATATTCCCCAGTCTACAGTTTATTAAGAGACATTTTAACAAAGAACATTCGACGGAGAATTTAAGTTTTCATTCTTTATTAGAGGATGGAATAGTTTTAGATAAAACTGAATTTTTGGAAGAAAAACAAATTTTGTTTTGCATCTACTGTCGTGATCAGTTTGATAACAGAATCGAATTATTTAACCATCACTCTTTATTTCATTCTCATTTACAGTTTCAAGAAAGTCTAGATGAAGAGAAACAAGAATTGAAAAATTTTAAATGTCCTAATTGTTCACATTATAGTAATCATTTCTACTCAATGAGAAAGCATTTAATGAACCATTATAATATAAAACCGTTAGTATGTTCACACTGTAACGAATTTTTCATGAAGCCATACAATTTAAAACAACACCATTTTCTAAAACATGGAGATTTGCCGTTAATTATTAACAAAGTACCAGAATTTAATAAACAAATAGAGAAAATAACACCAACTATATTGCATTTAAATAAAGATGGAACATATTCCACTAAAATGAAGCCTAGCAACAAACCCTTTCTATGTTCACATTGTAACACTTCTTTCAAATATTGGCACAAATTAAAAAAGCACTATATTCAAAAACATGGAGACATACCAGTACCAGAATTTACTAAACAAATAAACGAAGATGAGACATATTCCGTTAAAAATGAAGTAAAACGGCCACATAATAACTCAGAACTAGATGAACCTCCGAGTAAAATTTTAATTTTGGATGGTGAATTAGATAATAATCCTCCTCTTAAAAGAGCTATAGCAAAGAAAATTACATCGAACCTACCTGAAAACGTAGAATACTCTTTTTACGGAACGAAGCCGTGCAATATAATCGATTACAGGAACGTTATGTCTGAAATAGACATCATGGGTAAAGTTATGCGTATAAATGTTGTCGCCATGTCCCATATTTTGAATCTCTCCCCTAAGGTTCAACTTGTGGATATAAAAAACCGAATATCATTTTAATTATAGAGTTTCTATTTTTTTTTTTTTTTTTCTTGTTAAGTTGTGAAAAGTTTAGTTAATTATACATATAACCGCTGTGATAGTATAAATTATATTGTACGAATGATTACAGAAACATTGTCTGAAATGGACATTATCTGTAAAATGATATATATGTTGTAGCAATATCCCATATTTTGAATCTCTCCCCTAAGGTTCATCTCATATACAGTGTGAACACTGAAAACCGTGACATAGGCGTTTAACGTGGGAAAGCAGTTTTTCTGAAATATTATCTGTCCCGCAAGAGTATAGTGGGAGTTTTTGATATGTTTAGAAAGATTATTTAATTTGGCATCGAAGAGTATCTAAATACTCCTAATTTAATTCTTTATTATTGAAATATTTACGAAAATATAATGCTACTTGACAGTCATTACTTATAACGTACTAAAAACAGTAATCATGGAAACGTATTCGGTAGCTTACTTGGTTAAATGAAGACTCCATGATAATTTTTCACTAGTTCAAATCCCTCCCGGTTCAAGTTAATATTTTTATTATTTTTATATTTATTTTCTACAATTTATTATTAAATAAATTAGAAAATTAAAACAAATAATATTTTGGTACATCATGTATTTTATTGACTAAATGTACAAGAAGTGAAATAAATATGTAAATTTAAGCCAAATTAAGTTCAGTTTTATGTTCGTCATTAACGCAACCTGTTTATTCAAATTTTAAAATGATTCGTCTAGTTCGTTCATGGGATGCAATTTCTCGTAAACTCATCCCTTAATTGTAAAATTTAATTATACTAATTTTTTCTTCTAATGAAAAATCCATTGAATTTACAAAGTTTTCGGAAAGAATGTATTTAATAATACAAAAATAAATATAAAAATAATAAAAATATTAATTTGAACTGGGAGGGATTTGAACTTGTGAAAAATTATCATGGAGCCTTGATTTAACCAAGTCACCTACCGAACACGTTTCCATGATTACTGTTTTTAGTAAAATATAAGTAATAACTGTCAAGTAGGATTATACTTTCGTAAATATTTCAATAATAAGGCATTAAATGAAGAGCATTTAGATACTCTTCGATGCCACATTAAATAATCTTTCTGAACATATCAAAAACTCCCACTATACTCTTGCGGGACTAGGGCTGGGAAAAATATCGATATATCGATAATTATCGATATTTTTAAAAATATTGGCTTGCGATATTATAAAAATTATTTATCGATAAATCGATATTTCGATATTTATCGATAAATGTCGATAATTATCGATAACTATCCATCAATATCGAAAATATCGATAATTATCGATAAATATCGATTATTATCGATAAATATCGATTATTATCGATAAACATCGATTATTATCGATAAACATCGATAATTATCGATAAATATCGATTAATATCGAAATATCGATTATTATCGATAAACATCGATAATTATCGATAAACGTCGATAATTATCGATTAATATCAATAAATATCGAAAAATAATTTTTCTCCATACAAAACGACACAAACAAAACATACAAGTTGTAGTGCTGTGTTGTAAATCACTGAAATATACTATTGGCTGCAATTCGCATATTCTATGTAGCAATAACAGCGTGCTCTGAACTGAAGGCCCGTTGAATATCAATGGGTTGAGTATGTATTTTTGTGCTGTCATGAGCCATGACCGTTTAGTCACTTCATTGTGACATATGGTTAGTAGAGGTTATTTTCAGTATAGTAAGAGCGGCAATATTATAACAGATCATCGAGCATCACTTACCGCAGAACACACTGAATTAATTTTTTTTATCACAGAATAAAGAAATTATAAAAAAATAAATATTTTTTTTGTCTTAATATCGATAATTATCGATTAATATCAATTAATGTCGATATTTATCGATTAATATCGATATTTATCGATTGATATCGATAATTATCGATTAATATCGATAATTATCGATATTTATCGATTAATATCGATATTTATCGATTAATATCGACATTTATCGATTATTATCGATATTTATCGATTATTATCGATTTTTATCGATTATTATCGATATTTATCGATTAATTTCGATAATTATCGATTAATGTCGATATTTATCTATTTTACTTACAATTATCGATAGTCTTCGATAAATATCGATAATTATCGCAAAATCGATATATCGGAAAATATCGATATCATTTTGTTATCGAATATCGATATTGAAATTTGAATATCGCGCAGCCCTATGCGGGACAGATAATATTTCAAAAAAACTGTTTTCCCATGTTAAACGCCTATGTCACGGTTTTCAGTGTTCACACTGTATAAAAAATCCAAATATTGCTTTAATTATAGAATTTGTTTCATTTTGCTTAATTTCGTGTTAAGTTGTATAAAAATCATTAACAATTACACAACCTTTGTGATTGTACAGATACCTATATTGTAAGAATATTATTAATACATATTTACTTTTTATGTTTCCATCTTTATAATGACCATTTCTGTAGTCTACATAACTAAATAAAATAAAAATCTAACCAAAAGAGTATTTTTGGTAGTGTTGTATTTTTTATATTTGTTGGGAATTTTGACGTTTCATACCTATTAAGTTTAGGTTCATTGTGAAGCTCAAAATGTTTTTTCTTAGAAAACAATGTGCTGTAAGCTGTTCGTCGTTTTATAAAGGTCTAGCCTTTGTAAAACACCGCTATGTCAACAAGTAATAATAGTATTTTTTTCTAATAAGAGTGTAGTATTCAAGACCAGTTTAAACCTACGGAAGTTAGGCTTTATTCAACACTAATAGGCTATTCCACAGTAATCAAAAATAGTAAAAGTTTATTGAAAATATGAACGATAATAGTTAAAGGATAAGGAAAACCATATTTCTTTTATTATAAATTATTTGTTCTAGAAGACACGGGGAGTTTTGCTTTTGATGATGCAGGACATGTACAAGAGTGTTTGAACAAATAGGATCCAAGTATGACCCCGGTTTTGAGAAGCCCCGCCCTAACTAAGAATATACTTCTTCGGGTGTGTCGGATCTGTTCGGGTGACGTTCTAATTTCTTTGTTTTTATAAAATGAGAAAAAAAGGTGAAATAAAAATTAAATATAATAATTTATTTTATGTCTCTAATAATGAATTATAATATTACAATTTAAATATACATTATTTTGTAATTTGTTTAACATTTTTTCGTAGCTTGTGAACCACTGTTTGTTTACTTCTGGTATATCCACATTACCTACGTCACAAAGGTAATTCAAAATTCGGACCTTAATACCTCGCTTATTTAGAGGAATTTTTAACTCGGACTTTCACATGTGGCCTTATATTTTTATGTACTTCAAGAAAAAAAATTTTAAAAAATATCGTGGAATAGCCTATTACAGATAATACAAGGGATATCCAGAAAAAAGGTTTCAAGTGCTCTGAAGGGCGCAGGGATTTTTTTTTTTCTCAAAGGTTGGCACACCTGCGTGGAGGGGAGTCCGTAACGGTTAAACCGAGCCCTGGCCCAATTCAGTGCGTTGAGAAATGCCCTCACAGAAGGAGCTTGCGTCAACCTCCGCAGAGGCTGTTCGCTCCACCTACCGCCAATGTGAGATCCGCTCGGTCATCAAGTTCCTCACTTTGCGTCAAAAGTCCGCGGCCAAAATCCATCGTCAACTTGTGGAAACCTATGGGCCTGAGGTAATTCACGTCAGCACGTTTACAAGTGGGTTAGGTTGTTTAAAGAAGGTCGCACTAACACTCATAATAATAATAATAATACGCTTTATTTACCCAACAGCAAGCCAATTACAGGGTAAAATTAATATAAACAATGAAAAAATAATTAATTACATGTTACAATTTAACAAAATCAAATATATATATATATATATATATATATATATATATATATATATATATATATATATATACATAGTTAGATAAATATATCTTCATACATTTTGTCAGCATTGAGGCACATTAAATGAACAGGTGAGCGTTGCAAAATAACTGTACGTGCGACTGGTAGGCGAAACGATCCACCTTGTCTGGAAGCCAACCTTGGGACATGGAATGGCACACATGACAGTAGATATGTAGATATGGTACATCTATATAGTTGTGAAGAAGCATCCACAGGAATCTGGAACAAGAGGCTTCTCGTCTGGAAACTAAAGAGGGTAAGGAATGACGCTCTAGAAGAGAATTTAGATCAACATCTCTGTCTGGATAAATATTGTCTATTTTAAATGAAACATATTTCAGGAATCTTCGATGAATGCGATCTAATTGCAAATTTTGACTGACATAAGAAGGATACCAGATTAGGCTGGCGTACTCTAATTTACTTACAACAAATGCAAAATATAATGATTTTAAAGTTGTAATATCATTGAACATTCTGCATATACGAATAATGAAACCTAAAGTTTTACTGGCAGATGAACATATATTAACTATGTGCTCATTGAAGTTGAGATTTGAAGTGAAAGTAACACCTAAATCTATAATAGAACATTTGCGTGTAAGAATGGTATTATTTACTACATAATGATGAATGAAGTTGTTACTTTTGCGTGTATATGTAACAATAAAGCATTTGTTGATATTTATAGGTAATTTATTCTCGCTGCACCAAAATGCTAGTTTATCTATATTATTTCGTAAAAGATGTACGTCAGAGGCTGAGGATATTCTGTTAAACAGTTTAATATCATCTGCGTACGCCAAAACTGGGCATGTGAAAGAAATTAGCAATTCATTAATGAAAGAAACAAATAACAAAGGACCCAGATTAGACCCCTGGGGTACACCTGAAGTAGAAATGAATTTAAATGAGGAAAACCCATTATAGTAAACATAACAGCTTCGATGTGAGAGATATGAAGCTAAAAGTTTTAAAAAAGCAGGAGAGGCACCAAATGAACTGATTTTGGTTAAGAGTAAGAGTACTCATGATGAAGAAAGGAGTGGGAGGCCGTCTCTCGTTTCAGAAGAGTCAAAAGGAGAGGAATGCTGAGTCACACTGCTCGTGTCAACCAGGACCTCCTTGTATTCTTTGGATGGAATGTTGTGACCCTATTCCCCGGACCTAGCGCCCTCGGACTATCATCTATTTACCAAATTGAAGTAGTTTTTGGACGGGAAACGTTTTTCCAACGATCAGGAGGTGAAAGAGACAGTGGAGCAATGGCTTTTGCAAGTGGAGTGAAGAGTATACGAGGAGGGTATACAAAAGCTGGTGCCCAGGCCGACGAAAATTTCGTTGAAAATTATTCATTTTTCGATTATTAACAGCATGTGTAACCTTTTTTTCTGGATATCCCTCTTATATACAAGAATGCGTTGCTAATCAACACTTATGACATTACCCTCACTCCCTTTATTTGAAATCATAGTCCTTTAGATAACTGGATTAGTTAGCCTCCTTGTTTGCTGAGAACGAGTGGATGACACTTTCCTGGTTCGCTGAGAATGAAAGGTTGACTTTTCTGACCTTTAAAGGTGAATTCCAGCTTCTATATCGTTTTGAGGAGGTTACAAAGTTGTTTTTTACTAGTCTCAGCGTCTGTTGATTTTCGTAGTGGGCTATTCCGATTCAAGCTAGTCCACATTTGTATCGTATCTGTATCATGAATTGCGATCATGATACAGCCTTCGAATAACAAGGCAACTCGATCCGGGAGAGCCACATCCTAGAGATGGCAGCACTAATGACCGACTTATAGGGAAAACATTATATTTTACGTTTGTGCTAGTTGTATTTTGCTGCTCTCTTTTAAGGATATTTTGTTATTTTTAATTGAAATCAAATATGTTTATCACAATGTCAGATATATACATTTATTTAAATGATGTAGTGCGGCCTGTGGTCGAAGGAAAAGCAGTATATAAAGGTAAAATAAGATTCAAAATTGAGGTAATCTGCATGTTAACTAATTTAATTATTTTTAGCTGGACATATTAACTTGTGCGGATATAAGACAGATAAACAGAATAATATAGTAATAAATGAACTGTGTGTTCAAACATCTAATTTGAAAGGGGCTAACCACTCAATCGTAATAACTTAAATACAAATGCAATCAAATCAAGTTCTTTGTTTTGTACATCTTCCTCTTGCTTAATTTCTGGTATTTTTATAGTTTCTTCTTCTTCTCTATCTTTACTATAAACAATTTAAAATAAATATATATTAAAGAATAATAGTTACTACTTACAGGTAACGTCTCTCTATTTTTCTTCTCTGTACAGGGCTTTTGTTGAATTTTCTTTGCGGTAATTTTTGGCTTGGTATATCATTTTTTTTTAATATTTTTATTTTAATGACTACAAAAACAATCTAACAATGTTTTGAACCACAAATTTTTATAAATACATGGAATAAAATCGCTTACGTAAAAAACGTTGTGAACGGTGATATGTCCTTTCCGATTTTTAACGCGATTTTCCACTTATTTTTTAATATTTCTCTTTTTGGGAAATAATGAACGAATATGTCAGCACTTGCATAATTATTGCACTGCGGTACAGAACAATATCTCTTCGATTTGTTGGTCATTTTTTGTTTTTGTTTGCTTATAACCTTATATGACAGCACAACCTTTTCCCTACAACTTATATGTTTGATTTTGCCACCAGTAGTGGTAGCACGCACTTTAGAATTCTATCATAGAAAGCAGGCGAATACGATTTTACTTTTACTAATATTGGTAGCACGCACTTTAGAATTCTATATTCGCTTTTTGATTCGGAAATTATTGGATTTTATACTATTAAAATCAAAAATATTATGACAGTTGTATATAATAAATATGTATATCATATATAAATTGGCTTTGAATAGAACTGTGATAAAATAAGGACGTTACTTTGACAAGTCGAACGCTTGCAGGCGAATATTTTGAGACATGCATGCTACCAAATTTTCGCTTTGCAGAAGCGAAAACAAATGCCTCTTTTGATAGAATTCTAAAGTGCGTGCTACCACTACAGATGTCAGACACTTTGTTGGCTTTTACCATGGAGGTATGGCGTGACGGATCAGCTTTGTTCACTACCCACGCAAAAGTGTGCAAGGTGCGCCTAAAGAAGTTTTCACTTCAAAAAGAGATTTTTGTAAATAATTTTTACTATTTATTGCATTTAGTTTAAGAATAGATCGTAGCTAAATTAAAAAATACGGGCACAGTCAAAATACATTTAAACGACGGTACATAAGCCTATATGAATTCATATAATTTACCACGATGGCTACTATAATGGGAGATTGAGATATTTCGGAAATAAGGGGTTTTTTGTTATAGCGCTTCGACACTAATATAAAAATATTTTGATTGGCGACCGAAAGACCGCCAATACATGCGTAACAAGTAGCGTGTTAGGAGGTAAGGGTTACTACCAATGGAAGTTAAGAAATTCAAATTCGAAAGGAGAGGCTAACATTCCTGTACGGCAGTTTTCAAACAGTTTTTATTTTAACATAAATTTCTTGCATTAAACTTAATAATTTAAATACACCTGTAATTATGAAGTATATAGACTTATACAGTGTTATAATATTCATTTATTTTATGTAAATGTAACTTAAAATAGCATATATTTCAAGAACATTTAGGTCCATGATGAAAACAGTTTGATATAAAAACACATACATGTGACGTCACGTCAATCTTTTCAAAATTCGGGAGACCATAACTCGCTTATTAATAAGAATTTTTTCACAGGATTTTCATCAAGTCTTAGTTTTCCTAATAATTTCAGATGAAATTATAAAAAAAAATCTGTTGTGGCCAGCACAAAACCTTCCGTCAATTCGATGTATTTTGTACATATCATATACCAAAAGTTCCTTGAAAAAGATTCTATATATCCTGTATAATTGTAACAAGAACACACTATTTTTTACATATCCATACTGAAAGTTCCTTTGAAAAGATTCTAAAATCTAATAAAATTTTAATACGAATACGAACGTACATTATGTATTGCACTTAACACTTCCTCCTGCTTCAACTTTGCCCTATTTTGTTAGAAGTCGCTGTTTCTTACTCTTCTCTTCTACTCATTCCTGTCCAAAGCAGCTTCGTGACACAGTTCTTCCTCTCTCAAATCTTCTGCTATACAGTCCTTCCATCTTCTCTTTTGCCTTTCTCGTACTTCTGGCATTATAAGTTCCTATCTTGAGGCGAGGCCGCAAATGCAAGTCACTGGCGAGGGACACTCTGTCACATATCACTTTCAGATCATATACTTTCCACTTTGGCTTTGCACTTGCCACTGACATCTGTCAATTAGATTTTTTTGAATATACCTGTTGTTTTCATAATTTTTGCAAAGCTGACTGTTTTTCGAAAGTTAATCTCTCTATAACTCTATATCTATTGAATATGAAGGAAAATGTATAATCGAACCGTACAGCGAATAAGATATTCTTTCTATTAATAATCATATAAAATGTCGAAAATGATATTTAACTGCGATTTTTCAAGAAAAACTGTTAAGAACTTCAAATAAGGGTACTTCCGGTTGAGCAATTATAACCAAAATCTAATCAGCTCTTCATAGGGTTGTAAGGAATACGAAAGAATCATAATTTTTAGAATTGTAGTTTTGGAGTTATCGTCGGAGAAAAATTTGTCACACGGACACACACACACATACATACAGACATCATCGTAAAACCAGTAAAATCGTATTGTAGGGACCTTAAAACGTGCTTATTCATTAAAAACTCACCACCAAATTTTTTGACTAAAGACAATACCTCCCTTACCTAAAGGTGACGGAAGGTAAAAATGGTGGAATCCCCCATTGAAAAAAATTATAATAATGGGGATATATTTTTATAGGAGTAAAAAAATAGTATATTATACGCCAAGGTTGAGAAGATAATCATTATTGACCCAGCGTCAATATTGTAACCCGAGGGCGAAGACCGAGGGATACAAGGCGCCTGGTCAATAATGATCTTATCAACCGTGGTTTATATAATATTTTTTCACTGCTAGCACATAAATCCTATTTGTATTTTTTTACCTTCCGTCAACTTTAGGTAAGGAAGGTATTGTCTTTGGTCAAAAAATTCGGTGATGAGTTTTTAATGAATAAGCACGTTTTAGAGTCCCTACAATACGAATTTACTATTTTTAAAATGATGTCTGTACGTATGTGTGTGTGTGTGTATGTATGTGTGTCCGTGTGTGACAAATTTTTCTCCGACGATAACTCCAATACTACAATTCTTTCGTATTCCTCTTCTGTACATTCATATGAAGAGTTGATTAGATTTTGGTTATAATTGATCCACCGGAAGTACCCTCATTTGAAGTTTTTAAACTTTTTCTTAAAAAAACGCAGTTAAATATTATTTTTTGACATTTTGTTATTATATATATTAAAGAAAATATTCTTCTCTATACGGTTGGATTATACATTTTCCTTTACATTCAATAGATGTAGCGTTAAAGAATTATAAAGAAATTAATTTTCAAAAATTAGTCAGCTTTGCTATTTATCATGGAAACAGCTGATACATTCAAAAAATTATAATTGACAGATGTCTGTTGCAAGTGCAAAACCAAATATGGAAAGTATAGGATCAAACATTGGTACATGTCATAGTGTTCTTCGAAAGTGACATGCAGTGAAAGGCTGTGTTATCAGTGGCGGCTGGTGATATCTTTGTATGGTACGGCACAAAAATTTAAAAAAATAAAAAGAGTATATTAAATTATTTAATCTTTAAGATACAGAAGCCATCTTCGTAATTAAATGAGTACTAGACGATTACAATTCAACAATAACAGATTACCTCGGAAAATGCCGGACATACTCGGACATCTTCGTTTAAATCAGGCTTAAGGTGAAATGATACCCCAGCGCGCGAAATTCAAAATTACTAAAGAGGTTTTTAATTTTTTATTTAAAATTGTGTGATGTAATATGATTTCTTTGTATACACGAGTAAAAAGGAAACAATTTGTCATCAAAATAAAATAGTTTCAGTAATATTTATATTTATTTACAGCCAAAAAAATATTTTAAATATTATTTTCAATATATCTCCAGTTCAAAACCTACAATTTTGATTAAATTTGCATGAAATATTTATAACAATATAAGGAATAAAATATGTGAAAATTAAAAAAAATGATCTTCGAGAACAATTTTAAAAATCCAAAAAACCTACTTTTTTCATACATTTTAATGTTTTTCTTCTATACTAAACCTACAATTTTGTTCATACTTTAATATGTTTTGAAGAATATTATTATACATATCATATAAAAAAAAATCGAAAATTGATCTTTGGGAACATACTTAAAAAAAATAAAATGTATAATTTTATTTTTTTTCTTAAGTGTGTGAAGTTCTATTTCTAAAATTTGTTTAGTATGACGTACTGTATACATTTCTCTATCTCTTAGATAAATATTGTAAATATTTATTGTTTAATATAGAAGATATTCGTAATTAAAACAAATTCGGTAAGTATTTTCGTGAAATGTAAGGAAGTGGCGCTTTGAGTAGACCTAGCGGTAAATAGATAAACTATATTGGAAACGGTGGCTCCAAGGAAATTGAAAACTCAGCATCAACAATCATCGGTCGCTTGACGCTTGAACATACGTAATCATTGAACAGAGAAGCAAATTCAGCAAAGTAGTCGCGTAAATACAACAATATTACTTTGGCGGCTCTTGGCTAGGCGACAAAATAACCACTACAATACATAAGTTTTTTTAATATTCGATATTAAATTTATACGCCGACTCAATTATTTGATTAGTAAAATTATTTTTTTATAAATTTCAAAAAGTAATTCTAAATGAATTTCTGAGCTAATTTTTAAACCTTTTAAACATGATAAATGAGAAATACTGGTTATTGGTATTGTAGAAAAAAGAGTACGAGCTTCTGAAAATATTTTGCAATAATAATTTTCAATAAAATATTAAATAATTTTATAAATTTTTCAGTTAAAATTGTGATTCCAATTATGCGCTTTTGGGGGTTTTAAAGGTATATTTTCTTTAGTAGCATGTAATTACATAAGATAGAAATTATTGTTATTTTATGTTCTTTTTCTAAAATTAATTTCAACGTTATACAAATAAAAAAATTTAAAAATAATAAACATTGCAATACAATATTGTTAACGTTACTTATGTTGTCGCCTGTAAGTGGCCTCCAAACCTCCCCTTATAGCCACCCTAACACCACCAAAACGCCACGAAGATAATAATAATTAAACAATGATAAATAAACACAAAGAAACGATACTCCCACTACACACGCTATCCGTGAGCGCCCGTAACTCTATGAATGCCCTGCTCGCCTAGTCTTGCCTATGCAGCTGTGTCTCGCCTCCCCACTCCTCGCCGGTTCACCTCATCCGCCCACCCGTACGGTCTCCAAAATTCTGCTTACATTCGGCCTTCCTGCAACAATTAACGTCCTCGTTAATTACACTCAACTAATTCAACTCTCTAACAAATCAATCAAATCTTGCCGATCGGCTGCTTCATCGCCACTGCTCTCCTCTCCACCTGAAGGAAAATCTCCTGCTGTACTATAATAACGCCTAAGACTATCAACTGTAACCACCGCTCGGAAGTTCTTGTAACCTCTAACGCCTTTCACCGCCTGGATCTCATACCTATCATTACCTAAGATTCTCACAACTTTATAGGGGCCATTATATCGGTTTACTAACTTCCGGTTTACGCCCTTTTCGCCTGATATTGTGCTTGCATTTTTCCAAAGCACTAAGTCACCTATTTTGTATTTGGTTGCAACCTTTCGCCTTTTATCATAGCGCGCTTTCATCGCCTTTGCCACCTGGGTCAGGTTTTCGCCCGCCTTTCGCCTACGACTCGCCAGGTCCCTTTGACTTTGTGCATGATCTGTCTGTTCATTACCTGTAGTATTTGCCTCTCGTACGCCTGTTGTCAAATCCGCCATAGCGCCACGGCAGTGGGAAAACATCAACTGAGCCGGTGATGTTTGTGTACTTTTACTCACCGTATGGTTTAGGCCCCATGTCACCTCTGCAATTTTATCGTCCCAATTGCACTCCTCCTCTACGCTGGTTATCAACGCATCCACCAGAGTGCGATTCTGCCGTTCTACCTGACCATTCGCCCGGGGTGCCGCCACTGCATTTAACACGTGTTTTACCCCTCGCCTCGCCAAGAAATCTGCAAAAGCTTTACTTGTGAATGCCAAGCCTCTGTCTGAAATTATTCGCCCTGGGTACCCAAATACACCAAACACGCCTCTTAGTTCACGTATCACCTCTGCTGACCCTAAAGTTTTAGTAGGTTTCGCTATCGTGAACTTTGTAAAGCCATCCACTAACACCAAAAGATACGAGTTGCCTCGTTTACTCCTTGCAAAGGGACCTACATGATCAATGTGCACCGTGTGGAATGGCTCCGCCACTTTCTCTATGGGATGTAAGAGCCCACCTGCTCTCCCATATTCGCCCTTACCAAAAGCACAGCTTAAACATGCTGTTACATACTTCTTTACAAATCGTGCCATTTTTGGAAACCAGTACTCCCTTTTTAGCAGCTCCAAACACTTCTCGAATCCAGGATGCCCCACGTCGTCATGATGTTTATGGAGAAGTTGGAACCTCGCCATAGCCGGAACATACAATCGTGCACCTGCGAGTGTGTTCCTATAAAGTCGCTCACCTGACAATTTGAAGTTCTGTTTTATATCTCGGTCTGCTTCGCCACTTCGCAACTGTTCTATAATTTTCTGCACCTTGTCATCTTGTAGTTGTACAGTCAAGAACCAGTCAGCTTCTCCTAAATGTACCACGCCTACTGAAACAGGATTCCTGCTAAGTGCATCAACATGTTGCATTCTTGCACCAGGACGATATTCTATCTCCATGTCGTACTCTTGCAACACCATCCACCATCTAGCTATTCGCGGCACCAGGTCGCGTTTCATCATTGTGACTCGTACAGCTGAACAATCTGTAACTACTTTAAAATGTACACCTACCAGATACACTCGAAATCGTTTTACAGCCTCCACGATGGCCAATGTCTCCAATTCATAGCTGTGGTAAAATTGTTCATGCTTATTTGTCGCCCTACTGAAATAACTCACCGGTTTCAATTCGCCATTCACCTGCACCTGTAACAAAATAGCTGCTACGCCCAATTTACTAGCATCAGTATGTAACTCAATCGGAGCTGTGCTGTTATAAATTACTAAAATAGGTTTAGTTACCAACTTGTTTTTCAAACCATCAAATGCCGCCTGTTGTTCATCGCCCCATTTCCACGCCACACCTTTCTTTGTTAATTCTGTGAGAGGCCTCGCCAGTTGTGCAAAGTTCTGTACAAACTTTCTGAAATAACTCGCCAAACCCATGAACTGTCTTACGCCATGTACATCACCTGGAGCTGGAAAATCTAATACCGCTTTCAGCTTTCGTTCACCTGGTTGAATTCCGCCTGCACAGATCTCATGTCCCAAATAATCCAATTTTGTCTGCATGAATTTACATTTGGATAAATTTAATTTTAAACCTGCTTGTTGCACCAATTGTAACACCTTTGTTAATAAGTCAAGCCCTTCCTCCTCGGTGGCTGATGGTATAAGAATGTCGTCCATGTACGCCAAAATGCTGCTATGCTGTAAACCGCCTAACATCTTATCTACTACTCATTGAAATACTGCCGGAGCATTCGCCAAACCAAATGGAACTCGTACATACTCATACTGCCCGTCAGGAGTTATAAACGCCGTTTTACTAATTGAATCTTGGTATATGGGCACCTGGTGATATCCTTGCGCCATGTCAAGTGTAGTAAAATAGCTCTTACCTGCCAGTTTGTCTAGTTGATCGGTTATTAGCGGCAGAGGATACCTGTCTTTCACCGTTATGCGATTGAGTGCTCTGTAGTCGACGCATAACCTTTTATCGCCGTTCTTCTTGGGCACCAAAATTACTGGACTTGCATAATCAGAATTTGACTCCCTGATGACGCCACTCTCTAACAATTGCTGCACCTTATCTCTAACAATTGAACGTTCCGCCTGTGATAATCTATATGGCCTATAGTAAATTGGTTTATCAGTTGTCACCTTAATTTTCATTTCGCCCAAATGAGTTAGACCTAAATCACCATCATGCAACGCAAAACATACAGACTTATCTCTAAGCAGGTCCACCAATGCCGTTTTACTTGCTGCCGATATTTCACCTGTTTCGATCTGTGCTACATCTAATTGTGAAATTATACCTATGTTAATTTTACTCACCTCCGCCATTCCGCCCTCCATGATGTTTCTCTCCCTTGCTAAGACACGTCCCGCCTTCAACGTGAGTCGCCTAGTTGAAGCTGTCATAAGTGACATAAATGCGTCGCCCGCGCATGGGAGTAGATCGCCGCACGTGGAGACGTTCACCGCCGCACCCGCCTCGTAGATCACCCTCGGCTTAAATGTCATAAGCGTGTCTGGATCGCCGCCTTCGACTGTCACTTTCACCGGAATGACTCCAGGTTGTGTGATGCATACTGCGTCTGTCAGTCTGATCACTATTTTGTCCGCCCGTGACTCCACCAATGTAATACGCCTAATGTACTCGGATGGATCCTCCTGCTGCAGGTGCGCCTTCCCGTCCTGCACAGTTAATGTGATACCCTCTTTCGCCAAAATTGGTTGCCCTATAACCAAATCGGCACCGAAAATATCACAGTCAGTCACCAATGCATTAACAACTAAATCTACGCCATCTATTTTAATTGTTAGTGTTACCTCACCCAGTGCAAGCGCCGATCCGCCACCAAAACCTTTGAGGGTCACAAAACTGTCTTTGCGATGCAGTCTCAATCGATCCATACATTCTAGACTTATTAAATTTTGTTGACACCCTGTATCTAGGTAAGAACGTACCTCCTCGCCAGCAGGTGTAATCACCACGCGCTTATATGCCTTATCTAAATCAGAAATAAGTCTTACCCTGCGTCTTTCGCCATCTCGCTTGCCGTCGTTTCGCCTAGTGCCCGACTTCCCAGCTGTTGGCACTGAACTCCTTCCAGTGCTCAGCGAACACTCTGCAGCACGATGTCCCATACGCCTGCAGATGAGACACCTCTCCACTTTAGGCTTAGGGCAATCACGGCTCAAATGGTCGGTGAACTCTTGGCAATTATAGCACCTGCTCAATCTTGGCCTCTTCGCCGAACTTTCTTGATATGCAGCTGGCTTTGACAGCATGTTCTTGACGCCCGAATATGACTGCCGTTCGACCAACTGCCGCCTGTCGTCCCGTGGTGTCCTAGAAACAGTAACATCTAAACCGGAAAGATACTTACAGTAGAGGTCCTCCGGTTCAGTGCAGCGTGCCGCCTGTGCAGCAGGTCTCAACTCCTTGGGCAACCCGTCGATGATCATCGCCACCGCCTTGTCTCCGCCTAACTCACACCTGCCGCATAATGCCACCTTTGCATGAAAATAATGCGTCATTGTTTCATCCGGCTGCTTTTCCCGTGCTAACAACTCCCTCATCAGCTCCGGGTAATTGGACAAACGTGGGAAAGCTCGCGTGAGTGCCGCCTTCCACTCTTCCCACTTAAGATTGTAATTTTCAAGCCGGTTAAACCAAGCTCGCGCTGCGCCTTTCAGCTTGAGCTGCATAAAATGCGTTTTCTCATAATCGCTCCACCCATGGATCTCGCCGAGTTTATCAATCTTTGTCAGCCACCTGTCAATGTTGTTAGTATCGTCATCCGGATCAAACGCATCCAAAATATCGCCCCCCGCGCGCGCCTCTACGCGTGAACAACATTCGCTGTCTGATCGTGACGCCTTTCTCAAGTCAGTAGCTGCCGCTGCTCGATCGCCTGAACCGCCTGGAACCGCCCGTTGTTGCAATGCCTCTTCGATCGTCTTCAATAATCCGCCTTTAATTAAATTCTCGATCAACGCCTTTGTTTTTGTTTCCTCGGACTCCTCTTCCGAGCTATTAGATCCGTCACTACTATGAAGTCGCCGCCTTGACCCCATATTCGCCGCCACTGGTTAGGAATTTACAGCGCCAACACAACACCTGCACTTGCGTAATCACTCCAACTATGACGCAATCACAACAAACAGAAAGCACGTGGTTATATCCCACTTCTGATCTGTTAACGTTACTTATGTTGTCGCCTGTAAGTGGCCTCCAAACCTCCCCTTATAGCCACCCTAACACCACCAAAACGCCACGAAGATAATAATAATTAAACAATGATAAATAAACACAAAGAAACGATA
The DNA here is from genome assembly GCA_943142095.1 of Ophonus ardosiacus. Classification (NCBI taxonomy): domain Eukaryota; kingdom Metazoa; phylum Arthropoda; class Insecta; order Coleoptera; family Carabidae; genus Ophonus; species Ophonus ardosiacus. The sequence continues at coordinate 28,267,098 of OW964838.1, forward strand.
CTCCCACTACACACGCTATCCGTGAGCGCCCGTAACTCTATGAATGCCCTGCTCCCTGCTCGCCTAGTCTTGCCTATGCAGCTGTGTCTCGCCTCCCCACTCCTCGCCGGTTCACCTCATCCGCCCACCCGTACGGTCTCCAAAATTCTGCTTACAATATATTTAACTTTAAATTTTTTTGTGTTGTTTAAATATTACAAAAAATATTAGTTATAGAGTTAATTTTATAGTTAATTATATTTACTGTCAGAAATGTCAAGGAATACCATTGACTATTGATACATTTTGAAATAAAGGATCAAAGTATTCTGTAGAAATTTCAAGAAGAAAAACGATGCCATCTGTCACATTTGATACGTCGATGGTAGTCTTTAAATAAAAATATTTGTGAAATGAGGATAATTTCGAAAGAAATTAAATTCAAACATATCTAACAAAAGTTTAAAACATCTAATGCTGGTATTTTACAAAGAGGAAAGTAACTCATCTGCGTAGGGATGTAATGCATTTTGGATTTACTTACATCCCGTCGTTATAGAAACCGATACCCTGACGGTAAGAGAGACATACATCCCTACAAACAACGTCCTATTAGCCTATTTACGGAAGTGGGAAATAGTATAGTACAATCGGAAGTGGGAGATGTTTCATTACAGCCGAGGGTTTGTGCAGATTACCGAGGGCCGAAGCCTCGAGGTCAGATACAGCGTGACGCTGTAATAGAACTCCCGAGAAATGTATACTATTTTATTCATAATCTTCTTCTGTTTAAATCAATAATATTCAAAATAAATAATTGAGCTATAACCTTTAATTTTATTAACATATTTGACAGTTCTATTAAAATTTGTTTATGATAGTGCGAAAAATTGATGTTGTCAGTTTTGAATTCGTAAAACGGTTGTTTAGTTACAAGGTTTCATTAGACACGGGTTTCCTAGCAACGAGTGATTAAAAATTTTAATATTGTTAAAGCATCTTTAGTCACTCACGGGTCTTAAAACACTCGCTAAGACTAATTTTACGTACTTGTATTGAAATAAAATAAATAAAAAATAAAAGAAACCAAAATTTCGAATTTATTAAACCGTAAGCATGAAAAAGGGCACTAGAATAAAAATTTGATTTAGGCACATTACAGTAAAATGAAAATACTTTTGAATATTTTCAAATTAAAAAAAATTGTTGTCCCGTGGCCGGTCAATTTTTTTTTTTTTTTAATATAGGCGATACATGATGGAAAAAATCAAAATTAACTAATTCTTATGTTTGCACTAGATTATCTCAAAAACTAAGGCGTGTATTTTTTATAATTTTTAGAGGTACCGTAATCAAATTATTTTATGAATTATAAAATAACAAAGTAAAAGATTTACTACAAATACAAATTATAATTACATTTTATTTCTATTAAAATCGGTATTGTGTGTGAGAGAGAAAGTGAGATGGTGCTATGTAGAATGTAGAGATGGAAGATATCACGAAATGGTGGGGACGCGTACCGCCAATGATCTCATAACTCTACTATAGATGCTCCCTGGTACGCTGGTCGGCTCGAAACACTGTTATGAACATGAGAGTGAGAATGAGAATACGTAAGACTGTGCGTGCGCGACTGCGAGAGTAGATTGCCTCAGTCACGTGAGATAGGGACATATATTCAAGCGAGTAACAGGTTTTATGCATTTAAAGCTGAATATTATTAGCTATTTTCTAAATTTTAGACAAATATTAAGTAAAATAATGCTTTACCATTTATAATACATTTATTTAATTCAAAAATAGAAAACGAAATACTGACAAAAACGAATTTGTATACAAAACAAGTAAAGCTTGTACATTAATTTTTGTACAGAACTAATTACAATTAGATAATACATATTATTACTTATTTCTAACATAAAAGCAACAAAGAAAGTTACAAATAAAAACTTAGAAAAACATATTATTGACCTAGTAAGGAATATATAATGAAAAAATTAAGTAATTAACCGCAACGCAGAATTTGGTTTTGGCGAGAATTTCACAATAAAAATATTATAAATAATGAAAAACTTTACTGTACATATTTACAGCTGTCTACAATAACATTTTAATTAAAAAAGAATTCACAGACTAAATAAAACGTAAAAATAAAAACTAGCTATTCATGAAATTAACAAAATTTAAATGTTTCTTTGCTTGTACTAGCTCCAGAATCAAAAATAGGTTTACCTAAATATATTAAACGCACCATAGTGTATTTCCTAATTATTTACTTTATACTTACTTTAAATTTTGTACTGCTGGCGTATTTGCATTAGTAACTTCGAGGATATCGGTTTTATTTAAGCTTGTAGACCGTTTTTTCAGTTGTTTTTTAATTAAATGTTCCGGAAATTTGAATATGGACGGAACAACATTTGATTGTACCGTCTTTCGGCCAAACTGTACAATAAAATCGTCCTCTTTAAAATGTTCGGAACAAATTTTAGAATAATTTGAAGCAATAAAATCTTTTCTTTTTAGTGCTATAACCCATTTTTTACATAATTCATTATCTCGTGGAAAACTGAAATCAGTTTTTCTTAGCATCTAAATAATATTTATAACATATACCTATAAGTATATATTTATGCTGATAGCTAACCCGTGAAAAGATATTTTTCCTCCTTTTTTGCACGATTTGTGCAGCCAAAGGCACTGCAATACATCACCATTATAAAAATATATGGCAAATGAAATATAAAAATATGTTAAACAATATTTTTAAGTATGAAACAAATCACATTTAACTGAAAACTACCCGTTCTTATACACACTGCACTGCACTGCTTGCAATCCGTCCATATGTCACGTGACACACACTACCTGTCGCACTCTAATGGTTATAACACAGTCTCTCTCTCTAGAGCGCATCTACAATAGAGTTTTGAGATCATTGCGTACCGCTCAACAATCTCGGAATTGCAGAAAAAAACATGGTGTTATGGAGAATGTAGATTTGATGCAGATAGAAGATATCACATAATGGGGGAGGGGGCGTGATATTTTATAATTCGTAAAATAATTTAATTATCGTACCTTCAAAAATTATAAAAAATACACCCATTAGATTTTCAGATAATTTAGTGCAAACATAAGAATGGGCCCATAAACCATTATTTTTTAAATTTTAAATAAAAGTTCGTTTAATTTTAAAGCAAATAAGCCCATAAACCATAACAAAAAATAGTAAAATGTACACTTTATCCTTAAAGTACTGCTCAATAAATAACGATTAAGATAAAAATAACATTTTTTTTTAATAATTGCTTCAAAATTAAGCGAACTTTCATTTTAAAAAATTGGCCCATTCGTGGTACCAAAAAGTCATAATTGTTTTTGGTATAACTGCATTTGATCTTTAAAGAAACCTATAGCTATCTTTCTCACACCAGTTTCTGTAGTAGGCTGCGCGAGAAAGATACCAATAGTGTGATGTCATCTGTGGCCCTAGAAATAAATTTAAATATCTCGCAAAGTAATTATTAAAAAAATTGTTTTTTTTTTATCTTAATCGTTATTTATTGAGAAGTACTTTAAGAATACAGTGTTCATTTTATTATTTTTTGTTATGGTTTATGGGCCCATTAGTTAATTTTGATTGATTTTTTCCATAATTCTTCGAGTAAATTCGATTTAATGTTTCTTAAATCTACAATGTATTGCATATATTTTAAAATAATATATGTCAATCAGAATTATCTTCATAATATAGTAGCTGTTTCCATGGTTATTGCATAGCTGGCTAATTTATGATATTTTATTCAACTTTATAGACATTGAATATGAGATAAAATGCAATCAAACCGTATAGAGAATATAATAATCTATAATATTTATAAAATATCAAAAAATGATATTAATTGCGTTTAGAAAAAAAAAAAAAACATTTGAAAGGTCCAAATGAGGGTAGTTCCGATTGGTCAATTGCAATCAAAATCTAATCAGCTCTTTATAAGAATCTAGAGTACGGAAATATAAGAAAATTGAATTTTTTGTACTTGTAGTATTGGAGTTATTGGAGGAGAAATTATCGTCACATATAATCATTGTAAAAAAATTAAAATCTTATTCAAGGGACCTCACAACGTGCGTATTTATTAAATACTCCACCGAATTTTTTGACAAAGACAATACCTTCCTTACCTAAAGAGGACGAATGAATGATGAATATTAGCAGAACCGTTCGGCTACTTATGTACCAGAAAGTGTAATTGTAATATATTTGGCTTACATCATACATAAGCATAATGGTATAGATAGTAACATATTTGTAAAAAAATCCTACTAAATATTGTCAATATTTTTTTAGCAGGCTCCAGATCGGTATATTAAATAACCAAACAAAATGCTGTACTATTGTGTAAAGGAATACAAAAATAAAATAGGGCATTCATTTACTAAAATTAGATTATAGCAATAGCTCAAGAAGAATGGAAAATAACGATAAATTAAAATTTAAAAATTTAATCGTTATTTAGTTTCGAGCGCAAATGGACATTGTCGATTTCGACCTCTCAATTGACAATGTACCATAAAACACAAATAGCTATTATTATAATGAACCTATTATTTTTTTAATAATTATGAAAATGTAAAAGTTTTTAAATACGTGTTTATAATAAAAATTTCCTACGGTAATTACAAAATATTATGTAATCAGTGAATTTTATGTAATATACATATATGTTACGATTTTAAAATTTGTTATTTATTATCCATTCTCTTCTCAAGAAACGTTATTTTTAAAATATATTATTAATATTTCATACAAACAAAATATTTTTACTTCGTTAATAAATTTGAAATTATTTGACGCGACGTTCAATAAATTGTTTTATTTTCATTTGTTATAACCTACAAATTTGTACCATCCCACATATATTTACTTTTAGAATGTTTTTAGGTTTGTGTCATGGAACAAAGTACGACTATTATCGAATAGATGGAGATAGTAAAATATACAAATATTTCTACTTTATCGACATAGTCATAATTATTCATTTCAGTGCTCACTAGCGCTCGCCTCGGTGCAGAAACAAAATAACGGGGGGTACCATTTCACCTTAATTTAATTAATATTATTATTAATTTAATTTATATTACAAATTGATTTAATTATAAATATATTATTATTGTTAATATTACTAGATATTATAATTAAACAAATTTATCAAACACAAAATTGTTAAATGTTTTGTTAGGTTATTCGCTAGTTAAATAGAGCAATATGACGTCCAGCGGCGAAAATATGAAGTAGTACATGGTAGTAAGTCCTAGCCGAGGTAGCGGCGAACGCATCGTTTCTGTCACTTATTTAACAAATAAATAACGAGTGGATTGAAATTTGTAGGTTATACTTCATTTTACGTAAGAAAATAGTAGATTACTCTTAAGAGCCGACCGTTTTTACATGCATTGAATAAATAATTTAAATTTGTGAAACCAAGCTTTGTCAATAATAAATATATTTATCTGTAAAAATGTCAAAATCTAAAATTGCAACAAAATATGGTTAAACTTCACTTAATTCTGTAGATTTTATTTGACAACTGACAGGCGATATTTGTTTCGTTTCTGTGAAATAGGTTTATATTCTGACCAATCAAAGGGTAGAATTTATATATCCCTAACTAAACCAACGCTATTCTTATGTGAAATAAAGTATAATAACAAAATCTAAAACTTCAACATGTTTTAGTTGGGTTTCATTTATGTACGTCATTAGTACGCAGAAATCCAGAAATAATTAATTTCCATAATTTCCCGAAAACAAGAACCTAAGTTCTATAGAAAAATTTATTAGAGAAATTTGCCAATTTGAAATAGTTGGTAGACGAAAGTAATGCAATCATCTTTTAAAAATGGGAAAGGAACCGAGTAAAAATAATGCTTGCTCCTTGCATTTTGTAAAGCAAGATTATATTTTTCCGAGTATAACTACAAGATAATAATTACTTACAGGCCTATTCTACTTAAAAAATGTATAACGATATCGTTACTGAACGACTGTCGCTAAGCATTTGGTTAAACTAAAGTCACTAGATATATAAATTAAATGTTAAAGTTAATTAAAGTTTAATTTTGACTTGAAGGCATAATGTTGTAAATTGATCGAAGAAGAATGCAGAAAATGAATAGATATAAAAATTTTAGGAATGAAAGTAAACACGTCTGAACCCCACTTTTGTTCGATACCGACTTGTTTATTTATTTTTTCGTGAGTGTTATTTTTCGTTATGGAGTTTTATTGTTGCATCCTTCTTGTTCATACTACCACCCTATATAATTAATAAATTGGAAAATATAAATAAAAAATTAATTGTGAAGAATGTCATCATTACATGCTCATTCAATTTTGCTGAGCTGAAGGCTAACATGGACCCCATGGTTTATGAGGAAATTGTTTTCTGAACACTTGACCTCCCAGTCCCACCCATCATAATATAGTGCGTCTGGTGTGTATGTCCGGGTGTTGCCTGCGCACTCCAGCCGTACCTCGCAGAGATGCAGGTGGAGCTGCTCGCAAGGCACAGAGGAACGCAGTTCGAGAGAGAATTGGTGCTCGGTGTATTTGCACCAGCATAGCACATGGCCCGCAGCGGTCTCCACCAGGAAGCGTGGACTGTGATTGTTGCGCTGGACGACGAATCTGGAGCCGGCCGGGATCACCTTGACCTTGTTGCAACTCGTATAGTGCTGCAGCCATGGTGTGCCGGGCTGCAAGACCGCTTTACACCACCCGCAGCTGGTGCGCTGCTCACAGATATATCTGCTGTGTTTGCTCATCTTCCTTATGCCGATATCCTGCAGACAGAGGAAATGTTTATACTCCACCCACACTCTTCAATACCAACTATATCACGTATAATACATGTACAATAAAAATGTGTAAAACCGAAAGTAGTTTTTTTCTATAATCATTTAATAATAATGTGAAACTAAATTTATATAAAAGTAACGTGTAATTCAAATAAACTTTCATCAAAGAGTGCCATGAAAAAAATTACATATGTCTGAAATTGAAATTAATTCTGTCAGTGTTAAGCCTCATTTCCACCGAATGTCTTAATGCTTAATACATAAGGCTTAATGAATTATAACAATTTACTAGGATACCATTTCCAGCTATTTTGTTTAGTGACAATTCAACAGAAATGTCATATCTTTTTTCCGAATTACTTGTTGTTTAGTAGACTGCCATTGCAGCAGCAATTCTTCTTTTTTACCTTCCGTCACCTTTAGGTAAGGAAGGTATTGTCTTTGGTCAAAAAATTCGGTGGTGAGTTTTTAATGAATAAGCATGTTTTAGGGTCCCTACAATACGAATTTACTATTTTTAAGATGATGTCTGTATGTATGTATGTGTGTGTGTGTCCGTGTGTGTGTGTGTCCGTGTGTGTGTGTGTGTGTGTGTGTGTGTGTGTGTGTGTGTGTGTATGTGTGTCCGTGTGTGACAAATTTTTCTCCGACGATAACTCCAATACTACAATTCCAAAAATTATAATTCTTTCGTATTCCTCTTCTGTACATCCATATGAAGAGTTGATTAGATTTTGGTTATAATTGATCAACCGGAAGTACCCTTATTTGAAGTTTTTAACAGTTTTTCTTGAAAAAACGCAGTTAAATATCATTTTTCGACATTTTGTGATTATCAATATGAAAGAAAATCTTATTCTCTATATGGTTTGATTATACATTTTCCTTCATATTTAATAGATATAGAGTTATAGCATCGACCTTTAAACTAATAGACGCAGCGTACAAGCAAAACGTCTGTCCCATCATAACGGTGCAGACATAGTATCTCTATCCTTCAATATTACGGAAGTTAAGAAAACGCAGCAAAATAAAAAATTTGATTTATCCCTAACTTGTTGTACTTGGTGCATAATCGCTAAGAGTATAGATTTAATTTTGTGCATAATTAGATTCATTATATATTTTTAATACAATATATTACATAAATATTATATTATAGGGGACAAGTAATAATTAATAAGAACTTACATATAAAATGACACAGCTGGACCGCGTACGTACTGTTGACTGCACGAAATACACCGTTTCCCCATTATTTTGTCACATACACACCTCACAACACATACACGTATATATTGACACAAATAATTGTAAATGTTCTCCAAAGAAGCAAATAATACACAAACAGTTACGAAACGTCAAATGTAAATTTTGACAATTATTTAGTGATAGAGAGCGATGTATAGAGGTTTACATATGACTGAAAAAGATGTACAATGAGTACGAACGCATGCGCAGTATACTTTAACTGAGAACTTCCGTACTGATGAAGGACAGAATATATATTTCTATCTTTCTATGTTGGAACAATATTCTAACTATAAAGGAATAGGAGACACTTGGTCCATTAGTTTAAAGGTCGATGAGTTATAGAGACATTAAGAGAGATTAACTTTCAAAAATTAGTCAGCTTTGTTAAAATTATGGAAACATCAGAAATATTTAAAAAAAATTAATTGACAGATGTCAGTGTCAAATGCAAAACGAAAGTTGAAAGTAGGGTCAGAAAGTTATATGTGAATGTGATAGAGTGTCCCTCGCAAGTGACTTGCAGTTGCAGCCTCGCCTCAAGATTGGAATTTTCAATACCGGAAGTACGAGAAAGGCCAAAGAGAAGATGGAAGGACTGTGTAGCAGAAGACTTGAGAGAGGAAGAATTGTGTGAAGAAGATGCGTTGGACAGGAATGAATAAAAGAGAAGAGTAAGAAACAGCGACCCCTAATAAAATAGGGAAAGGAACTTTCGGTATAGAATTTGTAAAAAATAGTGTGTTCGTGTTACAATTTTACAGGATATACAGAATCTTTTTCAAGGAACTTTTGGTATGGGATATGTACAAAATACATCGAATTGACGGAAGGTTTTGTGCTGGCCACAACAGATTTTTTAATATGTTATACCTATACACAATTTTCTGTATTTATATCGATACCGAAAAATTAATTAAAAGTTAATAATTATAAAATAGACTGAGAGTTGACAGTTCAGGTTAGAATTTTTCAATCATTTGTTTTTACGCATTGCTCTTAGTTAAGCCTTATGCAAAGCTGGAAATGGTAGTAAACGTTGTCATATGATAAACATTTTTACGCATAGCGCTTAGTTATTAATTATTGCTCTTACACATTAGGACAGTCGGTGGAAATGAGGCTTTAGAATTGACAATATTTAAACTACGATAAATAATATAAGATAGATATAATGGGCATGTCTAAGCTTATAACAATCGGGGACATTTTTCATTGTTTAAAATTGCATTTGTCAATTCTGACAGATTTAATTTAAAATTCACAAATACGTAATTATTCATGGCACACTTTAGATTAGATTGATGTTTTATTGAGTCACAATATATTTTTTACCTTCCGTCACCTCTTGTAAGGAAGGTATTGTCTTTGGTCAAAAAATTCGATGGGGAATTTTAAATGAATAAGCACGTTTTAATGTCCCTACAATACGATTTTACTGGTTTTACGATGATGTGTGTATGTGTGTGTCCGTGTGTATGTGACAAATTTTTCTCCGACGATAACTCCAAAACTACAATTCTAAAAATTATGATTCTTTCGTATTATTCTTCCTTACAACCCTATGAAGAGCTGATTAGATTTTGGTTATAATTGGTCAAACGGAAGTACCCTTATTTTAAGTTCTTAACAGTTTTTCTTGAAAAAACGCAGTTAAATATCATTTTCGATATTTTATGTGATTATCAATAGAAAGATTATCTTATTCTCTATATGGTTCGATTATACATTTTCCTTCATATTCAATTGATATAGAGTTATAGAGAGATTAACTTTCAAAAATCAGTCAGATTTGCAAAAATTATGAAAACATCAGATATATTAAAAAATTCTAATTGACAGATGTCACTGTCAAGTGCAAAACCAAAGTGGAAAGTATATGATCTGACAGTGATATAAGTGACAGTGTCCCTCGCCAGTGACTTGCATTTGCGGCCTCGCCACAAGATAGGAACTTATAATGCCAGGAGTACGAGAAAGGCAAAAGAGAAGATGGAAAAACTGTATAACAGAAGATTTGAGGGAGGAAGAACTGTGTCATGAAGATGCGTTGGACAGGAATGAGTAGAAGAGAAGAGTAAGAAACAGCGACTTCTAATAAAATAGGGAAAAGTTGAAGAAGGAGGAAATGTTAAGTGCAATATATAATGTACATACGTTCGTATTCGTATTATAATTGTATTGGATTTTAGAATCTTTTCAAAGGAACTTTCAGTATGGATTTGTAAAAATAGTGTGTTCTTGTTACAATTTTGCAGGATATACAGGTGTCCCATTTAAGGTACGAATGCATTGGTATCTCGAGAACCGTAAGAGCTACGAGGTTGGTTATGTTAGACAAAAGTTGCCCTATTAGGAGGCTATTTTAATGGTGTTTTGTTATTTGCGAAAAAATGCATAGGTCACTAAATACAGGTGAAAATGTAAATTTAGCGATTTTCTTTTTTTGCTTATAACTTTGTTATATGAAATAATACGAGATTCTGGTTTGCACTTTCTTAAGGCACTTTTGTATGGTGAATTTGCAGAAGTTCTCAAATTTTTTTTATATCTAACCATTTACGAGTTACTGATAGCAACTTTTATTTTTCATATGGAGGTCATATTAAGCTATGGCATTTTCAAATAGAGATTTTTTTTAGCTTTACAATGATATAAAACAATAATAATTTATTTTTATAATTAACAAAAAAATTAATAAAATTTTTTATTTATACTAAAATTAAATTGAAAAAATCTGTTGTGACCAGCACAAAACCTTCCGTCAATTCGATGTATTTTGTACATATCCTATACCAAAAGTTCCTTGAAAAATATTCTATATATCCTGTATAATTGTAACAAGAACACACTATTTTTACATATCCATACTAAAAGTTCCTTTGAAAAGATTCTAAAATCTAATAAAATATTAATACGAATACGAACGTACATTATGTATTGCACTTAACACTTCCTCCTGCTTCAATTTTGCCCTATTTTATTAGAAATCACTGTTTCTTACTCTTCTCTTCTACTCATTCCTGTCCAAAGCACCTTCGTTACACAGTTCTTCCTCTCTCAAATCTTCTGCTTACAGTCCTTCCATCTTCTCTTTTGCCTTTCTCGTACTTCTGGCATTATAAGTTTCTATCTTGAGGCGAGGCCGCAAATGCAAGTCACTGGCGAGGGACACTCTGTCACTTATATCACTTTCAGATCACATTCTTTCCACTTTAGTTCTGCACTTGCCACTGACATCTGTCAATTAGAGTTTTTTTAAATATTTCTGTTGTTTTCATAATTTTTGCAATGCTGACTGATTTTCGAAAGTTAATTTCTCTTAATCTCTCTATAACTCTACATCTATGGAATACGAAGGAAAATGTATAATCGAACCGTATAGAGAATAAGACATTCTTTCTATTGATAATCACATAAAATGTCGAAAATGATATTTAACTGCGATTTTTCAAGAAAAACTGTTAAGAACTTCAAATAAGGGTACTTCCGGTTGACCAATTATAACCAAAATCTAATCAGCTCTTCATATGGTTGTAAAGAAGAGGAATATGAAAGAATCATAATTTTTAGAATTGTAGTTTTGGAGTTATCGTCGGAGAAAAATTTGTCACACACACACACACGGACACACACACAGACACACACACAGACACACACACGGACACACATACACACATACAGACATCATCTTAAAAATAGTACATTCGTATTGTAAGGACCCTAAAACGTGCTTATACATTAAAAACTCACCACCGATTTTTTTGACCAAAAACAATACCTTCCTTTTGACGGAAGGTAAAAAGTAAATCGAAAGCTGCTATGGAAACAACGAACAACGAAAAAGTGCAACAATTGAATTTCTGAATTTTACATGACAATAGTAGATTATTTTTATTACGAGTAATAAACGAACTTTGACAACGAATGTAACAATTCAACATATATTTTTCCCAACGAGAAAAATTCATTTTTATTACTCGTAATAATCTACTACTGTCAAGTAAAATTCAGAAATTCAATTGTTGCACTTTTTTGTTGTTTTTTGTTTCTATAGCAGTCTTCGATTTACTTTTTTCAATTTAATTTTAGTATAAATAACAATTTGTATTAATTTTTCTGTTAATTATAAAAATAAATTATTATTGTTTTATATCACTGTAAAGCTAAACAAAATCTCTATTTAAAAATGCCATAGCTTAATATGACCTCCATATGAAAAATAAAAGTTGCTGTCAGTAACTCGTAAATGGTTAGATATAAAAAAAAATTGAGTACTTCTGCAAATTCACCATACAAAAGTGCCTTAAGAAAGTGCAAACCAGAATCTCGCATTATTTCATATAACAAAGTTATAAGCAAAAAAATCTGTTGTGGCCAGCACAAAACCTTCCGTCAATTCAATGTATTTTGTATATATCCCATACCAAAAGTTCCTTGAAAAAGATTCTGTATATCCTATAAAATTGTAACACGAACACACTATTTTTTACAAATTCTATACCGAAAGTTCCTTTTCCTATTTTATTAGGGGTCGCTGTTTCTTACTCTTCTCTTTTAATCATTCCTGTCGAACGCATCTTCTTCACACAATTCTTCCTCTCTCAAATCTTCTGCTACACAGTCCTTCCATCTTCTTCTCTTTGGAGGGACACTCTATCACATTCACACATTACTTTCTGACCCTACACTTTCAACTTTGGTTTTGCATTTGACACTGACATCTGTCAATTAAATTTTTCTGAATATATCTGTTGTTTCCATAATTTTAACAAAGCTGACTAATTTTTGAAAGTTAATCTCTCTTAATGTTTCTATAACTCTATATCTATTGAATATGAACGAAACTGTATAATCATACACACAGAAAAATTTACGGAGTATATGTAATAAGATTTAAAGTGTAAGATAAAATTGTTTAATTGAGATACATATGGCATTATGAGAACCATATGAAATATATTACTTCAATAACCGAAAAAGTGTTTTTTGAAATGTATTAAATGAAAGACTGTTATTTGGATTGAATACAATAACACATTAAATAATGCTCACTGAAATATATAACATTTATTACTAGAAGTCCAAAATTTTATTTTGTATCAATAACTGTATTTCTATTAAACAAAACTTTTTTAAATATTCATGGATACTTTATAATTTATTTGTTTGATCCCTTGTTGTTATAAACGCGAAATGTGCATATACTTCGACAAAACTATTAATATATGTATTATAATAACATTTTTTTAAGAATTACATGTATTCTTGTATTGTGTTAGATAAATACCTGAAGAGATTGAATGAAATAATTTTGTTTATTAATATTATATTAATAATTATTGCAATGTACTTTTTTCTTCGTCCAAACCTTTTGAAGGTTTGGTGTAATGAACGTCACCTCTTCAGCATAGGAAGGGGATTTGGATTTACCACTTAGTCGTATACGCGTAGCCTTGCTGTTTATGTGTCGTTCTTCAGGAGGTGTGTATTGCGTAAAATTATATTGTTTAGTTTACTAATTTTTTCTTGTGCATAATACTACCAAAAATCAACACAACAGTGGGGTTTTGAAAGCTTTATACAAACATTTGAAGGTAAGCAAACTGAATGTAAGTATTAAAGAATACAGCGAAACAAAATAACTGAAGGTATTCCTTGAAGCTCCACTTGTAGGTTCACATAGAAGGCAGTTATTTAAAGATTTGCATACTAATATGTAATTAATTTTATAGATATTTCTACCATACAATGAAGCAGAGACTTCAACAGACATTGAAACTGATACGTCTACACCAGTTACACCGTCCAGCTCAACAACTCCAGTAACTTTTATCGAGAATATTTAATTTCAGAGTACCATATTTTATACAAAAGGTAGAACTCAAACCAAAACATCATATTCTTATTCATTACCCGAATATTATGGCAAAATTCGGACCCGTAAACAATTATTCATCAATTAGATTTGAAGTGTATGTTAATGTAGATTAGATGTTGTTAAAATGCAAAATTCAACTTGATTAAACTGACACTGAGTTATGTTTAGAATTTTTTTATGTTATTTATAAAATAAAGACAATACAATATAACATACTTTTTTTTAAAAAATCTTTAATTTTATTGCAGTAAGTAGCAAAGTCCTTTGAATCAATATATATTTTATATTACTTTAATATGAAAAATATATTAGAATAATAATAATTATTTATGCATTGCAATGAATAATTTTCTTGTATTAATAATTAGTAAGTATTTATGGTTAGTAACTAATTTTTTAATTATAATCGCTTCGTCTTTTGTTTTAACAAAGTCGTTTTATTCAAACAAAATATTTATTGTATAAGAATAACGATTTTATATATTTGTTCGGAACAATAATGGTGTCAGTTTGAAAATAAATAAAGATTGTTTTAAACACTACGTATTGGGTTATTTTAACCCGAAAAACCTTGTTTCACTGTACAAACATTCCAATATAGTTGCCGAAACAAATTCACGTTATTCAGCTAAACAGCAAATTGTAATAAAAATTACTTGTTTGACTTAACACGAATAAAGCATTGTTTCTATGCAAACACTAAAAATGGGTTAACTGAATGATATTTTTTTCTGAGTGTACAGTATAGAGAATAAGATATTCTTTCATATTGATAATCACAAAATGTCGAAAAATAATATTTAACTGCGTTTTTTCAAGAAAAACTGTTAAAAACTTCAAATAAGGGTACTTCCGGTAGATCAATTATAACCAAAATCTAATCAGCTCTTCATATGGATGTAAAGAAGAGGAATACGAAAGAATTATAATTTTTAGAATTGTAGTATTGGAGTTATCGTCGGAGAAAAATTTGTCACACACGGACACACACACACACACACACACACACACACACACACACACACACACACACACACACACACACACATACAGACATCATATTAAAAATAGTAAATTCGTATTCTAGGGGCCCTAAAACGTGCTTATTCATTAAAAACTCACCAACGAATTTTTTGACCAAAGACAATACCTTCCTTTTACGGAAGGTAAAAAGAAAATCGCGAAATTTACATTTTCACCTGTATCTAGTGACCTATGCATTTTTTCGCAAATAACAAAACACCATTAATATAGCCTCCTAATGGGGCAACTTTTGTCTAATTTAACCAACCTCGTAGCTCTTACGGTTCTCGAGATACCAATGCATTCGTACCTTAAATGGGACACCCTGTATAGAATCTTTTTCAAGGAACTTTTGGTATGGGATATTTACAAAATACATCGAATTGACGGAAGGTTTTGTGCTGGCCACAACAGATTTTTTAGAGATGCAACGGATATCCGGTTACTATTCAGTATCCGATTATCCGGCGTCATTTTTATTATCCAGCCGAAAACCGGATAGTGAATTAATATCCGTCCTACACCGGATAGTAAAAAAACAAACAAAAATAAAATGTTTTATGTTTTAAATTATGCAAAGTTTTTGAATCTATTAATTACATTAGTTATTTAAGTATCAAGCACGGTAAGTGCAGCTTACCGCTTGAGCATAATGTATATCTCCAATATTACTCGAAACCCGTAAAATGCACTTAACATACAGTATGCTCATTATATTTTTTGTACAATTACAAGTGTTTGTACAACTTCAAATCAATAATTATATCGTACTATCTAGTAAAAATAGTTATTAAATGCTAGAAAATACAAAATCGTATATAAAGTTAATTCCTTTTCAAAATATGCCAATATAAAATTTTGGTCAATGAAAACTAATTTTTCAGCATTCACAGGTAACCGAATATCAGGGTGCCGGATATCCGGCAAGGAAGTAAACCGGTTATTATTTATTATTTTAAAAATAGAAAGTACAGTTATTAACATTACAATTATTAAAATACAATGGCAACGAACGTTTATTGTTATTTTTACACATAAAAAATGTGGCGCAGGAAACAGAACCGGAATATCTACAAGGATGTTGCAGGATGTCTTGCTATCATACAAAATTTCCAAGGCAATAAGGTTTATTTACAAATTATTGATCGGTAAGTAAATAAAAACAACAATCAAAGCTTACTTTAAAAATGACAACCAAAATTTTTTAATATGTCAAAATAATATTCAAATTTTATTTTTATTAATTTTGTGCATTGATCGTAAAAAACGTAGTAAGCATTGCGGTTAATAAGTAAGGAAGTAATTAGTAAATTAAGAAGCAATTTCTACCCTTAAAGCTGCGTTCAGAACCAAATAATTTCAATTTCCAATTTGAATTTCTACTCTATAATTTTTACTTCGAATTTGTCGCATTCACAACAGCATGTAATTTCAATTTGACGCATGTGCAAATTATCGTACTCTGCATACGTATATTAGATTTCTTATCATATTTCTGTACACATTTGTTTCGATCGAGACTTTTGACAAAAGATTACTGAAGCTTAAGAACTTCTTTGCGATTAATTTCTAAATAACCTCCAAATAATGACAGCTGAGCTTGACATTCGACGTTTAGCAGCATTGTGCGCATGCGTTACCTTAAATTGGAATTGGAAAGTTTGGACCTTGCAAGGTTCGAATTAGAAGTTAAAATTGGAAAGTGAAATTATTATGTTGCGAACGCGTACATTCAGGTACATGTTCCAAGCTTTGACGCAAAGTAGAAATTCGAATTGGATATTGAAATTACTTGGTTGTGAACGCCGCTTAATACTTAAAGTACTTTGAGTTAGGGCCAGTTTTACATCTCCGGTTAAAATTTTAACTGTAAGTTAAATAAACAAAATTGAAACGAAATGAACTGTCAAACGACAAATGTTTATTTAACTGTTAGTTAGATTTCAGTTTTACGAAATAATAAACATCAAATAATAAAATTCAAGTTATTTTTACATTATGTTATTACATTTATCAAATTTTGGCGCACAATCTCGACAGAATGTGCAACGCGTAAGGCTGCATCCGTATTCACGTATACGTGATCATTTGTAACCAATCACAATAGCAAATTCATACATTCGTCCGTAGTAAGAACGCAACGGACGAAAGTTGGTTAATTTTAACTTTTCACGGATACGGATTGCTTGACGCATGCGTATAAACGCAACAACAGCAAGTTTGTTTGGATATTTTGTTGACAACCATTGATAAGCTTGAATTTTGTTGTGGTTCATTTTTTTGTTTAGTTTTTATGTACAATGGAGAACAATTTATTCAAATATGGATATTGTGGATGGGTTTTAAATTCGCAATGTAATGGAACATGACTGTTTCAAGGAGAAAATTGTAGGAATCAACGAAACGTTTGACATTTGTGTCGATGAAAACAAGCCAAACTAACTACAGTTAATAATAATGGCTGGTAGCACAAGCCCTGTTTTAACTAAAACGCTGTTTTAAGAAATGTCAGATTTCATTATTTAATAATAAAAATAAATAGTATCAAATTTATGAAAATATGATTTTAAAGCACAACATAGTTTGTATTCAAACAAATATTTTTTTAAAAATCGTTCTTTAAACATAAGGGTGAAATTAAATATTGAAATTTGAATTTGACATTTCTTAAAACAGTGTTTTAGTTAAAACAGGGCTTGTGCTACCAGCCAATGTTTCCGAATTCATAATATAAAACACTCCACTACATATCAGCTGAGTTTCAAATTTAATATGGATACCGCATACGGATACGGACAACGTAACTACTTGCTTTCATGGGGACGGGCTAAATTTTTACGTGCGTGAATCACGTATCACGGATACGTGAATACGGATGCATGGGGATGCAGCCTAAAACGAAAAGAAAAAAAAAGAAACGCCCACATTGAAATGTGTAAGCAACGACGAAACATATTTCATTCTCTGGTGTGTTGTGTAGAGATGGTATAGATCGCATTGCAATGACGGTTACTTCAACAGTAATTTCGGACAGGGTAGTTGCGCATTTTCCAATTTATTTTTTTTCTGAAAGAATTGTTCAAGTTATTCACTTTAATACATATTTTATGTCTGACAACTGCATATTTTTCAAAATACAATTTTTTAAAAAAAAGTTCTTATTTCAAATTTTCCCGTGGTGACGTGTTTTATCAATACCAATCAGAGTCTTCTTTTCCTAGCGGTACACTCTCTATTGTACACTCTGTACACAATACTACCATTTTTATTTGAAATGATTTATATGTTTGAGAGAAGCACTCTTTCAAAAGAAATTATTCATTTTTACACAAATTCATTAGTTTCATTACCTTGTTTTAAATCTGCTGATATAGAAAAGAAAAATAAAAAATGATTTTATCACGTAAAACATAGGTTATGTCACTAAAAATGACATGTACATTCACTGGAGTGTGCAGCCACCTGATGGCAAAATTATGAAGTTGTCTATATAAGAATTAAATATCTTGAAAATATCTGGTATTCAAGTAAATAATTATAAAATATACGTATTATTAAACAATACTTTTGTATCTGTTATTTTTCTTTTAGAATTATACTGTAAATATTTGTATGATACAATTAAATATAATTAAACATCTTCGCTTTGCCGTGGTATTCTACCAAGCTAGTATGTGTCATACAGACTTGGTCGAACTATATAATTATTAAAAGTCTACGTCCCAAGAATTCCACCGCGAACTTTATTTATGGAAATTATGAATGAAAAGTTTTATATTTTCTAATAATTTTTACATTAATATGTTTAGAATTAGTTTATATTTCATAATTAATAGGAAAAAATAACATTTATTTTTTTCGCAACTACCCTATTGGAGTAAAAAGTACAAGTTAATTATTTTAAAAATCATAGTTTTTTTTACTTCATAATTATTTATAGCAATGCATGTTACAATGTTACAAACATGTCATCATTACCGAAATCTGTTTACAAAGCAGATTGGCACACCCAGCAATGGGTAATATGCCGTGATATATACTGGTAATGTTAATATGTTGCAAAATTGAGTCATACAAGTTCATTCTCATGCGCGTCACACTGTTCTCATGACTCTGCTTTCTTACCTGGAAGTCGCAGCCCTCGTTTGTGCAAGTCTCTACCTCTGGAGCACAGTCCGCACACAGCCACCCCCTCTTGTTCCGGTACAGGCGAGACGTGCGCGCCCTGCACTTGACACACTCCTCCAGCTCTTGCTCCGCCTGTCTGAGTTGTGCCCGATATTGTTCGAGCCCCGTCTGGCTGCGTCGTGCCTGCTGTTGTTCGGGCTCCGCCTGTCTGCGTTGTGTCCGCTGTTGTTCGGGCTCCGCCTGTCTGCGTTGTACCCGCTGTTGTTCGAGCCCCGTCTGTCTGCGTTGTGTCTGCTGTTGTTGGGGCTCCGCCTGTGGCTCCCGCGCCTTCACCTCCACTGAGAGAGAGGCGCCGTCCCAGCCTCCCAGCATGCCCAGCAAACTGTTGGTGCTTAAATTCATAGCGGAATGCTCCTGCAGCACCAATAGTCCCTGTGGAAGAACTTCCCGCGACAAACAGAACACATTCTTACCGCGTTGGACCGTAACAGTGTAGGAGTAGTTCGGGGCCAATTGCGGATTACCAAACAACCGCACTGCATAATGCAGTTTGGCTGTGCGCAAACAGACTCTAGTGTGGAGTAAGAAAAGGATGTGAAACGCAGATATAACATAGTCTTTGATTTGGAAACTGCGGATGTCAGGGGTTATTAATGAGGGGTTAGGAAGAACGCGGTCAGGATGTATGTCCTGGCAGTGCTGTAGCAGCTGGTTTCGGCGGCCCGCCCAGTCGCAGTGGTTGGAGCCGAGCACCGGACAAACATATTGCCGGTATTCGCAGGCGTCTTCGTGGTTAAATCCCGTGGAGTCAGCAGGCACGAAAGGGACGGTTGCCGGGCAGCCCTCTTCCCTATAGCGACACGGGAACCGCAGCAGCTCTGCCGTGGTCTCATACAGAAGGCAACGGGAAGCCAGCTGCGCGTCCTCACGCGCTTGGCAGGGGCCGCACACCGCCGCCCCGTCGTGCTGCTGGTACACGGGGCCCCTCTTCAGCAATTGTTCGCACTTACTGCAAAGTACGGCGGCAAGAATGTGGGCAGCGGTTTCCATTATGGCTGCAAAGGCAAACAACGATTCGTTAACTTTTATACCTTTTTAGAATTTGAGGGTTGCAAGAATTAGGCAGTCCAACACTACGTCACACTTCGTTCCAATATGGCGGCACAGGGCAAACATTGAGCTGTCATAAGTATTTCACATGTTAAAGTAAGAACTTTACTTGTGCTAAACCTTGATTTGTGGACGATTTTTATAAATATTGTAGTATATAGGAATTTAGTAAGTATTGACAATAGTTATTTATTTGTTTTAAGAAGCGTTTTATCCACCAAAGAATGTGAAAATAAGTTCGAACCTTTAATTTTCTCGAGTGGATAAAACGGAACAAAAACACAAATACCCTACATATAACGTTTTATCCACCATTAAAATTTTAACCAATTCATTTATATTACACCAAAGTTCGAAAATTTAACGGTATTTTTAAATAAATGACAGTGAAAATAGTGTTATTTGTTTATATCTTAGATCTTATCATAGGCACTAGAAAATATTAGGTCCCATCCCATTGTACAGAGGGAGCGTAAATTATGAGTCAATGGGGTCCTATACCATTTTTTTATTTTTTATTTTTTTTCTGTAAGAACAGGATAAAATAAGAATTTTAGTGCAAACGCGACTTAAAAATTTTACGTAATAAGCGAGATATGAATTTTTAAAGTTTAAGAATTTGTGCAAAACGTAGCAGGTCCTAACAAGTAATCGACAAACAATGGGACAAACTGTTAGTTATAGAGGGAACAATTTTTTTCATGTTGGCATAGCTGAAATGTTTGTAAATAAAAACTTATACGTTATATTCGTGAAGAAATTATTATTAAGTATAAATAACGTAAATAATAAGCATTTTTTTCCTAATAAATTATAGAACATTGAAACAGTTTGACAATATTATTACACAAAGCATGACGACGGATGGCGCCAGTGTTGGCCTGTTTTGAAGTTTCAATATTAATTTAACTAATATTATTATTAATTTAATTAATATTACAAATTGATTTAATTATAAATATGCTATTATTGTTAATATTACTAGATGTTATAATTAAACAAATTCATCAAACACAAACTTGTTAAATGTTTTGTTAGGTTATGGAACAACATGACATTTCATATTCTTTTAAAAGTGACCGCTAAAGAAGCGCGAATCTCCTTTTTAAAATCAGGCGACCAATCAAATTCTTAGTACCTAACGCGTCATACCCAATTAGTAATCAGCTTCAATCGCTTATAGTTTGTGACCTAGTCAATATTTAAAGAATTTTTTTTCACTAATACTCATTAATTTATGTATATTTTTGTCTTCTTATTTAAGATAGTTAAAATATGACTATGGTATAGGACCCCATTATGGATAAAATTAATCTTAGGAACAGAACTTGGAAATAAAGTAATCTTTAAATAATCGTTGCATGTGTGTAGCGAAACTTTAGTTTTCCAATAAGAACAAAAACGTTATCCAATTTGATGCAGCCTATTTTTGTAAATCCTGCTTCAAAATATTTATATGCTTCCAGGGATTTGTAAGCTATCATTTGCTGTGCAGTGTAACTACTGTGTATTAATACTAAATACGACACAGTATCCATACTTGACACTGGAGACTGGGGATACAGCATCTATTCCAAAATCCACATTTTGGTCAGAAATTGTGAATGGATCTATGTAGTTAATAGTTTCTATTTTCTCCATATAACGACGTCCAACATCTGGACGCTCCTTCTCCATCATTAATAAATATGAAATTTTATTACAGATAGACAGAAAGAAAAAACATCTAAATTGTAGTTAAATTAACTAAATTCCTTATTTTTCAGCCTTCTACTATGTTTCATTAAAATATGTTGTATTGATTTAGTTAAGTTTTCTAAATTTGTAATAACAAATTATAGTAAAATTAAATGTAACATTAGATGAAATGATTACGTTTATATAGTAGTAAGTATTGAACTAAATATAAATAAAGAAATGAACTAAATACGTATTTAAATTTTCTATTTAATTACCTAATTCATTAGATAAATTTACCAAAAATTGTAGGACAAACATAATGAAGCCAAAATACAGTAAAATAAACTAATTAAAGTAACTATTTGCATATTTAAATTAACAATTTTTTACAAAATATTTATTATCTATTTTGGATTAGTTAAAATGCTAAAGTAAGATTTGTAAATTATACTAAATTATAGACATATTGCCTAATAAAATAATATCTAAATATAATTAGATTTCTGTGTATTGTATTCTACAAATTTATATTACAGTTAATTTACACAAATGTTACTAAAAATATATTTACCAAATAATGGCATAAATACAAAAGAATAAATCACGGAATACACCAACTATTCAATCACACACGATCACGTAGAATTACTGACAATTATTGCAAACAACAGCAAAACAAGGAATGAAACAGCGCAATGTTTGCCCTCTGCCGCCATATTGGACCTTTAAATAGTCACGTGTTCTGGATTGCCTAATAGAGTGTTGAACTTACTTAGATCGGTGATCGGAGTAGATGAGATGCAACAAGTTCTGAGTTTGTTTTCAGCTCTGTTTAGTGATTCAATCCCCTCCTTATCAGATATTAACAAATCCACGTCTTAACTACGTGGAAAAGTTATGAGTGTGGCGTGATGAGTACAAATTCAAACGATTCTGACACTATATAACAGCAAAGCGCACAAGAATATATATTTTAATAGCTGCGAAATCTTTACAATTTTAAGAAGTTACAGTAATATTTTTAATGAATAATTGCAAGCATTATAAGTAGATAAATATAGATCACTGAAATGTAATACTTATACTTTATAACGCAATGCGTGAATTATATTATACTCTACTTTTTTAAGAACTCTGTAACAACAAACGTAACGAGGCGCGGGCAACCACGTTGCTTTTACCACAGACCACTTACTGCTTACCAGTGTTGCCAACATACTGAATACAGATTTCCGTACTTTCGAAATAAAAATTACCGTATTTTGAATTACTTTACCGTACATTTTTATATAACTGAGTATTTGTATTATTTCATACATAAGTTCAATATGTAACGATACATAAACATAAAAAAATAATTCTTGTGAACACAAACATGTTATAGTGGCCTATTCAGAGAAACACAGTTATAAAGGTTGTTACGCATATAAAGATTGTTATCATAAAGACATTTGCAACAATCTTTATGAATTTGTCAATTCAGAGTCTACGTCGGTATTATTGACAATCTTTTCAAAATAATACTTGTGAATGAACCAGATTATTTGACAATAGCTAACTTCATTATGCATATATGAACTTAAACTTAACCTAACCTTATATGTCAACGCTTTATTCTTTTAATAATGTGTTGCCAATTATATTTAAAATGCAAACTTTTAAATTATTTAGAACGGGTATGTTAATTCCTACCACTGATCCCAACGTGACTGAAAAGTTATGGAGATTTTTTTTTTTATTTTGATTGAAGAAAAAGCACACATTAGCACCAGAATAAATAACTAGGTTTTCACGAATACCTACCACAGAATATAATATTTTCAAAGAAATACGTATTTACGTCAAAAGTAACTTTCGTCCACGACGGTTTTTATCGTTCTTATTATCATTATTTAAGTCGAAGCAGGATCCATGCGAATAATCAACTGCATCCTGCTAATATTTAGCAGAAAGGGCATTATTAATAATATATGATTAATGTAATAATCTGTCACATGTCAAATATTAGAAATAACAACGTGATAACAACCATAAATACATAGTTTTAGCAATCGTTATGATAAAGACTGTCAAAACACGTAACAATTGTTGACGGTAACCACCTTCAGTACTGAGAATACCAATTTTGATTTTAACAATCTTTACAGTACATAACAACCATAAAGACCATAACGACTATGCAAATATTGAGTTCTGAATAGGCTCCATAATTATATATTAGCATTTAAAAGCTATAGTCCGATTCACGTAAGAAAATAGCATATGGCGCTTGAGAGCCAACTGATTTCATACGCATTAAATAATGTAAATTTGTGAACAAAATATAAATGCCTGTCATGTTGATGTTACCGTCAAAATCATCAAAAATGTATATTATTTATTTACAGGATAATCAACTTTGCTACCGTAATCAAAAATTACATTTCAAAACGACAAAAATTTGGGTTATTATATAAAGCCTATGATTTAAAGATTCCTTTGTTACACTTCATTTTTCAAATGTATGTAACTGACAGGTGAATGTATTACATCCGATTATTCTATATATTATAGTGCAGGGATGGCGAACCTTTACGTTGATACGTGCCATTTTTCTAAAGAAATGTTTAATGAGGTCATAGACGTGCCATCAAATAATTTTGACTTTGTGAGTATTGAGAAAATAATAATAATACTATCAACTCAAAACTCTTTATTTACTACAAAAAAATAGGAACATTTTGCATGCTGAACTGGAGTCATCTGTCAAACGGTTTCTAACCGAGTCTTTAATGTTATTCATCTCTGAAAATAATGACTCGCAGGCATAGGTTGATGAAAATATTGTTAAAATAGCATGAGCCAGCTTCTTCAAACAATTAAATGTGTCTGGTAACGCATTCCATGTTTCCAAAATTTTGTTATTCGCATTTTCACTTATGTATATTACTTGTCAATCTTTCTGTTTCAATTAATTCTAACTCTTTCCTTGTTTCAATAAATTTTTGAATCCATATTGAACTAGACTGGAAATCAAACAGCTGCATTTAAAATTCTTCAATTTCCAACCAATCGAATTGGGACAAATTCAGTTTATCAAATGACGTCACATCAGGGTACATAATAAACTTGAGTATTTCCGATAATTCTTTGAACTGAGAAAATCTCGCTGAAAATTCTTTCATTGAAGAATCAATCACAGAAATAAATTCTTCAGTAACTTGGTCTTCGTCTGGTTTCTCATTTATTTCTAATGCATCTAGTGCATCATAATGAATTTTGTGATCAGTGACGTGCCCAAAATATTGTGCCATTGGTTCGCCATCCCTGTTATAGTGTGTTTATCTCTAAATCTATACAAGATATAATAAATTTTTTATGTGTATGAGATGGAGAATTTTATGTTTTTCAATATTTGTAATAACACAAATTTTCAAAAAATAATATTTAGAAGAATTCATGAGATGTTCATACGAAGTTTTAAGACAACATTGGCTATGCAATATGAATAGGCTAGATTTATCATTTAACAAGCTCGTATATCGATGTCGAGTGTGTAAACTGCATTTTGATGACAGGCTGACAGGCAATTTCAAACACCCGAGAACAAGAAATTAAATTTTGGTCAAATACCTGGTCCTGTTCTTCCTGAAGGTATGTACTAGTGCTCTGAGGATCCGACAAAACATGGATCCGAGGTTCCGGATTTCAAAATATCCGGTTCCTCGGATATCCGATGTTCAGATATTGAAGCGGATATCCGTAAATTTAACTCTGATTTGGATTCGGATCCGGATTCGATGTGTTGTTTACGGATCTGGATTCGTATATCCGAATTTTAATTCTGGATCCGATTCATCATTTTGAATGTAAAGGCAAACATCTGGAAGTGAGTTCAAATTCAAACCGTTACAGTGGGTCTGTTTATCTCTACAGCGGTCTGTAAACAGCAATAAATTTTATAATACCCCTCTAAAATAGACAGGTAGCTGGTGCAAATACGAGAAGGATATTTCTTAGAATATTGAATTCCGTAGTTCTAAAATTTTAACATTCATTACAACAAATACTTCAAAGAAAACGAGATTAAGATTAAATTTGAGAAATAATGGTTACAGGTTCATTGCAAGTGTCGAAATACCTATTTATTTATATCGTGCACGTGTTTCACATAAAAGGGATTGTTTTTCCATGTCTAAAATCCAATACTCATATTCGGATCCGGATCCAAAATCCAATACTCAGATTCGGATCCAAAATCCGATACTCAGATCCGGATTCAAAATCCAATACTCAGATCCGGATGCAAAATCCGATATTGAGATTTGGATCCGAGATCCGGATAGTTCAACATTCAATTATCCGGATATCCGGATATTTTTGGATCCAAAACCAAAACTATCCGGATCCGGATCCCACCACTAGTATGTACTCTTTACACTTGGTCTAAAACTGGTTGCTAATTCTCTAATAATACAAGTATGAATTTTCGTATTATAACGTATAGTTTAGAACAAGATCATTTCTTTGACATTTATAATCTCCGCAATTTTAACTACCAGTTTTGTATATAGTATTTGGAATATATATATTTGAAATAAGTATTTGAAATATTTAAAAATAAAACTATTTTTAATACATTAAAATACTATTATTTGTAAGAAATACTATTTCTTAATATTTGAAATACATTTTTTATTTGAAATACGTTTTCGTATTTAAAATACACAAATATTTGAAATAGAAACCCTGCGTCGTGTGTAGTTTGTTTGTAATATAACATGGAATAATTCTCTAATTTTTTCTTAAATAAACAGTTGTCTATATTAAATGTAGGAGTTTCTTTTTAATACTAATAAAAATATACGAATTAGTTGAACACGAAATCTATTTTTACAATATCGTAACATATCTCATATATAGGTAAATAAAAAGTAAAAGTATGTCAAATACTTCAAAGTATTTGAAATATCAGTATATTTGAAATACTAAAAAATAATTGTATTTTACCAAACATATGAAATACTTTTATTTGTTATTTTGTATTTTCTATTTGAAATACATTTTTCCAAGTATTTTATACAACACTGTATGACTACAAAAGTGAATACCGTATATGGTGAGCTCCCGCAATAGAAAATAGGTTTTACTTAAAAGCTCTTTCGGTTCATAATCGCTTACACGACGACTATATAGAAAATTGATCTGGAAAATTTACAATTCGTATACCGATTTTTCTAGGTTTACTTACAAGACCCTTGTTCGGAGAAATTATTTAACGGTATTTCTAATGCTATTAGATTTCGGTATTTCTTAGGGCTAAGCTTATTATAAGATTATAAAGATAAATTCCTACTTTAAGCAATATGAATATAAATAGACAAAGACAAAAATATATGAAGTATTCATGTATTATCTGTCAGTGTAAAGAGCTTATTATTATTTTCTACAAAATGTTTCGACCGTGGGAGAGCAATAGTAGTGAAAATTATATTTCTGAAGAGCACGAAAAGAGTTCATTCTAAAAAGTTAGATAATCGAAACTGTTAGCAGTTAGCAGAATGGTTTCAAATTTTGTAATTCTAAATTTAGTATTTGCTATTTTCCGGATATATTATTCGAAATATTGGGCTTCCAAATTATCAAGAGATGGCGCTGACGTCAAAATTCAAACGAATGGTACATTTTTCGCTGGCTTCCATAAGAGTACAATTAGTGTGAGACTAATTTTCGTAGTTTTTAATTTAATTTCGGATTTAGTATAGTGTTTTTTGTGTTAATTTCGGTAGAATTGAGTTTGATCTTTCTTGTAGTAACAATTTAGTGATA
The DNA here is from genome assembly GCA_943142095.1 of Ophonus ardosiacus. Taxonomy (NCBI): domain Eukaryota; kingdom Metazoa; phylum Arthropoda; class Insecta; order Coleoptera; family Carabidae; genus Ophonus; species Ophonus ardosiacus. The sequence goes on from OW964838.1 coordinate 28,294,825, forward strand.
GTTTTAATAATATTTTAGTTAATAGGGTTAATTTTAGTAAGTATTTGTAGGTTAAGAGTATTTTAGTCATATTTTAATTAACAGTATATTAGTTGTTTTAATAAAAAAACATTTGATTTCCTTTAATTAGATTGTATTACATTGCCGTAGTTGTACATATATTAATTTCTATCTACATAGCTTTACTTTTATTTAATTGTTTTTCTTTCATAATGAACAATTTTCTTTGCTTAGATTTAGATACTATTTGTAGATTTGGGAATTGTAGTGTATTAGCTAGAAATATGGTGGAAGGCCAGCAAGTAATAAATAGTGGCCACATAATATTATGTGGTAAATATTTTCGGAGAAAACTCCATCGTAACTTTAACCTATAAATTGCATATCTCTTAATTTGTTCATTAATTTTTTAAAAATCAAAAACTTACCTGTTATATTAGCAGTAATTCAAATCCTACTAATTATAAAACAATAATAGCCGAAGATAGAAGCGTATAAAAATTCGTATACAAGCAAATACAATCCCTGAATAAAACAACCTCGTTTGTACATGTACGTACACTTCACTCAGTTCAGAAATCTGCCACCAGTGGCGCATTGTAATATTGGAAGCCCAATTGACACAGAACGCGAATGACTGTAGGTGCGTTCGGTAAATAAGTTCTACTCACTCTGTACACTCCAAGAACCGTTCGGTAATTACATGGAGTGAAAAGCGTCTTAAAATGAAGCGTTCGGGAAATGCGGAATGGAGTCAAGTAGAGTGAAAAATGTTAACTCCAAAAGCCCAACCTCGATATGCAAGTATACATGGAGTTATTTTGTTTTATTTGACATCTGTCAGATCATTTTGTATTTTTATGTTGAAATATTATATTATACACAATTATTTTATATTTATAATATTTTTTGTAATATAACAAGACACAGTGTATCGGAATGGTGAGAATTCTCTATCTTTTCTAATATGTACTTTCTTCAGAATCAAAGAATAATATCAAACTGAATAACTTCTGTATGATTCAGTGTTTATTTTTTTAGCAGTTGTCAAAAAAGGAGGTTATTATATTCGTGCACCAAAATTTTAACTCTACTCGTTCGGTTAATCACAAATAATGGAGTGTACCTTATTTCCTCGATATACTCCAACTTCAGCTCTATTTCCACTCCACTCCAACTCCATATGATGTACCGAACGCACCTTGTATATCAAGTGACTTCGAAGTCACTACCTCTGAAGGTGGTGACATACACAAGTCACTAGTGACTTGTAGTTTGAAGTGTGAAAGATTGACAGAACCGTTCACTTATTTCCGGCTTGTCAGTTGAGTGGTTGAGTAGAGCGTTTGATTTTTCTGCAGTTTTATCTATTTTTATTTTCATATTTTTTTTGTATTTATATATTATAAGTAGTGTACGATTGTTTTCTTTGTTGTTTAGTTTAGTTCGCAATAACTTTGTAGTAAGTAGGTTAAGTTTGGTATACTTTTTCTTTTTATTAAACTTAATTTTTTAGTATAGTATTTTTTTTAAAATATTTTTCTTTATTATATGTAGTTTTAAATACGTAGTGTAGAAATTTTATATTCCCCCTTTAACCTCCTTAGTTTTGACATTGTTTTGGTGTTGGCGTGTTTGAAAATTTGAACGATAGTAGTCTGAAATTTATGAAAATTAAAATAAAAATAGATAAAGCTAATATACCTATTAAACTATATACTGCTGAAAGGCACACAGGAAATGTCCGGAACATTATGTATATCTGCACTCTTCTGGTTTGGACACCATCCCTTGCGCGCATGCGCCAACTGCATTTGATTCAGTGATTCTGTTGGTAGTCCAGTCATTTGGTAGAAAAATAAGGGTTTATTCCACAAAAGGTCGGGTATTTTTGATTTTTGGATATATTGTATATTTAGGGGTCCTAATAAAAAATGCAAGTTTTCCCCCTCGGGGGCCTTCGGGAAGCACCGCCAACTTGAGAAAAAAGGCGCAAAAAAACGGTTTTTTCTAAATATCTCTTCACTTATTTGCATTAGGCAAAAATAGTTATTATCTAATTTGTTGACTATAAAATTCTCTACAACTTTTATCTAAAACATTTTTTTCTATAATTAATAGATAGCGAGCTACAGTGATTCAAACAGAGCAAATTTTTTGAAAATTACATGAATGCTTCATTTATATCATATTTTATTATATTTTTTTTACGTTTTTTTACAAATTACTTTTTGACAATCATTAATTATTATTATTTAACTAATATATATAAATATTAATTATTGTTTATAGTTTTTTTTTCATTCTAAAGATTTTTTATAGTTCAGCAAATTTATGATTTTACCTTAAAGTAATTACAACAAAAGCTTTTTAACGGAATCCAGTCCCAGAAAAGTACGGTGAATAACATATCAATATTTTCCCGAAATCGGAGCATGGGAACCTCCCGCCAATTTGGACAAATGGCGGCATATTCAGGTTTATAGCCATTTGCTTAAAACAATTATGAAAATATTTAAATTATTCAAAAAAACAAACAATATTACGGACTTAATACTTAGTCTAATAGGTTTCACTATTTACAACAGTTTACATTCGACGTGGCATCGAAAGAAGGAAGTTATCGATAACTGTTTTATAAAAATTGTTAACGTTTTCCTGAAATTTTTTAGTTTTTCATCCACCACTCTGATCTTGTTAAAGATACGATGATGCGGTTTTAAAATTTGAATTCAGCATAAAATTCTCTTTCGTATCGTGTATTACACTATTTTTGCCGATGAGCGATTGGCGAGTTACTGCCAATTAAAACTCATATGAAATCCCTCTAAAATTTTAAACATCTGAAAATCGGGTCTTTTTTAATTTTCTCATTCAAAATTTCAACAGGCTTACAAGTAGCCAATATTAAGTATTTAATAGGTATCAAAGTGGTTGATGAAAAATTGAGAAAAGAGCCGATTTTCAGATGTTTAAAATTTTAGAGGAATTTCATGTGAGTTTTAGTTGTTAGTAACTCGCCAATTGTTTATCGGCAATAATCGTGTAATACATGATATTAAAGAGAATTTCATGCTGAATTCAAATTTTAAAACCGCGTCATCATATCTTTAACAAGATCAGAGTTGTGGATGAAAAACTAAAAAATTGCAGGAGAACGTTAACAATTTTTATAAAACAGTTATCGATAACTTACTTCTTTCGATGCCACGTAGAATGCAAACTGTTGTAAATAGTGAAACCTATTAAACTAAGTATCAAGTACGTAATATTGTTTGTTTTCTTGAATAATTTAAATATTTTCATAATTGTTTTAAGCAAATGGCCATAAACCTGAATATGCCGCCATTTGTCCAAATTGGCGGGAGGTTCCCATGCTCCGATTTCGGGAAAATATTGATATGTTATTCACCGTACTTTTCTGGGACTGGATTCCGTTAAAAAGCTTTTGTTGTAATTACTTTAAGGTAAAATCATAAATTTGCTGAACTATAAAAAATCTTTAGAATGAAAAAAAAACTATAAACAATAATTAATATTTACATATATTAGTTAAATAATAATAATTAATGATTGTCAAAAAGTAATTTGTAAAAAAACGTAAAAAAAATATAATAAAATATGATTTAAATGAAGCATTAATGTAATTTTCAAAAAATTTGCTCTGTTTGAAGCACTGTAGCTCGCTATCTATTAATTATAGAAAAAAATGTTTTAGATAAAAGTTGTAGAGAATTTTATAGTCAACAAATTAGGTAATAACTATTTTTGCCTAATGCAAATAAGTGAAGAGATATTTAGAAAAAACCGCTTTTTTGCGCGTTTTTTCTCAAGTTGGCGGTGCTTCCCGAAGGCCCCCGAGGGGGAAAACTTGCATTTTTTGTTGAGACCTCTAAATATATAACATATCCAAAAATCAAAAATACCCGACCTTTTGCAGGATAAATCTACCTAATGACTGGACTATGGTCAAGAAGTTTGAAAATGAATTGGAGGGAATGCTTCTTCCACATGATGGTATTTATGAATTTTGTGTATGTTTATCATTTCTATATTACAATTTATTGTAATCACTTAAATATTAATATGAAGGCATATATGCACAATATTATACAGGAATAAAGCTATAATATTAAACATTTCAAATAAATTGTTAAATATTATGAATAAATATTTTTTTATACGCGACTAAGTATGAAAAATTACAATTACGGCATTCCATTTTCTTCCCCAAAAACAGATCTTTAACCATACAGATATTCAAATAACGGATTTTCCTAATCTTTTATTGGTGCATGTACCCTATTGTCTTTCTCCAAATGGAATTTTAATCTTTTACTTTTATACAGAAATTTATTTTTCTAATCTTATATAAGTATCCCCTAATCTTTTTCTCCAATTATAAAATTTGAACCCTACAGATATTCAAGTAAAATATCTTCCTAATCTTTAACAGTTGATCCCTATTATCTTTCTCCAAATTTTGCAAATGGAATTTTAACCTTTTATTCTGAAATTTGTTTTCTTAATCTTCTGCAGGTGTTCTCATTCTTTTGAGAAAAATCAGAATGTCCTGTATTAATTTATTTCATTATTAAATAAATAATCTAATATAAAAATTTATAATTATAACAAATATTTTTGAAATGTCATATGAATCATACATAAGATTTTCAAGCAGCGCGACGACGCCTATCATCACGCCTACCGCCTGTGCGCGCATGCGCTTGTAGACGTGTGTCCAAACTCTAGAAAAGGATGGAGATATTAATATCCCGGACAAATCCCGCTTATACGAGAGATAGGGGTTCAGCGGTATATAGTTTAGTAGGTATATTATAAAGCTACACGCTTTCAAATCCAAACAAATGTTTGAATTTGAATATTCTACCACTACTTAGTTTGAAATAGTAAAATATAGTGTAACAAAAATCCCTAAGAAGTCACTTCAATAAAACACGATATGCGGGTTGCTTACAATTTGTTACGTCCATATACCTATTAACTAATATATTGCGGATCCTTTGCTTTTCTTGAAGGAAACACTGCGAAATGGAAATATCATTTCTACATAAGTCTATCTCACACAAACACCCAACCGCAAATTATGCGCATGCTTGGAAACCTTTACTAAATCATGATCACTTTTTTAGATTTACAGAGTTCTGTTTATTAACGACTAGCGCGAGAAATTTTAAATTTAAATTCGAGAAATTAAACAATGTCCCTACTATTTATTTTGTATGTAAATTCTTGAATATAAATATTAATAATAATAAAAAACATTGACATATTCTAGTGCTATATTTGAATTAAATAATTTACTTTGTTGTACTGTAAAAATAATAGGAATATAATCTGTTCAAGATTAATTTATTTAGGTGACAATAAATTACTGTATGGAACACAAAGCAAATACTTTCGAAGTGCAACTACAAACAGAAATAATATCAACGTCAAAGTCAAACCATGTGCTCGCTAGTCAAACCATGTGCTCGCTGCATCACCAGGGCAGCGTTCCAAAACCAAGAATACCGAGTTTTGGCGTAGAGTATGCAGTGTTGTGTTTTGGAACGAATGAGAGTTTTGTTGAAGTAAAAAATTGAAACTAAATTAAAAATAATTTTATAAAATTAACAAAACTACTTATAATTACAACATGAATGCCAAACTCGTAATAAAAGCGCTTTTATGGAGCACTCTCCTCAATATAATGTAAAAGTACGCTCCATAAAAGCGCTTTTATTATAAAAGTATGCTCGTAATACATGCCAACGTATTTACTTATGTTTATTTTCAACCAAAAGCATGTTTTCTTCCTCAAGAAGGCAAATTACTTTCATATGTTGAGAATCGTGAGCATCTACGTTTGAAAATATTGTGGAGTAATTTCTATACCCTCCTCGTTAGAAGAGTAAGTAGAACATCACTTTGGAGTAAACTTTGGCTGTTTTGGAACAGGTTGAGTAATCTCTGAGAGTAAGGTTTTGGAACTCAGCCCAGCCAGCGACGTTGTCAGCGTTAGCCAATAGTAGTCAAGATTTCCGAGCATGCGCATATTTGCCGGTTGGGTGTTTGTGAGAGATAGACTTATGCAGAAATGATATTTTCATTTCACAGTGTTTCCTTCACCTACTCTTATGGGAAAGATACGTGCATTAGCAATATATTAGTTAATAGGTATATGGTTACGTCGTTAACTCAAGTCACCATCGTGATAGTGACATTGCGCAGTATAGGTGGCCAGGTGGCGGTAGCGTAGGTCAATTTAAAATGAAGCGGCAAATTTAAATTATATACTTAACACCTTTCTTGAGTTTAATGAGTTAAATAATATTTGGATTTGGAGGCTTGAGTTTGATGGAAAAGTGACAGTTTGCATTATAGACCTAGGTTAATAATAAATTATTATTGACCTAGGTTACCATGGTTACAAGCAAATGGTAGTGAAAAACAATTTCTCATGACAAATAAAGGTAAATAATAATGGGTTCCTAGGCTAGTAGTGAAAAAAAGTTATTTATGTACCTAGGACAAAAAATTGCATATTACAGCAGAGCTTGAGTTTGCTTTCCGAGGCGAAGCCGAGGTAAAGCAAACAAGCGAGGCTATAATATGCATTTTTTGCCGAGGTACATATTACATTTTTCTGTCTACCTTACTTTACGTAATAGATCTAGAAATAAATACACGTTTTTTTAAATTCGTAAAATCTTATTATTTATTATATGAATAGTGATTGGATAATATATATCTTCTGCCATTTGAACATAGACAGCTTCAAGAATATCTGGAAAAAACTTGTCATTATAACACTCGATCTCCCAGTCCCACCACTTATTATATGCAATGCCTAGTGTGTGTGTTCGGGTGTTGCCTGCGCATTCCAGCTGCACCTCGCAGCGATACAGGTGGAGCTCCTCGCAAGTCACAGGGACAAACACATGGAAAATGAACTTTTCCGGAACGTAGTTGTCGATCCAGCACAGTACATCGCCCGCAGCAGTCATCACTAGGTAGTAATTCTTTCCAGGTTGAACGGGAAACCTGAAGCGGGAGTCGGTTTCCATGAAACTGAAACCGAACTTACGGCAGGTTGTGTAATGTTGCTGCCATGGCGTGTCGGGTTGTAAGGTCCCATAACATAGCCAACAAGATTTCCGGCGCTGACAGAACAACCGCTCGTGTTTGATATACAACTTCACGTCGATGTCCTGCAGTTCATAAATAGACCTACAAATACTCGATTGTTATTTTGAATTGTATTCATTTATGCTCTTCGGTATAGGGCAAAAAATGCATATTTACAAGCGCGCCAACTTCAAGAAAAAAATTTGCACGTTAGGACAAAGTAAAAGGCAAGGCATGTAGAAGCGATTTATGTACAATATACATTATGACACTGTATACCTATATAGTACATAAGAGGTTATTAGATGTGAGTTCCAGGAATTCTTAGTTAATACAATACACAGAAAAAAAATCTGTTGTGGCCAACACAAGACCTCTCGCCATTTCCATATTAGGCTATATAAGTTGTATTGCAGTTCACTTTCGAACCGTCGTTTTATAACAAAATCTTACAGAACATTACCCAAATATTGTTTTTTATTATATTTAACATGTCTTCTGCACACATATAATTCAAATTATATCTATTTTTCATTGTATGAGGAAGTTTCTAAATGTCAAAGATTGTTCCAATTCATTAACCAGATTGGCGGTATTTCTGATGAATATATGCATTTTATCACAATTTACCTATAATTTCAAATATTTAATTAATAAAACAATAAGAAAAGTTAAATATAGTTCCCTGAAAAAGCTATCAGAATGTCACTAAAACTGTTGATATTTGACACTGACATGTGTCATTTACAAACTGTCATGTTATAAACATTGAAATTTGTCAACTGGTTTCCTCAGTGCCTTGGCCTCTGTGATTAGTTTACTCTATAAATTATAGAGTCTTTATCTCTAAATCTATACAAGATATAATATAAATTTTAAGTGTATTAGATGGAGAATTTTATGTTCTTCAATATTTAATAAGAAAACCTACCAAAAAATTATATTTAGAAGAATTTTTCTAAGAAACTACTACTTCCGGTTGTTCAATTGTTACCAAAACCTTTTCAGCTCTTCCCAGGAATGTCAGATTGAGGAAGCTGCAGTTAAATATTTTTTAAGTCTTATAGTTTTTGAGGAATCGTGACTACAACATCCAGACATACATACATACATACATACACACACACACACACACACACACACACACACACACAGACCTCATTTTAAAAATGTTATAATCGTATTCTAGGGACCTTAAATCGTGCTTATTCAATAAAATCTGGATATGCGAATTTTAGCATGAATCCAATACCTCTCTTAGCGAGAGGTAAAAAGAATTGAAATTTTGTTTAATTATAATTAGATATTATTTTATTGGGCAATATGTCTAATAATTTAGTATAATTTAAAAATCTTAATTTAGCATTTTTACTAATTCGAAATAGAAAATTAAATATTTTGTAAAAAATTGTGAATTTAAATATGCAAATAGTTATCTTATTTAATTTTACTAAATTTTGGCTTCATTATTTTTGTCCTACAATAACAATTTTTGTTAATTTTTCTGTTAATTATAAAAATAAATTATTATTGTTTTATATCATTGTAAAGCTAAAAAAAATCTCTATTTAAAAATGCCATAGCTTAATATGGCCTCCATATGAAAAATAAAAGTTGCTATCAGTAACTCGTAAATGGTTAGATATAAAAAAAAAATTAAGAACTTCTGCAAATTCACCATACAAAAGTGCCTTAAGAAAGTGCAAACCAGAATCTCGTATTATTTCATATAACAAAGTTATAAGCAAAAAAAGAAAATCGTTAAATTTACATTTTCACCTGTATCTAGTGACCTATGCCTATTTTCGCAAAATAACAAAACACCATTAAAATAGCCTCCTAATGGGGCAACTTTTGTCTAATTTAACCAACCTCGTAGCTCTTACGGTTCTCGAGATACCAATGCATTCGTACCTTAAATGGGACACCCTGTATATATATATATATATATATATATATATATATATATATATATATATACAGGGTGTAAATTTTAAAACGGGTCATAGGGCTATAACATAGAAAAACAGTTTTTTGGACGCCAAAAGTTTCTATATTAATTTATTGAAAAAATAATTAGTGCATATTATAAAGAAAAAAATTACGAATTTTTTGATACAAACATATTACATTTCTGTTTTATATAAAGCCAGAAAATAAATTAAAAAATTTGCACAATTAAGAAATAATATCAATAGCCGTGAAACTGACAAACAAAACAAAACAATTGTTGACTTTAGACGCTCATTAATAAACGTTTCTTACACTTTATTTGTTAAATTATTATTATTTTCGTTTTATTAAAAAGAAATCATGAACAATTTGTCTCATGAAGAAAAATTACAAATTATTAATTCTGCGCCTGCGCCACTCGCGCACTTTTGACAAATTTTCGCACCTAACCTATGAAAATATACGACGATGATAACAAAGTTCCTGCAGAAAAAAGCGACGAAATACTAATTGGACTTATTCAACAAATTGTTTACCTTTATTTTTTTTATCTTATATAAATAAATCGCAATATAAAAGTTAGATTATATGAAATGTTAAACATAAAATTCTGAATTTTAATTTACTGCATAAACGACGTTATTTTAGTTTAGTTTCTTAATTCAGTAGCTTAATTTAATTTCATAATTTACATGCTGCATAAACCCAGCATAAATGGTTTTTATTTGTTTTCTTGTAGTTTGCAGTTTTTCTCGTTTCTTATAACTTATTTCTTATTACATGTAGATCACCTTTAGTTTGTAAATACCTATTACAATAAATAATAATTGTTTCTGATATAAATTTTTTACTTTATTTTGTGTTATTTTGTATTGGTTCATAAATTAATAACTTTAATCTTTAAAATTCGTAATTTTTTTCTTTATAATAGGTACCAATTATATTTTCAATAAATTAATATGGAAACTTTTGACGTCTAAAAAACTGTTTTTCTATATGTTACAGCCCTATGACCCGTTTTAAAATTTACACCTGTATATACAGTGTGTCCCATTTAGAAGTGCCACCATTGGGATCTCGAGAACTATAAGAGATACAATGTCGGTTAAATGGAACTTTTTGTGCGCCTTTGGAAGGCCATCTCAGATGTGCTTTTGTTTTTCCAAAAATTCTCATAGGGCACTAGATAATGACGAAAAACTGAATATTGTTGATTTTTTCTTTCTCAAATAACTTCTAAACTATTAATAATTGAGAAAAACGTTTCAAATATAAAAGATAGATATTTTTATTAACTAACCAGTGGCGTACGAAATAAATTTCTATATCCGTAAATTTTCGAGATATAACACAAACTTATATTTTTTTAAATGGAACCCATATCTGATTTTAGTCTCAAAAAAATCAATAATTTTTTCTCTTTTCAATGATGTAAGGGTTATTACGTTTTATATTTGTTTTACTCCTAAACTTTAATTTTTCTCCTTATTTTCCTGAATTTTCTTATTATTTTCCAAAAATACATTATTATTTTTATTAATTATATTGTATTTGATCAAAATAATTTGTTTTATGCCTTTATTACTTAATATTTTCATTCTAGACTCATAATTACAAATTACACTATGATGAGCCAAGGGCGACCTGATACAAAATATAAAAATTAATTTGATACGAATTTTGAGCAAAATTTTCTAACGAAATAAATTATTTAAATACAAGGAGTATTTCCAAATAGAAATCTACCAATATTTTCAAAATAATTGTAAATTTAATACAAAGTAAGGAAAAAATAATAATTTTGAAGGCAAAACAAATATAAAACATAATAACCCTTACATCGTTGAAAAGAGAAAAAAATATTTATTTTTTTGAGAATAAAATCAGATATGGGTTCCATTTAAAAAAATATAAGTTTGTGTTATATCTCAAAACTTTACAGATATAAAAATTTATTCCGTACGCCACTGGTTAGTTAATAAAAATATCTATCTTTTATATTTGAAACTTTTTTCTCAATTATTAATAGTTTAGTAGTTATTTGAGAAAGAAAAAATCAACAATATTCAGTTTTTCGTCATTATCTAGTGCTCTATGAGAATTTTTGGAAAAATAAAAGCACATCTGAGATGGCCTCCCAAAGGCGCATAAAAAGTTCCATTTAACCGACATCGTATCTCTTATAGTTCTCGAGATCCCAATGGTGGCATCTCTAAATGGGACACACTGTATATATATAGTTAGTTAATTACTTTATTTATGTTTAGTTCAATACTAAATATAGTCATCTAATTTTGTATTTAATTTTACTATAATTTGTTACTACAAATTTAGAAAATTAAACTAAATCAACTTAGATAATTTAATGAAAACATATTAGTAGGCTGAAAATTAAAGATTTATTTAGTTAATTTAACTACAATTTAGATGTTTTTTTTTTCTTTCTTTGTAGTACATACTCAAATATAAATTTAATAGGTACTAGCAAATATTTTTTTTTAAAAGTAGCCCGTTTTTTTGTGCCGGTCAGCATTCAGCATACACGAGCATTAATGAAAATTAATTGCTGCAAAGTTATATAATTTTTAAAAAGTGAGTAGTTTTATCCTTTTAAATATTAAATGTAAATATATTTATTTTTTATATGTAAATATATGCAAATAAAACATAAAACTAACTTGTAAATGATCATTTATTATTTTCAAACAATGCGTGTTGTTATATTGTTTGAATTACAAGATTTTTTTTAATTGAATCATACAATTTCACTCTCATCTCTCATGCAAATCTCAGTTTCTTGAACTTGCGTTCTCACTTGCAAGCCGCATCCGGAGCGACACTTCCTCGTTTCTGGAGCACAGGAACGATAGAGCCACTTCGTGCAGTTCCAGCACAGACGTCGTACGGCACCTACACTTGCCACACTGTACCAGCTCTTGCTCAGCCTGTCTGGGTTGCGGTGTCAGCCCTGGTTTGGGTGGCGATAATGTTCCAGATACCTCCTGTCTTTGTTTGGGCTCCGCTTGTGTTCCATGTGCCTCTTGTCCAAGATCAGGTTCCGCCTGTATCTCATGTGACCTCTGCCTTTGTTCAGATTCTGCTTGTGTTACTAGAGTCCCTTGCAGTTGTTCGGGCTCCGCATGAATCGCATGTGCCCCTTGCCCTAGTTCAGATTCTGTTTGTGTTACTTGAATTCTCCGCAGATGTTCGGGTTCCGCCTGAGTCTCATATGCCCCTTGTCCTTGTTCAGGTTCAGCTTGTGTTCTATGAGCCCCTTGCCTTTGTTCGGGCTCTGCTTGCGTCTCACGAGCCATCACCTCCACAGAAAGGGAGGTGCCGTCCAACACGCTCAGCAAACTATTGATGCTGAAATTTGGAGCAGAAGGTTTTTGCAGCGCCAACAGAGGAAGAACATCCCGGAAACAAGTGATTCTATATTTACCGCGTCGAATGGTAACGGTGTAAGAAAAGTTCGTGGCTTCTTGCGGGTCGCCCAACAGCCACACTGCAAAATGCAGCTTGGCTGTAGACACACAAACACGGATATGTACGAGGAAAAGGAATTTGAAGGCCGGAATGACATAGTTTGTCATTTGGGAGCTGAGGATGTCTGGTGCTATTTGAGAGGGGTTGGACAAAATACATTCAGAATGTTCATCCTGACAGTGCTGGGACAGCTGGTTTCGGCGGCCCGTCCATTCGCAGTGGTTGGAACCGAGCACCGGACATTCATACTGCCGGTACTCACAGACATCTTCGTGAGTAAAGTCCGTGGAGGTAGCAGGCACGAAAGGAACGGTGGCTGGACATCCATCTTCCCGATAACGGCACGGGAATCGCACCAGCGCTGCAGTGGCCTCGTACAAGAGACAACGTGAAGCTGGCTGCGCATCTTCGAGCGCCTGGCAGGGCCCGCACACCGCCGCTCCGTCGTGCTGCTGGTACACGGGGCCTCTCTTCAGTAGCTGCGTGCACTTGGTGCAGACAAGCGAGGCAAGAATGTGAGCATCTGTTTCCATTATGGCTGTAACAATAAACAACAATTAATTATCGCTTGACCTTCCACAATTCTGTCTGTATTACTCACGGTATTATATATATTTAGTCCCTCACGGGCACGTCCAACCAAGGCGCAAAATTTAAAATATATAGCTTGCGGACACTCATGTGACGAAGCGAATTAGCCAATCAGAACTTGGGGAGAAACTGTCACATCGAAGGTCAGAGACCTGGGCAGCTTTCCAAATTCAAGAGTACCGTAATTTAAGAGTGTAGTGTGTTTTGGAAGAATGAATTTTGTTCGAGTAAAAAATTGATATTAAATTTTTTAAAATTAACAAAACCTCTTATAATTACAACATTAATGTTAAGCCACCCTCTGAGAGTAAGGTTATTAGTTTTGGAACGATTTTGATTAATTTCGTACTTTGTATAAGAGTTTTGGAACGGAACTCTGAAGTTTGTTTTGGTAGCGTGTTCATAATGGAGTGCCGTAAGGTTTATACCTCGGAACCCGGGTCCACTGAACGGATTTTTGTAAAACTTTTTGGAAAGTGTTTTTAACACTAAATACTAAAATGTTTACCCATTTATTTTTGCCGATCTCAATTTTTTAATTATTAAAATAAATAATTATTATTTTTTTGGAGTTTTCATTCATTTTCTGTTAAACCTTTCATTTTTTTGCGATTAAAGTTAGATTTTACCGAGGATTTTACATAGGATAACTAATACATACCTGTCCTTGAGGCCGTTATTGGCTTCCTCAAGCAAAATAAAAGTGGATGATGATATCATTCCAATTGACCCACTACTTTTATTTCAACGTATTTGCGTTTTAAAAATTCAGACAAAGAACTAAAATCCTACATGACTTTTGAATTAGCCTCTTATCCTCTGGCTCTTTTTGAAGATGGCGAAATGCGCAAAACAAAAAAATATGCATTATATGACCTATTCCCAGAAATGACGATGAATGTGAACGATATACAAAAATTTTCCTACGTAATTGATGGAGAGATGTTACTACACCGTTGCAAGTGGCAATTGGATGAAAATTTCGGCACTTTGTGAACACTTCATAAGATATTTACGTAACAATTACGAACACAACATTTATGTAGTATTTGATGGTTACCAAAAAAACAGCACAAAATCGATCGAAACAACTCGTCGCTCTAAAAGAAATGCATGTAATGACATCATATTCGACAAAAACATGCCTCTCAAAATAGGACAAGAGTAATTTTTAGCGAATGCCATAGATATGCTATGAAACACACTTGCAGAAAATTAAATATTTTCTTGTCAAGCGGAAGCTGAAGCCGATAGATTAATAATTGAAACCGCAATTAATTTACAATCCGAAAATATTGTTGTAGTTTCCGACGATGTGAATGTTCTAGTTTTACAGACTCTCTCACCAACAAATTGAGAAAATTACTTTCAAAAAACCAGCAAAAGGCAAAATTCCACAAAAAGTGTACTCATCTAAAAGTTTGGAAACACCAAAGTGCAAACAGCCATATCCTTTTTTACATTCTTTTACTGGGTGTGACACGACGTCGGCTTTTTTCCAACGGGGAAAAAAAGTTTTTTTAAAAAAATTCGAGAAACGGCCGGACTTACAAAATGCTGCAGCAGTTTTTGAAAATGAATATAAAGACGCCAATGACATTTTTAATGTTGGTATTACATATATGCTTGCTTTATACGCTGCCCCCCAAAAAATAAAAGATCTAAATACATTAAGGTACAACTCTTTCGTAAAAGCAACCGCTAAAAATAGATGCGTTAAATTACCATCTTTGGTACCTACTACAGGTGCCGCTTTTGGACACTTGAAAAGAGTATACCTTCAAATTCAAACATGGCTCGGAAGGGACATATTACCAGAAGAATGGGGTTGGAAATATGAAAGCGGAATACTGACACCGGAAACAATGAAACAAACTTCCAGCTCCACGGACCTTACTGAAAATGATTTTTTGCTCATGCAAAACAAGTTGTGAAGCATCTTGTGGGTGCATGAAAAGTGGATTGAATTGCAGTGTAGCTTGCTTAGAATGCAATGGCAACAGTTGCACTAATCCATCACCTATCATCCAAATTTATGAGGTTGATGACGACGATACGAGTAATGTAGATAATTGAATAATACAATGACATAATAAATATTTATTTTTTTCTAAAAATTTCGTCTTTTTTATTAATGCAGTATATTTTACCTTTTTTTGTATTTTCGGTCCGATATGCATACGATTTTAAAAACTCGCCTTAGTATAATTTTTTATGTAAATTTTTTTTTGCTAAAATATAAATACATTTTAAAGTTACTATAAAAATATAATTTATTGTATATAAAATACAAATCTTTACTACAAAATATTTTTTATTCTAATTTTTCTCATTTTTCAATTAATTGTTGTTAAAAATTGTTGTAATTGAGATCGGCAAATTTTGGTAGGTAAACTTTTTTATTTAAACTTTTAACAATTCAGTGGAACCGGATTCCGAGATTTTTACATTTTTTTGTCTTACGGCACTCCACTGTCAGAGGTTATGAGTTTTGGTTTCATAGTTTGACAGATTTCATATTAAAGTTTTTAGTGCGTACTGAGTTATTTTATATTTTTTTGCCAAACTATGAAAACGAAACGCATAATACGCTATAAACCATAACAAACTTCAGCTCCCCGTCTCTCAATCTAACAGTTTCTCCCCAGGTTCTGATTGGCTAATTCGCTTCGTCACGTGAGTGTCCGCAAGCTATTCACGTTCATCACGTGACCCAACAAAATTCATGGCCCGCGTCCAGCTCTAATTACAATTTTTCTATAAATGTTATTTGAAGTATTTTTCTCTACATTAATCCATAAACTATTGATAGAGATAAAAGAATGCTAATCAAATGCTCGCTAATCACCCTTAATCAATGGGCTACTTGCGTGGTATTGAAAATCCGATTTCTGTTACTATATACTTAATGTTATATTGAAAACATATATAAAAATATAAATTTCTCTCAAATACATTAATTTCTTTATAAATAAACACGTAGGTAATTACATGTAATTTAAAATATCGATACCAAAAAGATAAACTAAAATACTAACCTCCAAACTATTATTGAAACGTCAAACAGGTGATCTACATTACCCGCACAAACATACCATTACTATGGGACGGCACCACGCTGTGGCTTTACGACTATTCATTGGTGCGGCCTAATTCTACGTCTTACATGGCGGGAATTCAAATAATCAAAATTCATTATTTTTTTTTCTGGATAATTAATAAAAATTTTGTCAAAAGAAAAAATATGGGTAGCAAGTTTTTACCTTCTCTTCAAAAATATTAAATGAAAAAAAAGTACAAAAGTAGCCCATTGTTCATACTTAAGGCCATTGTTCTTAATTTTTTTCCTGTTTCAAACAAATTAACATTAATAAGTTATACATCGTTGTAATTTTCCAACATGGACACGGCATCCATATTAAAATCATAACCACTAACTATCACAAAATATTACATTAACTAAATTTAATATCACTGGAGAATAGAAGAACTTTTAACATCATATTTATGTATAAATCAATTCATAGCATGATTGATAATCAACTTTTTATTCATTTTTTCAATTTGTATGTTTCCGCAAAAAATACTAGGTCGAAAAATTTGTTCATTGTACCATTTTTACTTTATGTTTACATTAAATTTTATATCGACCGAATATCGATCATGTCTCTTGGTTGTCAGTTTTCTCTGCGTTAAGTATTTGTGACTTGTATTACAGTATTACTTGTTTATTTTAATAAGTAATATATTATAATACATCCATAATAAGAAATGCGTAAAGCATTAAGAAAGCAATTTCAGAAACTAACCATGAATGTCGTGAACTTTTCCGAACGGGAATCGTTCAACGGTGGGCCATTAATTCCATTTAAAGCCGTTCAAAACGTAATTTTTTCAAATATTTCTCTTGTTATCAATCTTCAATTAAATTATGTATTAGTAGAGAGCAACAGATGCCCTGCAAATAAGAAAATCTTGACAAGCAGATATGGGAACCCTAATCAAAATGACAGCTAGTAATAATGTACATAACTTATACAAATGTCATAAATTTTAACTAAAAATTTCAAGATTTTCTAAGTTTTCTTTGTCACCAGGAATGTGGACTTTACTTGGCGAGTTAAATGAACCAATGAAATTGGAAAATTATGAAATTTGGATTGAAAAATGATGACATTTGACATCTGTGTATAATTACTAGCTGTCATTCTGACACGGGCCCTCTTATCTGCTTGTCAAGAAAGACCATGACTGCTCGCGCCTTATAAATTAGTATCCCATGTAAACGTAGTAGTATATGACGTCATTACTTTAGGGATATTTTTTGATGACGTAAGTCTTCTGCCATTTCATTTCTATTATATCTCGAAAACAGTAAAAGTTACGACTTTGATTAAGATAAATGTTTTGGTGACCTTGGCCAATATTTAATTTTTGTATAAGTTCATAACTACTAGAAAGTGAGAAAAATGTGTAATACAAAATTTTATTGTTTTTACCTTCCGTCACCTTTAGGTAAGGAAGGTATTGTCTTTGGTCAAAAAATTCGGTGGTGAGTTTTTAATGAATAAGCACGTTTTAGGGTCCCTACAATACGAATTTACTATTTTTAAGATGATGTCTGTATGTATGTATGTGTGTGTGTGTGTATGTGTGTCCGTGTGTGACAAATTTTTCTCCGACGATAACTCCAATACTACAAATCTAAAAATTATAATTCTTTCGTATTCCTCTTCTGTATATCCATATGAAGAGTTGATTAGATTTTGGTTATAATTGATCCACCGGAAGTACCCTTATTTGAAGTTTTTAACAGTTTTTCTTAAAAAAAACGCAGTTAAATATTATTTTTCGACATTTTGTGAATATCAATATGAAAGAATATCTTATTCTCTATACGGTTTGATTATACAGTTCCATTCATATTCAATAGATATAGAGTTATAGAGACATTAAGAGAGATTAACTTTCAAAAATTAGTCAGCCTTGTTAAAATTATGGAAACAACAGATAATATATTCAGAAAAAATTAATTGACAGATGTCAGTGTCAAATGCAAAACCAAAGTTGAAAGTATAGGGTCAGAAAGTTATGTGTGAATGTGATAGAGTGTCCCTCCAAAGAGAAGAAGATGGAAGGACTGTGTAGCAGAAGATTTGAGTAAGGAAGAATTGTGTGAAGAAGATGCGTTGGACAGGAATGATTAAAAGAGAAGAGTAAAAAACAGCGACTCCTAATAAAATAGGCAAATGAACTTTCTGTATAGAATTTGTAAAAAATAGTGTGTTCGTGTTACAATTTTATAGGATATACAGAATCTTTTCCAATGAACTTTTGGTATGGGATATATACAAAATACATCGAATTGACGGAAGGTTTTGTGCTGGCCACAACAAGATTTTTTAAGATTTATTTACTGATATAGACAAAATTTTGTTCAATCACTATTTTTGTCAGTTTTTCTTCTATTTTAATACAAAATGGCATCTTTCTCAGAAAGAATTAAAGATCAGACCCATGTTGATTAGACTTTTATTACTCATTTTGATTAGTACTATCTGTCCTGTAGTTTGTTACACTTATTTTTAAACACCCTACATATATATATATATATATATATATATATATATATATATATATATATATATTTATTACTCATTTTGATTAGTACTATCTGTCCTGTAGTTTGTTACACTTATTTTTAAACACCCTACATATATATATATATATATATATATATATATATATATATATATATATATATATATATATATGAGGTCCCGTGGCCGAGTGCCAGAGTGTCTGGTCGCGAATCTGGGGAACCCAGGTTCGATCCCGACCGGCGGCAAATATTTCGAATTTTAAATGGCACAAAAGTGACCCCTGTGGAGCACTCTCCACGTCATCAATGAGAGCCCGTAAGGTGACACCTGGTAAACGCCCGTACGGCGCAAATATGTCATCATCATTACCGATATCTTTGACAAAACAGATTGGCACACCCAACAGTGGTTAATATGCCGTGATGATTTATTTATTTATATATATCGGGTGCAGTGTTGTGATTGATGTAGATCATTTGATTTAAATCACTGATCTAGTTCATTTGGAGTGGTTTCTGACCTGATCTAGATCCTTTTATGTTTTCAGATATTGATCTGAATCAGAGCTGGGCAAAGTACTCAGCTAAAGTACTTCAAGTACCAAGTACTAAGTAATGCTATGAGTACTTGTCGTTGCAAGTACAAGTATAAGTAAATTTTTAAAAGTACTTCAAGTTTAAAGTACTTTAAAAAAGTACTTCAAAAATTCGAAGTAAATTACTTCAAGTATAGTTTGTGGTACTTGAAGTACTATAAAGTACTTGAAGTACATTTATATTACTTGAAGTACATTTATATGTATTAATTAAAGTACTTTTATGTTTACTTGAATTAATTTCTGGTACTTCAAGTGAATTCATATTTATAAAGTTGATGTTTATGAGTTATGACATAACGAAACATACATTATTTAAAATTAGAATCGATTCACTAATAACATTGTTATGGTTTATGTGATATGGAATGCGGCAATGTGGGCATAAAACACAATTTTCTTGTATTTTTTTTTTTTTAATTTTAATTGAATAATTTTCTGGCAAATACAAATGAAAATAAATTATTTTATAAAAAACACTTTAAACCATAAATTTTGATATTGGAATTAAAATAAATAAATAAATATAACAGCAGCAGCAGCAATAGCAGCACTAATATTAAACAGAACGATACCAAATAATGTTAGCAAGACACTACATTATGTATGCAACACAATAACATAAATCATACCTTGTGCTTTACAGTTTTAACAAGAAAAATCACAACATAAGTATCTATATCTTTTTAACATGTACAATTTACTATACTGCTGCCTCTCTTTCATGATTCAAATCCACCAATTGAATTATAATCACTGGGCGTATATGCCGAATATGTCCAATAGCCTAATGATACAAGTTCAATCTTGCAAAACAAAAATGCTGCCAGGTACTTCAATTACTTGTAAAGTACTAGAAGTAAATTCAATTTACTTGAAGTATTCCGCATGTGTATTACTTGAAGTACTTATTATATATTTTAAGTACCTCAAATGTACTTCAATTACTTTCATGTACTTGAAGTATTTATAAAGTACTTGAAGTACTTTTGTCTCACTTTTCAAGTACCAAGTTCAAGTATTTAAGATTTTTACTTGCACATGCAAGTACAAGTAAGTCTTTTGAAAAGTACTTCAAGTAAAATACTTCAAGTAAAAATAGTACTTGAAGTACTTTTTTGAAGTAATTTACTTCAAGTATGCCCAGCTCTGATCTGAATCTAGATCTAAAAACTATAATCTCAAAAAAGATCAAATAAATTAGTATTGAAACCAGAAAATCCAAGAACAAATTAAATACAAATACAAGTAGGTTATAATTTATTTAACTCATTTAAAAAATTAAATGGTAGAATACCATAATGTTTGTCTGCCCATTTGCTAGCCTGTCTTAATTTATTAGATTTGAACAATTCTAATGTTTAAAATTATTATGTTTGTTTCTATTTTATTCATTAATTTAATATTAATAAAACTAAGTATGTATCTAATTTTTCTTCCCATGCATAAGGCATGAGGCTTTGTAATTTAATTTACTTTTCCGTTGACCGTTGTTCTGTTAATGTTTAGAAAATCATTCATTAATAATCCCTATTAATGCATAATTTTGTATTAATAAACGATTTTAGTGGGTAACCGCATAATATTGCTGAACAATTATTGTCAAAACTTGTGTCAAACGTTATTAACCTCAACAATTAACGCGTTAAAATGTCTCTATCCATTAATCACCCTCATTAACACACGTAACTATTAATTAATAAGAAATAAAAAAACATTTGAAAATCGTTACTGTTCTATTTTATGAACTAAGAAAAGCAGAACACAAATTTCTGATCTGATCTGGAAAAAAAGATCCTATCGCAAGAATTGACCTATGATCTGATCTAGAACATATTAGTTGTACAGATTTAGATCCTTTATAAATTGATCTGTCACAACATTGATTGGGTGTAACACGAAATCCAGGCCATAGGCGTTTAACATGGGAAAACAGTTTTTCCTTGGTCTATTAATTTTAGCCAAAAATGCTTCAAATATATGTTGTAGAGTAATGTAGAGAATTAAATTTTGCATTTAAATCAATAATCACATTTTCTTTTGTACGTTTCGTAACCGAAGAAATTGAATTTAAAATTTTATAAAAGTTACTTCTTTATAGAGTTAGTCGTGGTATTGAAATATAATCTTAAACAAATTTTATGACATTTTTGGGTGTATTCTAAACACAATCCGTTACATGTAAACAGACCGTTAAAAAATTAGTGAATGAAGTATATTGACATATAACAAAATTCAAGTTTTTGTTATATGTCAATCTACTTGATTCGCTAATTTTTTTAACGGTCCGTTTACATGTAACGGATTGCGTTTAGAATACACCCATTTGTCTGTCAGAAATTATAAAATATAGTTTCCCTCAATGATTTGTATCTTTTCGTCCTGTGCATAATAACCATTTTCAATAAAATCATACAGAGCTTTGCTGACAGGTAAAATATGTCACCATCTGACAGATGATTATATTTATTTTAGCTATCAGAAACGCTGTGCTTTGAGTTATCATTACTAAAAATGGAGAATTATTCACAGGAAGAGAAGATAGTATTATTATTTTGATAAAAAACTATAGTTTCTGACAGGTAAAATGTCATAAAATTTGTTTGAAATTTTATTTCAACAACATGGCTAACACTATAAAGAAGTAAGTTTTATAAATTTTTTAATTAAATTTTCTCGATTACCAAACATGCGAAAGAAAATATGACTATTGGTTTAGATGCAGAATTTAAGTCTCTACAATATTTGTTTCAAACATTTTTGTCTAAAATTAATAGGCCACTTTTGGCCAAGGAAAAACTGTTTTCCCAGTTAAACGCCTATAGCTCGTTTTGGTGTTATACCCTGTATACATATATTATTGGGTCTGCATAATTTGCTGACCAAAAAAAAGAAATATATGTAATACTGTTCCATGGTTTGCTACCACCTTTATATTGCATATACAGCATACATACATACACGACTTTCTGCTACCACCAATAAATCATCCCTACAACCCCTGACAGATAGACCTTACTTGTGTAACTGTTACAATTTTACTCTAAATTCACTGTTAAAATTAGTGCTACCAACTTCATATTGCCTACGCTTATTTCGGTAATTGATATGATTTTGCTACCACCCATAAATCATCTCTACAACCCCTGATAAATAGACTTTACTTGTGTAATTATTAAATATTTGCTTTAAATTCACTGTTATATTCAGTGCTACCAACTTCATATTGCCTACGCTTATTTCGGTAATTGATATGATTTTGCTACCACCCATAAATCATCTCTACAACCCCTGATAATAGACTTTACTTGTCTAATTATTAAATATTTGCTTTAAATTCACTGTTATAATTAGTGCTACCAACTTCATATTGCCTACGCTTATTTCGGTAATTGATATGATTTTGCTACCACCCATAAATCATCTCCACAACCCCTGATAGATAGACTTTACTTGTCTAATTATTAAATATTTGCTTTAAATTCACTGTTATAATTAGTGCTACCAACTTCATATTGCCTATGCTTATTTCGGTAATTGATATGATTTTGCTACCACCCATAAATCATCTCTACAACCCCTGATAAATAGACTTTACTTGTGTAATTATTAAATATTTGCTTTAAATTCACTGTTATATTCAGTGCTACCAACTTCATATTGCCTACGCTTATTTCGGTAATTGATATGATTTTGCTACCACCCATAAATCATCTCCACAACCCCTGATAATAGACTTTACTTGTGTAATTATTAAATATTTGCTATAAATTCACTGTTATAATTAGTGCTACCAACTTCATATTGCCTACGCTTATTTCGGTAATTGATATGATTTTGCTACCACCCATAAATCATCTCCACAACCCCTGATAATAGACTTTACTTGTCTAATTATTAAATATTTGCTTTAAATTCACTGTTATAATTAGTGCTACCAACTTCATATTGCCTACGCTTATTTCGGTAATTGATATGATTTTGCTACCACCCATAAATCATCTCCACAACCCCTGATAATAGACTTTACTTGTCTAATTATTAAATATTTGCTTTAAATTCACTGTTATATTCAGTGCTACCAACTTCATATTGCCTACGCTTATTTCGGTAATTGATATGATTTTGCTACCACCCATAAATCATCTCTACAACCCCTGATAATAGACTTTACTTGTCTAATTATTAAATATTTGCTTTAAATTCACTGTTATAATTAGTGCTACCAACTTCATATTGCCTACGCTTATTTCGGTAATTGATATGATTTTGCTACCACCCATAAATCATCTCCACAACCCCTGATAATAGACTTTACTTGTGTAATTATTAAATATTTGCTATAAATTCACTGTTATAATTAGTGCTACCAACTTCATATTGCCTACGCTTATTTCGGTAATTGATATGATTTTGCTACCACCCATAAATCATCTCCACAACCCCTGATAATAGACTTTACTTGTCTAATTATTAAATATTTGCTTTAAATTCACTGTTATAATTAGTGCTACCAACTTCATATTGCCTACGCTTATTTCGGTAATTGATATGATTTTGCTACCACCCATAAATCATCTCCACAACCCCTGATAATAGACTTTACTTGTCTAATTATTAAATATTTGCTATAAATTCACTGTTATAATTAGTGCTACCAACTTCATATTGCCTACGCTTATTTCGGTAATTGATATGATTTTGCTACCACCCATAAATCATCTCCACAACCCCTGATAGATAGACTTTACTTGTGTAATTATTAAATATTTGCTTTAAATTCACTGTTATAATTAGTGCTACCAACTTCATATTGCCTACGCTTATTTCGGTAATTGATATGATTTTGCTACCACCCATAAATCATCTCCACAACCCCTGATAATAGACTTTACTTGTCTAATTATTAAATATTTGCTTTAAATTCACTGTTATAATTAGTGCTACCAACTTCATATTGCCTACGCTTATTTCGGTAATTGATATGATTTTGCTACCACCCATAAATCATCTCCACAACCTCTGATAGATAGACTTTACTTGTGTAATTATTAAATATTTGCTTTAAATTCACTGTTATAATTAGTGCTACCAACTTCATATTGCCTACGCTTATTTCGGTAATTGATATGATTTTGCTACCACCCATAAATCATCTCCACAACCTCTGATAGATAGACTTTACTTGTGTAATTATTAAATATTTGCTTTAAATTCACTGTTATAATTAGTGCTACCAACTTCATATTGCCTACGCTTATTTCGGTAATTGATATGATTTTGCTACCACCCATAAATCATCTCCACAACCCCTGATAGATAGACTTTACTTGTGTAATTATTAAATATTTGCTTTAAATTCATTGTTATATTCAGTGCTACCAACTTCATATTGCCTACGCTTATTTCGGTAATTGATATGATTTTGCTACCACCCATAAATCATCTCCACAACCCCTGATAAATAGACTTTACTTGTGTAATTATTAAATATTTGCTATAAATTCACTGTTATATTCAGTGCTACCAACTTCATATTGCCTACGCTTATTTCGGTAATTGATATGATTTTGCTACCACCCATAAATCATCTCCACAACCCCTGATAGATAGACTTTACTTGTGTAATTATTAAATATTTGCTTTAAATTCACTGTTATATTCAGTGCTACCAACTTCATATTGCCTACGCTTATTTCGGTAATTGATATGATTTTGCTACCACCCATAAATCATCTCCACAACCCCTGATAAATAGACTTTACTTGTGTAATTATTAAATATTTGCTATAAATTCACTGTTATATTCAGTGCTACCAACTTCATATTGCCTACGCTTATTTCGGTAATTGATATGATTTTGCTACCACCCATAAATCATCTCCACAACCCCTGATAGATAGACTTTACTTGTGTAATTATTAAATATTTGCTTTAAATTCACTGTTATATTCAGTGCTACCAACTTCATATTGCCTACGCTTATTTCGGTAATTGATATGATTTTGCTACCACCCATAAATCATCTCCACAACCCCTGATAATAGACTTTACTTGTCTAATTATTAAATATTTGCTTTAAATTCACTGTTATAATTAGTGCTACCAACTTCATATTGCCTACGCTTATTTCGGTAATTGATGTGATTTTGCTACCACCCATAATTTATCCCTACATTCCTTGACAGATAGACCTTACTTAAGTAGCTATTAAAATTTGCCTTAAATTTAGTGTTTTATATAATACTACTTACTTCATATTGCACACGCTTATTTTGGTGATATAGAATGTGGAGTTGTGGAGTATGAATATCCTTACAACCTTTGATAGATAGATTTTACTAATTGTTGTGTCCGGAGAGTTACATGCATTTCTAAGAATAACAACTTTTATTTATTTGGGAAAATGAGTGTATAAAAGCACTGTTAATATGTCGTTGAGAAGATCTATAAACGCACTCTTTGACACAATTACAAAAAATTCACAGCACACAATACACAAACTTACAAAATTATTACCAACATAACTGACAAAAATCACCAAGTTGAAAAAATAGTATAAAAAACATGTTTCATAAGGCCTGTTTACGCACTAGTTCTTTGTGAATCTCGACTTGGACTCGTACGATAATAGATTACGTTATGGTAGTCGTTTTTACCTCTCGCTAGGATAGGTATTGGAAGCACGGTTTCTCAAATACTATAAGACTTAAAAAATATTTAACTGCAGTTTCCTCAATCTGACATTCCTGGGAAGACCTTATTAGATTTCGGTAACAATTGGACAACCGTAAGTAATAGTTTCTTTAAAAAAATCTTCTAAATATATTTTTTTGGAAATTTTTGTTATTACAACATTATAACATAGTTTATAACTGACAGATGTCAGTGTCAAAAATCAACAATTTTAGTGACATTCTGAAAGCTTTTTCTAGGAAGTACATTTAATCTTTCTTATTGTTTTATTAACTAAATATTTAGAATTGTAGGTATAATGCATATATCCATCAGAAATACCGCCAATCGAGTTAATATCTGATATTTAGGAACTTCCTCATACAATGAAAAATAGATATAATTAAAATTGTATGTGTGCAGAAGACATGTTAAATACAATAAAAACAATATTTGGGTAAAATTCTGTAATTCTTTTGTTATAGAACGACGGATCGATAGCGAAGTGCAATACAATATAACATAAAATGGAAATGGCGAGAGGTATTGTGCAGGCCACAACAGATTTTTACAAAGATGTTCTCGTGTGTGGATGTTGGAACCACGGTTTCTCAAATGCTATAAGACTTTAAAAATATTTAACTGCAGTTTCCTCGATCTGACATTCCTGGGAGGAGCTAATTAGATTTTGGTAACAATTGGACAACCGGAAGAAATAGTTTCTTTAAAAAAATCTTCTAAATATTATTTTTTGAAAATTTCTGTTATTACCAATATTAAAGAATATAAAAATCTCTATCCGATACATTTAAAATTTTTATTATATCTTCTATGGAGTTCAAGATAGAGACATATAAATATATAAAATAAGTTGTAAATGTATCTCACAGCCCATGGAAAACAAGTGGAAAAATTAAAATGTTTGTAATTGACAGATAAATGTGTCAGAAAACCAGAGACGTTACTAAAGACTTTTTCTGGGAACTACATTACACATTAGAAGAATAAGAGTGAATAGAATGAATTTAAAAATATAAAAATATATAAAGAAGATATGTTTTTTTTTGTGTGTATCAGAAATGTTAAATATGTACAATACTAATATAGTCTAATATGGAAATGGCGAGAGGTCTTGTGCTGGCCACAACAAATTTTTAATGTACTAATCTCATTGTTTTACTAACATTTTACCATACAACATACAATCCACAATCATAAATCATTTTTTTTTTTTTGTTTTGTTAAGTCCTTAGCGACACACTCGTACTTCAGTCTTCTGTGAGTTATATTATATTAGTTCCTCTGAAAGTGTAGTATGTATCAATTATGTATCATTCAAAGAGGCAATAGAAAATAGTTCATTTTCAGATACATTTATTTGTCGCAGGCTATGTAAACAAAGTATTATTAATCAGCAACTTATAGTATTCTTCACATAAGAATGGCATTGCACAATAATAATTCGTTTTTAGGAAGTTCATTTCGTTTTATAATCTGTGCTAACATCCATTAGAAATAACATTCTTTTCCTGCATCAAGAAACGCACATACACACAAGACCATTATTCTAACCTTTTTCGATATCTTTTTTAAAGGCATTATTGTTAAATCATATTTTAATAGTTACTCAAGTAAAGTGTATCTGTCAGGGGTTGTAGGGTTGAGTTATGGGTGGTAGCAAGATCACATCAATTAGTGAAATAAGCGTAGGCAATATGAACTTGGTAGCACTAGTTATAACACTGAATTTAGAGCCAAATTTTAACAGTTACTCAAGTAAAGTGTATCTGTCAGGGGTTGTAGGGTTGAGTTATGGGTGGTAGCAAGATCTCATCAATTAGCGAAATAAGCGTAGGCAATATGGAATTGATAGCATTGAATTTAATACAAAATTGTTGTAGTTGCATTGGCTGAAGATCTGTCAGGGGTTGTAGGGATGTTCTATAGGGGGGTTAGAAAATCGCATCAAATACCAAAATAAGCAATATGAAGTTGGTAGCATTAATTTGCACACTAAATTTAAAGCATCTATCTAATAATTCCTCTAGTAAAGTCTATCTGTGGGGGGTTGTAGGGATGATTTATTGGTGGTAGCAGAATCTTATGTATTTATGTACGCTATATGTACAATATAAAGATGGTAGCAAGCCATGTAACAAATCTACATCTTTTTTTTTTTTGGTCAGCAAATTATCTTTTCCCTATATTATTAGAAATTTGTGTCTTACCAATTTCAGTAAATATAATCCGGAGAAAGAAAAGATTGGCAACGAATTGCTTCGAACACAACCACACTTCGCAAAACGAGAAGAGAAAATGATTGTATCGTCATATCGTCATCCATCGTCTAACCGTGTAACAGGGGGCTGACAGCTAAATGGAATTAGTGTGATAGAAATTATATTGACCAAGTGAGGCAAAGAGCGAGGGGAAAAAAACTTTTTCCCCGAGGCTAGATTGCGCTAAAACCAGTATAGTGCGAAATAGTTTTAACGATGGTGGGTAGGATGGCAGCACATATAAATTTCAAATTTAACGGCTAAGTTCAAACAAAATAAATGACACTCAGTGTTGCCAACTCGTGGGAAATTTCCCATATTGTGGGAATTTTTATTAAAAAATCTGTTGTGGCCAGCACAAGACCTCTCACCATTTCCATATTAGGCTATATAAGTATTGTATTGCACTTCGCTTTCGAACCGTCGTTTTATAACAAAAAAAATACAGAACTTTACTCAAATATTGTTTTTTATTGTATTTTTATATGTCTCCTGCACACATATAATTCTAATTATATCTATTTTTCATTGTTATGAGGAAGTTTCTACATGTCAAAGATTCTTCCAATTCATTAACCAGATTGGCGGTATTTCTGATGGATATATGCATTTTACTACAATTTTACCTATAATTTCAAATATTTAATTAATAAAACAATAAGAAAAGTTAAATATACTTCCCAGAAAAAGCTATCAGAATGTCATTAAAACTGTTGATATTTGACAATGACATGTGTCATGTTCTAAACATTAGAATTTGTCAACTGGTGTCCTTAGTGCCTTGGCCTCTGCGATTAGTTTACTCTATAAATTATAGTGTCTTTATCTCTAAATCTAAACGAAACATAATAAAAAATTTAAGTGTGTTAGATGGAGAATTTTATGTTCTTCAATATTTAATAAAAAAAAACTCCCAAAAAATTATATTTAGAAGAATTTTTTTAAGAAACTACTACTTCCGGTTGTTCAATTGTTACCAAAACCTTTTCAGCTCTTCCCAGGAATGTCAGATTGAAGAAACTGTAGTTAAATATTTTTTAAGTCACACACACACACACACACACACACATGCACACATCCACACACACACAGACATCATTTTAAAAATGTCATAATCGGATTATAGGGACCTTAAATCGTGCTTATTTACTGAAATCTGGATATGCGAATTTTAGCATGAATCCAATACCTCTCTTAGCGAGAGGTAAAACAAATAAATATTGTAATTTATTTAAATGTAATGTGTATTTTTCATTAATTAAAAAATATATAAAATGCTATGTAGATCATTTATACAGTTTTTAACAATGAGGGGAAAAATTTGTTATGGGAAAAAAGGGAATTTTTCTCAGGACGTGTGGGAAATTTGAGATAAAATGGTTGGCAACACTGATGACACTCATCACCGACCAGAAATCTCATGTTTTCGTTTTCGAAGTGTCAGCATCAGTTTTTCATCTTGTGTACTCCTGTTTCGTTGTTTATTAAGTTATTTTTGTTGTTTCGTTGTTTGTTATTTTTGCCACTTGGTTGTGTTTGATCGACGAAGTTGTGTATACCGAGTGAGGTAAACTTTTTTACTTCGTACTTGTGATTATATTTGCCAGGTAAGTTTCTATATATGTGTATACATATATAATATTGTACATGTACATAATTTATTATAGAAATATAATCTCGCTAACTTACATACTCTTATAATATGAATGAAATTTGTGATAATAACCTCAATTGTTCAGATTTTATATTACTAATTAAATTTCAAATAAGAAAAGTACGAGAAAATTTAGCATGAATATAATATTAATTTCCTGTTCCAGACGGTGAAAACGGTTTATTGTGTAGTTCCTGATTGCAAGAGCAACAGTAAGGGACAAGCAGAGCTTGCTTTTTTCTATTTACCAAGGAATAATCGGAATAATGATCGTTTGAAGCAGTGGACAACGAACATGAATATACCTCAATATATGAATAGAAAAGTGGATTGTCGAAGTCATATTAAAGTGTGTGCATTACACTTTGAAACAACCAAATTTTGCACTTCTGATCGGAAGAAATTAAATATTGGAGTTGTTCCTACAATATTACGTGTTGAGGACTGTGGTAAGTAAGAAGTATATTTCATGTACATGGCTTTATACGAGTAAACGACGAACAATAGTTTCAAATTTTAATAACAAAATAGTTCTTTGTTTAAATATTTGAGTAGAAATGATGTTCTGTTTTAAAAAGATATTTCATTAAATTTGATGTAATTTATTATTATTGTAACTATAAAACTTCACTAACTGTCTAACTTTTTGGATATTGTCATTTTTATGTTTATTTTTTGACAAAATAAACTCGTGTCAATTATGTTTAATTTTTTTTTCAAGTTTTACAATACTTTTCTGTAAATTTTAGTGCCAAAGAAATCATGAACTTATGATAACAGTCGATTTATTTCAATTGCAGCTATTATAACTAGTGAAATACTTTCCGAGAAGACAATAGCGGATCCTAGTACATCAAGCGAATCCAAAACGTTATTTGCAACATCTACTTCAAAGAATCTTGACGAAAAAGTTACAGCAGAACTGCTAGAAATGCAAATTACGCCTTCCGAGAATCTTAGAGAACTCATGCCTGGCCCTTTTATAGAAATGCTAACTACGTCTTCTGAGAATCTTGGGGAACCCATGCCTGGCCCTTCGATAAATTTGACTGTTCTGCCTAACTTGGACAACCGACACCTGTACCATCTGAGATTATAATATTTTCAAATAATCCAGGTGAACCCACATTTGGACATTACATGAATGTAAAATTTCACCCAATCTTGGAGATCTCACGTTTGGATCTTCCAGGAATGAAGCTGCGTTACTCCGAGTACGAGTTCTCGTTACAGACGCAAAGGTAAACATTTTTTGTTAGCTTACATTACAAATTATTATTTAATATATTTTTGACACAAATATTTGTGTTCCTTTTGTCAATATATCATCTACTTTGCTGAAATTAGGTATCTTATTTTTATTTTTGTTTCTCTAGGAAAAACGGCTCCATACAACGCCCTACAAATGATGGGTGCAACCCATGTGTCCAACTTGACGCCTAGGAAATATTTGGATGCCAGTTGAAGTTCAGTTCATTAAATATAAGAAATTTTAATGTAAATTAAATACTTTGTATTATTTCATTGTTTTTATTTTACAATGTTACAAATGTGATGATTACAATTAATATTTTGTAAAATATTTAATTAACAATTTATTATTTTCAAATATTGCAATTATAATTTAATGATTTCATTTTGACAATCAGTAAACAGTAAAAATAAATATAATATTGAAATTAAAAATTCTAATTTTCATGCCAAGCGCAAAGCAGTGATGCGGGCAGTATGCTCTCTCAACCAGGTAGCATACTGCCCGCATCACAGCTTTCAGTTTTTTTCCCGACGCCAGTTGTCGCTGTGATCGTCTCCCTACTAAAGTCACTAGATATATAAAGTACCGCAATTGGCCGCCATATTGTGTCGAGCTTCGGCGCCAAATTTAAAATGGATTATCTTGAAACGAGTGCGTTATTACAAAGAAAATAATCGGCAGTGAATAAATCTATGAAGGTAAGTAATTAATATTGATTTTATGTTCACAATTTTTATAATATGCACACATATAAGTACAAAACATAACTGATCAAAATTATAAAGAAAATAAAAAATAAATACAATTAAGGTTAGTTTTCTTCATGTCGTTTGACATGATGACAGCATTGACGCTAAAGTCCCCAGATATAGTGACTTTTATAGGCACAGCCAACTACAACTAGATCCTGATGTGACCCTGATTGGCCTGATTCCGCCATATTGTGTCTAAAAAACGTTCTTCTCTCTCTAACACATTGGTACAATGAATTGCGGTACTTTATATATCTAGTGACTTTACTCCCTACCCTTACCCCCACTCCTACCTTTCCAAATAACACATAGCTGTCGCGTCTTTCTTTCCGTGTAACGTCTAGTTATTGCTAACCTTGGCCTATCTGCCCGCCGCCCGCCGGCACTCACACATGTAGCGTTCGTGAACGATAGAGGAGGGAGCAGGGAGCTTATATTATGTATGTCGGCGGCGGCGATTCTCACAGGGGTTTCCCCGACTTCTGAGTGAAGAACGTTTACAAGTATCTTATTTTTGGCAAAACAAAACTTTCAGGTCAAAGGCAATGAGTGCAATACAGTTTACGCAGTGATTCAGAGATCGCTAGTTGTTGGTTATTTTATTATTTTGAACATTTATTTATTATTCTCATATTATTAGTCGTTATAGATCGTATTTGTGTGTTTGTTTAAAGTAAATGTGTGTAATAGTGTTTAATTAAAAGATCATTGATAATTAAAATAAAATAAACAATGTCTTCTCCACATCGCCCTATTAGTTTCTTGTTTTATTTAGTTACATAACGTTTACACGTCGTGCCAACTTTTAGTGCTATTGACTTGACTTACTAATCGATGGGTTATTCCATTTGTAGCATTAAGATTTTGGAAAGGGCTGGATTTACTACAAATCACTTTCTTTATTCTAAACCTACCATTACATTTAATGTTATTTCCAGTGGCGGACTAAAGGGGGGGGGGGACAGGGACGGTCCGCCCCGGGCCCTATCAAGCAGAGGGGCCCTCGTTTGCAGGTAAAAAAAAACGAAAAGGTTCAGTCCTAAGATTTTCCACTAAATAAACACCTTCATAAATACTCGAGTCGGTTTTCTTAACCTTTAACTAGTCGCGTGAGAGTTACATACATAACTGCTCGCGTGGGGCTTGAAAGGCCCCAGTAACTTTTTGCACTCATAAAATATACGCATGTTGTTTAAATATGAATTAAAACTAAAAATATGTATTTCTATGGGGTCATTTCAAAAAAAATAATTGTCGATTTTTTTTATAAAATCATGAAATCCATGTCATTTAATAAATATAGCAATAGAAAATAATTTGAAATATGCGACTTTTCATTCATAAATTTGCTAATAAACTTTCGCGCTTTTAAACACGGACTAAATTTGTGACGACACAAATTCATATTCACACAAAGACAATTCTCTTTCACACACACACACGCTTCACAACATGAAACAGTAACTTAACCTAAAAGTGTGACAGCTGACAGCAAAATATACAAGAGAGAAGATTATTATTACTTTCTACTTCTTTAAAAGTACTAGTGCAGTATAATGTATGTAAATAAACCATTTATTTAAATAAATACCAATCCAAATAGTCATAGTTCTAAATTAAACCGGTAGAGCTCGACTGTCGTATCCGTGAATATGTGTCGTCAACCGTTGAAATATTTGAAATTAAACGCAACTTTTAAAAAATCATATCTCCGATTCTAAAGACTTGTAAGATGTAAAACATACACATACATGTTTAATTTGGCCTATTTTTTCAAGAAAAAAATAAATCAGAAAATGTGAAATGACCCCATTATGAATCATTAATACCTATTTATTTGTTGGATATGAATCGCAAAAATTAATTAACACAAAAAAAATATTGCAAAAAAAATGAAATTATAATAATACACAGAAAATGTAATTATTTATTCAATGATCTGAACAAGCGTTTTGCTGGCATACATATTTGTTTCGTTGACCGATCTCGGGCGTTATTTATTTATATTTATTTATTTACATTAATTTATAAGAAGAAGGCCGCACAACAGGACGTCCCAATAACTGTGCAGCACTAATAACATACAAATTTTTTTGCATAAATAAATAATAAAGGTAAATGAGTAATTATATTCTGTTTTCTCGTTTTGGATGCAGAAGGAGGATTTTTCTCCATTTTGTAACTTTATCTTTTCCAAAAACGAAATCATCATCGTCAATATCTGAAGAATGTTGATCATATTCACTTTCTTCTAAAACTGAATCACTAACACTTTCATGATCACTCCATGCGTCACTTTTTTTCTCAAACTGTTCATCAACACACTCACTGTAATTTTCATACAATCATCGTTCTAATTCGGCGTCTGTTAGAAGATGTTTACACGCCATGATGAGTATAAGTGAACAACTAAAAATCAGTAATCAAAGTATTTTTACGGAAATACAAGACAGAATCTATTTTTGTAGAAATTAGAGAAAGTACCGCTGTGTAAAATTTTCTCTACATAACTACTCGCGTGGAGTTTGACAGGCCCCAGTTTGTACATGGATGCAAATAAACCGTAATTTCGATTTTACTAATAAATGTAGAATTATAAAATGCTGCGTGTAGAACAATAATAAGAGATCGAAGGAATAGACGAAAGCTCCAATATGAAATAATTAACAATATAAAAATTATTTACACTTGAAATTGCTGTGGGGCCCGATAGACCCCACGCGACTAGTTAAAGGTTAATGTCTCTTTTCTATCAAGAAACATTTAGATTCCTGTGTGGGAAATTAAAATTTAAAAGCACTGGTAACACTATAGCTACGGCTCGGGAATCCCCCAATCGTATCAGTGATTTGAGTGGTAGGAGTATTGCGAATTTAGTGATTTTATCACTAAATCTAGTGAAGTTGATGATTCAAATACGATTTAGTTTATAAAATTGCAACTTATCTGAGGTCTAGTGATTTTAATGTATATATTCCCGGAATGAAACTTCAATTATATTTCTCCCGTCTCCCGGAATCAACGCTTTGGTACCTCGCCTACATATTTTTTGTAAAACTTTCTGTTCCATTTAATTCATTGGGTCAAATTTATTTATTTGCCTCAACATTTATTACCGCGTTTATTTTCTACTAACCCATTCGGCTCGGATTTTACACGAAGTTATCCGCGTCGTTTGGCGTACGCTCACTCGAAGTCGAAATGTATTCTGTGATCTGGCAATTTAGGCGATTTTTCGCGACTAGTAGTTAACTGTGGTTATGTGTGGTTATCTGTAGTTTGATATTCTCGCGATGAAAACGATGACGTCATATGCTAACGTCGTTAGCTGTAGTAAGCCAAACCATCTTACCATCCTCCAGAGGATGTTTTGAACGCGTTTTTATTTCTATCCTTGTCTTTGTTACCTAATTTTTCGCGGTAAGTTTTAGATAAAATAAAAAAATCAATATAATCTAACCTACCTTAATACCGGTATACTATTCTCGATAGGAAATACAGAAAGCTATCCAGAATCGATGTTAGTGTTTTACAATAGCCGCTAGCTCAGCGAGGAAGCTCTGAGATGGAGGGGGGTAATCAAAGTTGGCGGCAAATCACAATTTATAAAGCGCCACTGTATTTTGTATTGTAAAACAGGAACTAAGTTTCCTATAGTGGAAATATTAAAATAGTACGAAGATTCAAATCCAAAAGTATTTAAATGAAGTATAGTTATATTAAAAAAAAGATAAATTACATTTAAAGTTTTGGTGAAGTTATTAATATAAATGATAGTCATAAATATTGGTGTCAACATATAAACAGTAAATTTTCAGTGTAGATCAATATTTTTTACTAAGTAAATAATAATTGAGCTAATCAGCTTAGCAACCCCCAAACATAACAAAGTAAAAAAAATGTTTAATAACAAATAGCAGTGCACTGGTATTTGGCTCGTAAAAAAAATATAAGTATTTAAGGTAAACTTGGATTGAGCCACTGTTACAAAATATCCTTTAAGAATTTGACTAAAATTTATTAATGCGAAATACTGAATAAAAGTAATAACCAAATATCGGATGAATAATACAATTATAAAAGTAATTATCCAATTGAAGTTAATTTTAAACGATCAAATAAATACTAAGATATTTCAATATTTTTATATAGTAAAGCTTATTTGAATTGTTAATTCAGTAACGAAATAATTGAAATTGACACTGTACGACTATTATAAACCAGTGGATGCTGTTCAACATGTAGGAATATTCTGGAAAGTCCTCACCGGTTACGATGACGTAGGATGATGACGTCAGATCCGACAAAATCCGTGATTACAGCGAAACTTCCCAAATACTGCAATACTGGCGGGTCTCAAGCGATTTCTTTCGCCCAATTATGGTTTACGATCTCAAAAGGATTGTTGAATACGGACAATGATGAATATAACCCAAATATATGTGGTTCACTTATGTTAACCACGTGCAGACAAAATCTCACTTAAATAGTTTTGCCACACAAAAAAAAAGGCTGAAAATCGAAATAAGAATTGAAACAAATGAAATTACGAAAAGAAATAACTTACGATATGTGAGGATATCCCTTGTACAACCACGTGTGAATGCACTTTCCGGAATTTTCCGTCAAAATAATTTTTCCAATAATTATTCTGTCTAGTGCTATATAGTGTCAGATTCTCCGAAGAATTCGTTTCACACACCATAAAGCAAATTTAACTATTTCAACAATAGGATAGTGAATTATCTGATCACTATATATTTCAATATTCACACCAAGAGATTTCAAGACAGACTCCCTCACCGGCTGTAGCTGCTCGAAGCCGCCAGACCAAGTCAAGAAACGATTAATTAAAAAATATGAAGATGATGCTAACTACAACTTTACCTGACGAATTTACGACAACATAAGCAACAGGCGAATTATTTACTTAAAATATATGCAAATTTATAAAGTTAGTACAAACTATACGAATTATGAAAAATGAATGTTACATCTTACAATTATAATCTTAAATTGTGTGTGTCAGAAGAGAAGCACGAAGCACTGTCAGTTGTGACTGTTGTAAACAAAGTATCTTCCAATCCAAGTTTCGTAGAAATCTGGTATTCTTACATGTTTATACCGATTAAATAATAATAATACGTTTCGGTTTATACTATCAGACCGATTTAAAAATTTATATAGAGTCGGAACACTCTGATATATAAAACTATCTATTTCCTTCAATAATGTATTATACCTACATCAACTGTTTCTTTGAAAGCTTCATCCTCGTAAAAGTTAACCACACAAGTTAACCAAACAAATTTTCGTGGTACCATTAACTACATTCAAACTATGACGTCATATACCCAAACCATAGTAAACGTGGTTATCTAGGGTATTTGTCGCGAAAAATCGCCTAAGGCATGAAGTACATGAAAGGCATTTGACCTTGAAAAAAAAACGCATGCGGCGCTTTTTTTTCATCACAATCTCCCGGAATAACCCTGCGGTTAGTTGGTAGCTCTAGGTCCCAATATAAGGGGCCCGGCATTAGAGGCCGCCCCGGGCCTCCGAAGAAGTTAGTCCGCCACTGGTTATTTCTTTGGAACGAATTAAGGTTTAATGAAATATGTAATCTTC
Source organism: Ophonus ardosiacus (assembly GCA_943142095.1). NCBI lineage: Eukaryota > Metazoa > Arthropoda > Insecta > Coleoptera > Carabidae > Ophonus > Ophonus ardosiacus. The sequence goes on from OW964838.1 coordinate 28,332,427, forward strand.
AGAAGAGTATTTATATAATAGGTTCAGTTTTAATTTAATACGTAGTTTTTTGTTGTTATTATTATGTGTCCATTAACATGCAACACATTGTTCAACAGTTTAATGGGGAAGTTTAGCGATTTTATTAAATTTTTTTATTCCATGGGAAATGACTTGAAAAATGATGTAACATGTTTTATTTTTCTTAAAAGCCGGAAAAGCCGATTTTAAGCTGTGATGTCGTCGGTAGAGGCTTGGAGCAACGTATGTCGACTGATACACTGACGCACACGGTTAGGTTAGGATTACCAGTGAAGCACTTTTACGCTTTGTTACGACCTACGTTCAAGTGGTTCGATTTCACCGTTCTGTCTGAGTTTGCGCATAACTGACTTGTGACGTACTTAGAGTTTACCCAAAAAATATTAATTATAAATAAATGGAGCAATAATTTTAATTTTTAATTTCAATTTCAGCAGTCATTTGTGTTATATTTGTGAGAAAATAGTATGTTATGTAAAATTTTTACCATGCTAAACTTCCCCATTGTTATTATTTTGTAGAAAATTTCGTGCCACTTGCTCAAGCGGTCGGTTCGCCAGTAAACCATCTCCATTGGTTTAATGCGTAGCGGGTATGAGCCCCTAAATACTTCGAAATGAAAATTGTATCTTATGTTGAACAAATAATTTAAAATTATGTATTTGACAACTTTTGATGTTGAATGTTTATTTTTTGTAGTCTTGTATTTTTACCTTCCGCCACCTTTAGCTAAGGAAGGTATTGTCTTTGGTAAAAAAATTCGTTGGTGAGTTTTTAATGAATAAGCACGTTTTAGGGTCCCTAAAATACGAATTTACTATTTTTAAGATGTCTGTATGTGTGTGTGTTCGTGTGTGACAAATTTTTCTCCGACGATAACTCCAATACTACAATTCTAAAAATTATAATTCTTTCGTATTCCTCTTCTTTACATCCATATGAAGACCTGATTAGATTTTGGTTATAATTGATCCACCGGAAGTACACTTATTTGAAGTTTTTAACAGTTTTTCTTGAAAAAACGCAGTTAAATATCATTTTTCGACATTTTGTGATTATCAATATGAAAGAATATCTTATTCTCCATATGGTTTGATTATACATTTCTTCATATTCAATAGATGAGTTATTGGGCTTCCAAATTATCAAGAGATGGCGCTGACGTCAAAATTCAAACGAATGGTACATTTTTCGCTGGCTTCCATAAGAGTACAATTGGTGTGAGACTAATTTTCGTAGTTTTTAATTTAATTTCAAATGTAGTATAGTGTTTTTTTTTGTTAATTTCGGTAGAATTGTGTTTGATCTTTCTTGTAGTAACAGTTTAGTGATAGTTTTAATAATATTTTAGTTAATAGGGTTAATTTTAGTAAGTAGTTGTAGGTTAAGAGTATTTTAGTCATATTTTAATTAACAGTATATTGGTTTTTTTAATAAAAAAATATTTGATTTCCTTTATTTAGATTATATTTCATTGCTGTAGTTGTACATATATTAATTTCTACCTAAATAGCCGTACTTTTATTTAATTGTTTTTGTTTACATGTACACTTCACTCAGTTCAGAAATCTGCCACCAATGGCGCATTTTAATTTTGGAAGCCCAATAGAGACATTGAGAGATTAACTTTCAAAAATCAGTCAGCTTTAATAAATTATAGAAACAGCAGATATATTCAAAAAAAAATTAATTGACAGATGTCAGTGCCAAAGTTGAAAGTATAGGGTCAGAAAGTTATATGTGAATGTGATAGAGTGTCCCTCGCAAGTGACTTGCAGTTGCAGCCTCGGAAGTACGAGAAGGCCAAAGAGAAGTTGGAAGGACTGTGTAGCAGAAGATTTGAGAGAGGAAGAATTGTGTGAAGAAGATACGTTGAACAGGAATAAGTAAAAGAGAAGAGTAGGAAACAGCGACCCCTAATAAAATAAGGAAAGAAACTTTCGGTATGGAATTTGCAAAAAATACTGTGTTCGTGGGTTACAATAGGATATACATAATCTTTTTGAAGGAACTTTTGGTATGGGATACGTACAAAATACGGAAGGTTTTGTGATGGCCACAACAGATTTTTTTCAATAACAATTAAACAACAAAAAACAATACACAGGGTAACATGATTAAATACACATAACAAAGACAACTTGATATAAATTTAGCAAGGTACATAAATACATAATAAACATGATTAAATATACATAACATAATAAAGATAAAAATATAACAAAATACATAAATATTTAAGACTGTGCTGGCACACCAGTCTCTCCGCCGAGACAACGCTAATCCTTAAAATCGGTAAATTCAGCGGATTAAAATAAAAAATCTGTTGCGGCCAGCGCACGACCTCTCGTCATTTCTATTTTGTTATGTATAAAAAAATTACAGAACTTTACCCAAATATTGTTTTTTATTGTATTGAACATGCCTTCTGCACACATACAATTCTAATTATGTATATCTATTTTTCATTGTATGAGGAAGTTCCTAAATGTCAGAGATTCTTCCAATTCATTAACAAGATTGGCGGTATTTCTAATGGATATATGCATGTTACCTATAATTTTAAATATTTAATTAATAAAACAATAAGAAAAATTAAATGTATTTCCCAGAAAAAGCTTTCAGAATGTAACTAAAACTTTTGATTTTTGACACTGGCATTTGTCATTTACAAATTATGTTATATTGAATTTGTCAACTGATTTCCTTAGTGTATTTTAGCCTACTCGACTTACTACATCCCGATATTCTATATACATATTATAGCGTCTTTATTTATAAATATATTTATAGAAGATATAATCAAAATTTTAAATGTATCAGATTGTGAATTTTATGTTCTTCAATATTGCTATATCAAAATTTTTCAAAAAATAATATTTAGAAGATTTTTTCTAGAAACTACTACTTCCGGTTGTCCAATTGTTACCAAAACCTTTTCAGCTCTTCCTATGAATGTCAGATTGAGGAATTCATAGTTAAACTGGTGTTTAGTCTTATAGTTTTTGAGTAATCATCCCTCCAACATCCACACATACATACACACACAGACATCATCGTAAAAATCTGATGTAGCCAACACAAAACCTCCCGCTATTTAATTTTTACATACATACATACGTACATAAAATCACGCGATTCCCACTTAGATGGTTAGCAAATACCCGGAAACAATAGTAACAATAAGAAAAGGGATAAGAGTAAGAACTCAGCTGACTCACTTCACTCTTTAACAACATGCTTCTTTCGCCTTGTCCACAATCATCATAGCATTCATACATAAGAACATATTAAAGTGACCGATTTTCGGTAGCGAATAACCCCATCCGGACCACAATAATAGTTACGCAACAATCTTCCTTCGCCACACTTTCCTATCCATTTTTATTAATTTAAATACATACTTACGTATTTACTAACGCTGCAAACTGTTCCATTGCATAAAACTAGTGATTTATTTACTATTTTCTTTTTAAAATGTCACTATTATTAATTTGAAGTGATTAGCTTTTTGACAGTGACATTTATTGTAAGTTACATTCATTTGAAATATGAACTGTATAACAAAGGAATTATGTTTATCTTAGGCTTCGGGACTAATAAAAAAAATTATTTTAAATTTATCTGCAAAATATATAGAAAAAGTATTAATGTATTCCTGTAGAAAATTCAATAATCTTTAATTTTCATAAGACATAAAATGCAAAAAAATGACATTTAATGGTATATTTTGAAGAAAAACCATTATGAGCTTCAGGTAAAGTGCCATTTCCGGTTATCCGATTTACACCAAAATCTAATGGCTTCTTTTCATATTAGAATAGGGTATAAATACAAGGTTTCAGAATTTTCTGAATGATAGTATTTGAGTTAGAGCGAAGACAAAATCCCTACACATACACACACATACATACATACACACACACATATAGACATCATCGTGAAAATGTTAAAATTGGATTCTAGGGACCTTAAAACGTGGTCATTTACTAAAAACTCGATACGTGATTTTTAGCACGATCCCTACACCTCCTTTACCAAGGGTAGCGGGAGGTAAAAATGATAAAATCGGTTTATATGGACCTTAAATCGTGCTTATTCACTTAAATCTCGATAAGTGATTTTTAGCATGAATCCAATACCTCTCTTAGCGAGAGGTAAAAAGTCTTGTCGTGTTTAGCCCAAGACTGTGGGGATATTAATTGGGTTGGAAAGGTTTAGAGTCGCTTAAAATATAAACTTTGTTGGTGCAACTAAGCATTAAACATGTATTTATTTAAAAATATATAATTTTTAAATGTAACATAACATACCGGATATCTACTTATTATACTAGGGAATACAATGTTAATTTTTTTATTTTGCTATAATTATATACAGTATGTCCCCGGATTGAGTTTACAAGAGGAAAAAGGGAAGAAAAATTTTTGTTTGAATTAAAACGCATGTTACAGTTATTGAAACTTTTAATTAATGTAAGGTTCTTTTATTATAACGTTTTTTCGTATTTTGTCCTCCTAATAATAGAGTTATTACCTTGAATCTAACATGATTTTAGTTAGCTTTGAAATATTGACAAATGATTATTAATTCTAATTTCAGGAAAAAAAAAAAAACGGCGAAAATCAAAATACTTGTAGTTTATTCAATTAACTCTTTTTCATCTGAAATTAGAATTAATAATCATTTGTCAATATTTCAAAGCTAACGAAAATCATGTTAGATTCAATGTAATAACAGTATTATCAGGACAAAATACGAAAAAACGTTATAAAAAAAGAACCTTACATTAATTAAAAGTTTTAATAACTGAAACAAGCGTTTTAATTGAAGCAAAAATTTTTCTTCCTTTGGTATTTTTTCGTAAAATCAAAAAATTTTTATTTTCCTCTTGTAAACTCAATCCGGGAACATACTGTAGATATTAACATTTGACAAAAATGTTTCAAAAAAAAATTGCAGATAATTAAATTCTACATTCAAGTCACTAAACAGATTTTATTTTGTACGTTTAGTAACCTGTACAATCAAATTTGAAATTTTACAAATATTGTTCATTTTGTAAAGATAACCATGGAATCAGAATACCATTTAATTATTTTTCTTCGAGTTCATGAGTTCAAAGATTATGCACTAGAAGATGAGCAATATTTATTAAATTTCAAATTCCGTTTTACTGTTACAAAACGTGCAAAATAAAATCTGTTTCGTGGCTTGAATATAGTACAGCAAAATAAAAATAAATATTGTATTCCCCATACCACAGATTTTAAACAGACAAAATACTTTAAAATATAACATAATATTGTAAAAAGTAACAAAACATATAGTTTTCATAATGTATTTTAAATTGTAAAAACTTTGGCTTACATAATACAGGGTGTCCCATTTAAGGTACGAATGCATTGGTATCTCGAGAACCGTAATAGCTACGAGGTTGGTTAAGTTAGACAAAAGTTGCCCCATTAGGATGCTATTTTAATGGTGTTTTGTTATTTGCGAAAAAATGCATAGGTCACTAGATACAGGTGAAAATGTAAATTTCGCGATTTTCTTTTTTTGCTTATAACTTTGTTATATAAAATAATACGAGATTCTGGTTTGCACTTTCTTAAGGCACTTTTGTATGGTGAATTTGCAGAAGTACTCAAATTTTTTTTTATATTTAACCATTTACGAGTTATTGATAGTAACTTTTATTTTTCATATGGAGGTCATATTAAGCTATGGCATTTTTAAATAGAGATTTTTTTAGCTTTACAATGATTTAAAACAATAATAATTTATTTTTCTAATTAACAGAAAAATTAATAAAAATTGTTATTTATACTAAAATTAAATTGAAAAAAGTAAATCGAAGACTGCTATGGAAACAACAAACAACAAAAAAATGCAACAATTGAATTTCTGAATTTTACTTGACAATAGTAGATTATTACAAGTAATAAAAATGAATTTTTCTCGTTGGGAAAAATATGATATGTTGAGTTGTTACATTCGTTGTCAAAGTTCGTTTATTACTCGTAATAATCTACAATTGTCAAGTAAAATTCAGAAACTCAATTGTGGCACTTTTTCGTTGTTCGTTGTTTCCATAGCAGCTTTCGATTTACTTTATTCAATTTAATTTTAGTATAAATAACAATTTTTGTTAATTTTTCTGTTAATTATAAAAATAAATTATTATTGTTTTATATCATTGTAAAGCTAAAAAAAATCTCTATTTAAAAATGCCATAGCTTAATATGATCTCCATATGAAAAATAAAAGTTGCTATCAGTAACTCGTAAATGGTTAGATATAAAAAAAAATTGAGTACTTCTGCAAATTCACCATACAAAAGTGCCTTAAGAAAGTGCAAACCAGAATATCGTATTATTTCATATAACAAAGTTATAAGCAAAAAAAGAAAATCGCGAAATTTACATTTTCACCTGTATCTAGTGACCTATGCATTTTTTCGCAAATAACAAAACACCATTAAAATAGCCTCCTAATGGGGCAACTTTTGTCTAACTTAACCAACCTCGTAGCTCTTACGGTTCTCGAGATACCAATGCATTCGTACCTGAAATGGGACACCCTGCATATTTAAAAGTAAAGTAATTAAAACTCAAACAGAAAGTTTGGCCGCATTCATTACAATTTGCGACTGGCATTGCTTCTTCACATTCAGTTATCATGAAATAATGGCCATTTGGACATTTAAACAAATGACCTATTCCTAGTTCTTTATTATTTTATCGCTTTTCTTATTCGCTTATAGTTATGAATTTATCTACCTCTACAGCATCAGCAAGATATAATGTGTTCAAAGATCCATTTGTTGCTTCGGAAAGCATAGAAGGATTTTGTCCTTCGGCAGCTACAACATTTGGTCGCTTTTCTTGTTCAGTTTTTGTTATAGATTTGTCTACAGCTTCGGCAAGATTTTCTAAAGATCCTTTCAAGAATTCATCTGTTGTTTCGGAAAGCAGAGTATCATTCTGTTCTTCTATAGCTGCAACATTTGATTGCTTTTCTGGTTCAGTTATTGTTATGGATTTGCCTACAGCTTCAGCAAGATTTTCTAAAGACGCTTTCAAGGATCCATCAATTATTTCGGAAAGCAGAGTTTGATGCTGTTCTTCAGTAGCTGCAACTTTTAATCGCTTTTCTTGGTCAGTTATTGTTATAGATTTGTCTACAGCATCGGCAAGATTTTCTAAAGACGTTTGTAAGAATTTGTCTGTTGCTTCAGAATATCTTTCGGTAGAATTCAAAGTGTCGAGTATTTTATTGTATAAGGTTTTAATATTTGGCAGTGCTACTGCTGGTTTGAAGTTTTGATTCTTTTCAATTGTGCAGAGCTGAACAAATCTTTCAAATCGGTTGATTTCCATTTCTATGTCTGAAATTCTTTGGTTGGAAATGTGGCCATCTTTATTATACATTAAATTTAAAATGTAGTTGAGACGTTCCAAACAAGCATCATAAAGATTTTCGTGATTATCTAAAGCGCCGTTTGTAAATGCATTTACTAAAGTTTCAATTAATCCAAGCTGAGATGTCACTGACATAACGGCTATAATATTTAAAAGATTTCGTTTGCCTTTATATTTTTCTTTTAATACATTTTGCAAGCTATAGAGTCTTGGTTGTAAAAGCGCCGATTCTGTAAAATATAAAAGTATTAAGTATTAATTTAAGGAGTGGATCAATTTGACATGTATTTTATATACAAAATGTTCATTTTAATTGGGCTATCATATTGCTATCTCGAGACCAATAAGTGATACAAAGATGGTTATATGGGCAAACAGAAATTTCTATTTTACGTAACTAATATAATGAACAGAAAAGCAAAATTATGCTAGTGGTTTTTGAAATATGGAAACCAACTTTTTTATTTTAAATAGGAACATATTCGTATACATGTTTTTATTTGCTTATTTGGTAGACGGACTGGAGAATTTAATTCTAAATTTAATGATGTAATATTTTCATATCTTCACATAACAATGTTCTTGAGAAAAATGCATATAAAGTATTATTTCGAACTTTAAAAATCTGATGTGGACACCACATGACTTCCTTGTATGCCTGTTAAACTATACATAATATTGGCTTGTTTTAACTAAAACGCTGTTTTAAGAAATGTCAAATTTCATTATTTAATAATAAAAATAAATAATATCAAATTTATTAAAATATGATTTTAAAGCAGAACATAGTTTGTATTCAAACAAATATTTTAAAAAAATCGCTCTTTAAACATAAGGGTGAAATTAAATATTGAAATTTGAATTTGACATTTATTAAAACAGTGTTTTAGTTAAAACAAGGCTTGTGCTATCAGCCTTTGGCTGGTTTTTTATATCAATGGGAATAACATAATAGATTTTAGTTAAAATGGTCTACCCGGAAGTGGTACTTTACTTGAAGCCTATAATAGATTTTAATGAAAAACTATATTAAAATAAAATCCAAAACTTTTCAAATTTGGTATATAATACTTTTATATCAATGGGAATAACATAATAGATTTTGGTTAAAATAGTCTAACCGCAAGTGATACTTTACTTGAAGCTGTTATCAGTTTTTCTTGAACAAAATGGTGTTATTTTGATTTTAATAATAAATGCTTCAAATTAAAGTTTTAGAGAAATGAATTCTGCGTCGAGAACATCAAGTATGATTAAATTAGCTCTTTGTATAAGCGAGATAAGAAAATTTAAAAATTATGTACTTTTTGGTTTCTGTAATTAAGTTTGCTATGAATTAGGACAAAAAATAACAAAAAAATAAAATAAATAAAGAATTTAATGTTGATGTCAAATTATGTCAAATACGTGCAATTTAATGATTGGGTCTGTAATAATACATATTTTAATTATTAACAAAATATGTATAGTGTAACAGGCGTACAAGGAAATCATGATTTTTTTTTTTATAGAATTATTGATTTACAACGTAAACCAACACTAAACACAAAATGCTAAAATAACACGTCAATGTATACGAACTATGTTGATAAATCCCAAACTATTTCCTGAACAAAGTTACGACATACGTCGCCTGTGTGACAAAAAAAAAACTATGGGCCATCCAGCGAATTAAGCGGTTTACGTCATAAATACAATATCACTAGAAACAATGACGTCATATGTTAAAAAGTTTACATGAGCTTGTAAAACGGATTAGAATATGATCTGTGGGTTATCTCCATAAATCTAAATCTTTCTTAAAAGGTAACACGTCTGGCATAATCTTTTTCCAGCGAAATCCAATTTTATTTAAAATATTCTGAACGATACTGCTTACGCCGTTATAAATACTTCATTCTTGTAGTATATGCAACAAACTATCTAGTATTATGTGAGATCCTGAAAAAAATACAGAATACTGCATACCATACATTTTCTCACTGTTTGTATACATTGCGTATAGCGTTTGCCACACGCTGTACATACAGATTTAATTTTCAAATTATTGCTGACAAATAAAACGAAATATTACCTCAATATTACAATTCAGTGAAAGTAAGAGCCCACCAATCTATTTTTTATTTTCAAAATAAGTCCATAAATTAACTACAAGCTCTTGAATTTGACATGACAGAGCATTTGACATTTTGTCAATGAACTACGAAACCAAAACAAAATGAAATCACAATACAGGTTGAAAAGTATAATATAGACATATAATATTTAGTAATACAGTGTGTCCCATTTAGAGGTGCCACCATTGGGATCTCGAGAACTATAAGAGATACGATGTCGGTTAAATGGAACTTTTTATGCGCCTTTGGGAGGCCATCTCAGATATGCTTTTGTTTTTCCAAAAATTCTTATAGGGCACTAGATAATGACGAAAAACTGAATAATGTTGATTTTTTCTTTTTCAAATAACTTCTAAACTATTAGTAATTAAGAAAAACATTTCAAATATAAAAGATAGATATTTTTATTAGCTAACCAGTGGCGTACGAAATAAATTTTTATATTTGTAAGTTTTCGAGATATAACACAAACTTATATTTTTTTAAATGGAACCCATATCTGATTTTAGTCTCAAAAAAATCATTTTTTTTTTCTCTTTTCAACGATGTAAGGGTTATTATGTTTTATGTTTGTTTTGCCTTCAAAATTATTATTCTTTCCTTATTTTGTATTAAATTTATAATTATTTTGAAAATATTGGCAGATTTCTATTTAGAAAAACTCCTTGTATTTAAATAATTTATTTCGTTAGAAAATTTTGCTCAAAACTCGTATCAAACTAATTTTTATATTTTGTATCTGGTCGCCCTTGGCACATTATAGTGTAATTTGTAATTATGAGTCTAGAATGAAAATATTAAGTAATAAAGGCATAAAACAAATTATTTCGATCAAATACAATATAATTAATAAAAATAATAATGTTTTTTTGGGAAATAATAAGAAAGTTCAGGAAATTAAAAAGAAAAATTAAATTTTAGGAGCAAAACAAATATAAAACATAATAACCCTTACATCATTGAAAAGAGAAAAAAATAATGATTTTTTTGAGACTAAAATCAGATATGGGTTCCATTTAAAAAAATATAAGTTTGTGTTATATCTCGAAAACTTACAGATATAAAAATTTATTTCGTACGCCACTGGTTAGCTAATAAAAATATCTATCTTTTATATTTGAAATATTTTTCTTAATTACTAATAGTTTAGAAGTTATTTGAAAAAGAAAAAATCAACAATATTCAGTTTTTCGTCATTATCTAGTGCCCTATGAGAATTTTTGGAAGAACAAAAGCACATCTGAGATGGCCTCCCAAAGGCGCATAAAAAGTTCCATTTAACCGACATCGTATCTCTTATAGTTCTCGAGATTCCAATGGTGGCACCTCTAAATGGGACACACTGTATACATGTTCAGAATTACCAATATTAAAATAATAAAATCAAACGTCATTTTGCAAAAATTTACAAAATTTTACTTAATAATAATATATCCAAATATAATTATTTCTATTAAAGGTGTCAAATACATAATAACAATAAAAAAACCAATAAAAAACCGTTAATAAAATATATTTTAAAAAAATAAAGAAAATTTCAAAAATCCCTAAACGATGACGTAAACCGCTTGATTCGATGGATGGCCCATAGTTCAATTACGTATGCCGTTCAGAATCATATACTTTTTATTGCGCAATGCCACTCTTATGTGAAGAATACTATATTGCATCGAAATGAAATGTAAAATGAATTATAATATATTGCTGTCAAAATTTCGCTTTTTTTTGTTTAAGCCTAGCTTAAAATTTAAGCCTAGCTTAAAATTTAAGCCTAGCTTGTTGGTGCAACTGGGCATCAGTTATATTTACGTTCCCAACCGATTTACGCGGTTTGGCACAGCAATCTCGGACGTCAATCGTCAAATACCGTGAGTATTTTATAACGTGAAACCACAGAATAAACATGTATACAGAAGCGGCAATTAGAGAGAGAAAGAGTATGCCAACAAATTTAAAGGGCTAATCGGATAAAATCGGATTGTTTCGGCATATCTTCGTATCTTACGATTCTTCATTCTTTTCATTATCTCGACGAGAACATTTTCCGTTAGGGGTCAATAATAAAAGTATATTGAGACACACAAATTGATTTCTAATAAGAACAAATATGTTATATTTTCAAAAAACGATAGGTAAAATCGTTATCATAAGGAAAATCATTATATTTCACACATTCTGGAAGAGCTGTTGTGTCAGCTTGTCACGCCCATGTATTTTAAGGTTATGGCTAATTCAAGCAAACCAAACACGTCTTCTCACTTTTGACATATGTCATTTTGAAGAAAGTAGAATCGGGAGAACTTGTTTGTTCATATAAGGACTGTATAAATAGATTTTAAAAATGGAGAAAGGGAAATGTAAGTTTTTTTCGTTTCCGAAAGATCCAGAAATGTAAGTTATGTAAGACGACTACCATATCATGTAAAATGTATATTCATTTAATTAATGTAGGTGTAAAATGTGGCTCAAGGCCTGCGGAAGAGAAGATTTGATGGAGGATATATGGGATATATTCATCGAATCTAACGTTTGTGTTTCCCACATCAAAGATAGAGAAAATGAATTTGTAAAATTCGGGTATTTGTTTAATAAAAAAAATTATATGATTATTTTATCTGATTTCTGTTTAATTCGTTAATAAAATTAAAATTTTAGTAATTTTATGTTCTAATTTTTCTTTTACCATTTAACATAATTTAAATTTCGCGCGTATTGCCAACAACTTTAAAGTTCAAGGTCATAAACGTAAAATCGCAGCAACAATGGTGCCAACAAGGAGTGTCGCTCCTGTATAATGTATTCTGTGGTGAAACATTGAGTTTGTCATATCCATGGTTATAACTAGATATTTAATTGACAGCAATGTATTTGCCTGTCCCATTTAAAATGCAACATAGGGAACGAATTTGACAGAAGTATTATACATATTTAAATATTGTAAGAAATTTAGCCGAGTCAGAAAACCACCCGAGAGTACTAAACATATTTCAGGCACAAGGTGCACACAATATTTTTTCTACAACTAAATTTAATTTTTAGAAAACTGGTATAATTATTTAAGAAAAATAACCTCTAACGACATCTTGTCAATATGGCAGATAACTGTTAAATTTTCCTATAACGATTTGACATTTGATTGACAGTAATGTACTTGCCTGTCTCATTGAAAATGAAACATAGGGAATGAATTTGAAAGAAGTATTATATTTAAATATTGTAAAACATTTAGCCGAGTCAGAAAATCACTCGGGCACAAGGTGCACGCAATATTTTTCCTGCAACTAAATTTAAATTAGAAAGCAGGTATAATTATTTAAACAAAATTAACCTCTATTGACGTCTTCTCAAATGCCATATTCGTCCCCATGTTTCATTTTAAATGGGTCAGGCAAATACATTGCTGTCAATCAAATGTCAAGTCGTAACCATGGATATGACAAATCCCATGTTTTACGTTAAAAAATACTCATCGTAGATTAGTCTAGAGTTATGAACCGAAATTATAAAAAAAAATATTGTATGTGGGTAATACGTAATCCATTAATTATTGTAGATATAGTATACTACTCACTATAATGACTATTAAAGCGTCGTTGTATAATGTGCAGTGTTTAGTAAATAGGCGGCCATCACTTCATTGCGATTTCACGGAATCAAAAGAAATATCATCCAATGAAGAAATACAGGAATTTAAAAATGACCAATGAGAGAATTTATTATCGCCTGTTCATGCTGTATCAAGTATTTTGTTTGAAAAAAAAAAGAAATGCTTTCAATCAATCAAACTTGTGACAACAGCAGCTATAGTGAAAATGAAATGGCAGAAGACCTACGTCATAGATTTGAAAAAGACTTTATAAAATGAAATATAACTTGTAAAAATTATTTATTTTTAAATACAGAAGAAAGAAAAATACTAGTATTAAGAAACGTATATATTAATGAAATTTACAAGTATTTCTGAATTAATCTCTTTTTCTTTTACGCAATTTGAAATTATTTAAAATCATCGACCTTTAAACTAATGGACCAAGTGTTTCCTATTCTTTTATTGTTAGAATAATGCTCCAACATAGAAGGATAGAAATATATATTCTATCCTTCAACAATACGGAAGTTCTCAGTTAAAAAATACTGCGCATGCGTTCGTACTCATTGTACATCTTTTTCAGCCATATGTAAACCTCTATACATCGCTCTCTATCACTAAATAGTTGTCAAAATCTATTTGATGTTTCGTGACTGTTTGTGTATTATTTTACTTTTTTGGAGAACATTTACAATTATTTCTGTCAACTAATAGGAATATGTGTTGTGAGGTGCATATGCGACAAAATAATGGGGAAACGGTGTATTTTGTGCAGTCAGCAGTACGTACGCCATTTAGCTGTGTCATTTCATATGTAAGTTCTTATTAATTATTACTTGTTCCCTATAATATAATATGTGTATACAATATATTGTATTAAAAATATACAATGAAAGAAATTATGCACAAAAAAATTAAATATATACTCTTAGCGATTATGCACCAAGTATAACAAGTTACGGAAAAATCAAATTTTATTTTGCCGCGTTTTCTTAACTTCCGTACTGTTGAAGGATAGAGATACTGTGTCTGCACCGTTATGGCGGGACAAGCGTTTTGCTCGTACGCTGCGTCTATTAGTTTAAAGGTCGATGTTTAAAATAATTGTAGTTCATTTTTATACCGATACGTTGGCATGGCAATGTATACATTAAATTTTATATCGATCGAATATCTGTCCTGTCACTATTGTTACTTGGTTGTCAGTTTACATTCATAATAATGCCTAACGCTTAAAAAAGCAATTTCAGAAACTAACCTTGTCATGAACTATTTCGAATGGGAATTGTGGGCCATTAATTCCGTTGAAAGCCGTTCAAAAGGTATTTTTTTTTCAAATTATTTCTCTTGTTATCAATGTTTAAACTAAGTATTTTTAGAGAGGAGCAAATGCCCTGCAAATCTTGACAAGCAGATATGGGCACCCGTTTCAGAATGACAGCTAGTAATTATGTACATAACTTACAAATGTCATAAATTTTAATTCAAAATATCAAGATTTTGTAAGTTCACGTGGTTTCTTTGTCACCAAGTGCGTGAACTTTACATGGCGAGTTAAATAAATCACATGAAATTTGGAATGAAAAATATTGACATTTGACACCTATGTATGTACATGATTACTATTACTGTTCTAAATAATTTTCATTCTTTGACCTTGGATTTTCGCCAAACATTTCCAGATTGTCTTCATCACTAGAAGAAAATTTCCCCGATTCATACGACTCTTCAGATGAAAATTCGTCAATCATATACAGTGTGTCCCATTTAGAGGTGCCACCATTGGGATCTCGAGAACTATAAGAGATACGATGTCGGTTAAATGGAACTTTTTATGCGCCTTTGGGAGGCCATCTCAGATGTGCTTTCATTTTTCCAAAAATTCTCATAGGGAACTAGATAATGACGAAAAACTGAAAGTTGTTGATTTTTTCTTTTTCAAATAACTTCTAAACTATTAATAATTTAGAAAAAAGTTTCAAATATAAAAGATAGATATTTTTATTAACTAACCAGTGGCGTACGGAATAAATTTTTGAGATATAACACAAACTTATATTTTTTTAAATGGAACCCATATCTGATTTTAATCTCAAAAAATTATTTTTTTTTTTCTCTTTTCAACGATGTAAGGGTTATTATGTTTTATATTTATTTTGCCTTCAAAATTATTATTTTTCCTTATTTTGTATTAAATTTACAATTATTTTGAAAATATTGGTAGATTTCTATTTGGAAATACTTCTTGTATTTAAATAATTTATTTCGTTAGAAAATTTTGCTCAAAATTCGTATCAAATTAATTTTTATAATATTTTGTATCAGGTCGCCATTGGCTCATCATAGTGTAATTTGTAATTATGAGTCTAGAATGAAAATATTAAGTAATAAAGGCATAAAACAAATTATATCGATCAAATACAATATAATTTTTTGAGAAATAATAAGAAAATTCACAAAAATAAAGAAAAAAAAATAAATTTTAGGAGCAAAATAAATATAAAACGTAATAACCCTTACATCATTGAAAAGAGAAAACAATTATTATTTTTTTGATACTAAAATAAAATATGGGTTCCATTTAAAAAAATATAAGTTTGTGTTATATCTCGAAAATTTACGCATATAAAAATTTATTTCGTACGCCACTGGTTAGTTAATAAAAATATCTATCTTTTATATTTGAAGCGTTTTTCTCAATTACTATTAGTTTAGAAGTTATTTGAGAAAGAAAAAATCAACAATATTCAGTTTTTCGTCATTATCTAGTGCCCTATGAAAATTTTTGGAAAAACAAAAGCACATCTGAAATGGCCTTCCAAAGGCGCACAAAACGTTCCATTTAACCGACATTGTATCTCTTATAGTTCTCGAGATCCCAATGGTGGCACTTCTAAATGGGACACACTGTATATATAACAGAAAATGACTCCAAATTACAAGGTTAATTTTTAACAAAACAGCTGACCAAAATCGTATAACTGCGCAAACTCGAATCATTAGTAAGAAGATAAACCACCTGAAATTGGAAAATATCACGAAATTTGGAACGAAAAAAGATGACATTTGTCATTTATATTACAAGCTGTCATTCTGTCACGAGTCCCCATACCTGCTTGTCAACACAGAACACTAACCTAAACTTGTCAAGAAAGACGAACAAAGTAACATGACTGCTCGCGCCTTATAAATTAGTATCATATGTAAACTTAATAGTATATGACGTCATTGCTTTAGGGGTATTTTTTGATGACGTAAGTCTTCTGCCATTTCATTTCTACCATAGTTATTAATTTTTTGAAGTCACTCGGATCTATGATTACAAACTACAACCTGATTTAACTTTCGATTGGGTAACATTGCAGGCCTATAGCACAGAATACATTTATACAGAAGCGACACTCCTTGTCTGCACCATTATTGTTGCGATTTGATGTTTATGACCTTGAACTTTAAATTTGTTGGCAAATTTACGCGCGAAATTTAAATTGTTTTAAATGGTAAAAGAAAAATTAGAACACAAAAGTACTAAAATTATAATTTTATTAACGAATTAAGAAGAAATCATAAAATAAACAAATTCAATACAATGCAGAATTTTCTATATCTTTGACGTGGGAAACACAAATGTCAGATTCGATGAATATGTCCCAAATATCCTTCTCCAACAAATCTTATCTTCCTCAGGCCTTGAGCCACATTTTACACCTATATCTATTAAGTGAATATACATTTTGCATGTTATGGAAGTCGTTTTGCATTACTTACATTTATGGATCTTTCGGAAACGAAAAAAACTTACATTTCGCTTTCTCCATTTTTTAAATCTATTAATAGTCCTTATATGAACAAACAAATCCTCCCGATTCTACCTTCTTCGTTTTTTCCATTTTTTTAGAAACTAACACCACTTCTAAAATTCACAAACGGTTCACAAAATGACATATGTCAAAAGTGAGAGGACGTGTTTGGTTTGCTTGAATTAGCCATAACCCTAAAATACATGGGCGTGACAAGCTGAGACAACAGTTCCTCCAGAATATGTGAAATATAATGGTTTTCTTTATGATGACGATTTTTCCTATCGTTTGTTGAAAAAATAACATGTTTGTTCTTATTAGAAATCAATTTGTGTTTTTCAATATATTTTTATTATTGACCCCTAACAGAAAATGTTCTCTTCAAGATAATGAAAAGAACAAAGAATGGTAAGATACGAAGATATGCCGAAACAATCCGATTTTATCCGATTAGCCCTTTAAATTTGTTGGCATACTCTTTCTCTCTCTAATTTTCGTTTCTCTCTCTGACTGTCGCTTCTGTATGAATGTCTATTCTGTGCCTATAGTTCCCTACAAGTGGTAATTTTGCACTCAAAGTAGAAACCTTCATCATTACTAACGAGATGAACGCTTATTTACTGAAGACCCTGTACGATTACATACAAAATATTCACGATGTGTAATAAGTTTCAAAAAATACTTACGGCTAAATAAAGTCTTGTTATTATTCTTAAGTTGAACAATTCTCTTTAGCAACTCAATTCGTCTGTCCTCATTTTCTTGTTGTTGTCCGAACCACTTTTCTTTACCTTTATTGATAGCCGCGGTCGCTTCTTTAATGAACGTAGAGTATCTTTGTGTAACCGCAAGAGTCGTTTTACATTTGGGACAATTCTTGGTATTAATTTCTTTCATGTCTCCTTGTACGTGTTGGGTGAGCCAGTTATCCATGGCTTCAGCTTCGATGACATGCTTGCATTCTGCCAAACAGACGAAGCGCGCATCAGGTTCGTCTTCACGGCCGAACATAACCTTAAACGTCTCATCGTCTGGGTTGCAAACTCGGCAGACTGGCGGGCATGGGTCGCCGCAATAACCAATGCAAGGATGGCCGCATTTTAACAATTTGGGACATGGAACGGTGCAGGGAGGAACGTCGCATATTTGGCTGCATTTCTTTGAACAGCTAGCGTGCGCACATCTAAACACAAAAGTTATATTTCTTACAAACTTATCTTTGAATATTTACAATGGTAGACTACAGGGGCGGCTCGTCCATAAGGGCTGCAGGGCTGCAGCCCCTCCAGTATAAAATAGAGGCTGCAATTTTATTATTGCTCTTAAATATTTATATTTTTAAAAACAACTATTTTTGGTTTGTAATAAAATACTGCTCAATAGTAATTTATTTTTAAACAATAATTGTATTTTTCAATAAGTCAGTGTGCTATGCGGGCTAGTATATTAAACGTCCGGGCTGGATTCAATTCAGCCCGCAGCGAACAGCACAATTCATGTAGGGAGGGCTACCTAGTGAGGATAAAGTGGTGGGGGTTATGAGTGATTCTCGTGCAGTTTGGGCTGCTAAGATTCCAGCCCAAGCTACGTTACGTATATAGTTTACTGTTCTGTACTGTAGACGGTCTGCGCTTTAGTACGCTTTTACCACACATACATAAACTGTAATGTTAAAGTTAGGGCTGGGAAAAATATCGATATATCGATAATTATCGATATTTTTAAAAATATCGGCCTTCGATATTATAAAAATTATTTATCGATAAATCGATATTTCGATATTTATCGATAATAATCGATATTTATCGATAATAATCGATATTTATCGCTAATTATCGATATTTTCGATATTTATCGACATTTATCGATAATTATCGATAAATATCGCAAATATCGATATTTATCGATATTTATCGACATTTATCGATAATTATCGATAAATATCGCAAATATCGATAATAATCGATATTTATCGATTTTTATCGATAAATGCCGATATATATCGATAATTAGCGATAAATATCGATTGTTATCGATTATTATCGATAAATATCGATTATTATCGATAAATATCGATTATTATCGATAAATATCGAAATATCGATTATTATCGATAAATATAGAAATATCGAAAAATATCGAAATATCCATAAATAATTTTTCTCCACGCAAACCGACACAAAAACAACATACAAGTTGTAGTGTTGTGTTGTAAATCACTGAAATATACTATTGGCTGGAACTCGCATATTCTATGTAGCAGTAGCAGCGTACTCTGAACTGAAGGCCCGTTGAATAACATTGGCTTGAGTATGTATTTTTGTGCTGCCATGAGCCATGACCGTTTAGTCATTTCATTTTGACATATGCTTTTTTAACACTACCTATTTTAATAAAGCCGTGGACAAGAAATTGTTTTCACAGATAAAATGGTTATTTATAGCTGTATGTAAGTATTCAATAGGCCTAGTACAAAGTTGTAGTACATATGATCACATTCATTGTTGCCAATTTAAGGGATATCCCTTTTTAAAGGATTTTTTTATCTAAGAGGGACAAAGGGATTTTGTGTCAAAATGACGGGTTTTTTTAAAAATCACTCCGTTATATAATTTTTCATACTCATATTGTTACTACTACGTACTGGTGCAGGCGAACATAAAAATGATGTGGTAATTAAAATTGTTTTAGTTTTATATATTTCACATTATTTATTTTGGGATCTAGGTAATTTCTTAACTGGGATGGACGATAAAACATAACGATATTATTGGATTTCAGGCAACTTTTATTTTCATACCGAACTAGTTTCGATAAAACAAAAAAATCATCCCCTGAAAAAGATACATGTGGTGTCGAAAATGGTTAAGTATGAAAACGAAAGTTGAATAACAGCCACTAATATCGTTATATTTCTTTATACGGTTGGCAACAGTAACACTGATCAGATATCGTTGAGCGCGTGCATTGTGTTGTGACATTTCAAGTAGCAATTTGCAGCCATAAATATAAATAGTAAGTTACCCTCTAAGCACTAACCACATAATATAAGAGTACTGTACTGTAAGTATGGGTAAATAAGATTGATTAACATAGTCACTTCATTACATTAAAATTTGTATAAACATCAAGCAAACGTAAAAACTTTAAGCATAACCTCAAAATGATCTATACTCCGTTCAATAGAGTGAGGTCAAATTTTTAAATTTTCGTTTAAAATAGTTGATTTTTTTAAAGAGCAAATTTAGAAACGTTGATATGTTATATTTAAAATAAATTAAAATAGTTTTGGAATATTTAGGAGAATGAACATTTATATAAGAAATCATTTGTGTATTTGAAT
This sequence comes from Ophonus ardosiacus, assembly GCA_943142095.1. NCBI lineage: Eukaryota > Metazoa > Arthropoda > Insecta > Coleoptera > Carabidae > Ophonus > Ophonus ardosiacus. Next base: position 28,352,721 of record OW964838.1, read on the forward strand.
GCTATTTAAAAAAAACTAGCGACACCTAGTTAAATATTTAATACTACAAGCTTCAATACTGAAATATTCTGATGTACAAGATTTCGAACAAATTAGATAGAATTTACGAAAACACCTTGCATATTTTTACAAATTGCTATCAGTTCAAATTTTTACGCAATAAAGCCTCTAGTATTAAAATAGCAGTATTCCCTATTGAATTGTTTTTCGCTGTTTTATATTATATAATGATTTAATATTATATAATGATTGAAAACAACCGCGGAAAGCTATTTTGAAACAGAGGGGGTTGACAAAATTGTGATGTTCACTTAGTACTTATATAGCATTTTTAGGTTAAACTATCTTATGAATACATAGTTTAAATATAAATATTGAAATAAATAGGACTTCTGTCTTGTTTTGTAATTATTTTATTTTCGTCAAGAAGACTGAAGTCCTATTTATTTTAATATTTATATATTTATTACAGTTGTTTTAACAAATCATATTTTAAATATGAAATTCAAGTGCGGAAAGAATGTTTTAATAGAATTTTCATCATTTTTCTTAAAGACGGTTTTAAAATTATGAAGCTGTTATAGTATTATAAATGACAATATTTAAATAAATAACGTTTATATAAATTTTAATGCATTGTACAAGTAGCTTAGTTACATTATGTATTATATTATGTTCCTAACTTAAAATTGCTATATTGCTATTTGTTATGTTTTTTATAATTTACTAAATGAGAAGTATTAAAATTTACAGGTATGTAAAATGGATTCTCAAAGAAGGAGTGTGGCGTGGGAATATTTTTCCAAAATTGAGGGTAATGTGCTTCAGTGTAAAACATGTGGCAAGGAAATTCCTAATAAGGGCAATACATCTAATATGTTCAGTCATATTAAAATTCACCATCCTTTAATTTATACTAATATTCAAACACAAAAAAGGCAGAAAACCAGTGACGAAAATATTTCTGAATTCGAAGATATAGAAAGGTAAAGGTTGAATTTAAATTGTGTATTTTGCATGAATGAAGATCTTCTTTTACAGAATCTCTTGCACACCTGATTTAATTTGTGAAGAAAGTTTCACTGAATCAGGATTAGATCCACCAACAATTTTTAATGCTGAACCAGGATTTTCGCAATCTACAACTTCTTCGTTGAGCTCTCCAATTATTTGTGGGGACCACAAATCAATTAGAAAATACATTAAGAAGAACACATCGCAGACGAAATTACACGATTTTAAAACAATTAGTTCAAAAACACAGGATAGCATCTCTCGAGCATTAAGTTACTGCATTGCTATTGATATGCTCCCATATAGCATTGTAGAAAAATCTGGTTTTCGTCATTTTATGAAAGTTGCTGTTCCCAGTTTCAAGATGCCAGATAGGAAAACAATAACTGAAAAGATGGTACCTAGTCTTTACATAGAAACCAAAAACTTTATAAAAGAAATTTTATCAAACCAGTCACCTTATGTGTCGCTGACAACTGATTGTTGGACATCAACAATAAATGAACCATATATATCCTTGACATGTCATTGTATTGACAATAATTGGGCACTGCAATCTTTTTGCTTAAATTGTACAAAAATGACTGAGGACCACACTGCCGATAATTTAAATACAGTCTTGAAAGATTTAATTGACGATTGGAATATACAAGATAAAAATATTGTTGCTTTCACAACAGATTCCGGAGCAAACATTGTAAAAGCAATAAAATTATTTAAGGCCAATCATTTAAGTTGTTTTGGCCATGCGATGAATACGGCTGTATCAAAAGCTCTTGAATATGAAGATTTGAAACCCATAATAATGAAAATATCAAAAATACAAAATACAATAGCACACAGTTGGAAAATGTCTAGGGAGCTGAAATTAATACAAAATAGACTGAATACGCCTCCAAAAATAATTCCTACATACTCAAAAACCAGATGGTGGTCTCTTCTGAAACTAATAAAAGTAGTGGTTGAGCAAAACCTTCCTCTTTATACGCTTTTATTAGAATACAGTAATGGAAAATATACTAATTTAATCCTCTTGCCAGAAGAAAATGAAATATTAGGTACTGTAATTGAAGTGTTACAGCCAATTGAAACAATATCAGAGCATATGTCGGGAGAAAAATATGTCACGGCATCTGTCATATTACCTATTTATAATCAAATAAAAACCCAGCTGACAGACATAGCTGAAGAAACTCAGATAGAAGACAATCAAGTAATAAGTATTAAGAAATATTTGATAACACATATTTTAAAAACTTTGGATAACCGATACATTGAAAATTATAATGTTATGTTGCTTTTAATTAAAGCAACATTTTTAGACCCGCGTTTTAAAGCCAATTCCTTTGTAATTGAAAGAAAAAACGAATTGGAAAATGTAATTATAGAGGAAATGTTATCCGTTTCTAATAATATACAGGAAACAACATTAGTGACTGAAAAGCGTCCAACATCTGGCATTGCAGCAATTTTAAAGACAAAAAAAAATTATGATAACGTAAATATATCACCAAGAGACATAATAAATGAAGAATTCAAAAATTATTTTAAAATATGCGAAATTGATGTGGAGGATAATCCCCTAGAATGGTGGCGAATGCATACGTCATCATACCCAAAACTGACAGTTTTGGCAAAAAAATATTTGTCATTGCAGGCTACAAGTGTTGCTTCCGAAAGAGTATTTAGTAAGGGTGGCAATATTATAACGGATCATAGAGCATCACTTACCGCAGAACACGCTGAGCAATTAATTTTTTTATCGCAAAATAAAGACATTGTAAAAAAATAATTTTTTTTTCCTTAATATTGTTTTTTCATTACTACAATACCTATATTATGTATCAGCATATATCTATTGTCGAAGTTACCGATAATTCAACATATTCATAAATATACACATTTATCGATAATTAGTATGATGTTAATAAATATTAGTAACTAGTATTTGCCTATATCAATATTAGTTAATAAATATCGATATTAACTGATTAATTTCGATATTTATCGATTAATATCGATATTTATCGATTAATATCGATATTTATCAATTAATATCGACATTTATCGATTACTATCGATATTTATCGATTAATATCGATATTTATCGATTAATATCGATATTTATCGATTAATATCGATATTTATCGATTAATGTCGATAATTATCGATTAATATCGATATTTATCGATTAATATCGATATTTATCGATTAATATCGATATTTATCGATTAATATCGATTAATGTCGATAATTATCGATTAATGTCGATAATTATCGATTAATGTCGATAATTATCGATTTTACTTACAATTATCGATATTCTTCGATAAATATCGATAATTATCGCAAAATCGATATATCGGAAAATATCGATATCATTTTGTTATCGAATATCGATATTGAAATTTGAATATCGCGCAGCCCTAGTTAAAGTTATCATTATTGTCAGTTTCTTTCTTTTTAGTACTAGCTTTTAAGTATTAATCATCAAAAAAATGAACGCTGAGAAGAACACTTTTAAATATTTGCAAAACATAAAATTTTCTCATTTGGGACGGCAGGAAAAACTTGAAATTAAAAATTTAGGTCGTCTAACACCAGATTTAAATATTTCTCAGTCCTCAACAAGTAGAGCACAGAATTTTGTGCGAAAATTTAACTCTAATGTATATAACAAAAATATTTGGCTGATTGGACAGAGAAAAACGCTGTATTTGCTTTTCATTTTTGTTTGGCGGCGATTCTTTGTGGATAAAAACAGGAGTAGCAGATTTAAAACATTTAAATAAAAGAATTAAAAAACATGAGAAATGTGCTGAACATTTAAAAAGTGTGTGCAATCTTGGCATGTTAGGAACAGTTAATATTAAAACGCAACTAAGTGAAGCTTATAAGTGAAAAATAAATAAACATAATGAAAACGAGAAAAAAATCGTGATATTTTATCTAAAATAATAGATTGTATCGTGTTTTGTGGTAAATTTGAACTTCCCATGCGAGGACATGACGGAACCGAACATTCAAGGAATCCCGGAGTTTTTAGAGGATTATTAGAATTTGCTGGAAAATTAGATGACAGTTTAAAAAATCGCGCAACAACCCGAGTAGTGATCTAACAATTTATTTCTGTACATGAAAGGGGAAAATATGCATTTGCACATCCCTTGAAAGAAAGTAACTTTCAATTATAAGGCATTTGACCTTGAATGAAAAAAAAAAAAATCGCCTGCGGCGCATTTTTTTCCTAAATACTTGGTTGCAGCCCTCCTACTATAAATTCTTACGAGCCGCCACTGGTAGACTATTTATACCGTATGGTGGTAGAGTTTTGCAGAATTATTTTTAATTAGGTTTTTGATTTCTTCACAATTTAAAAAAAATCAAAATTTCGGTTCTTACTAGCAACTGCCATGGCACCCGAACAGAAAATTGCACGCGCATATTCGATAAGTCGAATTTTCCGGGAATTCTCTGTTTACGATGAAACTGCGCATGTCATGATTAAGCTACATTTTGTTTTCTGTTGTTATTAAAGTTTCTCAGTTGTAAACTACCTGTTCGTAATCATACCACCAAAACGTATTTTGAAAACAATATGTTAATAATGCCCGGTTTTTCAGTCACGGTTTAAACCAAAAATTTGGTTCAAGTTCAGGTACAGGGTTTAAAGTGTTTTTCAGTCTGGCTTAAACCTTGAACTCAGCTCAAATTTGACATGAACGTGAACCGCCAAAGTTTCTAGCTTAAGTATCGAATTTTTGGTTCAGTGGAATATTTTGACAGTAATTTGGAAATTCATTTATTAATTTTGATATATTTTGTTGACATATTGATATCTTGTCATATGTATTGGCGTTACAATAAGGTAGGTACCTATTATAAATAGAATAATATGAAGAATGAACATATTGTTACTTTAATCGAATACCTGCACAGAGATAGGATACCAAAAATGATACCTACATGACCTACAATAATACGGTTTGTTTAACGGGATGATTTTGATTATTTTGTAAGATATCGATTAAAGAAATGAAGTTATGCGAGTACCACAAGGAATTCAGCGGTGCCACCTGAACACATGCTACTTTTAACATTTGATTTTTTGCTGTAATTCTTGAATTTTATCAATTAAACTGGTAGGTAAAACTTGAATAAGAAGACTACCACTAGTAGATTAAAAAAAACTTTTCGTTTACAAATTTTTATTTTGAGCCTTTCTTTTAATCTTCATACTTCTTTTTAAATACAATAGAATTTCGACACCTACATTAATTAATTTGATTAGTAATTTCTTCCCAACACTTTTCTTTGTCCTTATAAAATATCTTTCCCCTCTTTCCACATTCCTGAATACCATATCCATCAAAATATTTAGTTCTTCAGGGTAAAAATTTGTACCTTTCTTATAATTTCCATTAATATTTTCCATTTTTACTTCAAGAATAATACTTAAATATGTCAGCGTGGAGTGACGGAGTGTCAAAATGACATATTAATGATCAAAAAATTGAATAAAAGCGTAAATTACACAGCACATCTTCAATATTATGACATTTGTTTGAAGTTCAACTGAACTAGTTCAAATATACACATTATAAACAAAAAATAGTTCAGGTTCAAGTTCAAGGTTCAACTGAGCTGAAGTTCAAACGGCCACTGAAAAACCGGGCATAAATGAAGTAAAAGAGGTTAAAAAAAGAATGTATCTCCAAATACAGTCTCTAATTTTAAAAAATTACCAATCGATTATAACTGTATTACATTACCTAATAAATATATAATAAACATCATTATTGGAGTAATTTAACACGTTGACCCACAGATTTACATATAAATTGACATTTATGAATGAAAAGTTGCATATTTCAAATTATTTTCTATTACTATATTTATTAAATGAGATGTATTTCATGATTTTATAAAAAAAAATCGACAATTATTTTTTTTTAAATGATCCTATTGTCGTAACAGAACACCGTCGCGTAACAATTTTCTGCCACGCGTCGACGTCACGTTATTTTTTAGTGTCTAACCGTAACGTAACCTCACCACATATCACTCGAACATTTCTCCGTTCCATGTCAATAATTATTTTCTGACTAGTCCACACTCTCTAACAAGGAATGTAACATGAGCGTGTAACATTTCTTTGATGCGACGCTAGAAAACCGACAGCGGGTGGAACGCTGTACTGTTACGATGTTACGGTGTTAGATGTTACGATGTACCGTTCACACTGTTACGCGTTTAAGTTACGCGACGGTGTTCTATTACCATATTTTGTTCATGTATGTACCCACTCTCCTTTCCCCGGGCCTCTACCCGTTTCCTTCAAAACCTGTATACCATGAAATGGGCAACTACGTGTCTTATCTATAATATATGGTCGAAGAGATTAGCACACCCATCAATGAGTAAAATGCCATGATATGTTTATTTATTTTTATACCAAATTTTATTCAAATCGAGCAAGTGTTCAGTTATAAGCAAAATTGAAAGAATACTGTCTAAAACAGTATTTACATTTTCGGATATACGTAAATTTAGTTGCTATGCACTCTGTATATTCTTACCTTCTTGTACAGGGCTCCATGCATGGTTCACAAGGTTCCCCGCATTTTTGTCCACATTTATTATGCACACAACGGTAGGTGCAACGCTTTTTGCATGGCTGGCATATTTCTTTACACGGGGTAGTGCACTCGTGTCCGCAAACTAACAGCCTGCTGCATTGTTCCTGACAAGTAGCATGTACTCTGCCCTGTGCACATGTTCCACATGTACCACTACAGCGATGTTTGCACTGCAGTAAGGCATTGCATGGGGCACTGCAGTGTTGTAGGAGATTGTAGCTGCTGGGCTCCAGATCTAACAGACAAAGCGTTGTTAGCTGACAATAGGTAGGATTCTGATGTAAGTAGGCCGATAGTAATAGGTACCGGTATTACTATGGTTACCATAGAAGAATACATTTTATTTGACAATTATGACAAAAATTTACCAATCATCTTATAAAAATAGGTTTCTCTGTTTCGGAATCAGAATGACATTCTAGCACGCACACTTTACTTAAGCTCAAAATAGATTTTTTTTGACGAATATATTTCAATGTAATTACTCGTGATTTATATTATTATAAAAATAAACATTATTAAATTTTCTACAGGTATACATTCATACTTTTTACCTCTCGCTAAGAGAGGTATTGGATTCATGCTAAAATTCGCATATCCAGATTTCATTGAATAAGCACGATTTAAGGTCCCTAGAATCCGATTATAACATTTTTAAAATGATGTCTGTGTGTGTGTGTGGATGTGTGTATGTCTGGATGTTGTAGACACGATTCCTCAAATATCATAAGACTTGAGAATTGTTTAACTATGGATTCCTCAATCTGACATTCTTGGGAAGAGCTGAAAAGGTTTTGGTAACAATTGAACAACCGGAAGTAATAGTTTCTGAGAAAAATTCTTCTAAATATAATTTTTTGGAAATTTTTGTTATTAAATATTGAAGAACATAAAATTGTCTATCTAATACACTTAAAATATTTATTATATCTTGTATAGATTTAGAGATAAAGACACTATAATATATAGAGTAATTTAATCACAGAGGCCAAGGCACTACGGAAACCAGTTGACAAATTCCAATGTTTATAACATAATTTGTAAATGACACATGTCATTGTCAAATATCAACAGTTTTAGTGCCATTCTGATAGGTTTTTCTGGGGAGTATATTTAATCTTTCTTATTGTTTTATTAATTAAATATTTGAAATTACAGGTAAAATGCATATATCCATCAGAAATACCGCCAATCTGGTTAATGAATTGGAAGAATCTCTGAAATTTAGAAACTTCCTCATACAATGAAAAATAGACATAATTAGAATTATATGTGTGCAGAAGACATGTTAAATACAATAAAAACAGTATTTTGGTAAAGTTCTGTATTTTTTTGTTATAAAATGACGGTTTGAAAGGGAAGTGCAATTCAATATTTATATAGCGTAAAATGGAAATGGCGAGAGGTCTTGTGCTGGCCACAACAGATTTTTTTTATATGTTTTATACATACATTTACAAAATAATCTATTTTATCCACAACTGTCAAATAATAACTCATAATTCAACCGATTTTTATTTTTTAATGACCTTCGTTGCTATTGCCACAGACAGGTTTGTCTGTGCTATTGCTAATTGAATAATATTGACAGTTCAATAGAATAATAATAGGTTTGTTGGTTTGTTTGCACAACAAAATGTGCAACTAATTTCCAATTTTTCAGTACACGTGCATAGTTTGAAACTGATTTCAAACTGATTAGAAATTTTTAGGTTCTGCGAACAGAATTAAAGGTTATTATTTTTTATTACTACTACCTGAAGGGAACATAATGAAATTATAATCTTATTTTATTGTTTAAAATTTACTTTCTGCGTTTATTTCTTATTTTCTTAAATTTACACTCGAGAAGCTACATGACAATAGGGGATTCCAGCTCAATCGAATTAAAGGAAAATAGTAAAAAAATACGAATGTATATGCTGAATAACGAATATTACTAAAAAAATGAAATGGTATAATTGAGATATTTCGGAAATAAGGGGTTTTTTGTTATAGCGCTTCAACACGTATATGAAATCTATATATATTTTGATTGGAGACCGAAAGACCGCCTATACATGCATAACAAATAGCGTGTTAGGAGCTGGAGGTTACTACCAATGGAAGTTAAGAAATTCAAATTCAAAAGGAGGGGCTAACATTCCTGTACTGCAGTTCTCAAACAGTTTTTATTTTAACATAAATTTCTTGCATTAAACTTAATAAATTAAATACACCTGTAATTATAAAGTATGTAGACTTATACAGTGATATAATATTCATTTATTTTATGTAAATATAACTTAAAATAGCATATATTTCAAGAACATTTAGGTCCATGATGAAAACAGTTTGATATAAAAACACATATGCGTGACGTCACGTCAATCTTTTCAAAATTCGGGAGACCATAACTCGCTTATTAATAGGAATTTTTTCACCGGATTTTCATCAATAGTCTTAGTTTTCCTAATATTTTCAGATGAAATTATAAAAAAAAATGGTGGAATCCCCCATTATAATTTTACTATTTTATTGTGTAGTTACTGTTACGTTTGTTAAATAAAGCGTTCCTTTTATTATGGAAATTTTTATTACAATTTGACTTGCCAAAAATACAATGACTGAATTTTAGCTGTTGGAAAGTGACATTTAGCTAGCCGGGAAAGTGACATTTAGCTACTCGGAATAATTATTTTCATAAGAGTCAGGAAGATGGTACATTACTGTCGAGGAGCCATATTGAAATACGAAGCACTTCGAGTCAAGTACAGACATTTTACTGACGAGTTATGTATAATTTTTTTTCTGAAACCTTTGATTATAATAAAAATTACATTTAAATTTATTAATTAAATCTGATTTTCTATTCTTGTTAGTAAGGTGACAGAAAAAAATTAGTTAAATAAACAAAAAGAATTTACTGTCAGTTCTGCATTTTTGGTGCGTCCATATGAATTTCTTTCCATTTGCAATGTCTTCCAACGAGGATCCTTTAGAAATTCATAACCTATCTAATGTAAATAACGCAACCATAAACATTAATATTAAATAAAATTTAAAAAAATCTGTTGTGGCCAGCACAAAACCTTCCGTCAATTCAATGTATTTTGTACAAATCCGATACCAAAAGTTCCTTGGAAAAGATTCTATATATCCTGTAAAATTGTAACACGAACACACTATTTTTTACAAATTCCATATTGCAAGTTCCTTTGAAAAGATTCTATAAATCCAGTATAATTATAACACGAATGTACATTCTGTAAATTGCACTTCACACTTCCTCATTCCTATCCAACGCATCTTTTTGACACAGTTATTCCTCTCTCAAATATTCTGCTACACAGTCCTTCCATCTTCTCTTTGGCCTTTCTTGTACTGCCGGCATTGAAACTGCAAGACATTTGCGAGGGATCCTCTGTCACTTAAATTACTTTCTGATCCTATACTTTCCACTTTGATTTTGCACTTGACACTGACATCGGTCAATTAGAATTTTTTGAATATTATCTGCTGTTTCCATAATTTTTGCAAAGCTGACTGATTTTTGAAAGTTAACCTCTCTTAATCTCTCTATAACTCTATATCTATTGAATATGAAGAAAAACGTATAATCAAATCGTATAGAGAATAAGATTTTCTTTCATATTAATGATCATAAAATGTCGAAAAATGATATTTAACTGCGTTTTTTCCTGAAAAACTGTTAAGAACTTCAAATAAGGGTACTTCCGGTTGACCAATTATAACCAAAATCTAATCAGCTCTTTATATGGTTGTAAAGAAGAGGAATACGAAAGAATTATAATTTTTAGAATTGTAGTTTTGAAGTTATCGTCGGAGAAAAATTTGTCACACACACGGACACACACACTGACACACACACGGACACACGCACACACATACATACAGACATCAATGTAAAATTAGTAAAATCGTATTCTAGGGATCTTAAAACGTGCTTATTCGTTAAAAACTCACCATCGAATTTTTTGACTAAAGACAATACCTTCCTTTTGACGGAAGGTAAAAAAGAATGTTTTAATTTTTTCGTGACTAGTCAGGGAAATCTAACTTTCGCTCCGCATTTTAGGCGCGAAAATAGTACTTTCGCTCCGGTTTCAGAAAAAAGTTTTTTCCAGCTACCTGATAAGTGAAGTAAACAATAAGTCACTTTCCAACTGTTTGGTTGGTTTTGAATAAAAAAAGTTACACTAGTTTTGTTTTTTTCCATATTTTTGTTTTCTTCTTTAGCTTAAATGTTTAAAATTTTCTGCTAAATGTAAATCATTTCATAAAGATATTCCAGCAAAAGGTTGCTACAACAACGGTAACTAGATTTGTCTATGTCTATTTATTTTTCAATATAAATATGTCACTAATATATTAATTATTGAAAGTTGTTATTTAGCTTATGCAATAAGACATTAACCATAATGTCTTATTGCATAAGCTAAATAACAACTTTCAATTTTCTTCTGATCTTCTTCAATTTATTTCCTCCTAACTCAGTGACCGTGTACTGTCTGTTTCCTACAATAACTATAAATCTAAGTCTTTTACGGCCACTTCTGGTGTTCCTCAAGGTTCAAATTTGGGTCCTTTACTATTCTTACTCCTTATTAATGACATTGTTAATTCTGTTCAGCACTCTCACGTCTTGTTATATGCTGACGACTTAAAGATTTTTAAAACCAATGGGTGCGATTCAGTGGGTTATATTAGGCTGTTTTAAGATCTGTATTAAGAGTTGTATTAAAAAACCTGATTCAGTGGCTTGTATTAGACTGTTTTAGAGTGTTTATTTTAATACATGTGTATTAGTTGCCTAGGAAATTAAAACACTTCTTAAAATGGGTTATATCTGTTTTAAGTATTGTATTAACCTTAATTCATAATGTCAAATATGAAATATTAAAGTAAAATTATATAATCGACTCTTCATAAAGTATACTAAAGCAAATATTAAACTTAAAATGATATAATAAAAGAGAAGATGAATAATTTTAAAAATTCAGGTTAATTTGAATAAATTCAGGCAAGTTACAACAATTATTTATATGTTGTTTATTTTCTGAGTTTGTTTAAGTAAAATAGGTGACACAATACGTGCTGTTGAAAGAGTTGAGCATGTTTGGCGTGTTGTTGATTGTAGAAGACGAAGAAGGATATAAAGAAGACGAAAAACTATGACAATACTCTCTCCGAAAGTGATACCGATTATCAAAAAATGTATATCAGCATGTAATAAATTTGATTTGAATTGACATATCTGGGTTTAGGGGTGATGTACCTCCTCCAGTTTTATTTTTTCTTTTAAATAATGCACAATTTCAACCTCTGAATTGCATTTCAATCAGTGCCGGATTTCCCATTAGGCAGAGTAATTGCCTATGGGCCCCTCACATTTTATGGGCCCCGCTACATTGAATTAAAAAAATATTGATTTGATTTTGATTTTTTTTTTATTACAAAGAAATCCTTAAATAAGGAAATTTTGATTACAACAAAGAAATGCTTATTTACAATAATGGAAACTTGATTACAATAATAAAAAATATCAATCAGCACAAACATCATTTTTATTTCTTTGGACATTCCAATTTACCACTTTAAAATGCAGCTTTTTATTTTTCATTATTTTAATGTCATTTCCCTTATTTTCAATAATACCGTTCCGGTTAGTAATTGCCTCTTATTAAAATAATCTTTTCTTCATTAAACTAATCGGTTCTGTCCCAAGTAACACAAATGACCTAAAATCGACGTCACTACGACGTCTGAAATTCCGTCATATAGACGTCCTGACCACGTCTCAGCGTGGAGCTGTGCGACGTCATTTTTAGACGTTGTTTCGACGTCATTTTAAGACGTTGTGTCGACGTCATTTTTGACGTTGTTTCCACGTCATTTTAAGACGTTGTGTCGACGTCATTTCAAGACGTTGTTTAGACATCATTTTAATACGTTGTTTCGACGTCATTTCTATGATATAAACAAATGATGGTCGGGAAAAATTACTACGAAAAATAAATAATTTAATTCTAAAGTTTTATTTATACTCTATAATATAAAACATTAATTAGAAAATATTAAATAAAGTAAAACAATAAACCTACAATAAAATATTAAACATAAAAAGTATTTTTGAAAAAGATAAATATTCACGAAAAATATAAATTAATTAAATAATGCATTTTGTTATATCTATAAAACAATAAATTATTTTTGTAATTATTCGCCCATTGTCGTGCATAGTTCACAGTTAGCCATTCCTTGTTTATATTCCTCATAGAGCCACTTGCTTTCATATCTTGCCATAGCTATAAAAAAATAAATGTAATATGTAATATAACCACAATTCGATCTACTTACAATACCTATACTATTATGAAATTTTATTTTCAATATTCTCCCATGGTAATTATTAGTATTCTAATATATTTTTCACTTGACTGCAGCGCAGCCATTATAGCTTCTACAAGCGTCTGTGACTGTGACATGTCAAAAATTTCAGAGGGTGCGTCTATACAACATACATATTTCCCTTAACTGTCAAAAAATTTCATGGCTATCTTGAGTTTTGAAAATTCATATTTACAGTATTATACGTCATGTAAAATTTTACCTGACTCTTGAGTACTGTAATGGAAATTTTCACCATGGATACACAATCTGACTTTTTTATTGTTTTTATTTTTTAATACAATTGTCAAAATGTCATAAAATTGAGAATTTATGAATAATTTTTAAATAATTTAAGTGATTCCGGGAAAATATTATAATTCATTTATTATTAGGTTGAAGCTAAATAATACTTCATAAAAAGAAAGGAAATTAATATTATATACATGTAGTGATGTCTGAAGGGCGTGGAACGAAAAACATCGGAAATTAGGGCGGAAAATTCAAAAGTCATGTATTACATTTTCGTTTTGTGGCAATTGGATGATAGTAATAGTTTTTAGTACTGTTTACAATTGGTTTTTCTCAGTATTTATATTTACTATATGCCGATAAATTAAATGACAAAAACCCTTCATTCCAAGTGAATTGAAACATGCACAGCTGGGTCCTTATACTATACCTACTAAATGTTAGTTATATTCTTAATGAATATATTTCTTTTTTCCTTATAGAAATTTTGCCTTTAAAATCGGTTGTGCACAAAAAGAATAATGAGAACAATAATATATTGTACGATATAAGAAAATGGGCAGTTGAAGAAAATATTACTCAATCTTCAGTAAATAAATTATTATTTATTCTTAGATATCACAACAACATTCCAAAGGATGTTAGATCACTACTGAAGACCCCAAGATCTAGCAAAGTTACAAAATGTATATTTCCCTTTGTTTATACATTTGCTTTTTTATTATAAACATTTGTTAAAAGTTTGTCTTGTCATTACTAGGTTTTGTTTAAAATGTTGAAAATTAAAATGTCCATTTATACGAAAAAATATAACATAATTTTTTTCTGCTTCACATTTATAATTAAATATGTAAACATATATTATGTTTTAAATAAATAAAGTATAAATATTACCACGGCTTATTACCCATTTCTGGGTGTGCCAAATTTACTTCTATTCGTAGTTTTAGGTGATGGCGATATATAAATAAAAATATATATTATACATATATGTATAAAATAAGTTTTATATTATATTTATTCGAATTTTAAAAATAATTATAGTAAACAATATATTGTTTTATATTTTTAATAATATTATAAATAAAGTAAAAATAAACGAAATGTATAAAGACATCAAATTAGACGTCTGAAAAGGTTTAAATAGACTTAATTACGACCAAATAAAGTTGTCACATGGCCCACAAATCTGACGTCTAAAAAGTCCTATTTCAGACCAAAAACAGACGTCACAGTGACGTCGTATAGACGTCTGATTAGACGTCTAAATAGACCTATTTTTGACCGAAAAACAACGTCACAGTGACGTCGCATAGACGTCTAATTAGACGTCTAAATAGACCAATTTTTGACCAAAAATCAACGTCATAGTGACGTCGTATAGACGTCTGATTAGACGTCTAAGTAGACCTATTTTCGACCAAAAATCAACGTCACAATGACGTCGCATAGACGTCTAATTAGACGGCCGTATATGACGTAAATTCGACCTAAAATCGACGTCACTTTTAGGTCGACCGTTGGTCAGTGTTACTTGGGGTAATTCTTTTTCCTGACATTTTTTAATAAGCTAAAATTTAAAATATAGGTCATAAAGTAGTGTAACATAATCTAAAACAACACAAATACAAAATATTGACGTTTCAATTTCGCAATTTGACATTTATTACAGTGTTGCCAAGTGTAATTTTGTGTTTGAACTAAAACAGCTTAATACAGACCACTGAATCACCTTTGTTTTAAAATGTGTTTTAAGCTAATACAGTGTTTTAGTTAATACAAGTGTTAGTACAGACTTTAATATAACCCACTGAATCGCCCCCATTAATTCTATTGAAGATGCTAATCTCTTACAAGCAGATATTAATAACATTTTAGCTTGGTCTGAATCCTTATTTAACTTATTTTTAAATTACAGTAAATGCAAAATAATGAGCTACTTCGTCATTATAAATATTGTTACAAAATAAATTCTCATATTCTTGAAAGGGTCACTGAATTTAAAGATCTTGGTGTCTTATTTGACGAAAAGCTCAATTTCACTAATCATATCTTTCATACTGTGAAATCTGCCTACAAAAATTTAGGCTTCATTTTTAGAAATACACAGTACTTTGTTCATATTTCAACTCTAAAGAAATTATATTTCTCGTTCGTAAGAACAAAACTTGAATATTGTCAGCTGGTTTGGAGTCCTATCTATAATAAATACAACCATTTAATTGAATCTATTCAACGAAAATTTGTTAAATTATGCTTCTTCAAACTTTTTAGACATTATCCCAGTTTTGATACAGACTACAAAGACTTGTTATGTGAATTTAATATTGTGTCTCTCGATACTCGCAGAAAAATTCAGTCTACATTGTTCCTTTACAAAAGTTTGCATAGTGTTATAAATGATCCCATAATTCTTGAAAAAATTCCTTTCCTAGTTCCTGGGTATAATTCCCGGTTTAAATCTACTTTTTATTGCAATACTCCTCGAGCGAACTATGAAATATAGTCGCCTATTCGTATGCTTTGTTTCAATTTTAATAACTTATCAGATTATTTTGACATCTTTCTCGGCTCGATTGAAAAATTTAGAAGTGCTTTATACAATTATTATATTCATTTACATATGCCACTATTTGTTACTGTCTAAAACATAACTTTACGTATTATTAAGTTTGGATTATTTTGTTTTGTGTTACTCCATTTAGATGTTATTATTTGTGTCTATAATTTATAAGTTTATGTATAATCAACCTGTAATTGAGGCTTGAACCCTGTTGGTCAGATTAATAGTAAATTATTTGAAAGTTGTGGATAAAGTATAGTATTCTATTCGCATATAATGGCTATTACTCATTTGAATGATTTACATCAGTAATTTCATACATTACATGCTTATTGAATAATATAGTATTATATATCCCGGAGCATATGTTTTAAAGATAAATACAATTCGTTAGTTACACAGTTCTGGAGTGGGATCACGTAACTATGAAAACGATATTGCGACTGTCGACAAGTGAAAATGCGATCACGTAAATAGTGAAAACCGAAAACGATATCGTTTTAGACAGAAAAAAATGTGAATTCTAGTCGACACTCTCAAAGCATGTGAAAACGATAGTCGTTTCTTACGTCTCTTTTTATTTTATACATTTAGGTATAGGTATATCCTTTTCTTATTTACTTGCACTTAGGTAAAAGAATGTAGTGAGCAGTGAGTTGAATTTGTCGTTTTGGGAAGAATGAAAGAAATGTCATTATAAATGATTTAAAAATAAATTAATATTTTAAATTTGAAATGTATATTTTATTATTTTATTTAGTAAGGCGAAAATGAAATAATTGTGATAAAATACGATAGTTATAAAATGAAAATTGAGTATAAGAATGAATCTAAGAAAAAAATTCATGAATATTTTAATAAGTATGTTGCGAAGAACCAAATGCTTATGATTTACTATATATTTTTACTCTTTTGAAATCTATGATAGAAAATTGAAATCTTAGTGATTAGATATTTTCTTATTTCTACTGAAATTTCCCTGATTTGCTATTAAAATTTAGTGAAAGAACTACTCAAAAGAAATATTTTCGGACAATATTGATATTCCAATAACTGTAAAAGTGTTGATTACAACAAAGCATATTTTGATTGATTACAAGAATAAAGTCAAGAAAGAAAATTTTATTAATATTTTAATAATATTGTATTCTGCGAAGCATCAAATATAACGATTCTAGCTTGTGTTTTGTGATTAATATTTTGTAGTTTTTACATAAAATTAAAATTTGTGAATTGATCATTTTCTGCAGCCCGTCGAAAGTTGTGCGCCGTTATTTAAATGTGGCCCATACTTTATTTACTTGAAATACAAAACTTAATAAAAACTAGATTTAAAATAACAATCTTGTATACTTGCAATCTTAAAAGATCTCTTGAAGTTTAATTTTATATTTAGAAATATTTTTGTTTACTTCATAAATTTTTCTTCTGAAATATCAAAAGGGAAAAAATTAGATGATACCACGATGATACATGGCATCTGTAACTAATTGATAATTTAACTTGTATCCTTCTTCAATTCTTACAGCATTGCTATTATGAACGAAATAAAAACGAAGGGCGAGAATAATACTTTTTGACATTAGATTAAAATTTTTAATGACATTCATATAAATTATCTGTCAAAATTACTATTTAATACAAAAACATTAGTCTGTAAACGATATCGTTTTCACAAAACGTAGTCACTTTACGGAAATAACCGAAGTTGAAAACGTAGTGAGTGACTAATTTTACGTGATCGCTCAGGAAACGAATGTCGTTTTCACTTCTCGATAATCGCAATATCGTTTTCACTTTTACGTGATCCCACTCCGATTTCAAATTATGTGACTGATAAGTAAATGTCACTGTCAAGAAACCTATCATTTCAAATTAATAAGGGTAACATTTTAAAAAGAAAATAGTAAATAAAACTATAATTGTAGTTATAATAAATATTGGACACACATACACCCACAGACATTAAAATCGGATTCTCGATATGCGATTTTTAGCACGATTCCTATACCTCCCTTACCAAGGATAGCAAGAAATTGTTTCCTGATTTAAAATTCTTTGTAGCTCATATAGTTCTCAAGATAACAATGGTGACCCATTTACAGTGGATATCTCTTGTGTAACAGCGCCGGTGGTCATTCATTCACTTTGTAAATGAAAATGAGGTGTACTTACTTGTTGTCGCCTTGTGACAAGGAATTTGAAACTGATGTCCACAAGC
Source organism: Ophonus ardosiacus (assembly GCA_943142095.1). Taxonomy (NCBI): domain Eukaryota; kingdom Metazoa; phylum Arthropoda; class Insecta; order Coleoptera; family Carabidae; genus Ophonus; species Ophonus ardosiacus. The sequence goes on from OW964838.1 coordinate 28,370,800, forward strand.
AGCTGGATGCGGATTGTCCACCAAATACTCGCATTTAGTTTGACATCGTTCACGACACGTCTTATTGCAAGGATGCCCGCAACTTAGAGTTAGAGAACATTTACCACCACACTTAGACCGATTTGGGGTATCGGAACACTTCATTTTTATTGTGTGTTTACATTCTGGGATGACTTTCGTTACCTGTAGAATAATACCTATTTATAGCACGAGTAATGAAATATTTTATCAACTGGTGGAAAGTTTAGTCAAGTGTGCTAATTTCCGTAAGTTGATAAAATTCAATGGGGTATTCCATCAATTTTTTTTTTTTTTTTTTGTTTATTTTATATTATGGAAGTATGTAAGAATTATAGTATATAAATCATAATTTCACTCAAAAATAATTTGTAAAATATGAGAAAATAATAATTAAAATGTGATACAAAATTCAAATTTCGTTCAACGTCATTCTCCCTGAGACCGGAAAGAGAAAAAAATGTTACAGACAGTAGCGCCTCCACGCGAGCAGCGATAGAAGCTTGTTTGTTTACATAGGCACAACCAACGACGAAATATAACTAGACAAAACATCGTTTCATTTATTTTGATTTCGGCTGGCCAGACAGAGACAGATATGTTTTATCTAGTTCGAGCATTTCTCACTAGAGGTGCAATATCATTGACATTTTAGAATAGAAAGTTTTTTAGAATATACATTAAGTTATACATATATTTCGATTATAGGTCAAATCTGCAAGTCTTACAGATCTGTAAATCTGTAAAAAAAAACTTACAAAAACGCATCCATTTTGCAAATGAGGCGCGGGCTTTGACAATTGCTTGTACGGCCCACCGCAACAAGGTTGCCAAGAATACAGCTTGTATACCTTGCCTGTGTTGCCAAATGAATTTAAGCGTAAAATTAATTTATAATAATATCCAATATGATTTGTTTATTTAATTATTTACAAGCTTTGGTATTCAATAAAAGCTAACGTTTCACTCAAAAGCAAAACCGCAAATGTCAAATTACACTGATATATTCAAGTGGCCTCTAGTGAGAAATTCACGAACTAGATAAAACATATCTCTGTCTCTTTCTGGCCAGCCGAAATCAAAACATTCAATGAAGAGGGATAGGGAATGTTTTGTCTAGTTATATTTCGTCGTTGGGCACAACCATGATAATTCTGCAAGTTTAATAAAATATATTATAAATCTGAGAATATATTACTATAATCCAAACTTATTAAATGCTGATAGTTGTATACTAAAAGTCGAATTTACAATAAATACAAGTCTCTGCCAGATCACAATTAGTAAACATAACCTCTAACCAAAAACCAAATGTCAAAAATAGTTAACAAATTGGCTGCATTCCAAAAACAAGAGTACCGAGTTTTGGCGTAGGATTTTGTTGAAGTAAAAAATTAAAACTAAATTAAAAATAATTTTAAAGAATTAAAACTACTTATAATTACAATATTAATGTCAAGCCCGTATTACGAGCACACTTTTATAATAAAAGCGTTTTAATGGAGCACTCTCCTCATAACATAATGTGAAAGTACGCTCCACAAAAGCGCTTTTATTATAAAAGTGTGCTAGTAATACACGCCAACGTGTTCAACCTAAATCCGACGTTACTTTTTGGTCGATCATCGGTCAATGTTATTTAGGTGGTTTCTTCATAATGTTAAAAACTTTTAATTTTTAAATGGAACACCTATACCGAGAGTTTATTTTATCAGTAAACATAGGGTATATCATTGCCATAGTTACGGTATGAATGTTTGACAGCAATGTATTGAAGCGTTTATTTTATGAGTAAACATAGGCGTTTAACATGGGAAGCAGTTTTTTGTAAATACAAAGTGTTCGGCAGAAAATCAAGCCATGCTATTGAACATGATAATAGTACATTACATCTTGTACCTTATTTAATATTAATTACTTTAATAATATTGCAAAAATTACAATAAATTACAAAAATTGTCAAATAAATAATTGTTTAAGTTTTTTATTATGCAATATGAAAATATTTACAAATGTCTCCGTGGCGCAGTGATCATAGCAGTAGCGTCTGAAATTTTTGGTTGGGGTTCGATTCCCCATTGGGGTAATTATTTTATTTTTTTTTTACATAAAAATAGTTGAACTTTTAAAAATCAGCTTATATTTCCATATTACAATCATTTAAAAATAATAATAACATTGTAATAAATAAAGAGAAAATGATTGAGAATAATTGATTACAATAATCAAAATATTGATATAGTAACAATGCATTGTATTGTATTTGATAAACACAATAAAAACATAATATCTACACAAATTTCTTATATTTCAGTTATTTTTATTAATATCAAAGGAAATACAATGCATTGTTATTGCATCAATATTTTGATTATTGTAATCAATTATCTCAATCATTTTCTCTTTATTTATTACAATGTTATTATTTTTAAATGATTGTAATATGGAAATATAAACTGATTTTTAAAAGTTCAACAATTTTTATGTAAAAAAAATTAAATAATTACCCCAATGGGGAATCGAACCCCAGCCAAAAAACTTCAGACGCTACTATTATGACCACTGCGCCACGGAGACATCTGTAAATATTTTCATATTGCATAATAAAAAACTGAAACAATTATTTATTTGACAATTTTTGTAATTTATTGTAATTTTTGCAATATTATTAAAGTAATTAATATTAAATAAGGTACAAGAGGTGTTTTTTGGCGATACACTGGTTCAAAAACGGTTTAACCCGGTTCAAACCATTACATTTTAGCGTTGCAACGGTGACGTCACTGACGCAAGCGGTTAAACCGTGTTCAAACCGTTTTGTCAGCCGGTTCAAAACAGTTTGTTTTTAGGTTAATATTATTTAAGGTACCAAAATGATCATTAATAAACCGAATAAACTAGTAAATGTTGAAATGGAAAATAATTTGCCGTTAAATACAAATAAAATAAAAATAAAACATACTTTGATGTTACTATTACAGCAGTTCATTTTAATTTTTAAGGTTAGAAACTTAAAATGACAAATGTCCGTGGTTCAAAACATTTCATTTTAGCGTAGTACGGACTTATGACGTCATTTATGCAACTGGTTCAAAATTGATGACGTTTCGGTTCAAACCGTTTTTGAAGCAGTGTATCGCCAAAAAACAGCTAAGATGTAATGTACTATTATCATGTTCAATAGCATGGCTTGATTTTCTGCCGAACACTTTGTATTTACAAAAAACTGCTTCCCATGTTAAACGCCTCAAAAAATAAACGCTTCAATACATTGCTGTCAAACATTCATACCGTAACTATGACAATGATATACCCTATGTTTACTGATAAAATAAACTCTCGGTATATCTTTCCAAATTTCAAAAGTACATGTCCTATGTGAATAGTGAATTATTATTATTTGATATTTAATGAGAATTAGCGGAAAAAATTGTTTAAATATTAATTGGTTCGCAAACTACAAGCGATTAAAGTCGATCAATAATTGGTATGATGTAACAAGTCCTAAGCAATTTAATTAGTTGCCTGATTTTAAAAGCGAGAATCGTGCGACTAAAGCCCGTTTTACATTGTACTATTTTCGTACTATATTTCTAGACAGATTTTTGATCGCGTTCCATTCAATTTCCATGCTATCAAGTCGTGTATAATCGGTAATCTTCGGAATGTATCGTATTTTAAATCAAAATAAATTAATACCAACTTAACAAATTTGTACAGTTAACTTTGTTTTTGAAATGGATAAAATACAAAAATAAGGAGTTACAAAAATTCATTTTAAATGTGTCTGTGTCATATTAGATATTTTATATTAATGTTATTGAATTTCTATTTATAACCTCACACTTTGCAAAATAAAAGACATATTTATAACAAAGGTTGGCAACTGTTAATATCACGACTTCGCGCCTGCGCATTAACGATCTAGTACGAATCTCGTATAGAAATATACGGCCGGACGTATATTTCTATACTAGAATCTCGGATGAAAATTTCTGATTTACATTATGCTAGATTTGTCTAGAAATTTCTCGGATGGATCTCGTACTAGAATCTATACAAAAAAAGTATAATGTAAAACAGGCTTAAGCCCACCCCTCGAGAAACACCAATACACAAACACTAGCGCTATCCGCCGTCAATGTTTATGGTCACAATATTGTCAAACAATTGTTGCAATGTTATACAATTTATTAATGTATTTTATTTGTTATTTATGCTTAATAATTTTTTTTATGAATAAAACGTATAAGTTCATATATAAAAATATTTCAGCTATGCAAACTAATAGTTTGTCGACCACTAGCGAGGACATGCTACGTCACACACCAAATTCTAAACTTTAAAAGTTCATATCTTGCTTATTACATAAAATTTTCAAGTCGCGTTTGCGATAAAATTCTTATATCATCCCGTTCTTCCAGAATTTTTTTTTAAAATGAACTGATATAGAATCCCTTTACTCGAAAACCAGAAGTAATAATATTCCAAAATGGGGTCCTATACCATTTTTCTTTTATTTTTTTTTCCTGTAAGAACAGGATAAAATAAGAACTTCAGTGCAAACGCGACTTAAAAATTTTACGTAATAAGCGAGATATGAATTTTTAAAGTTTAAGAATTTGTGCGTGACAGATACTAACAAGTGATCGACAAACAATGGGACAAACTGTTAGTTATACTGGAAACAATTTTTTTCATGTTTGCATAGCTGAAATGTTTTTATATAAAAACTTATACGTTATATTTACGAAGAAATTATTATTAAGTATAAATAACATAAATAATAAGCATTTAACAAGGATTTCTTCCTAATAAATTACAGAACATTGAAACAGTTTGACAATATTATTACACAAAGTATGACGACGGATGGCGCTAATGTTTGCCTGTTTTGAAGTTTCAATATTAATTTAATTCATATTACAAATTGATTTATTTATAAATACATGATTATTGTTAATATTACTAGATGTTATAATTAAACAAATTCATCAAACACAAAATTGTTAAATGTTTTGTTAGGTTATAGAACATCTTGACATTTCATATTCTTTCAAAGGTGACCGCTACAGACGCGCGAATCTTCTTTTTAAAATCAGGCGACCAATCAAATTCTTAGTACCTAACGTGTCATACCCAATTAGTAATCAGGTTCAATCGCTTGTAGTTTGTGACGTAGTTAATATTTAAAGAAAAATTTTTCACTAATACTCATTAATTTATGTATATTTTCGTCTTCTTATTTAAGACAGTTAAAATATGACTATGGTATAGGACCCTATTTTAATAAGCAAGATATATGCTTGGTTTATTTACCTTGTACATTTTCTTTAAGTCCCAAGTGATTAAAAAAATTTTATCCATTCTCATCATTAAATTTTAAAGAGATTTCAGTTCTCACTTACTTTTTCACTGCAGTTACCACATGGTTCAGAACAGCCCTGCTTACAGTTATGTCCGCAATCAAGTTTCTTGTTGCATCGTTTATTACATTCCACGTCTTCAACATTTAACCTGCATTCGACTTTATGCATATGTCCACATGATCGCTTTTTATCAATTATTACTGCACACGGTTGGCATTCTTCGTGGCATAGTAACGGGCATATATGATCACCCACGCTACAATTTGCCTTAGGGCGTTCGCAATGTCTGACACATTTCATCTAGAAAAAATTATATTCTTGATAATGGGTCCACCAAAGTCTGTGGCTTTTTTAGAAATTACACGTTGCATATATATATAAATAAAAACGAAATAAAAATTGCTACATATTTTGTATTTTTATACCGATAATATAATGGATGCATTGCACAAAGTGAGAGAGATAGTAAAATATGAGATGTTTTCAAAGCGCAGTTGTTTTTCTGCGCATAGAGATGATAAAATAAAATAGTTGTCAGTTTTAAATTCAAAAAGCTTGGTATGAAATCAGATTCCTTAAAATGTTTACAACAGACAAATGCGAATTACTTTACTGTATTAATTTTTAATGAAATTAACAACTTTTTTCTCATTTCTGGGTTCTTCGGAAATCTACGATACGATAATAATAGGGATGACGCATTACAAGAAGCTACGGTACAATATTTTCGAAATAATTTGTGTTTAACACATTTTACTTCTATTTGTTCCATAGTTTTGAGATATTTTTTGAACTTATAACATTTCAACAACGCTTCACAAACTAAGCACAAGCACATTCATTACATGACATATAATCCATTGTTGCCAGTTGCGTTTATTATTAAATTTTACTATTGTTTAGACCTAATTTTGACACAAAATTCATTTTTCTTTATTGTATATATCATATTTAAATTGAAAATTACAATAATTTATTTGTTTTGGCATTATTAGAATAATTTTTAATTAATACAATCTGATTTAATTATATATCAATTATGTGGCAACAGAGCATCATCTCTACAAAGCTTTACAAAAATATCGCTAGATGACAGACTTAATATGACGGCAGTAAAGTTACTAGATATATAAAGTACCGCAATTCATTGTACCAATGTGTTAGAGAGAGAAGAACGTTTTTTAGACACAATATGGCGGAATCAAGCCAATCAGGGTCAAGTTGTAGTTGGCTGTGCCTATAAAAGTCACTATATCTGGGGACTTTAGCGTCAATGCTGTCATTATGTCAAACGACCTGAAGAAAATTAACCTTAATTGTACTTATTTTTTATTATTTTCTTTACAATTTTGATCAGTTATGTTTTGTATTTATATGTATGCATATTATAAAAATTATGAACATAAAATCAACATTAATTAATTACCTTCATAGATTTATTTCACTGCCGAATATTTTTCTTTGTAATAACGCATCGTTTCAAGATAATCCATTTTAAATTTGGCGCCGAAGCTCGACACAATATGGCGGCCAATTGCGGTACTTTATATATCTAGTGACTTTAGACGTCAGAGGGCGATTACTGTGCAATGCATCCATTAAATTTTTTGTGATAAATGGGTTCCATGTTGTGACGTCAGCGCCTGTGTAATCAAACAGTATCAAAAGAAAACTTTTTGACGTTTTGAGCTGGGAAGTATTACACGAAACAAAACTAATGGGGGATTACGGCTCAATCGAATTAAAGGAAAATAGTAAAAAAATACGAATGTATATGCTGAATAACGAATATTAATAAAAAAAAAAATGATATGGTATAATTGAGATATTTCGGAAATAAAGGGTTTTTTGTTATAGCGCTTCGACACTAATATGAAAATATTTTGATTGGCGACCGAGAAACTGCCTATACATGCATTACAAATAGTGTGTTAGGAGGTGGGGATTACTACCAATGGAAGTTAAGAAATTCAAATTCGAAAGGAGGGGCTAACATTCCTGTACTACAGTTTTCAAACAGTTTTTATTTTAACATAAATTTCTTGCATTAAATTTAATAATTTAAATACACCTGTAATTATAAAGTATGTAGACTTATACAGTGTTATAATATTCATTTATTTTTATGTAAATATAACTTAAAATAGCATATATTTCAAGAACATTTAGGTCCATGATGAAAACAGTTTGATATAAAAACACATAAATGTGACGTCACGTCAATCTTTTCAAAATTCGGAAGACCATAACTCGCTTATTAATAGGATTTTTTTCACCGGATTTTCATCAATAGTCTTAGTTTTCCTAATATTTTCAGATGAAATTATAAAAAAAAAATGGTGTAATCCCCCATTCATAAGTTTAATGTGAGAAAAACAAGCTGCACCAACTCTATTCTTATCTGGAAATATGAAATGTCAATAACTATCTGGCTTACTTTATTACCATTCATTTTAGATTTTTGATCACAGTTCGTAATGAAAAGGTATTTGTTCTTTCAATAATGAGGTCATGCACGACTTTTTTATAACTTTAATCGATAGACTAGTGAAAAATAATAAACCCGTATTTTTTATTTTTCCTCAAATCGATCTTTAATCATGAAAAAATTGTAATTTAAAATGACATTTTTTAAAATGGGGCTGCTAGACCCCCGCTTCGTCCCTTGTCGAATGACGTCACAGAGTGAAAGGAACGATCATTTTCATTTTCACACTGTTTTTAAACGTCAAAGTGACATTTAAAGATAACCTGAAATTTATGAAAGTAAACATGTTGATGAAACGTTGTTTCGTGCCAAAATAAAGAATAAATAATATGTATTCTGCAATATATTCAATTTCTCACATGCGTTTACAACCTTTTAGCGTTTAATCACAAATCAAAAGTGAAAGATGTAACGTGTAGATAAGTTCACGCCAAATGAAAATTATATTTATAAAAGTGAACAGAACGATGTTATATTAATATATTATAGCATATTTAGATATGTAATCCTTAATTTATAGTTTATATATATTTTTCTTTTAGAAAATATGAGTCCATATAAAATGTCTCTTTGAAAAGAGTCTGAACTTGGTTCGGAACGTTGTGACGACACAACATGGCTGGTTTTTGCAACTTTTTAAAAATATCATACTTTAAAACGATTTTATACATCAAAAAATGTAAATAAAAAATAATTTAATCATACTGAACGATAAATTAGACTATCCTTCTTCAATTTAAACAAAAAAAAACGTGAAATTATTTTTTATTCTATGACCTCGACCTCGAACGTTACCATATTAATGGTAACGTATGCCGGTTATCTCTACTTATGGCGAAGTGACGCTGACGTCACAACTTTCGCGCCAAAACATCTGTATTCATCTTAGGCGTTATGAAGCAAAATTTCAAGAAAAATATGGAATTTTTGTTTTAAAATTCTTAATATATAAGTACATTAGTGGCACTTTATGTTTTAATCAATATACAGGGTGTCTCAATAAGCTTGCTCACTATTGGTAACTTTTTTATTTGAAGAGATAAGAGGTTGGTTAAATTAGCAAAATTGTGCCATTTTATATTAGAAAATTGGTCATGTAGATAAAATAAAAATTATGTCAGCGGTTCCCAAAATTTGGGACTGAATATATATTTTTTAAAAGGAACTATATATTTTTTATTATATTATTAGAAAGAGTATTTTTTTCTCTTCCCAATAAGGTAATGTTGTTTTTCAAATAAACGAGTTATTTACGTTTAAAGATAAAAATTATCATTTATTAGTTTAGGTCAAGTAAACTATGAAAACAATTGTCTTTTATAGAATTATTATTTTATTAATTTATTTTACAGTAATAACAAAACAAAGAAAATATTGAAATTGAAAGCCATTATTTCTTTCGCACATTTAAACTTTTTTGGAAAGAGAGCCAAGCGTTCCACGTAACTGGTGTCTAGATATAACTTTCCATATAGCAAGATCATATCTAACTTTTCTTTATTTGTAAAGTTATTAAACATTATTAAACACAGAGAACTTTACGGGAGATATTATTAAACGTCAAACAAGCAAAGAATCAATTGTTTCCATGGCTTACTTGACTAAAAAACTAATAAAATAGTTTACAAAATTTAAATTTTTAACCGTAAATAACTCGTTTATTTGAAAAAATTGTACATAAACAACATTACCTTATTGGAAAGAGAAAAAAATACTCTTCCCAATAAGATAATAAAAAATATATGGTTCCATTTAAAATATATATATATATATATATATATATATATATATATATATATATATATATATATATATATATATATATATTGTTCCAAATTTTGAGAACCGCTGACACAAATTTTATTTTGTCTCCATGACCAATTTTCGAATATAAAATGGCACAATTTTGCTCATTTAAGGGGGGGTTTGAATGAAGAGGGTTGCATAAGCAAAAAAATCATTTTTTGTTCGTGTCCCCTCGCGATTGTAATAAAAAAAAGTAAATATTTATTAAAATTTTGTAAATTATATGATTATGTTTGTGTCCTAAAACCATTTTGGTTGAAAAAATACAGCGGATATGAAAAAAAATAATTCATTTCCGGTTTATAACTTAAAATACGTAGACCAAATTATATTCAGGACACAATTTATTAAAAACCATAAACAAATATATAAATTTTATAAAAGTGTATGCAACAGGTTTTTAAAACGACACGAACGAAAAATTTACCAAAACAGACTCATTTGACTGCCGCGGCACTGAAAAATAGTTTGGGCATTACCTTACAGATGTCAGCACTAGAAATGTCGGTAATGCAGTTCGGAAAGTAAACATTGAAGCTCTACCTGACTCACCATGACATTTTTGTAATTTGATTTACAATCTTTTATTACTGCGGCTATTTCCATGAATGGTTTCTTAGAGAAAATAAATTTAAGCTAAAAATGTAAGAGAAATTTGTCTCGAAATATTCTATTGTGGACAAATCAAAACATATATTATTAACTATTAGTGATTTTTAGTAAAAGTATTGTTTCACTAAATACAAGAAATAAAGTAATAACAAGAGACAATATATTTTAAGGCAATTGAAATTTCTTTTATGGTATCAGCTCTAACATGGTGAAACTTCATTCTTGAATTTGTATTTTAAATAAAGACTCAGTTTTTTTAGTTTTAGAAAAATATTTATATCACGATGACTATAGTTTCGCTACCACAGTAACATCATCATAAATAAAGTTTAAAGTTAAGTAGATTTTTTTTATCTATTCCCCAAAACAATTTCCGGCAATATGCAATAATGAAACAGCATCATCAGATATTAATATAACAATATAAACTTAAAAACTTACTTATAATTACGAATAAATTTAAGTAAAATACTAAAACAAATAAATATGAAATAATAATAATAATAATAATAATAATAAATAATATTAAATAATGGAAATTATTTACAAAAAAAGTTTAAAGTTAATTAGTTTTTCACTCAGTAAATTATTGATTATAGAAAAATTATTTTTGTCTCCCAAAGTTTTAGCTTCCACAATGTATTCCGGGTCTTTACATTTTTTATTAATTTTTTTTTTAACTCTATTCCCCAAAACAATTTCTGGCAATATGCAATTTAAATAAATAATATTAATATAACCATATAAACTTAAAAACTTACTTACGAATACATTTAAAGAAAATACTGTAACAAATAAAGATGAAATAATAATAATTAATAAGAATAATAACAATAATTAATAATAATACAATAATATTAAATAATTAAAACTATTTACAAATAATCTCGACTGTAACCCAGTCGTTATTTTAAACAACTGGTTAAAAAAATTATCTAATAGATATTGATTTGACAACTAAAAATCCAATTTTTTGTTATATATCAACTTACATGATTGGTTAAAGATTATAACCAGTCACTATAAATTAACGACTGAGTTACAGAATAGACTCGTAAATCTTGAACAAATCTCGGTATGATTTTTGTAATTATTCATAAATCTATCTGCCTATCGCGTCATTATGTAAAACAGTTTTAATTTCTACTAAAAGTGTAAGTTCTTTAGGTTTGTCAACAAATAAATAAAGTTTTCAGCTATAATTCTTTATTTTCATCGTACAACTAAATTGAAGATAGCTCAGTCCACTGCGCACATCTAAGCTGCATTTATTTTATTAATCAAATAGGTGCGTTCCTCAACTGCCTCAACTTATGAGAAAAATTATGGGCATATAGTTAAATGACTGGCAAACGAAATATGTTCTATCATAAAAAATGTTTATTTGATTAAAAGCTACATTTTTATATATGTTTACTCATTACGCATGTAATATGAGGTAGTATTGCTTTGAAAGAAGATATTCATAAATATTTTTCTAGAATATGAATATGGATTTATGCTAGAAAGCCCTACTATCACTTTGTATACTATATAATCAACAAAAAGTTAGGAGTTTCCGCACATAAACAGCATAACTCAGGCATCCGCACACCTATATTGAAAACATTACATGGGCATTTTGTAATCCTTGTAAAGCTCATTATGGCTCTATGGTAGATAAGAAAAGAATTTTAGCTATAACATTAGCCGCAGATTACTGATTTATTGTTCCCGAAAAGGGCCGGTTATGTCGTAAATGACCCACGATTTTTCCCCTAATTATCCAGGGATTATAAATTTCTGTTACTTGCGAAAGGCAATATTTAGCAAATCAGTGTTTATCTTCTTAGGTCTAGTTGTATAATCCCCAGTAGAGGTTTATAATCAGTCGAGTTCGTTATTTGCATATCAGCCGTATGGCGTTCAAGATTTCTCGAAATAACTTAAAATTTAAACATTTAGGAATAATAAAATTCTTCTATTTCTCATATTGAACATCTGCTTCAGTTAATTTATAAACTCTCATAGACAACAGTCCATCAATATGCTGTTATTTTGCTAGGAACATCTGATCGTTAATTGTACGCGACTGTTATAAAAAATAACTGCCTAGGTCGTTATTTCTATCTTTTCATTTTTGTTTTAATCCTGTTATGTCATAATAACAGTATGGTATTACGAAAAAAGTTTAACTGCCGGGAAAATAGACAAAATTGAATCGAAATGAACTGTCAAATAACAAATTTATCATTAACCATCTGTACCCGTTACAAATATTTGCAATAAACAATATTAAGGAGAAATGGTATTAAATCATAAATTTTTTGCATTTATAAAGTATAGTTCTCTGCTACACTGGTTTTTTAAAACTATCCCGCTCTGCTTTTTTGAATATATAGGGAGAACTCTGATTAATTACTCAACACAACACTCAGTTAATAATTAATATAGTTTACATTACTGCAGAAAGCTTAAATACGGAAAATAGAAATTATTTAAAGTTTGATATAAGAGTTATCGTGGATGAAAATATAGTCGCACACACACATCATTGTAAAAATTGCAAAAACGTGTTGTGGGGACCCTAATTCGTGCTTATTCTATCGAATTTTTGGACCAAAAACATTACCTCCCTTACCGTATGGCGGGAAGTAAAAATAAACTGTCTCAGATCTATCATAGTAGCAATTTATATTGTTGTACAAATTTTATTCTAATAGATTATCAATATTATCCGTATATTCAATTTTCAACGTTTGTCAGTGTTATATTTTATTAACATAATTATGTCATTTTATAATCTATAATGTCTATATATTTTTTTGTCACCATCGCCAACAAATATTTACTGTTGTAGTTCATATGTTCCATTTGAGTTTTCAATTTTAATTACTTTATTCATTATTTTAATGTGCGGGCAATAAGTATTTACTAGTAATCTACAATATAATGCTTTTATAATTAATATGTTATATTTACTATTTTAATATAAAGAAACAAATGGAAATGTGTATGATAATACTTAATAACTGGCAGTTAAAATTTTAGGGATTATACAAATTCATTTTATATTATACGAATTACAATGTCTGTGTGTGCGTGTGTATGTGTATGTGTGTGTGTGTGTGTGTGTGTGTGTGTGTGTGTGTGTGTGTGTACGTGTGGATGTTTGAGGGATGATTCCTCAAAAACTATAATACTTAAGACCAATTTAACTACGTGTTCCTTAATCTGAAATTAATGGCAAGACCTGAAAAAGTTTTGGTAACAATTGGACAACCTGAAGTAGCAGTTTCATAAAAAAATCTTCTAAATATTATTTTTTGGAAATTTATGTTATTACAAATGTTAAAGAATATAAAATTCTCTATCCAATGCATTGAACACTTTTATTATATCTCCTACAGATTTAGAGATAGAGAATTATAAATTTATAAAATAATCCACTGTGTTAAACAACTCATGGAAACCAGTTGAACAATTAAAATGTTTGTAATTGACATAAATGTCAGCGTTGAAAATCCAGAGACTTTTTGAAGGCTTTTTCTGAGAAGTACATTTATTCCTTATCATTAATTAAATAGTTTTCCTTTTGTTTGGTACCTTGGATGATGAATATGTGGAGAGGAAATTGATTTCGCCTTCTCAAGGTTCAATGTAAAACTTAGTTTTTATTTGATATTTGGACGTTTCGAGGGACCCAAGGCCCTCATCATCAGCAGAATTAAAAATTTATTTTAAATTAACAGTTTGCTACAATAACATAAATGACGATTATATAAATTTTTTTTTTTCCCAAAAAGAATATTTTTTTCCTTACCTTAAACATTGACTCAAGGGTCAATTTTAGAGATATTTTTGCATACAAGATTCCCAACTGCTACTCCACCTCCAAACTGGAATCGAAAAAAGTGGGCGGAAAGTTTAATTGTAAAAATTGTTTTTACTAAATGTAGACAGTACCTATTTACTTGAGGGATTAAAACTTGATCGTGTCTCCGACCCGAAGTTTCGCTTACTGTTTGTCCTCGGGTCGGAGACACGATCAAGTTTTAATCCCTCAAGTAAATAGGTACTGTCTACATTTAGTAAAAACAATTTTTACAATTAAACTTTCCGCCCACTTTTTTCGATTCCAGTTTGGAGGTGAGTAGCAGTTGGGAATCTTGTATGCAAAAATATCTCTAAAATTGACCCTTGAGTCAATGTTTAAGGTAAGGAAAAAAATATTCTTTTTGGGAAAAAAAAAATTTATATAATCGTCATTTATGTTATTGTAGCAAACTGTTAATTTAAAATAAATTTTTAATTCTGCTGATGATGAGGGCCTTGGGTCCCTCGAAACGTCCAAATATCAAATAAAAACTAAGTTTTACATTGAACCTTGAGAAGGCGAAATCAATTTCCTCTCCACACATTAATTAAATACTTAGAAATTTATGAAACTGGGCAGTAATCATGTCTATACACAAATCTAAAAAGGAAAATTGTCGTACATATCTAGAAATCATTCGTTGAAAGTGAAATGCTACAAAAATGAATGGTTTGCTGTTGCTTTGTCACTGCTTATAAAAGCTTTTATTTACTAGTCATAAAACCCCAGGCCTTGGGTAAAATTTGACCTAAAGAATCTCTATCTTCTTATTTACATTTATCCTTTTATCTCAGGCACAAACCTAAGTAGAGACCCGAACCATTCTATCGCCCTCTATTGGTTAATATTATAAGCAAACGTGAAATAGTTCATGGCTTGGCCGATATTACTTCGTGTCGCTTTTTCGAAACCCCCCCTTAACCAACCTCGTACCTCTTCAAATAAAAAAGTTACCAATAGTGAGCAAGCTTATTGAGACACCCTGTATAATGGATGTTCACTCTTTCATTCTCCTTACATGTTTACAAAGTTTTCTTTTAATAAAGCATTTGTCCTCACCTGTAAATGATCGGGATCGTCTTGAATATGGCACCTCCTAGTGCACGCGTGTCCACATTTCCCAATTTTATTATCACAAGGATGTGGACATATAAACTTTTTAATATCCTGATGACAAGGCTTGTTGGCACGATGTTCGCAATCCAGAACAACTTCTACTTCAGAAGGACACAAGAAGTCTTCTGGATCCAGGTGGCATGGTAGACTATGAGTATGACTGCATTTTAAAGTTTCTAACTTGGGAACCATGCATGGTTTACATTTTTCGTAGCACTGATATGGGCACGGATGATTCAACTCACATAAAATTCTGCAACAATAAACACAACTTATAATTTAAAAAAGTGTTACCAATGAGATATTCCACTATTTTTACCTCCTGCTAATTTTAACATTTTCACGATAATGTGTGTGGGTTTGTGTGAGTGTGTGTATTCTCTTAACACTTTAACTTAAATACTATCATTCGGAAAATTTTGAAACCTTGTATTTCGACCCTATTCTAATGGACCTATTAAATTTTTATGATTCTGTGACGTCATTTTAGATGTGCCATCTAGCGATTTTTTTCTGAATCGCTAGGTAGGTGACACCATGTTGCCAAATAACGAAAGATAAATCAAATAAATTTATACTTGTTAAAAATTATGAAGAAAATGACAAAAAAATATATGTGTTACAAACAGAAATATATCTAATAAAAAAAATATATATGTTATGTAAAATGTATGTTTAATTAGAGATTATAATATCAGTTCTTTAAAAAAAATCATTTGACAACTATGCTATTTACTGTCACTTTTCGATTGTTCTGGTATACGGAACAAAACAATTTTTATCATAGAAAGCAAAGCATAATAAGTTCTCAAGTTTGAAGTTCAGATATACAGGAACATATAAGAACAAGAAAATAATTTCGTAAATATTGTACAGTATGTAATACATACATCATCACAATTGTTGGCGTACCACATATTCCCTAAGGATCTGAATAAGACAAAGCATTGGGGTAACGAATTGAAAATTGATACAGAATTATTGAAAAAAACTTTATAAATATCTTATGTGGTTTTGCACATTTCTTTTGACTACGATAACAGTTGGCTTTAACGCACACAACTGTATCGCTTTCTTCTAATATTTTGATATCGTGTATATAACCTTCTTTAGCTTATATCTTCTTTTCTGATTTCCATTTGTTCTTCCTCTCTTTTTGAAGTATTCATCGCAAGTACTATACCTAAATTGAGTCAGTTTTATTAAATTTATTGTACATGTATTTGCTGCCATTTTTTAAATTCAAATGTTTTACACTTTGTCACCCACCTGCGCTAAAATTCAACTGCGCACTATGCACATCTCACTTTTATTAATATCTCTCTCTTTTAATTTAATAGGTCCATATGGAAAGAAGCCAATAGATTTTGGTGTAAATCGGATAAGCGGAAATGACACTTTACTTGAAGCTCAAAATTCTCAACTGAAATAACCGATAGAGGCGCTGCAAGCATTTTCAATATGGCGGATGCATGACGGTAGGTGTGTGTACAATCTGTCATCTGTCACTGTCATATGATACAATTTTGCTTGTGTTTCTTGAAAATGTAGCTAAGTATTGTTCAGATATTTGACTTTCTAAAGGCTACTGATCATTGTAGGAATATTGTTGAAGGTATGATTGTAAATAATGTTCATTTACTACTTTATTTAAAATATTAATCTTGTAAACAGGCGAAGAAGTTCTGAATGCGAATCACATATTATGTGGAATTACCGATAGTTATCGAGAAATTATAAATGTAATATCACTCTGTCTTCAAGCAAGTGCTCTGTCGTCACAAATATGGTACTGCATTTTTTTTAAATTTCTCCGTTGAGAAGGAATTTCTAAAAATTTAAATCATAAATATGTTTCAAATATAATTATTAATAATAATACCTGGAAGAATAAAGTCATTGGCTGGTAGCACAAGCCCTGTTTTAACTAAAACGCTGTTTTAAGAAATGTCAAATTTCATTATTTAATAATAAAAATAAATAATATCAAATTAATCAAAATATAATTTTAAAGCAGAACATATTTTATATTCAAACAAATATTTAAAAAAAATCGTTCTATACGCATTAGGGTGAAATTAAATATTGAAATTTGAATTTGACATTTTTTAAAACAGTGTTTTAGTTAAAACAAGGCTTGTGCTACCAGCCACTGTCTTTAAAATGTCTCGAACATACTCTTATATACTTGGAAATTTGTTTTCCAGAACGTAAAACATACTTCCAAGCTTGAAATCTATCCAATATTTGTTGAATGCCTGCATCTGTAGTTATAGTCACTTTATTTTTACCTATTTTTGGAAAAATGTGGAAATTTAAATGAGTTTCCCTACTCATAAGCGAATGACACCACTATACGCAACACATAATATTGGTTTTACCGCGTTTTGCAACATTCATTTTCGTATAAAAGAAATACTTTTAAAAAATGTATGCTAACATATGTTGTATTTGCTCGCACCTACCGTCTGCACTAGTTTAAAATTTAGTCACCAGATATCATATCGATTCTCTACAGTTGTCAATAGCTTTTCTTAGAAAAATACCTTTCAATGTCATTTTTTTCGTAATTTATGTTATGGTATAAAATTATTCAATTTTCTACAGGCATGCACTCATATTTTTTCCATATATTTCATAGATAAATTTATAAAATAATTAATTTAAAAAATCTCGGAACATGTGCTTTAAAGACAAATATAATTCCTTAGTTACATAGATTTCAAATGTAACTGACAAATAAATGACACTGTCAAGAAAATTATCAAAAGTAATATCACAAGACCTCCTAATTTTATCAATAAATTTTTATTTTGCACGATTTTTTTTTGCCTAAAAATAAACACGAAAGCAAACTGCATGGTAAATCCCGACTCCGAAGGAAGAGGGGTTTTGCCTAATGTCAGTTTGCTTGAGTGATTTTGCTTACAAGAAAAAAAAATGAGTGCTTAAAAATAAAGATTATCTGAGAGGTCGTGTGGTATTTGGTGAGATAAATTCCAAAGACAACGCAAAATGAAACTTGACACTGACAGTTATAAACAATAACAACTGTTTATTTACTTGGTAGCGGACAATTATCAGCTATAATATCCCGAGGACATTGATAATTATGAAATAATTTTATGACAGTTACCGAAAGCGCGTTGCTTGGTAACAGCCCGACGCCGAAGGCGGAGGTGGTGTTACCTAAAAGCAACGTGCTTGAGGAAGTGTGATAAAATCATAAGTATTTATCAATGATCGAGGGGTATTCGGTGAGAAAATTTTTTGCAGTTTTAACATTAAATTTGCCTAAAATTTGTATTTGACAGAATTTTTGTGTCTAACATAACCCAGTAGATATCATAGTAGCTATGAACGTGAATGTGGCTATGAAAATGTTCAGTGTGAAATGTGCAATGAGAATGAGACCTCTTTGAGTGAGACCAAAGAGAAGAAGATGACATACAAAAGTCCATACATATTCTCCACATTTAGTTTTTTATTTAATACAGTATGTTTTGATGTGTTTTCTTCTATAATTTTGTTGATTAAATCATCATTTTCATTGACAGCGTGAAAATGACATTTTTAAATTAAAACAATTAATCTTTTATTATATGTCAAAAACTGTTTGTTACTTAGCAACTTAGTGACATAAGTGATAATTGTCTTACGATAATTATCAGTGTAAGTTTGTTTTGATTGGTTACTTTCGCACACGTGGTCAGCAATAAAAGGATTCAATTGGATCATTTTTTAACCAAAAAATTTTCAGTATAATACTGTTCCCATTGGGTGAATTTTCAAGTGTATTGCATCATGATTGGTTAAAAACTAGTCGTTGGAATTTATCATTTCAAATTAATAATGGTAATGATTTAAAAAGAAAATAGTACATAAAACGGCAGTTATAATTACATTAAACAAATGCACAGGAACATAATATAGTTTCCAGCATTAATACATATGTAGGTATGTATTTAAATTAATAAAATTAATAACGGGAATGATTTAAAAAGAAAATAGTAAATAAAATGGCTGTGCAGATATATTATTCAAATGCACAGGAACATAACATAGTTTCCAGAATTAATAAATACGTAGGCATGTATTTAAATTATTAAAAGTTAAATGACGGGAGGTTTTGAGTTGGCCACATCAAATTGTGCAACGAAAGGTGGAACATAGGAGTTTAACAAAGGATTTTAAAAATATGCGGAAATTGGCTCCCCTGCATATTTCAGAGCAAAAATAAACGAATAAAAATTTAAATGAAGTACTTGAGTTACGTGAAGATATAAATTAATATATCAACAATAATAAACCTCTCTTCACAAAATATTTTTATTACAATGGGTGGTATTAATAAAAATAAGTAAATACTTATAAGTAAGTACTTATAAGTACTAGCATTTACTTATCAGTATCAGCAAGAAGTACAAGTAAATACTTATTTCCATATTAATAACATGATGCTGATAATTGAAGTAAATACTTACTTATAAGTATGTACTTATACGAAATCTAGTAGTAAGCCGCGCGTTTGAAAAAAATGCAATTTTGACATTTGTTATTCATTCATAATTTATTGTGTTACGAATTTGTTGAAGGTTAAGAACGTTAACAAGCTAATTTAAAACTTAGTTTTTACATTTTTGAAATATCGACAATAATCAAAAATGTCTAGTATTGCCAGCAGTGACGAGGGAGGTTGCTTGAACATTGATACCGAGAAACTGTTTCTACATCTGTAATGTACACAATAACAGGCCTATTCTACTAAAAAAAATATGTATCGTTATAACTCGTTACTAGGCGATAAGTCGTTATGATAACGATTTTTGCCAAAACCCTATTCTGTTAATTTATTTATCGTTACGAATCGTTACAGATCGTTATTTCACATCGTTTAATAACGACAAGTTCACGTGCATCGTTGAAGTCGTAAAGTTAGACATATTTTGAGAACAAAAGTAAAAATGGCTGAAGAAGATATTTTGTTAATTGTAGCTGAGAAAGAGATTCTGCAAAGATGAGTATTTATTCACTTCTGTACACTAATTATATATATTATACTTTTTAGTATTAGACAATTTATTTATATTTCAGAAATATATTTAAAAATTTAGATTTAGATAATATTTAGTGGACGAAGGACTCCGGGCTGTTTTACATGTTGATAAGGGTAGAAAAAAGAAAAATCCAAAGTTTTTTCTACCCTTAGATAATATTATTTAATATATTGATATATAATATAATATAGAATATAGATGCACTATCTATGTATTTAAAAATTATATATTTGTATAGGGATGTCTGAGTACATAATCGTACACTTTTACCCGGTCCCATAGAATTTAAATGACTTGTAAGTCTTCTCCATATTTCTTCCAATTCTTCAGTGGACAATTTATTAATTCTTAATGAACTGTTATTTTCCAGTTCTTCAACATATATTTCATACTGTCTTTGAGTTGTCTTCGAAGCCCTTTTCTTTATATCCATTGTCAAATTCAAATAAATAAACAAACAATGAATCGATATGTTAAATTTAAATTGAAAAACATATAAAAATTTATTCTGTCAAAATACACATGAAGTTAGATATTATCGTTATAATCCTGATAACGATAATTTATAACAATATGATTAGTAGAATAGGTTTTTGGCATTTGTCGTTATTAAAGACGTTTAACGAAATGCTTAGCGACAGTCGTTCAGTAACGACATCGTTATACATTTTTCTAGTAGAATAGGCCTGTAAGTGTTATTATCTTAACTATGAACATTTTATTTTTGAATTATTGTATATACCTGGGGAAAACGAATTCAAATATGAGCTTTGTCGACAATTTTTTTAGCAACCCATCGCACAACATTACAACAGTGGATTGACTCCAATGTCTTCACCAACACCAATCTGAAAACCTGATGCTACGTTATTTAACTTTTCGGCTTCTTTTTAAATGTACACATCAAAAGCACCACCTCTAGATTCATTGCTAACGCCAAGAAAGTGTTCTGATAACCATTCCACACTTTCGGGCGTAAAGCGATATACTCGTAATTTCACAAAATCTCGTTTATTGGGATTATACCTACGAGTTTTATAGTCTTTTCGGGCTCGTACGGCGTTAAATATTTTTTTTTTTTAATAAATGTAATCTTTGACGTTTTCAGTCCCCCATAAGCATGACAAATATCATACTTATAAATTTATAAGTAAATACTTAATTCTATAAGTATCAACCCCATTTTATTAATACAGTTTTAAGTAATTACTTATTTTTATTATAAGTATATAATTTTGCCAAATAAGTATTTTCTTATATCATCAGCTTATACTGAAACTTTATTAATACGGTTGTAAGTACTTACTTATAAAACTGTCAGTATAAGCATTTACTTATTTTTATTAATACTACCCCATATGTATATTTGATGACGACTGCTCTGCAGTCGAAATGTACATATTGTACCTCTGTGTAAAGGAATACAGAAATAAAATAGGGCATTCATTTACGAAAACAAAAGTAAAAAATGCTTAGATTCGATTGAAGCAATAGCTCAAAAAATTAAAAAATATAATCGTTATTTATTGAGTAGTACTGTAAGTAGAAAGTGTACATTTTATCAGTTTTTGTTATTAAAAAATCGTGTGTTTCGAGCGTAAGTGGAAATTGTCGATTTCCAGAGAATGTTAAACCGACCAACAATATCCTATTTTGCGTTCTTAATACACAAAAAGCTATTTACTTTTAAAAAGTGTTCATTTAATGCAATAGATATCTCCTTGATCAAAAAAGTTTATGTACTTACGTACATAAGTAACTATTCTTACTTTTTGCATTTTTCCTTGCATTTGTAAAACCCATGTCGTTTGTCTTCGTAGCGGTGGAAAAGTGATGACCTAGAGAGAAAAAAAAAATAGTACCAATATTATGTATATGGTAAGGGGATTGTATTAAGGTCTGTATTAAAACTTGTATAGCTCAATCCAGAACAAATGAGTTTCGTGAGGGGCAGCTGTCAGAAATAAATTTCATACATAATTTACTCAATAGTGGGTGAAAAAAATTTATGGTTTAATTTTATAAATAAATTGTATCAAAATCAAAAATTCTCGATATTTATCATAATATATATAATTAAATAATTTTTAAAAATATTCAAAAGTGAGGTTAAAATCACTCCTGTGGAGGGCAGGTGGCGTTATTCTGGAATGGTCTATTGAGTATATGGTAACATTGTAATATTTTCCACATCTATCAATGAGATTCAATTGTGATTTAGAAATTTTACCACAGGGAAAAGTAATACAGATATCCTTTAGTCAAATGAGCAACTATTATTGTAAATGGACGGTTTAAAAGGAAACTCATTGCAAAATTAGGTTAGAAATATGTCAAATTTATATATTTCATACCTGAATGTTAATGAATTTTAAAATATCTCAACCCCCGTTTTGATCAGTTTTGACATTTGTCTTTTTTTATCGTAATTGTATGGCTTTCTTACTTCTGTTAATATTTTTTTTCTTTATTTGATCCTTTGGTCTCTCACTTTTTTCTGACAGGTATAGGGTAGTTATCATGTGTCGAATTTTAATAAAATAAATATCTTTTACAATAAGTCACGCATAATAAGATTTTCTATATGATAATAAACAACAATTATTGCTTATATATTTATAAAATGCTAATTAAAATTCCGCACTCTTTGAATCAACCTCTCCGCTGTGACGTCACATGTTTTAACCGTAAACCGCTGAAGCGCTGGTGTCGTATTTGAACAGTAAACATTAAATGTCACACAACACAAGTAACATAACCTTGTTTTCATGTAGAATCTTTGATCACATACTTGCATAAATACTCCAAGACACAAAATAAGGCTACGAAAAAAAAAGAATAAACAAACTGACTATCAAATACACAAAAAAAAAAACTGACAACTACCAAACAACGCTGGATAAAACAGAATATAAAAAAGTTCCCCTTGCCCCGCAAGACATACGTAACGAAAAATTGTGCTATCTCTTTCATACAGAGAAACTCTCTTCTCTATTTTTTTTTTTCTCAAAAAAGAACAAGAATTATGCAAAATAAAAAAATATAGAAAACTTTAATTTAAAAATACTATTGCCCGGTTTCACCATTGACGAATAAATAGTTTATTCATCAGTTAAGCTATTCGTCAAATAAAATATCATATTTTTGTTCCACCAACGTCAGTTAGCAGTTATTCGACGAATAAATCGTCAGTTAAATTATCTGGAGATTTTTTCCCAGTTAAATATTTATTCAACGAATAGTTTGACATTTGACATTTTTATTGTGCGTATTATAATTGTTCAGTGGCGATCAGAAGGATATTTACAAAAGGTACCAATCTAAAACGGATAATAGATAAATATGAAAAATGCAGTTATATTTAGTTGTTATTTATATTTCCGTCAATATTAGAATATCATCTTTATCATTGTTGACATCTTCTGATGAAGAAATTGTTATTCAGGCGAAAAAGGAATGATCCCTATAATCACATGATCATAATTTATAATCAATTTGACGAAGTAGATTTTCGCATGCGATTCTGATTATCAAAACAATGCGTCTAAGAAATTCTATATGATTCAGCATCATCTGGAGCCAATAAATGAAAGAAATATGCCAGTTCTTTTATGAACGATATTTTTTTTGTGCAAATATATTCCATTCTTTAATATTTTCTTGTGACAACACATTGTCAGTTTTCTTATTTTCTATAATATACAAATATTCTTCCACTACAATTTTTAAAACGTTTTTTTTCTTCGTGAAGGATTTTTTTGCTTCATTCCCTCTTCTTATTTATATTTTCATTCATTTTCATTTGATTTCAATGACATAAATGAAAAAATTATTTTCGTTGACAGCGAACATGACAGTTTTGTCAGGGAGATGAACTTGTTAGCTATATACTCAATGCAAAATAATGGAAAGAAAAATAATATTCCGTGAATAACTATCTATTCAACGATTTTGGTTGGTGAAACGATACTTTGACTAACCGATGAATAAAATTTATTCGTCAGATAACTATTTGTAAATTTATTCGGCATTGGTGAAACCGGGCATTAAACATATAAATTTTTCAAAAAGAGCAAAACTACCCTATTACAAAGTTGCCAAAATATTTTTGACAATGGACTGTTTTAGGTTAAAACACGCTAATACAGCCCACTGAATCTCACCCATCATTTTTAATGACGAGTCTAAATTTGATATCAGTGCAGGAAATAACAGAAACAGTCATTCACAGCAAAAATGATTCTTTTTATGAAAACTGCTTAAAACGCACCGTTAAGTATTTGCATATCTTTCTCTTCAAATACCATGGCTATCGCTATTAATAAGAATAAAATAATAAATTTAATAATTAATTTATAGGACTTAAATATTAGGTAATTGGCATGTATTTGGCGTCATTTGAAGTCGATTTTTTTTATCTTTCTATTAACACCACAAATTTACCATGTTAATCTTCTATACAGGATGTCTCAATAAGCTTGCTCACTATTAATAACTTTTTTATTTGAAGAGATACGAGGTTGGTTAGATTAGCAAAATTGTGCCATTTTATATTAGAAAATTGGTCATGTAGACAAAATAAAAATTGTGTCAGCGGTTCTCAAAATTTGGGACAAAATGTATATTTTTTAAATGGAACTATATATATTTTATTATCTTATTAGAAAGACTATTTTTTTCTCTTTCCAATAAGGTAATGTTATTTATGTACAATTTTTTCAAATAAACGAGTTATTTACGTTTAAAGATAAAAATTATTTTTTATTAGTTTAGGTCAAGTAAACTATGGAAACAATTCTTTTATAAAATTATTATTTTATTAATTTATTTTACAGTAACAACAAAACAAAGAAAATATTCAAATTGAAAGCCATTATTTCTTTCGCACATTTAAACTCTTTTGGAAAGAGAGCCGACCGTTCTACGTAACTGGTGTCTAGATATAACTTTCCATATAGCAAGATCATTTCTAACTTTTCTTTACTTGTAAAGTTATTAAACATTATTAAATACAGAGAACTTTACGGAAGATATTATTAAACGTCAAACAAACAAAGAATCAATTGTTTCCATGGCCTACTTGACTAAAAAACTAATAAAATAGTTTACAAAATTTAAATTTTTAACCGTAAATAACTCGTTTATTTGAAAAAATTGTACATAAACTACATTACCTTATTGGAAAGAGAAAAATTTACTCTTTCCAATAAGATAATAAAAAGTATATGGTTCCATTTAAAAAAAATATATTTTGTCCCAAATTTTGAGAACCGCTGACACAATTTTTATTTTGTCTCCATGACCAATTTTCGAATATAAAATGGCACAATTTTGCTCATTTAACCAACCTCGTACCTCTTCAAATAAAAAAGTTACCAATAGTGAGCAAGCTTATTGAGACACTCTGTATACACCTTATTTAACAATTATTATATTTAACAAATATCGAAACGGAGTATCCGTTGCATCCCTCTTTTAGGTCATAGTTGTGTGAAATTACTCGATACTAGTTTTCTTACCCGTCTAGCTTCTTGAGAAAGTCAAGTGTAGCCATACTACCACAGACAAACATAAACAGATCCTCAACCCAACGTTGTAATATGTGTTAAGCTAACATACTTGATGAGATGTACAAAAGATGGCGAAGTCATCGCCGATTCTCTCTGAAAGATAGTTACGAACAACGAGTGTGCAAAACATCAAAACTACTTTCCTACGATGCAGCCAAGTCCAACTTCATAGGTGCTCGCTCACATTCATAGCATTCTGCGTTACCCGTTTTTAAAAAATTATACTAAAATATTGTTAATAATTGCGCTCTTTATGCTCTCATATGCGCCACAATTATTTTTATTTGCGCTTTAATTTTTTATGTCGAAGTCAGATTGTAAAATATTTTTTTAAGAACCCCTACTCATTTTTTAATGAATATTTGAACCTTTCGCCCTTTCGCTTACAATTCTTCTAAACATATCTTAATGTAAGCTAACCTAATGCACAAAAGTCACACCCGATAGTTTTGTATGGTTAGGTTATGTTTAAATTTAGCGCAAAATAAAATAATTGTGGAACATATAAGCGCATAAAGTGTGCAATTCTTAGCAATATTTGTTTTAGTATAATTTTTAAAAGGGAGGGCCAACCTTTTTTACCTTTCAGCGTTCACTCACGTATATGCTGAACTTATGAGTATAAAGTTCTCGAAAGAAATTATTAAACAGTGATGTTTGCTACCTATATTATCGATCTAAGAGTAAACAGTCAAAAAGTCATATTTTACAAAAAAAAAAAAAAAAAAACATTCATGTGCGTCCAGACTTTTCAAACTTTAATTCGTTATCTTTCCAATTTATAAAGATATAATAATTATTGAGTTTCATTTTGAATACTAAGTGCATTTGGTTATTTTTTCTTAATATATATTACAGGGTTTTGATTCTTTGCTTTTAGATCAATAATAATCAAGAATATCACCATTAAAATTTTCGGAAAATTTCCTGCTACTTGGAACTTGGGATATGGGATTCATATAAAACAATATTTTTAAAAATAAATATTTTAATACAAATAATAGAAAAAATAAAGACTTGTTAACATAATAAGATTTGTTTTATTATATATGAAATATTTTAATTTTAAGTGTGTGTTAAAACTCGAACTTTATGAGATGGTTTATTTGTTTTTTGACGGCAGATAGCTTTAGATTCCCATACACATTCTTTGTATAATTTTACAATTATTAATGTTTTTAGCATATATAATTTGTGTTCCTTACAAATAGAGTTTTCAAACCAGTTGGGATATTTTAAGTCCGTTTCAGTTTTAATTTTATTAACTAAAAATTTATAAATATGTTTCTTGTATCGGTTTTGAAAATAAAATGCAGAAAATACATTCAGCTGAAATTCTACTATGTTCAAAAATAGATCACTGGGAACAGTCAAATTTCCAGTTTCATTTCCAATAACTGTCTCATATGATCTGTAATGAATTAACAAATCACGAGATCTTGACTGACAATTGCTGCTTATATTGGTTATTATACACTTGTCACACTGGAATTGTTTAAAGCATTTATATACAATATAACCTGCGAAATAAGTTATTGAACATTCCTCATACTTTGAGAAATTATTAAAACTTGTTTCATTAATTATGTCCTCACAAATATCTATGTCTTCTCCAATATTTTTACATTCGTCGTGACTTTCAGATACTGATAATGATTTTAAAAAATCACCTACATTGAAAAATTCACTGTCATCTTGTGGGCAATTTCCAGCGGTCCAGCTTTCATCTATGCGGTGAACTATAATATTTTCCAAATTATACCGAAATTGTTCAGCAGTAGGAAACATATTAAAGCCTCCAGCACCTCTTATCTGACTGAAGAGATTTTCTAAGCAGTCTTGAGTTAACTTATTTGTGCACAGATATTGTACACCTAATTCTGTTAACTGATTCCAAACACCCAAAATAGACATTAGACTTTGAATTAATCCATGGAAACATGGAGGACATGTTACAACTCTTTTATTACCATCTTCTCTGGGAACACATTTCCATGATTTCACCCAGTCCACATAATTTAGTAAGCGTTTACACAAATTATTCTCGTTACTTATAGCGCATGAATTTGGATTTGATGTGAACTTATATTTACTATTTAAAATATCAAGCAACGTATTCATTTCTTCTAAAAATTCTGCTGTATCCATAGCAGTTGATGTATTTATTTCTTGAGTTGTGCAAGCTGATTTTATTGCGGAAGCTGTTCTATGACTGAATATTTGTGTAGCTAAGGACACAGCCATTTTTTGAAAATTATTGGGCTTTAAATGAACTTCCGACAAATGACCCATACTTCGCGCCCTTTTACATTTTAGATCTTTATAAAATGTCAATACGATATCATTCCACGACACTCTTTTTTCATTTATTAAAAAATCTGAAACCATAAGTCGATTACGAATATTTTTAATAATGTGAATGACATCGTATATCGCAAAAATCTTATTACTGCCGACACAAAAATAAGGTTTATCTATTGAAACTCCTAATTTTCTCATCGCTGCTTGATTAACAGGCCCTTGGTCACAAGTTATTGCCAGTACCTTGAAGCCGCAATTAATAATAATTTCAATACATTTTTTAATTATTGTTATTAAATTATTAATTTTCACAGAATTATGTGATAAAAAGTATGCAAATGGAAGTTTGAAATTATTTACTATACCACGAATCATAAATACTAGTGACTCAGTACAGTATTTTGAAATTCTGCCTAGTTCTCCTAAATCTTCGAATCCTTCTATTTGATCTAAAAATGAACAGTATTGCAGGGCCCTCTTAATTGACATTTCATCGAAAACAATGATGCATATTTTATCATTCTCTGACAACGACTTAGCCCTTTCTTTAAGAGCTAAAATTAATTTGTCATTGAAACCAGGGACAAAGTTTAAAAATCGAGTCCATGTACGCAATGTAGATTCAGCAGGTAAAATTATTTGTTTAAAATTTCTTAAATAACGGTATCCTCCTGGTGACCGATAATGTAAATCTAAGGCAAATTTTTTTTCTTCGGTACTCCACTGTGAATTTTTTTTATGTAAAAGTTGCATTTTACATAATATTTTACTATCATTGGATATATTAGATTGTTCAATTAAATGTTTTACATTTGACTGTAGTGATATCTTTTTTCGTAATCTCTGAATCATTAGTGTTTTATTACGGAGTTTCCTTTTAAGTATAATATTTTGTTGTTTTGTTGTTTGTTTACGCTGATTTGTAGGTTTGGTTTCTTCGAATAATTTTTTACGTGCTGAAAATATACCACTTTTACGGGTGGATTCATGAAATTTAAAAGGAGATCCTGACTGACTTGGGGTATTGAACGGCGATATCTCTAAGTTCCATTTACTTATTGTATTTTGAGGTGATGATGCTGATGGTGCTGGTGCATTGCTATAAAATTCGCATTGTGCAGTATATGTTTTTATTGGTGTTTTCACTTTCATTTCAGGCACTGTAGGTGTTGTTTCAGTAAATGCATTTACTGATATTTTTACCGTAGGGATGGCATCCTGAATTAATTTTCTTTTCTCCGTATTATATCGTAGAACAAACATGTCATTTGAAAAATGTTGCTCGCAAATTGCTTTATATCTACATTTTTCATACGTAAGTCCCACTAATTCGAAATTACCGGTGTATTCTATCCATTTTTCACGTTGTTCATTATTTTTAGGGAAATAAAAAAATTGTAAATTTTGATGATACGTGCTTGATTTAGCACAATTTTTAACTTGACATTTAATTACTCTTGACATTGCTAACAATTTAATTACAATACAGTGTAGACAAGAAAAAAATTCTTCAACATAAATTTTCCTTAACACTCCACTACTCCACATAAACAGACAATATTCTAATAGAATAGTACGCGCGCAACGCAAACACACAACATAGTCGACCAACACTACAGTGTGTAATGCTTATGTCTTATACTTGTCTGGGTGCATGTAATCAGTAGTCTAACGCAGTGACATCTACGGCAGTTGCAAGAACTACAGTAAAATGAGCAACACATTCTAACGTATACGGCTGTGGATCTGTTTATGTTTGTCTGTGATACTACTATCTTCCTCACTGCTATCCGTACTACTCGTTTCTTCCTCACTGCTATCCATACTAGTCGCTTCTTCCTCACTGCTATACCATTGTTTGTCTGTTGTATGACATAAACTGCTACATATATGGCCACATCTTAACTCCTCACCGCATAATTGGGAGCAGCCTCCTTCTATAACTTGGTCGAAATCTTCATCTTTGGCTACACGTGTTAACTGGCCCGGATGAATCTGACATTGTAACGTAAGATGAGTGTCTAGCTGATTGTTATTTTCCAAAACTGTTTTTATTTCGCGCCAAACATTGCTGCTTTTTGCAAGAATGTCCATATTGCCTATGATGTACATACCTACACAAAAATTATACAAACTTATTGAAATTTTTCTTCAGTGTATAATTCGAATAAACAAAATATCAATGTAAACAACGTTAGTGGAAATAATAATTTATTTAACATAAAATAAAAAAATGACTGACAGGCCTATTCTACTAAAAAAATGTATAACGATGTCGTTACTGAACGACTGTCGCTAAGCATTTAGTTAAACGACTTTAATAACGACAAATGCCAAAAACGTATTCTACTAATCATATCGTTATAAATTATTGTTATCAGGATTATAACTTCATGTATATTTTGACAGAATAATTTTTTATATGTTTTTCAATTTAAATTTGACATATCGATTCTTTGTTTGTTTATTTAATTAAATTTGACAATGGATATAAAGAAAAGGGCTTCGAGGACAACTCAAAGACAGTATGAAATATATGTTAAAGAACTTGAAAATAACAGTTCATTAAGAATTAATAAAATGTCCACTGAAGAATTGGAAGAAATATGGAGAAGACTTACAAGTCATTTAAATTCTGTGGGACCGGGTAAAAAGATCTGATGTATCACGCAGTGTACGATTATATACTCTGACATCCCTAAACAAATATATAATTTTTAAATACATAGATAGTGCATCTATATTCTATATTATATTATATATAAATATATTAAATAATATTATCTTAGAGTAGAAAAAAGAAAAAGTTTTTTCGTTGCAGAATGTATTTGAAAATAATTTATTTATTATTTACATTCTGCAACGAAAAAACCTTGGATTTTTCTTTTTTCTACTCTTATCAACATGCAAAACAGCCTGGAGTCCTTCGTCCACTAAATATTATCTAAATCTAAATTTTTAAATATATTTCTGAAATATAAATAAAATGTCTAATACTAAAAAGTATAATATATATAATTAGTGTACAGAAGTGAATAAATACTCATCTTTGCAGAATCTCTTTCTCAGCTACAATTAACAAAATATCTTCTTCAGCCATTTTTACTTTTGTTCTCAAAATATGTCTAACTTTACGACTTCAACGATGCATGTGAACTTGTCGTTATTAAACAATGTGAAATAACGATATGTAACGATTCGGAACGATAAATAAATTAACAGAATAGGGTTTTGGCAAAAATCGTTATCATAACGACTTATCGCCTAGTAACGAGTCATAACGATACATGTTTTTTTAGTAGAATAGGCCTGTAAGTCAGATGTTCTTAAGGCTATTAATAAAATTAGTGGTAAATCTGCTACTGGTCCAGATAACATTCCCAGTATTATTCTTAAAGGATGTGCGAATATCGCGATTCAAATTAACCAAACTCTACCTGGTAGACTAACAGGCCTATTCTACTAAAAAAATGTATAACGATATCGTTACTGAACGACTGTCGCTAAGCATTTGGATAAACGACTTTAATAACGACAAATTCCAAAAACCTATTCTACTAATCATATCGTTATAAATTATCGTTATCAGGATTATAACGATAATATCTAACTTCATGTATATTTTGACAGAATAAATTTTTATATGTTTTTCAATTTAAATTTGACAAATCGATTCATTGTTTGTTTATTTAATTGAATTTGACAATAGATATAAAGAAAAGGGCTTCGAGGACAACTCAAAGACAGTTTGAAATATATGTTGAAGAACTGGAAAATAACAGTTCTTTAAGAATTAATAAATTGTCCACTGAAGAATTGGAAGAAATATGGAGGAGTCATTTAAATTCTGTGGGACCGGGTAAAAGGATCTGATGTATCACGCAGTGTGCGATTTTATAATCTGACATCCCTATACAAATAAATAATTTTTAAATACATAGATAGTGCATCTATATTCTATATTATATTATATGTATATCAATATATTAAATAATATTATCTAAGGGTAGAAAAAAGAAAAAGTTTTTTCGTTGCAGAATGTATTTGAAAATTATTTATTTATTATTTACATTCTGCAACGAAAAAACCTTGGATTTTTCTTTTTTCTACCCTTATCAACATGCAGAACAGCCTGGAGTCATTCGTCCACTAAATATTATCTAAATCTAAATTTTTAAATATATTTCTGAAGTGAATAAATTCTCATCTTTGCAGAATCTCTTTCTCAGCTACAATTAATAAAATATCTTCTTCAGCCATTTTTACTTTTGTTCTCAAAATATGTATAACTTTACGACTTCAACGATGCATGTGAACTTGTCGTTAATAAACGATATGAAATACCGATATGTAACGATTCGTAACGATAAATAAATTAACAGAATAAGGTTTTGGCAAAAATCGTTATCATAACGACTTATCGCCTAGTAACGAGTCATAACGATACATATTTTTTTAGTAGAATAGGCCTGAAAGTTTGAACTAAAAAATTGTTAAAAAATATTGTTCCTTTCCTTTACAGAAACTTTCTAGTGATTGCAGGCTATTTAAAACATCCTTTTACACAAGTTTTATATTTTTAAACTTTTTCAAAAAGCGTTAAATTCATTATATCAGTGACAGATTGACAGCTCGTACAGTGTTGTGACGTCACAACACTGATACATAATGCGGGTAAAGTTAATTTAAATCGCCAATACTGATGAAACCTTTAACCATAATTTTTATTTCTGTACTTCAACATAAAATATTTTTAAATTCATTAAAGCTGGGACAACTGTGTCCCATATATAAATCTGGAAGCTCTAAATATGTAACAAACTACAGACCGGTAACAATTTTACCATCTGTTTCAAAAGTATTAGAAAACATATTGTATGAGAAGTTATACCGGGAGTTTATTTTATCAGTAAACATAGGGTATATCATTGCCATAGTTACGATATGAACGTTTGACAGCATAGGCGTTTAACATGGGAAGCAGTTTTTTGTAAATACGAAGGTCTGGCAAAAAATCAAGCCATGCTATTCAACATGATAATAGTACATTGCATCTTGTACGTTATTTAATATTAATTAATTTAATAATATTGCAAAAATTGCAATAAATTACAGAAATTGAAAAATAAAAAATTGTTTCACTTTTTTATTATGCAATATGAAAAGGTTTACAAATGTCTCCGGTAGCGCAGTGGTTATAACAGTGGCATCTGAAATTTTTGGTTGGGGTTTAATTCCCCGTTGGGTAATTATTTTATTTTTTTTACGTAAAAATTGTTGAACTTTTAAAAATCAATTTCTATATTACAATCACTTAAAAATAATAATTACATTGTAATAAATAAAGAGAAAATAATTGAGAATAATTGATTATAATAATCAAAATATTGATACAATAATAATGCATTGTATTTCCTTTGATATTAATAAAAATAACTGAAATATAATAAATTTTTGTAGATATTATGTCTGTACTGTATTTATCAAATAAAATACAATGCATTATTATTGTATCAATATTTTGATTATTGTAATCAATTATTCTCAATTATTTTCTCTTTATTTATTACTGTATATTATGTAATTATTATTTTTAAGTGATTGTAATATAGAAATTGATTTTTAAAAGTTCAACAATTTTTACGTAAAAAAAAATAAAATAATTACCCAACGGGGAATCGAACCCCAACCAAAAACTTCAGACGCCACTGTTATAACCACTGTGCCACCTGAGATATTTGTAAACCATTTCATATTGCATAATAAAATAGTGAAACAATTTTTTATTTGACAATTTCTGTAATTTATTGCTATTTTTGCAATATTATTAAATTAATTAATATTAAATAATGTACAAGATGTAATGTACTATTATCATGTTCAATAGCATGGCTTGAATTTTTGCCGAACACTTTGTATTTACAAAAAACTGCTTCCCATGTTACACGCCTATGTTTACTCATAAAATAAATACATTGCTGTCAAACATTCATATCGTAACTATGGCAATGATATACCCTATGTTTACTGATAAAATAAACTCCCGGTATAATCATGTAAAATCAGTCATAGCCGTTGAAAAGCATGGATTTGTTAAACAGAAATCTACAATAACCAATTTGACTACAATTGCTCAGAACATCTATTGAGAATAGCAATCAACTAGATGTAATATTTACTGATTTGAGTAAAGGCTGGTTTATGTAAGCTGTAACTTAAGAATTTACCTTAGCATTAGCATTATGACTTTGCATTAATAATTCAAGTATAAACAAATGCGTGCTGCGGTACATGTAGCTATAGAGCATTCCAGAATGACGTCACCTGCTCTCCACAGAAGTGATTTTAACCTCACTTTTGAATATTTTTAAAAATTATATAATTATATATCTTATGATAAAATTCGAGAAATTTTGATTTTGATACAATTCATTCATAAAATTAAACCATAAATTTTTCCATGGCTCCATCATTGAGTAAATTATGTATGAAATTTATTTCTGACAGCTGCCCTTCACGAAATTTATTTGTTCTGGATTGATCTATAACCACAGAATAGACATATACAGAAGCGACACTCCTTGTTTACACCATTGTTGTTGCGATTTGATGTTTATGACCTTGAACTTTAAATTTGTTGGCAAATTTACGCGCGAAATTTAAATTGTTTTATATGGTAAAAGAAAAATTAGAACACAAAAGTACTAAAATTTTAATTGTATTAACGAATTAAGAAGAAATCATAAAATAAACACATAATTATGTTTTTATTGAACAAATACGTGAATTTTACAAATTCAATACAATGCAGAATTTTCTATATCTTTGACGTGGGAAACACGAACGTCAGATTCAATGATGTCCCAAATATCCTTCTCCATCAAATCTTCTCTATCTATATTTATTAAGTGAATATACATTTTGCATGATATAGAAGTCGTTTTGCATTACTTACATTTATGGATCTTTCGGAAACGAAAAAAACTTACATATCGCTTACTCCATTTTTTAAATCTCCTTATATAGTTTTTATATGAACAAACAAGTCCTTCCGATTCTACCTTCTTCGTTTTTTTCATTTTATTAGAAACTAACACCACTTCTAAAATTTACAAACGGTTCACAAAATGACATATGTCAAAAGTGAGAAGACGTGTTTGGTTTTCTTGAATTGGCCATAATCCTAAAATACATGGGCGTGACAAGCTGAGACAACAGTTCCTCCAGAATATGTGAAATATAATGATTTTCCTTATGATAACGATTTTTCCTATCGTTTTTTCAAAATATAACATATTTGTTCTTATTAGAAATCAATTTGTGTGTCTCAATATACTTTTATTATTGACCCCTGACGGAAAATGTTCACGTCGAGATAATGAAAAGAACAAAGAATCGTAAGATACGAAGATATGCCGAAACAATCCGATTTTATACGATTAGCCCTTTAAATTTGTTGGCATACTCTTTCTCTCTCTAATTTTGGTTTCTCTCTCTGACTGTCGCTTCTGTATAAATGTTTATTCTGTGCTATAACCTTAACCTTAGCATTATGCCGTTACAATTTCTAATTTTCAAGTCTTAATGCTAGCCAACCAATCAGAAGAGTATATGTTCGTGGACGACAGTTTGATTCTGGAGATATTTACGACTGTCAATTGACATCTGTCATCATTTTGTTATTTTTGAATATTTCTGTCACATTGTCTTGACTAAAAATGAGTGTCATTGAAAAAGAAGTCCAACTAATACAGTTAATTGAACAATGTAGATATATTTATGATGAAAAAGATGTGTCGATTTTACAAGAAGTGACATTACCGGCCTGCTCTTATTGGTTTGCCCTAAGAAGTACATGAACCGGACAGCGTAATGTAAAGTTTAGTGCAAAGTCATAATGCTCAGGTAAATGCATAAGTTTACAGCTTACATAAACCAGCCTTAAGGCCTTTGATAAAGTTAGCTATAAGATTTTAGTAAAAAAAATAAGTTCATTTGCAATTAGTAATGATATATTACTCCTGTTTAAATCTTACTTATCAGACAGAGTGCAATACGTTCAATATAATAAATGCAAATCAAAGGAATTTATTCCTTCTTCTGGTGTGCCTCAAGGCTCTCGGTAGACACACTTGTACTTTTATTTAATTCGTTGATTAGGTCAGTATTAGAGTATGGATGTGTAATTTGGAATCCTACGACCCAAATTATGGAAAAACATATTGAAAGAGTTCAAATGAGATTTTGAGATATTTATTTTATAAACAGTTCAATGTTGGACCAAGAATGATATCATATAGAGACCAATTAAACACATTTAAAATTCGAAGCCTGACACAAAAGGCGTAAAATGATCATTTTCACCTTTATATGGAATATAATTCACTCTAATATTGACTCGCCAACTTTATTTAGAAGCTTGCCCTTTTTATGCACCATCTTAAAGATCTAGAGAAAGAATATTTCATGTCGTTAATAACACTTGCTCGCCATTAAACAACGCATGTCATCTGGTAAATGAAATATGTTCTAGAATAGGAAACTTATTAGATGTGTTTTGTTCCAATAAAAACTGTATTCGTGTTCTTCTTTGATATGTTTTTTATTGAAGCTATTAATTTATTTTTTAGATTTTGCGTTCATAATGAAGTCATTACGATACGCAATTGCGTATCGTAATGGCCTTTATTTCGATACGCATTTTTTTGTTTTAGAAGGTTGGTACTAGATGACATTTACACTACAAATACTTAAATTTAACCTTCAAATCTTCAAATAAATAATAATTTAATGTGGTCAGTTCAGTGATACCAACTACAACATTTCACTTGCAAATTTCCTTAAATTGACTCGGGTTAATATTAGCAGTTTTTTACAATATTTTAGTATGTAGAAGGCGCAAAATCTAAAAAATAGTATAAAGAACTCATTTTATAAGACTTGTCAATTAGAAAACTCGCCAAGGCTCGTTTTCTAAACTTTGACGCGTGCGAAAAAAACATGTCTTATAAAACGTGTTCTTTAATATACTATTTCTAACATGTGTGTATTTGTATTTTATGTATATTTTATGTGTATTTGCATTATTGAATGAGAACCTGTAAATGTGTTACGGGAATTTTTCTGTATATTTGCAGTACAAATAAAACTATTATTATTATTATTATAATTATTATTATTAAATTCTTCGGTTATAAATAGTTTTTATTAATGTATAGAAAATCGTTCATTAATGGTATTTTTCTATTTCGGTGTTCTTACCAGTCTATAAAAGCATTGTTTATCACTGAAAACTCTTAAGACTCCATTTTAGTTTTATAATGAAAACACGACGTTTAGAAGATCTATAAGAGTTCTATTTGTGGCGCCTTTCGTGTTGTAGAGCTGGTAGTCATGATTTTATAACTGTCATATTAGGCAATCCAGAACACGTGACTATTTAAAGGTCCAATATGGCGGCAGAGGGCAAACATTGCGCTGTTTCATTCCTTGTTTTGCTGTTGTTTGCAATAATTGTCAGTAATTCTACGTGATCATATGTGATTGAATAGTTGGTGTATTCCGTGATTTATTCTTTTGTATTTATACCATTAATTGGTAAATATATTTTTAGTAACATTTGTGTAAATTAACTGTAATATAAATTTGTAGAATACATGCAAATGGATACTACTGTATTTTGGCTTCATTATGTTTGTCCTACAATTTTTGGTAAATTTATCTAATGAATTAGGTAATTAAATAGAAAATTTAAATACATATTTAGTTCATTTCTTTATTTATATTTAGTTCAATACTTACTACGATATAAACGTAATCATTTCATCTAATGTTGTATTTAATTATACTATAATTTGTTATTACAAATTTACAAAACTTAACTAAATCAACTTAGATATTTTAGAAAATAGAAACTATTAACTACATAGATCCGTTCACAATTTCTGACCAAAATGTGGATTTTGGAATAGATGCTGTATCCCGTCTCCAGTGTCCAAGTATGGATATTGTGTCGTATTTAGTATTAATACACAGTAGTTACACTGCACAGCAAATGATAGCTTTCAAATCCCTGGAAGCATATAAATATTTTGAAGCAGGATTTACAAAATAGGCTGCATCAAATTGGATAACGTTTTTGTTCTTATTGGAAAAGTAAAGTTTCGCTACACACGTACAACTAACGATTATTTAAAGAATACTTTATTTCCAAGTTCTGTTCCTAAGATTAATTTTATCTATAATTGACTTATAATTTACGCTCCCTACAACTGTACAATGGGATGGGACGTAATATTCTCTAGTGACTATAATAAGATCTAAGATATAAACAAATAACACTATTTTCACTGTCATTTATTTTAAAATATCGTTCAATTTTCGAACTTTGGTGTAATTTAAATGAATTGGTTAAAATTTTAATGGTGGATAAAACGTTATATGTAGGGTATTTGTGTTTTTGTTCCGTTTTATCCACTCGAGAAAATTAAAGGTTCGAACTTATTTTCACATTCTTTGGTGGATAAAACACTTCTTAAAACAAATAAATAACTATTGTCAATACTTACTAAATCCCTATATACTATAATATTTATAAAAATCGTCCAAAAATCAAGGTTTAGCTCAAGTAAAGTTCATACTTTAACATGTGAAATACTTATGACAGCTCAATGTTTGCCCTCTGCCGCCATATTGGAACGAAGTGTGACGTAGTGTTGGATTGCCTAATTAATGAATAATTACATCTAACCTCAAAATGTCAAGTTATTGGTAATATTTCAACATATTATTTGTAACGTGCAGTATTTTCTTACAATTTATGTAAATTATAGTTAAGATGTGAATACGGCTCTGTGCGAGTGAAATTGAAGTGTGGAATGTGCGCGGTAGACGTCCGTAACATTGAGTAACATGTTCAAAGTATCGAGCTTTTCTTACTTTTCCCCATTGTATCAAAATATGCTATTAAAACATTTTCACTTATATTAGCAACGTGATTTTGTTCACACCATTCCAAAAAGTTTTTGTATTCCTTCTCATATGCCTGTCTCGATTTTGTAGGTACAATTTTGTTTGCAGCACTCTCCGCTAGTTCCCTAAGTTCTGGTTTCACTATGCACACCGTATTCCCTAATACACACAATACACTAATCCTGCACTAATCAGTTGTCAAAATTTGAAATTTCAATTGTTAGCGGGAAGCGCTACCAACATAAACATAAGTGACAAAAAAACACCAAGTCAAACTTTTGACGTAGCATTAAAAAAAAAATTATTGTAAAATTACCTCAATAGAAAAAATAGTATAAAAAACATGTATCATAAGGCCTGTTAACGCACTCGTCCTTTGTAAAACTCGCCTACGGCTCGTTTTCCAAACTTGGACTCGTATGTTAACAGATTACCTTATGATACTTGTGTTTTAATGTACTATTATTAATGTATGATTTTCTATTAATTAATTTTCTATTAATAAACGATTTTAGTATTATTTAACCCATGTACCCTAGATATAATAGGGCCCTCCAGCATAGGAACAAATTAGAACATAGATCATTTACATATATTAAAACTAGATCTTAAAGCTATTTCAAAATTTAAAATAAAAAAAGTTAGTAGTTTTTAAAATAATCAAGTTTTTAACAACATTTTCTCATATATGTCACATTTTACTCTATTTCAAATTCACACAACTTTCAAGCTAGCGTTACCATTTTGAAATACGGAACGTATCTTCTAGTAATAGACCGCGAGCGACCTTGTATACTCGCCGTCAAATAAATATGGACTGATGCTCAAATTTTTCCTTCCCCGCACCCTGCCCCTTACCATGCGGTGTTGCCGCTTCTTCATAACTTACCATTTTCAACATGACCAACGTAACTGGCAATCTCCAGTCCATATTTATTTGACGGCAAGTATAGCGCTTGAAACCAGGTGATTTGAGTGCGCTTGTCACTTTGTTAAGATTAATGTCACTTTGACATGAATAATTTTTTGACTTATTTTGGTATTGCACTGCTAAAAAGTTATTTTACAATAATTTTCAGGCACTAACTTTTGGCAGTTCAAAATCAAAATCGCATGTATGTTTTACCTTCTTTAGCTCTCGACAAGGCTACACAGACTCTGTTATCAATTTTCAAAAACCCTACATTTTCTTCTTCGTTACTTCGAACCAGAGAAAGCAAAATAATTTTGCTCTCCTCACCTTGAAAATTATCTACCACTGTTATGCGAACATCTTTCAACAGGGGATGCAGTTGTCTTTCCTGAAAAAAAAAAAAAATTAAATAAGGGCAGTTTTTAGTGTATTCACATTTGTGCTCTCTTTAAAATTTTAATTTTAAGTTGCCGACTTTTGTTTTCATAGCCCAATGTTACTTTAATTAGAATAAAATTTTAGTTATTTTGAAGTATGTTGAAGTTTGACATAAGAATTATTCGAGTTTTTTGCAATAATAAAGTTTACAAATGAAAGAATTATAGGTGAAAACATAATAAAAAAAATGCACCTTTGCGACAAAATGACATTTTAATGTTTCGTTATTTGAAAAAAATGTATAGGCGAACAAAATGAACTCAGCCGCCTGGTGGCAATATTATGAACTTGTCTAAAACGTAATCAAACTGTTGTTTTTACGGTTACTTCCCTTTAAATAATACTGGACTTCCAATCAGTTTACTTTTAAATAGTTATTTATGTACCTAGGACAAAAAATTGCATATTACAGCAGATCTTGAGTTTGCTTTCCGAGGCGAAGCCGAGGTAAAGCAAACAAGCGAGGCTATAATATGCATTTTTTTGCCGAGGTACATATTACATTTTTCTGTCTACCTTACTTTACGTAATAGATCTAGAAATAAATACACGTTTTTTTAAATTCGTAAAATCTTATTATTTATTATATGAATAATGATTGGATAATATATATCTTCTGCCATTTTCACAAAATTTTAATTCTTAGCTCTGTTTTAGTTTGAAGGAAGACACACTACACTCACAGACACATCAACACTATTTGACAGGTGAAAATAAACAAATCCAACAAAATAACCTCGAAAACAACTCTATCCAGCGGCATCTTAGATTAACAATTAGTCATGTCAAAATTAATAATTTTTAGTATAGTTAATTTCATTATTAATTGCGCACATATTTAAATTAAATTTATCATTAAAATAATATTTTTATTTGCTCGTTTGATATTTGTTATTTACAACTCCGGTGGTACACACAATTGCAATAATCATAAAATCGTAGTAGGCTTAGCGTACGAAAAAGGTTTGCGGACGAAAAGTGATAAGGTTCAGAAAAGTGTCATTTTTCGTCCGAAAATAAGTACGTAAAATTTCACTTTTCGTATAGGTAGACAGAAAAATATATTACGTCGGCCATTTTGTATATTTAGTGCTGCCACCATCGGTCATTTTCGTTGCCAAAAGATTATTAGATAAAGGCGAAAATAAAAATTTTGCAGTTTTTTATTCCTGCGAATATTTTTCAAGTGTAAATATTGAATTTTAGTTTGCATATCTTTAGGGCACTTTTTTATTTTACATGTACAGGGTGTAAATCGAAAAACGAGACATAGGCGTTTAACATGGGAATTCAGTTTTTCTTTGCGCAAACGTTACCTAATTATTTTATGTAAAAATGCTTCAAGTAAATGTTATAGAGATTTACATTCTGTAACTAAATCATGTGAAACGATTATTCTAGATCTTCAAATAAACGTAAAAATTAATTATAAAGTTATAGTTTTTATGAGTTTTTAGTCCAGGCAGCCATGGATTTATGACAAAAAATAAACAAATGCATTGTTTTTACGTGTCAATTAAAACTAAAACATTTTACCTTTTCGTTTCTTGTGTTAATTTACTACTCTAAATGGCCGGTTGCACCAACATAACTTAAATATTAATCTTGGTTTAAATTGACAATATTGCATCGAAATGAAATGTCAAATGAAATAAAATATATTGCTGTCACATTTTCGATTTGCATTTTTTTGTTTAAACCTTGATTAAAATTTAAACCTTATTGGTGCAACTGGCCATAATCCAAATTTAGTTTTAAATGACAGTTAAAAACAATGCATTTGTTTATTTTTTGTCATAAATCCATGGCTGCCTAGAATAAAAACTCATAATAACTATAACTCTACTAGCTGACCCGCCCCGGCTTCGCACGGGTAAAGCTAGAATAACGATTAGCTACACGTGTACCAGTAATTTTTCACATTTACTTCGGAGACATGCGCTGCTTAGGGAGCCGGCAACCTGCCTCGCATCGTACATGTAACAGGCTCCGCCCACTGCCCAACCAATCCCCGCACCGCACCTAACAGCGCCCGTTTCTAAACATGTCTCGGGTACTTTTACTTATATAGGTACATATGATGTAAACTATCTCTCCGACAAATATCGAAAAACTAACGTTAAAACTTAACTATATATACAAAGTAGGGCTAGGACTTTGAACTGGGTATTTAGTTATATTGGAAATAACCACCCACCCGGACCAAATGGAATACGGGTCGGAACCGATTTTTCACCCATAAGACCCATAAGAACCACAGATCCATATTACCCGTAAAAACCACAGACCCATATTACCCGTATGGTATCTGTCTTATAAACCGAGATTTGTTTTACTTGTCTTATTATTGTAAAAATTACTAACTTATCTTTTAAAACTAATTGTATTACCTATGTGAAGTGTTTAATCAAATAAATTAACTTAATTAAATAAAATTATTTTTCAACGGTATGATTATTTAAACAGATAGCAACGTAATAATACGTCTTACGGGTGATATTGTTCTTACGGGTAATATGGGTGTGGTTCTTACGGGTAATACGGTCTTATGGGTGAAGAATCGGTTCCGACCCGTATTCACTGAAATACGGGTGGGCGGGTGGTCACATGGATCCACTGGTATTCCGAGCACTAATACAAAGATAAAAAATAATTGAAATCACCCCCTATTATACCGCCTTGAGGGATGATGTTTGAAAAACGCTAAAACACTCTTTATTTCTTACCAAAAGCATAAAAAAGAATTTTTATATCCCTAACTTGAGAAATGACGGATTCGCCATACAAACTTTCATCCCCTATTTCACCCCTTTCAAGTTTTATTTTCGTGACAAAAGGTAGCCTATGTCCTTCTCCAAGTCCAATCTATCTCTATACCAAAATTCATCAAAATTGGTTCAGCGGAAGATATGATGGGTTCTCTATACAAACTTTCATCCCCTATTTCACCCCTTCAAGTTTTATTTTGACAAAAGGTAGCCTATGACCTTTTCCATGTTCCAGTCTATCTCTATACCAAAATTCATCAAAATTGGTTCAGCGGAAGATATGATGGGTTCTCCATACAAACTTTCATCCCATATTTCACCCCTTTAAGTTTTTCTTTCGCGACAAAAGGTAGCCTATGTCCTTCTCCAAACTCCAATCTATCTCTATAGCAAAATTCATCCAAATTGATTCAGCTGTTTAGTCGTGAAAACGTAACAGACACACAGACAGAGTTACTTTCGCATTTATTATATTACCTAGTATGGATTAATAACACTCGTACAAAACTAACAAATCGACATGTAACCTTTATTGGTTATATACTGACAGACAGCGGCAGGGGTGAGAACACGTTGTACTTTTACTTTTCCACTATGTGGATAGATGTCGCTGAATTGGCTGCGTTTCACTATAATTAGAAAGAGCATAAAATCCTTAAAAGTAGTGTACTAATTTTTTTTTTTTACGTAAATCGATATTTTAATAGTCATTCTGCTATTCGGGGCGGAGACGAATCCAATAAATCAGAGATCATCAAAATCGGTCCAGCCGTTCTTGAGTTATAAATGGTGTAACTAACCCGACTTTGTTTTATATATTAAGATAATTAATTTTTACGTTTATTTGAAGATCTAGAATAATCGTTTCACATGATTTAGATAGAATATTATTTGAAGCCAAAAGTTTGGGGGCGGTACAGTTATCTGATATAAAAATAAATATTCGAGATTGAGTTAATGATCTAACTAGGACTAGCGTGTTGAGTTTGGTGACAAATAATAGCTTTGTTTGATGACATGTACTAGGCCGCCCTAGTGTTAACTTTCTTACACTAACATGTTTTTTGAGAAACGGGCAGCTTCTGGCAGGTTGTTTGATGACAAAAATTTTAAGAACTAGTGCTCACGTTTCTGACCTGACTCGCGAGGTGGTGTAGAAAGTGCAGAATAGGAGTGGGGGTAACTAAATGTTATTCGGTAGACATTTTAATTCTATCCTATCTACACATCTGTTTATTAACCTAAAATTTTACACATTGAGAAAATAAAATAATGGATTCAGATATAGTATATTTTCTTTGTTTTGTTATATAAAGAATTAATTAATATATCTGTTCTCTGAATCTGATGAAGAATCAAGTGATGATTGATCTTCGTCAGAATCGTTTATTAGTTCAAACATTATCCTCTTTAAAACAGACATTTCTGCAGTCACTTCTTTGTAGCTTTATGATATGACTGTGTTTATAAACAACCTAACCTTTTACACCTTTGGCTACGCTTGGCTTGATTACTCACAACTGAGCAAACTTGCCCAAATATACACTAGTGTGTTTTATGAAACCACAAGAATTAGACTGAACTAGTGTACACTACACTGCACTGCACTATTCTACTCT
Organism: Ophonus ardosiacus; assembly: GCA_943142095.1. Taxonomy (NCBI): domain Eukaryota; kingdom Metazoa; phylum Arthropoda; class Insecta; order Coleoptera; family Carabidae; genus Ophonus; species Ophonus ardosiacus. Next base: position 28,415,702 of record OW964838.1, read on the forward strand.
GCACTTTAAGCACTTCTCATCAAACAGAGCTAATTATTAATTTATTCCCATTTTAATATACAAGATAGAAATTTACATACCTTCCAAAGACAAAACATTTGTCCGGAGTAAGTGGCTAAAATCGTAATTTCATGAGACTCATATCCTTGTAAAATTAAATGTCTGGCTAATTTAATTAAAAATTTGGCTTCATGTATATTTCTCTTGCTACTAGTATCAAACAAATTTTCTTCCGCCTCTTTATGAGTAACGAAGAATAAATTTTTGGTAACTCCTAGTACTGGAGGATACATTTCAACAGAGGGATGATTATCAAGTTTAGGGTAGATGGAAGGTACGATTAGTTGTGCAATTTCTGGTCGCATGCGATGCTGGACTTCCAGTTGAACGCAGTGAATATTATTTTTGACCATTCGCTCGAAAAGAGATATTTCCAGGTTATATTTCTTGGCGATTTTATATTCAGCGGTGGTTGGTCTCAATTGTTGATGATCACCTGTAAAACGATTCAAAGGCTACTAAATGTGACACAATCAAATTTAGGAATTCTTTGTTCTTGTAAAAATAACGTTTTGCATCTCTAGGTTATTGAAAAAATAGTGCATAGGATACCCGTTTTTCGAGCCTCACCACTAGGATCTCGGAAACTATAAGACAGTGTTTTCCAAACTTTTTATCCTCGCGCCCTCCTTCAGACTACTAATTTTCTTTGCGATTTTTATTTTTACAAATGCCTTTATATGAGTTATGATGTCAAGGTTATAATTTTTATATGGACGCTATATTGGAAAGTTGCACCATTGAAATAGATTTTTTAAAAACTTTTCAACAATGTATTACTTATTTATGTTCTTTTGTTTAAAACTGCGAAAATGAAACAATTATTAATAGGCAAAAGCAATTATTGTGGCAATGAAGCAATGAAATAATCAATTAGGTATTGTCATCTGTTTATTTTTGTTTATTTTTTTCATTTACACTTAAATTTATTCAGCCCTGAAAGACTTTTCAAATTTCGTTCTCATTATGGTCATCGAATACTGTGACATCCATATAAAAATATCAAAATTAATTGAATTGAATAAAATTTTGATAACTAAACTAAGAAATTAGCAATAAAAATAAATTATAATGTATAATGGTATAATCACGCGCTTCCACGATTTTTTTTTTCGTGGTTGGTGAATTTTTTACTCCATAACCTTCAGATATTCGTTCAAAAAATACGAGGCTCGATTTTAAATAATTTTCTATATTTATTCTATTATATCTGTGTAAAATATATTCATTTTTACCTCCCGCTACCCTTGGTAAGGGAGGTATAGGGATCGTGCTAAAAATTACTTATCGAGGTTTTAGTAAATGACCACGTTTTAAGGTCCCTAGAATCCAATTTTAACATTTTCACGATGATGTCTGTATGTGTGTATGTGTATGTATGTGTAGGGATTTTGTCTTCACTCTAACTCAAATACTATCAGTCAGAAAATTCTGAAACCTTGTATTTCCACCCCATTCTAATATGAAAAGAAGCCATTAGATTTTGGTGTAAATCGGATAACCGGAAATGGCACTTTACCTGAAGCTCATAATGGTTTTTCTTCAAAAAATACCATTAAATGCCATTTTCTCGCATTTTATGTCTAATGAAAATTAAAGATTTTTGAATTTTCTACAGGAATACATTAATACTTTTTCTATATATTTTACAGATTTTTTTTTATTAGTCGCGAAGCCTAAGATAAACACAATTCCTTTGTTATACAGTTCATATTTCAAATGAATGTAACTGACAGTAAATGTCACTGTCAAAAAACTAATCACTTCAAATTAATAATAGTGACATTTTAAAAAGAAAATAGTAAATAAAGCAATTGTTTTCTGCAATGGAACAGTTTGTAGCGTTAGTAAATACGTAAGTATGTATTTAAATTAATAAAAATTCAATAGCGGGAGGTTTTGTGTTGGCCACATCAGATTTTTATTGTCTGATTTCATGTTTTTAATTCAATTTTTACTCGCGTGACATATTCTTTCATAACGTTTAAAATAGTATTTTATTAGTTAATTATAAAGTAATTTACTAGTGTTATATTGTACTTAGTGTTAAAAAGACTATATAATCAACAAACTAATCAAATACAAATAGTAAAAAACGATAATAGTGCCAGGCACGGCTAGGCCAATGGCCTCAGCGCAAAACACACAAAACATGGAGGAAGATTTAATTCCAACTCCACCAAACTGGACGAACACACAAAACATGGAGGAAGATTTAATTCCAACTCCACCAAACTGGACGCAAAACAGCGAGGAAAATAATTGGCAAAGTGTTACATCAAATAAAAGGAAACAAAGAAATGAAGAAACGGGATCAGATAACATCAAAAGAAGATTGATAAATACTAATTGTGGTAAGATTATACCTACCCAAAATCGCTTCAATATATTAAGCAATTCCAGCAATGAAAATTCTAACACAGAAAACGAAGAAAAGAAATCCATAAAACCACCTCCAATATTTGTCCCAAATGTCATCGATGTTAAACCATTAATTAACATAATTGATACTATCACCAAAGAAAACTACTTCATAAAAACCATAAGTGACAGTCAAATAAAAATTCAGATAAATAATATTGATAAATACAGGGCACTCATAAAATTATTTAGCGAAAAAAATATAAACTTCCATACTTATCAAATAAAACAGAATAGAACATGTCGAGCAGTAATCAAAAATCTTCATCCAACTACGGATAAAGATGAGTTGAAAATAGAAATAGAAGAACAAGGACATAAAGTTACAAATATATACAATGTACAACATAAAATAAGCAAACAACCCTTACCAATATTTTTTATAGAGCTAGAACCGAGGCCCAACAACAAAAGCATATACGAAATACAATATCTACAACATACAAAAATAATAATAGAGCCTCCAAAACCAAAAAGAGAAATACCTCAATGCGCACGATGTCAACGTTATGGACATACTAAAGCATACTGCTATCGACAACCAAGATGCGTAAAATGCGGTGAGGACCATTTAACAAAAGACTGCCCGAAGAATAAAGATGCTGCTGTTAAATGTGCTTTATGTGAGGGCAATCATCCAGCAAGTTACAAAGGATGTGTTGTATATAAGGAAATTCAAAAAAGAAAATTCCCACCTCTACGAGAAAGAAATACGCAAGAAATAAATATGGTAAAATCAAAAGAAATCGATCCAAATATCTCTTATAGTCAAGCTACAAAAATGAATAAAACACATCTAAGTAATACACCCCAAAATACAAACAAACTAGAAGAAATGATGATAAATCTAATGGGAAGAATGGATACTATCTTAAACCTTCTCACAACACTTGTTTCGAAAATGTCATAATGACAAAATTCCTCAAAATATCTGTATGGAATGCTAATGGCTTGGCTCAACGTAGTCAAGAGTTAAAATGTTTTATAATTGAAAATCAAATTGATGTTATGTTAATATCAGAGACCCATTTCACAGACAGATCCTATTTCAAAGTACCGCAATATACAGTGTATGATACAAAGCATCCAGACGGTGGAGCACACGGCGGCACTGCAATAATTATTAAAAACAATATAAAACATTATGAACTACCTGAATTCACAATGGATTATCTTCAAGCGACAACAGTAGTAGTAGAAAATTGGGCAGGCCCAATTGCCTTATCTGCCATTTACTGTCCTCCCAGACCAACAATAAAAAAAGAACACTTTGAAGCCTTTTTTGATACATTAGGAAACAAATTTATAGCAGGAGGTGACTACAACGCCAAACACACAGAATGGGGCTCCAGGTTAATTACAACACGTGGACGTGAATTATTAAAAACATTAAAAGAAAACCATCTACAATACACCTCTACACGGCAACCCACCTATTGGCCAACTGATCTCAACAAGATACCTGACTTACTAGACTTCTGCATAACAAAAAACATTTCGCAAAACTATTTAAAAATTGAAGGAAATTTAGATTTAACCTCAGATCACACTCCCATTATAGTAACACTCAGTACACATATAATAAAAACACCAAAACCATTTACACTAAGTAATAAACATACGGATTGGGAAAACTTCAAAGAGATGTTAGAACAAGAAACCAATCTAAGAATCCCGTTAAAAACTAAAGAAGATATAGAGCAAGGACTTGAACATCTCATACAAATTATTCAAAATGCTGCATGGAATTCAACACCCACGGTTTTACAAAAAGAAAATAATATTAATTACTCTGCTGACATAAAGCAAGCTATAATAGAAAAACGGCGTCTGCGTAGATTATGGCAAAACTATAGAAATCCTCAAGATAAAACTAGTCTAAACAGAGCTGAGCGAGAACTTAAAAAAATGCTAAACGTATGGAAAAATAATAACACACAGGAGTATTTGAGCAATCTAACACCTACACAAGCAACAAATTTCTCATTATGGAAAGCAACAAAGTATCTAATGCCCGTTTGCACCAACAAAATTTAAGTCTCGACTTTGCTAAGTTAATTTTAACGCTAAGTCGAACTTAAAATACAAGTCGTTTGCACAACGAATATTTGAGCTGAGATTAGGTAAGCCGGTTTAATCTAGGGAATTTCTTTAACAACTAACTTCACACTTATTTCGATATATGCGTAAAATATATAAAATAATTGTTAAAGAATATGAATATAAGTTAATAAAAATATAAAGGTCAGAGAACGATATATCCTTACTGTGCAAGTACAATTTATGTATATGAAAATAATTTATAACTGTAAATATTCAGTATTTATTATTTTAGCGATATAAAAAAGGAAATATAGGAGAGTAAATTAAACACCTGGGGATTGTATTTTTATATGAATACAATACAATCGAAAAATTATATTAAATACATATATTATTAGTTCTGAATAAATTATTATAGGAAATAATTTAAGAATTATGTACTTATATAGAACTATTTGCATAACAATAACAGAAATAATTAAAGAAAATTTGCAGCTTGCAAGCAGAAATCATTTTGAGTTTGTTTAATATCATTTTGAGTTTGTTTAATATCATCTTATGCTTGTGGATTGTAGCATCTTTACAAACCGATTAATTAAATTCGATATTGCTCAACCATCACGTAACATATAACAATTTCAGATACTGTACTAAAATGCCCTCCAGAAAAATCTGTAATACTGAGCAAGTGAAGCAATTTCCAGTAGCGAGAGTTTACAAAAAAATAACAATCTCTATCATTTATGGAAAAAAATATTTTATAACTCAATAAAACAATTTTTAATGAATCATGTGTGGTTACTTTTGTTGATCGAAATCGTGTAACAAAGTTATTTATCGTTAAATGTGCAACCATCATCTACCTTTTTGGTAGTATCATAAATGTTAAAATTTAGCATGTTAGCAATATGAGATACAAAATCTAAATACAGATTATGGCGATTTGTAGGCTAAGTCTAGTTTAAGCCGCCATCTGCTGGGGGCTTAAATTTAAGTTCCCGTTTTTTACGTGGTGCAAAGAAATTTAGGTCTGACTTAAAATTTGAGAAGACTTAAGGCTTAAGTCATGTTGGTGCAAACGGGCATAAAAAGATCAAATAAAAAAATGCCACCAATCAGAAAAATGGATAGAACCTGGGCTAGAACAGAGGAGGAAAAGTGTGAAGTCTTTGCCAAACACTTAACTGAAACCTTTAAACATTTTGAAATAAAAAACAACGAAGAGGAAGAAAACGAGATACGAGAATATATTGACTTTCCAAATCAGCTTTGTCTCCCTTTAAAAAACATTAGTTTATCTGAAGTAATAGAAGAAATAAAATTAGCTAATCCCAAAAAAGCACCTGGTTACGATCTCATAACAGGAAATATTTTAAAGGAACCACCAGAAAAAACTGTTAAACTCATTACATTCATATTCAATGCTATCCTAAGACTCAGTTACTACCCCCCTCAATGGAAAACAGCACAAATTATACTAATACATAAAGCTGGAAAACCGGAAGATGAAGTTACGTCATACAGACCCATCAGTCTCCTACCAATCTTATCTAAAATCTTTGAAAGATTACTTTTAAAAAGACTAAAACCAATACTAACAAAAAGAAATATTATACCTGATTATCAATTTGGATTCAGACAACGGCATGCAACCACTGAACAAATTCATCGAGTAACAAATGTAATAAAAAGATCCTTGGAAGAGAAAAAGTATTGCTCAGCAGCCTTTTTTGGATGTTACTCAGGCATTTGATAAAGTTTGGCATGAGGGACTTCTCTACAAACTTAAAAAAACCCTACCCCACAACATGTACCAAATCATAAAATCATATCTAAACGAAAGATATTTCCAGGTGAAGTTCCAATGTGAATTTTCTACTCTTCATCAAATTCAATCAGGTGTTCCACAAGGAAGCGTTTTAGGTCCAATATTATATGTATTATATACTGCAGATTTTCCATTATCACATCAAACAACAACTGCTACATTTGCGGACGATACTGCTATCTTGGCCAGCAATGAATGCCCACAAATAGCTTCCAGAACACTCCAAGAACATTTACAAGAAATAGAAATATGGCTCAAAAAGTGGAAAATAAAAGTGAACGAATCAAAATCAGTACATATAACTTTTACAACGCGAAGAGAAACATGTCCACCAGTGTATTTAAATAACAAACCTTTACCTCAAGCAGAAAAAGTCAAATATTTAGGAATGCACTTAGAACGAAGGTTAACATGGGCGACACACATAACAACAAAACGAAAACAATTAGGAATAATGGTTAAAAAAATGTACTGGTTGCTGAATAAAAACTCTAAATTGTCAGTTGAAAACAAGCTACTTTTATACAAAATAATATTAAAACCGATATGGACTTATGGGATACAACTCTGGGGGTCAGCTAGTGAGTCTAATATTAACAAAATTCAACGTCATCAATCCAAAATTTTAAGAATGATAGTAGACGCTCCATGGTTTGTTAACAATAATGTTATACACAACGACTTACAGATGAACACAATAAAAGAAAAAATAACAAAATACAGTGAAAAATACCTAAAAAGACTAGACGTACATCCAAACCAAAATGCAGTAAATTTATTAGACAATAGTATGGACACGTACAGACTAAAACGACACAACACATTAGAATTACCTTTTAGATTTATTTAATAATGTATTACTTAGTTTATTTTAATGTTATGTAGTTAGTAGTTACTTTGTTTATTCTAAAGTTGGTTTAAAGAGAACATGTCGCTGGATATGTTCTCTGCATGATATTTTAAATTGTTAAAAAATTTACTTATTGTCAATTCTTGACAGATTGTAAATAAATATGGAAAATAAAAAAAAAAAAAAAAATTTTTACTCGCTAAGAGAAGTATTGAATTCATCCTAAAATTCGCATATCCAGATTTTATTGAATAAGCACGATTTAAGGTTCCCAGAATCCGATTATAACATTTTTAAAATGTCTGTCTGTCTGTCTGTGTGTGTTGTGTGTGTGTTTGTGTGTGTGTTTGTGTGTGTGTTTGTGTGTGTGTGTGTGTGTGTGTGTGTGTGTGTGTGTGTGTGGATGTGTATATGTGTGCATGTCTGGATGTTGTAGACACGATTCCTCAAAAACTATAAGACTTAAAAAATATTTAACTGCAGTTTTCTCAATCTGACATTCCTGGGAAGAGCTGAAAAAGTTTTGGTAACAATTGGACAACCGGAAGTAGTAGTTTCTTAGAAAAATTCTTCTAAATATAATTTTTTGGGAGTTTTTTTTTTTATTAAATATTGAAGAACATAAAATTCTCCATCTAATACACTTAAAAATTTTATTACATCTTGTATAGATGTAAAGATAAAGACACTAAAAAAATCATAAAGTAATCCAATCGCAGAGGCTAAGGCACTAAGGAAACCAGTTGACAAATTCCAATGTTTATAATATAGTTTGTAAATGACACATGTCAGTGTCAAAAATCAACAGTTTTAGGGCATTCTGATAGCTTTTTCTGGGAAGTATATTTAATCTTTCTTATTGTTTTATTAATTAAATATTTGAAATTATATATATCCATCAGAAATACCGCCAATCTGGTTAATGAATTAGAAGAATCTCTGGCATTTAGAAACTTCCTCATACAATGAAAAATAGATATAATTAGAATTATATGTGTGCAGAAGACATGTTAAATACAATAAAAAACAATATTTGGGTAAAGTTCTGCAATATTTTGTTATAAAACGACGGTTCGAAAGCAAAGTGCAATACAATACTTATATAGCCTAATATGAAAATGGCGACAGGTCTTGTGCTGGCCACAACAGATTTTTTATTGTCTGATTTCATGTTTTTAATTCAATTAACTTACACAGATTCATAATTTTGAAATTGGAAAAACATATGAACATTGTTCTGAGCCAAATCATACACGATAATATTGCAGTTTTGAGTAATGGATGATAGTGATTGGCCCTCCTGTGTCATTACTAATGACCCGTGAGTAATATGTGAAAACCCAAGGCTAGTGAGTAATATGCTGTATTGTTTAATAAAAAAATAGTATATTATTCAATGAGCATGTAATGTGGGCTATTACTCAGGAGAATGAAGTTTCATTCGAATCAGTGAATTTTTTTACTCCATAACCTTAAAATTTTCGTTTCAAAAATGCGCGGCGCAGTTTTGACTAATTTATTCTAATTGAGTAATATCTGGCGGCGTACAAATTTATTCATTCTCATTATCGAAATAAATGTTTTTAATTTAATTCATTTACATATATTACAGCGATTCATAATTTTGACATTTTAACATTGGAAAAACAATTATAACATATGAACATTGTTCTGAGCCAAAGTATACTCGATAATATTGCAATTTTGAGTAATGGATGATTCTGATTGGTCCTCCCGTGTCATTACTCACGGCCCGTGAGTAATAAGTGAAAACTCACGGCCCGTGAGTACTATGCTGTATTGTTTAATTTAAAAAATATATATAATGTAGGTATTACTTAATGGTCGTGGGAAAAGATATATAATGAATTACCTAATGATCGTGGAATTTTTTTTTATTACCAACTGAAACAATTATTTTGATCTCTATGTAGCTTACCTATAAGTATAAGATGTTTGCAATCATTTGTTAGTGACACCACAACATGGCTTTCTAGAACTTCGGCTGCTTCTTCTACAATCACTGAAAAATTATATAGTTATATATGTATCAAGTTATACTCGCGGTCAAATAAATATGGACTAATGCTCAATTTTTTTCCTTCTCCCCACCCTCTCCCTTGCCCTGCGGTATTGCCGCTTCTTCATAACTTAGCATTGTAGAAATTTTCAGTCCATATTTATTTGGCGGCAGATATAGTGAAGATCTATTGTTTTTTTTTTTACGAACGTGGAATTTAGTTGCCGAGGCCCGTAGGTAAATAAACATAATGGCTGGTAGCACAAGCCCTGTTTTAACTAAAACGCTGTTTTAAGAAATGTCAAATTTCATTATTTAATAATAAAAATAAATAATAACAAATTTATCAAAATATGATTTTAAAGCAGAACATAGTTTGGATTCAAACAAATATTTTTTAAAAAATCGTTCTTTAAACATAAGGATGATATTAAATATTGAAATTTGAATTTGACATTTCTTAAAATAGTGTTTTAGTTAAAACAAGGCTTGTGCTACCAGCCAAATGGCTGGTAGTGCGAGCTCGGTTTTAACTAAAACGCTGTTTTAGGAAATGTCAAATTCAAATTTCAATATTTAATTTCACCCTTATGTTTAAAGGATGAATTTTTAAACAATATTTGTTTGAATACAAACTATGTTCTGCTTAGAAATCATACTTTGATATATTTGATATTATTTATTTTTGTTATTAAATAATAAAATTTGACATTTCTTGAAATAGCGTTTTAGTTAAAACCGAGCTCGCACTACCAGCCAATATGAGTGATAGAAGGAACTTCAGTGCAGAGGTGCTTATTATATTTTATTTAAAATAGAAAATTTGTGAAAAAGAAAGGAATATTTATAGGTTATTTTGACATGCATATCTGTCAGCTGCTGTCTGAAAAGATCTGTAAGTCTTAAGCCTGATTTATAGATTGCATAGAATAGAATAGAACAGAATAGCACAGGGAATAGAAATATAAGCCAATGTAAATGCATGGAACCATTGATACTTGCACAGAATGGAATAGATTGGAATAGAATAGGATATAACCAAATTTTATTTCTTATTCTATTCCATTCCATTCTATTCCATTCGGCGTACTTCGATAATATTCGTGAGACTTGTTGTGACTTCGTTGCTTTTGGCCCATCCAGAAACGTAAAAACTTTCTGTAGACAACATTTATTTTGCAAAAATACTGTATTTTATTGCAAAAACAATCAATAAATATAGTTAATTTAGTGCAAAAGTGACGTCATTCTGTTCCAAGTCTTCTATTCTATGCAATCTATAAATGGTCTTAAAAATTTCTATTCCTATTCTTTTCCATTCCTTATTCTATTCCATTCTATTCTGTGAAATCTATAAATCAGGCTTTACAGATCTGTAAATAATGAACAAAATTGCAGATGTACGGATCTGTAAAGACAGATTTGGCCTACAACGTTCAGTAAAGCCGGGTTTATGCAGCAATATCATAGTCATTGTTATACTTGTATAGTGCGATTCTGTAATTTTCTGTAACGCTATAGAAATATAAAAGTGAACAAAATCGCATCAATTTTTGTTTACTAATACATTTATTATCGTTTGACATTAAAAAATGATGGCTTTTGTTGAGACTTACAGTTCTATAGTGGTATAGAAAATTACAGAATCGCAACGGTAGTCTGTCTTAAGAATTAAAATATGTTTTTATAATAGAGCGGTTTATGCAACATCGTCATAGTCAGTATCATGAACATAAGCATAATCACAGAATTGGATTAATTTTAATTTTATGACTACGATTATGAGAACTCTCAGTATCAGAAAATATAAACTCTATTTTAATTGTAATGTTGTTTATTATAAACAAACTAGCAACAACTATTTTTTCTGTACGTATACATATTTATTTATTCGGAAATATAATATTTCTTATAAGTAAAAGTAAATGAGGTTAGAAAGTGACATTAATAGTCACAACAAAAATGCTGCATAAACGACTACCTATCTTAGGACCGTTCTTATGACTATAACTTAAGACTATGATTATGATAGTGACTATGTTATTGCTGCATAAACCTGGCTTTAGTCATAAGAATTAAAATATGTTTTTATAATAGCTGTTTATGCAATATCGTTATAGTCATAGTCAGTATCATGAACATAAGCATAATCACAGAAATAGGTTAATTTTAATTTTATGACTATGACGAATGGGCTACTTGCGTGGTACTGAAAATCCGATTTCTATCACTATATACGTAATGTTATGTTGAAAACATACATAAAAATATAAATTTTATTTTAAAAATATTATTTGTTTTTTAGTAAATTCAAAAAGAAAATTTTCTGTGACGTCATTATATTAAACTGGAGAAAAAACCATGTTTAAAAATGTAACGTATAGATGGCATGGGGTGAGAGAAAGTTTTAATTTGAATTTGACAATTTGTTCATTTTTCTCTCTCTCTGGTCTCTCAAATATATTAATTAGTTCACAAATAAACACACAGGTAGTTACATGGAATTTAAAATATCAATACCAAAAAGACAAATTAAAATACTAACCTCCAAACTATTGTTGAAACGTCAAACAGGACACGCACAAACAAACGCTATGGCTTTACGATCATTCATTGGTGCGGCGTAATTCTACGTCATACATGGCGGTAATTCAAATAATCAAATTTCATTATTTTTTTCTGGCTAATTAATAAAAAATTTGTCAAAAGAAAAAATATTGGTAGCTAATTTTTACCTGCTCTTCAAAAATATTAAATAAAAAAAAAGGTACGCAAGTAGCCCATTACAAACTGCGCATGCTTGAGAACTGTCAATATCAGAAAACATAACTTCTATTTTAATTGTGATGTTGTTTATTATGAACAAACTAGCAACAACTATTTTTTCTCTACTATATGTTAACGTATCCATATTTATTTATTTATTTATTTATCAAATATAATATTTATTATAAGTATAAGTAAATGAGGTTAGAAAGTGACATATTAGCAGTCGCAATAAAAATGCTGCATAAACGATCACCTATCTTAAGACTGTTCTTAGGACTATAACTTAAGACTATGATTATGATTGTGACTACGTTATTGTTGCATAAACCCGGCTTTTGCATTGCGATTCTCCGGACATTAAAGTTATTGTAATGAGCACTCAAATTTGTGTTACCAAACTTATTTAATTATTATTTAATTCGTTCTTATTTGTCATATTTTTGTCATTTTACGTACAAATTTACTACTGTACAGGATATCTCATTCTCGAGGTTTTGCAGGGTATCTCGGGAAATATTAGTGATAGAGCAAAATCGTTTGCACATTCCAGAGTCATCTTTTTGAGAAAAGTTTAATAGTCACCACAGGAATTTTCGATCTTCTTTTGTTTCTGAGCTACAGGCAAAAACTTGTTTTTCGCTCATTTCGAAAATATCTTATAACTCATTTATTATGGTATTTAGAGAAAAATTGTTTTAACAAATTTTATACCGTTCTTTAGGTAAAATAAAATGGCGTAATTAGATTTTTTGAAAACTTCACAATTGTCGAGATATAACACAAACTTATAATTTTTTAAATAGCAACTTATGTTGAAAATAGTCTCATCTTTTTTTCCTTATTTTATAAGCTTTTGAATGATATATAACAAGTCTACATTCTTTTGTTTTACACATGAATAAAAGATGATTTATTAATTTTTTGGGGTGAAAAAATTGAAAATTATTAAGAAACAAATGAAATATACTGTAATACTTCATTTGTTTATTTTGATTCCATATATACTAATTATGTTTTCAAAATTATTCTAAACCAATTATTTTCGGATTAGTTAAATTATTATTTATCGAAGTCGCAGGTGGCCTTGACACAATTCGAAAAAATATGCTTTTAAAGTAAATAAATTAAAAATATGTGTAAAACTAAAGCAAATAATATTAGAAATAAATAAATGACGAACTATTATAGTTTTTAAATTTATTTCTTAATAATTTTCAATGTTTTCACCCCAAAAAAACAATAATTCATCTTTTATTCGTGTGTAAAACAAAAGAATGTAGACTTGTTATATATCATTGAAAAGCTTAAAAAATAAGCAAAAAGATGAGACTATTTTCAACGTAGGTTGCCATTTAAAAAATCATAAGTTTGTGTTATATCTCAATAATTATGAAGTTTCCAAAAAATCTAATTACGCCATTTTATTTTACCTAAAAAATAGTATAAAATTTGTTAAAACAATTTTTCTCTAACTACCATAATAAATAAGTTATGAGATATTTTCGAAATGAGCGAAAAACAAGTTTTTGCCTGTAGCTCAGAAACAAAAGAAGATCGAAAATTCCTGTGGTGGCTATTAAATTTTTCTCAAAAAGTTGACCCTGGAGTGTGCAAACGATTTTGCTCTATCATTAATATTTCCCGAGATACCCTAAAAAAACATCGAAAATGAGACACCTGTACATCGTACACCTACCCAAATTATCTTATATGCACAATAATTATCATAATTATCATAAAGTTGGCAATCATCATATAATGGATTACATTGGTACCGATTTCTGAATTTTAATGACGATTTTTGCGCACTTTAGTGACGATTTCAAATGAATATAATCATGGAAGCTGTAGTTTAATTTGTAATATGTTATTTCCTTACCTATGGGGCACTTTAAAGCTTGAAGTAAATTTTGGTATCTCGCAGCACCCGATGTGGTCATTCCAATTACATGTTTTCTTCTCATTATTTCAGCATCTTCTATCTGTCGGACTTCTTCATACTGTCGGTATATCCATTTGTATCTCATTTCTAGTGATGGTAACTCATCGTTAAGCTTTTCGCAATATAAACGTAGCCAATAGAAATATAAGCCCCAACGTTCATCTGCAGTTAAAGTATGAGGATTTTCGTAGTCGATGTGATAAGGTCGACGGGGTTCACTGTAGGTTTGAAACTGGTACATGCGATACTGAAATAAATAGTAAAAATAAAAGGCATGGCATGACGCTTGGCATGACGCTGTAGACTGGTATTAGAATAAGACAAATGATTGAAGAGTTCAGTTTTTTTTTTAATGAAATATTATGAATTTGTAATATTTAATAATAGTTATTTGAATTTTCTAGAATTAAAGGTCGATTTTTCAATTGCTTGCTAAAGTGTTTGTTAATTATTTAGCAGGTTAAATTTATCCATCAGATAAACCCCATGGTAATGAAAATGCGTTTTTTAATTTTGAACACATTTCGTTTCGAATGTGATTCACAGTTGCATTTGTTGACAGTACTGAATCTGTGACGTTCAAGCAAATTTAAAGTTTGCTTTAGTTTGTAGTAGTTTGTGGTAAGAATACATGAACTGAAAAATGGAAAAAGTTGCTTATTTCGATACAGTTATTAGGTAATTCAAATTGCATTAATCCGAAATCACTGTGGGATTCATTGGAAAGGTAGGCGTTAACCCTCAACAAAAGCAGGAGCTACCTGACGAGCTATGTAATCCATGTGCTTATTGCATTTTCTTGATGAACAATGTTAAAACTTCTTCAATAAATAGTGATACTCTCTCATACTTTGAAAAAAATAAATTTTCTGTAAACGATAATGAACCATTTAAATAGGGCTGTTCAAGAATTTTTATATGACTTCTAAGTATTAAATTTGAAAAGATATTGTTCTTTAAAGAGCCTCAAATTTGAAAATATCACGAAATATCCTTTACAATTAATTTTTGAAATTTGGATAAAATTTTGAATGTCACGTGATCTGAAACAGAATGTGACGTCAGAGTACATACATCTTCAGCGGTTCTAATGTGTCAAGTGTATTGTCAAAGTTGTCAAACAAATGTCAAATAAGAATCACGACGAGAACTTTTAAAGTAAAATATCATTATCAATTTATATAATAAATTCAGTTTTTATATTTTATTTTACCTCAACTCTTTAACACCCCTTATTTCGGTAGCAGTAAAACAATCGTTCTGATATAAATTCAGCCATCATCTAGCTATCGACCTTCGGTTAATTGTCCGATTTAGCTTGAGTATAATTTGAATTAGCCATTATTACTTTAATATTCATTTACAATAAGCAATGTCAACGTCAAATGTCAAATTAAAAGATTTTGTTATTAACATGTGACAAACTTTAGCCTACGTTTATTTATATAAATAATATGAATAAACGTCGGTGATGGAAAAACTATTTTCCTATTGGCTATTAATGATGTAATGTATGTGCCTCTACGTCACAGGAGTGGGGGGGGGGGGGTAGTTTTTCAGGACGCCAATCTTTTTATTTAATTATTTCCACAAATAACAACAAATTATTAAAATAATAGCAATTTACGTAACAAGACCTGAAAGTGATACTTTACTGGGTGAGCAAGCATATTCCAGAGCGAGCCGTAGGCGATCTTTGGAAGCTTGTGAGCCCAGTATAGACACTTTCAGGTCATGTTAGGTACAATATTTTAAAAAGAATAAAAAAGTATTATTTTATTTTTTACTGCGAGCAAATAAGAAATAAATAAACAACTGATCTCCATGGAAACATTTAGCTTTACCGGTCCCGGGATCGGTAAAGTACTTTCCGATCCCTTATAGACAACTTTCCGAGCTAGCTCAGCAAAGGACTTTCCGGTCTAAATAGTGATCAGAAAGAGCTCATTTTCTGGGCGATGGCAAAAAAAAAATTATTACTAAGAAAATCATTCCATAAACTTTCATTTAAAATAGTTTTTGAAAAATGTGAAACAGGCTCATTATGACCTTAATTGATATTTTGTTTTATTTGTTTTTTTTTATTTTCATGGATATCTGATTTTTTATAACAATGTCATATTTTATTTTCTAAAAATCTACTATGGATATTATTGCATTGAAAGAAGATCTAAAAGTAAAAATTAATTTTAAACAAATTTTCATTCTTGTACTTGTGCTCTAAAATGTAACAGAAGAGAAAATAGGGGAATCCATGATTTTTTATTTTTTTATATGTTATATCGTTTGAGTATTCGGAAGACTGTTAGCGGTAGCAATTTCGGTTTAAACTGCGCCTACACAGATTGGACGTACGTAAAACTACTATAAAACACTATCGGCGAAGCCCTAGGGTATACTCTACTAATTTTTCTTCTTTTAAAATTCGGCTTTTTATGGAAGAAAAAAAAATGGCTGGAGAGCAATAGCATTATATCGTGCTTTCTCTCTCAGCAGCTGCTGTTATCTGAGGTTCAAAATCATTTGTCAATGTTGTGCGGTTAAGATTATATCGCTGAATGACGTGCAAAAGAACGCCATCACTCCTTCAATGCTGACACTGACACAACCGGGCGTACTGGAGTACGCCCAATATCCTTGCGTTACACCTCCCTGGTCAAAGTTCACGCACACATAGCCATGAGCACATGGACGGCAATACCAATATATACCCATTATATACTCTCTTTTCTATGGACAATACATACAACAGTGTCGCTTCTGTTGACGTTAGTTATGTATATATTCTGTGCCATTAGCCACTAGCGTGGCCACTAGCATTTGCCAATCTCCACACGTCACAAACATGGCTGATATTGAATTTTAAGCGCTCGATTTAAATGCATTAATGTTTCTTTTTGATATAATAGCCGAGACAGACGACAAAAATTAATGATCATTAACTGTTAGTTATAGTATGCGTACCTTAAGGTGATACTGTTGACAGATGTCAAAATTGCGTCTATTAACAAACCAGAAAATATTGAATGTAGTAAACTCGTGCTACTTATTCTATTGTACTCATATAGTACAAAACACTAAGTAACACGTACTTACTAAAGTCAATATTTTCGGGTTTGTTAATAGGCGCAATTTTGACATTTGTCAATAGTTTCAAGTTCACCTGCGCATACTATATCTAACCGTTAATGATCATTAATTTTTGTCGTCTGTCTCGGGTATTAGGGTAATAAAAATCAAAAAATTAACGACTATATTCATCTTATTACTTATACATTATGAACATTGTTATCCAATAAGTATTTTTTTAAAAGCCGTAGACTTTTTTATTACCTTTATAAAAATCCATAGTGTCATTATTTAATATTCCTTTATATTATCACATTTCTTACAAGTAAATAGGGAAATGAATAGGGGACTACAACTCAATAGAATTAAGGGAAATTAGTAAAAAAAAAAAAAAAATCGAATGAATATACCGAATACCCTATTTTCTATTATGGTTATTTTAGTTTAGTTAAGAGTAAGAGTTAACTTACCTTAAAATAATCTAAATCATTCCTAGTCTTCATTAGTTCTTTTTCCTTAACACATTTTTCAATAAATAAATTTATTTCATTAGTTTCTTTAAATTTCAATTCAAGCGCAGCTACTTCTCTCTCAAGATTTGTTATTAACAGTTCATAATCATAGACTGTTTTGAGAGTACATGATATATACTCGAAAGGCTCTAAATCTAAATTGATAAGTAAGTCTCTGTCATCTATTTCTCGCTTATTTTCAGCTTCTGCATCAAATAATACTTCATCGGGATCGACATCGCCATCTTCATTTCGGATTTGTTGCATCTGAGCTTGTTGCTAAAAAAAAAAAAAATATACATATTTCACCTTTCGCTACTGTATAAGGTACAGCGATTAACCTAGTTTGTCTAATCCCGAAAGGCGGATTTGTGGAAAATTCATGAATCTCAATTTTAAATATACAGTACTTGTATACAGGTGTCCCAGATTTAAACGGCATAACTTGAACCATGGATTAAACACGTAAAAATAAGGTGACAAGTTCATTTGAGCAAATGTCCGTAAATGCTCTGTTTCAGAGATATTCATGTTTTTCTTATTGGAGCAGCGCTATAGACCATCCAGCGAATCAAGCGGTTTACGTCATCGTTTAGGGATTTTTGAAATTTTCTTTATTTTTTTTTTAAATATATTTTATTAACGGTATTTTATTGGTTTTTTACTTCCTTGTACGAAGTAAAGGAAGTATTGTAATCGCGAAAAAATTCGGTTTCCAGATTTCAACGGAAATATCCATTTTGACCATCCCTGAATCCATTTTGACTAATTTCGTCCTGACGTCTGTACGTACGTACGTATCTCGCATAACTGAAAAACGGGAAGCCGTAGAAAGTTAAAATTTTGTATTTAGGACTGTTATAACATCTAGTTGTGCACCTCCCTTTTTGGTCATTGCATAACTTTCAGAAGTGGTACTTTACTTGAAGCCCATAATAGATTTTAATGGAAAACTATATTAAAATATAATCCAAAACTTTTCAAATTTGGTATATAAGACTTTTATATCAATGGGAATAACATAATAGATTTTAGTAAAAATTGTCTACCCGGAAGTGGTACTTTACTTGAAGCCTATAGTAGATTTTAATGAAAAACTATATTAAAATATAATCCAAAAGTTTTCAAATTTGGTATATAATACTTTTATATCAATGGGAATAACATAATAGATTTTAGTTAAAATGGTATACCCGGAAGTGGTACTTTACTTGAAACCTATAATAGATAATAATGGAAAACTATATTAAAATATAATCTAAAACTTTTCAAATTTGGTATATAATACTTTTATATCAATGGAAATAACATAATAGACTTTGGTTAAAATAGTCTAACCGGAAGTGATACTTTACTTGAAGCTATTATCAGGTGTTATTTTGAATTTAACAATAAATGCGTCAAATAAAAGTTTTAGAGAATTGAATCTTGCGTCGAAAACTTCATGTATGATTAAATTAGTTCTTTGTATAAGCGAGATATTTAAATTTAAACATTATGTACTTTTTGGTTTCTGTAATTAAGTTTGCTATGAATTAGGACAAGAAATAATAAAAAAATAATGAATTTAATGTCAATGTCAAATTATGTCAAATACGTGCAATTTTATGATTGGGTCTGTTGTTATACATATTTAAATTATTAACAAAATATGTATAGTGTAACAGGCGTACAAGGAAGTCATGTGGTGTCCACATCAGATATTTTATTATTATCATATATTTGACACCTTTAATAGAAATAATTATATTTGGATATATTATCATTAAGTAAAATTTTGTAAATTTTTGCAAAATGACGTTTGATTATATTTTTTTAATATTGGTAATTCTGAACATGTATATTACTAAATATTATATGTCTATATTATACTTTTCAACGTGTATTGTGATTTCATTTTGTTTTTGGTTTCGTTGTTCATTGTCAAAATGTCAAATGCTCTGTCATGTCAAATTCAAGAGCTTGTAGTTAATTTATTGACTTATTTTGAAAATGAAATCTAATATTGAGGTAATATTTGGTTCTATTTGTTAGTAATAATTTGAAAATTAAATCTATATGTACAGCGTATGGCAAACGCTATACGCAATGTATAGAAACAGTGAGAAAATGTATGGTATGCAGTATTCTGTATTTTTTTCAGGATCTCACATAATACTAGACAGTTTGTTGCATATACTACAAGAATGAAGTATTTATAACGGTGTAAGCAGTATCGTTCAGAATATTTTAAATAAAATTGAATTTCGCTGGAAAAATATTATACCAGACGTGTTTTTAAGAAAAATTTGGATTTATGAAGGCAACCCACAGATTTTAATCCGTTTTACATGCTCATGTAAACTTTTTAACATATGACGTCATTGTTTCTAGTGATATTGTATTTATGACGTAAACCGCTTGATTCGCTGGATGGCCTATAAATATATTATCTGTCATAAACAACGTCTATTATTACGATTATTACAAATAAATTTTCACTAGAAGTACTCTAATGAAGGTAAGTAAAATCAAATTTGGAAATTGACTTAACCCCAGTATTTTAAACTAACCCTTTTCAGAAGTACAACCTATCTTATTAAAAAAAACTTATTTTTATTATCGTCGGCCAAAAAATTTGATACAATTCTCGTGCGTGAAGTATTTTACACGCACTCGAATGTAAATAACTATTACTTAACTAGAAGTTTATATTTTAACCAGAGATTGAAAAAACCGGACCTTAGTGTCAATCGGCAATAAAATTACATCGTGAAAATAAGAAACAAGTTTCCATACTTTTGTCCGCCACTATATTTTGAGACATTTATTGAAGGAATCGATTTGTGTTATGTAATGTGAATACCTCATTCTAAAGGCGGATTTATGCAGCCATTTTCATTTACATTTAATTTAATTTACTTTTCATTTAAAAGATAAATGCATGTAAACTAGTGTAGCCATGCATACACCATTTTCATTTACGTTTTCATTTATCTCTCATTCTCATTTATTTTTAAAGATGGCCAACTTTTATCTAATAAATGAAAATTATAATTAGCGCATACGTGTACGGCGACAGGGTCGAGAATTTGAGTTGACCATTATGTATCTCCGTTATCGTTCCTTTTTACGGTTTTTTTTTATTGCAATTAACACGTTTAAAACTAAACTCATAACTTCTTCGCTGTCACTATTGTTGAACATTTTTATTAATAAACTTTATTCCTATGAAAGTGGGGTTATAACGTTCATCAGCGTCAGCGTATTTTTATATGTGCGCATGCGTTCATTTTCATTTATTTTTGTTATATATTTTTGCATGAATAGGTACATTCATCGACCTTTAAACTAATGGACCAAGTGTCTCCTATTCCTTTATAGTTAGAATATTGTTCCAACATAAAAGGATAGAAATATATATTCTGTCCTTCAACAGTACGGAAGTTCTCAGTTAAAGTATACTGCGCATGCGTTCGTACTCATTGTACATCTTTTTCAGTCATATGTAAACCTCTATACATCGCTCTCTATCACTAAATAATTGTCAAAATTTACATTTGACGTTTCGTAACTATTTGTGTATTATTTGCTTCTTTGGAGAACATTTACAATTATTTCTGTCAATATATACGTGTATGTGTTGTGATGTGTGTATGTGACAAAATAATGGGGAAACGGTGTATTTCGTGCAGTCAACAGTACGTACGCGGTCCAGCTGTGTCATTTTATATGTAAGTTCTTATTAATTATTACTTTTCCCCTATAATCTAATATTTATGTAATATATTGTATTAAAAATATATAATGAATCTAATTATGCACAAAATTAAATCTATACTCTTAGCGATTATGCACCAAGTACAACAAGTTAGGGACAAATCAATTTTTTTATTTTGCTGCGTTTTCTTAACTTCCGTAATGTTGAAGGATAGAGATACTGTGTCTGCACCGTTATGGCGGGACAGACGTTTTGCTTGTACGCTGCGTCTATTAGTTTAAAGGTCGATGGGTACATTTAAAAATTATAAATGAGAATTAAATGAAATTTAAATTAAAAAGTAAATGTAAATGAAAATGGCTGCATAAATCCGCCTTAACTCGATTTAACTGAATATATTTCTTACTTGTGCAGGCCTATTTCTTTCTCTTTCTTCATCCCATTCTTCAGTGCGTCTTCCACCGAATAGCCAATCGAGAAATTCACATGATCCAACACTGGCAAACCAGCTTACTTGAATTTTGTTATCGATTACATGAAAATTCTTGAGTTTAATAATTCTATCACCACTATAAATAACTTCAAGTAAAGAAGTATTTCGACGAATATGACTCATGCATTCTTCAAGCTGTCTTCGTCTGTGCGCTGATAATATCGCGCTTCCCCTACAAGTTCCATCTTTATTTTTTCTCATTTCTTTTCTCAGTTCCCGGATATTAAATTCTTCCAGGTTTGCACTCTTAGATTGGCCACCAATTCTAACTAATTTTGAAGTGAAGCTTAGAATGCCTTCTAAGAACTGGTCCAAAGCATGATTGGTGAAACAAATTACTAAAATAGGACCTCCATTTTTTCTCCAATCAAATCTGTTTTTCAAAAGTACATGGGCGACTTTTAAACCAATGAAAGTCTTCCCGGTGCCAGGGGGTCCTTGAATAATGCAGAATTCTTTGGTCAGGGCTGCTTGAAATGCTCGGAATTGGGAAGGATCTAATCCTAATTTAGTATGTGACGGCCAAGAGTGAGAGATAAGAGGGGAAAATATATGATTTTGATGGTGAATTCGGCTCGACGCTGTGTAATAAGATGGAGCACATACATCTGATGTAACATCAATTATATATCTTTTAAAAGGAAATGTATTTTCCGTCATTATTTGTAAAGCCTTTAAAACATTGTAATAAGGTTCAAAAAATACGCTGCACTCTATCATAATATAGGGCACTCCATTATCAACTGTATTGTTTTTCAGAATGTCAACAGCAATTTGTCCTATACGTATCAAATGTTTCTCCTGGCTTGCTACTGTTCCGAAAATAATGGATTTGAAATTATCTCTCGTGAAGCAAACCAAAGATCCGAACATAAACCTTTTGGAATTTTCCAAATTAACTTTGTTTCTTTTGCCAGGCAACTGTACAATAGACACTATTTTGTCTTGAATGACTTGTTTCCTAAGAAATATCACATCTTTGTAAATGTATACATTATAGATTCTATTATGTTCTTTGGTTTTCAATTGTCGAAGATACTCGCAGACGCCTTCTCGCAAAGGGGCGACAAAATCTTCCCGAAGCAAACGAAACTGAACGTCTAGGTAGTGGTCAACTGAATTGTACTTTCCTTCGACGATGTTTTGTCGCAAGAAAACTTGTTGGTGATTATGTGTTATTTCATATACAGTTGGGTACAGGCCAATCTTCCTGAAATCATCTGGAGGCTCTTCAGTTTGTGAAATAATTTTAGTTTTTTTCTCACGTTCTTCAACGCTCAACATTATTTGTGCTTCAAGTTCTTTTAATCGTTTCTTTATCTCTTTAGACACAGTAGAATGTTGTTCTCTTTCTATATCATCAATTGTAATACCAGTTCTCTTCACTAATTTGGGAAGTACTTCACAACCACGGTTTGGAATAATATTTAAAATATTTTCATATACATTTAGAAGATCATTCCAGAATCTTTCTTGATCTTTCCAGAAAAAAATATTTTTCCTTTTGTCTGCCAAATCGTGGAGGGATATGTCAGAAAGATACAAGTTCAATTTATCAAGAAATTTTGGCTCGCAGACCGTAACTAGAACTTGTGCTTTATTCTGATGAAAAGCTGATTCACAAAGTCGAGCTATAACTCTCAAAATTAAAACAATATAATCATTACTTAATTCACTGTCAAAGAGTTTTTCCAATTCTGCATTTTCGTTTGTTAAGCTGATGACAAGCTTTTCTGGTTCCAAATTGGACATTTCTTCCAGCTTTTTGATTCCCATATCACTTCTGAAATGAGATCCGTTGTCACTGTCTCTTCCACGACGAACATTCTGGCCTCGGTATTTGTTGCGTGTATTTGGTTTTTCTTGATTCCCTTGGAAACTATGTGTACTTTGTCGGTCTTCGGAAACATCGCGAGATCGCATGTTGAACCCATCTTGAGACAAACCTCTACGGACATTTACTCTGTCTCCTCCTCTATTTACGCTATTTTCACGGCGATCTCTCCAGTTCCCATTGTTATCACCTCTGTTACCATGGTTCCCTCCTCTATTTTCACCGTTATCACGGCGATCTCTCCAGTTCCCATGATTACCACCTCTATTACCATGGTTACCTCCTCTATTTTCATTATCATCACGGCGACGTCCCCGGTTCGCAAAAAGGTTTTTGTCACCTCTTTGGCCATCTCTACCACGGTTACCACCTGTATTACGACGAATAGCACCTCTACCTCCATGGTCATGGTTAGCTCTTGTCTTAAAACCATGGTTATCCATACCTACAGGGTGTTATGTAAGTATGTGTTCAACGCTTAACCCATGGTAGAACTGACCCCAAAGATAGCAAATCTGGCAATAATTTTTGTTTAACATACTTTCTACAAGAACTAGAGGCCTTTAAAACTGACCAATCACGTCATATTTGAAAACTTTATAAAAAAGTAAAAATCAATGTGTTCTCTGGAAAAAATATTGATTGTCAATCTGACGTTACATGTATTTTTGCATAGACGTTTAATTTATATTCTGTTTTTTTTTTTATATATATTCTCCAAATGCCATTTACCTTCATCAACCAAGAGTATGCAGACATGCATATGGTTTATGGCGAGACATTACAAAATAGTCGTGCTGCTGTAAGACGGTACAGAGAGTTATTTCCAAAAAGACGTCAATGATTTTATGCAGGCCCGGGAAACGCAAATGGGGGATACCGGGATAGCATTTTTAGTTTTGCTTCCATACACTAGATATGGCGACACCAGTCTCATTAGTATGTCATTTTTTTAAAATTCTTTGCGCGAATTTTGACATTTGTCATTTTCATTTGAAACAATTCTGACTGTCATTGTGATTATATTTATCGTGTCTTATAAGTAGTTATTTTGTGTGTAAAGAACTTGTTAATATTTACGATGACACGAATAAAGTGTTGTGTACCAGATAATATTGCTACCGGTAAGTGAAAATATATTTTTATATAATTGTATTTTTATACCAGTAAAACATATTACAAAATCGTATTCTAGGAATAACACAATATAGATTTCGACATCCTCGAACTCATCGAGATTTATTTGTCAAGTGGTTGGAAGTTTTAAACATGGATAAACTGCTATTAGTATTGTATCTTTCCTAAATGAAATTACATTGTTTTGAAAAATGCATTATTTTTTATTAATTTTTTGTAATCTTCGTAAGACTGATTTGTAGTTGAAGTAGATTTTTCATAAAATACTACGCAA
Source organism: Ophonus ardosiacus (assembly GCA_943142095.1). NCBI lineage: Eukaryota > Metazoa > Arthropoda > Insecta > Coleoptera > Carabidae > Ophonus > Ophonus ardosiacus. The sequence goes on from OW964838.1 coordinate 28,440,654, forward strand.
TGATAGTATTTTCAAATTGTACTAATTAGGGGTAATTAATAAACCGAATATAGCAATATTAATTGTGGGTAATGATTCTACCGACCGAGTTTTTACATTTAATTTTGCTTCCATACACCAGATGGCGCCATTGATGCGTTATCGATGGTCAACGTGTACGTTTCTTATCTAAAATAGTGTATATAGTCTGTGATTTTATGTCATTTGTGACAGGTATCACATTTTTTCCAGAGAACACATTGATTTTTACTTTTTTATAAAGTTTTGAACTATGACGTGATTGGTCAGTTTTAAAGGCCTCTAGTTCTTGTAGAAAGTATGTTAAACAAAAATTATTGCCAGATTTACTATCTTTGGGGTCAGTTCTAGTATGGGTTAAGCGGGGAACACTTACTTACATAACACCCTGTATATTATCATAAATACCTGCGTCTACGGCACCAACATTTTGGTCAGATACTTTATTTCGTGGAATTTCTTGGTCACCATCGTAGCCCATAAGATCATACAAATAATTCATGGTTTAGTTTATTTTTCTTGACAACCCTGAAACAAAAAAGTAACTGTTTGCTCGAGTTGTATAGAATTTTTTTTTACGTTTAATTAGTAACATCCGTTTGTTCGGCCTAATAGTATTTTACTACCATTATTATAAATATACGAATATATATATATATATATATATATATATATATATATATATATATATATATATATATATATATATATGTTAGCTTACTCCTAAACAAATTGGGAAGATTGATAACTCGTTACTGTCATTAAAAATTAGATGTTTGGTATTTGAACAGACTGCAAGATAAAATTTATTTTAAAAATTTCACGGTGCAGACACTAAGGTTTTATCTTTTTCTGTTTGAACCGTAACAGATATCACAAATTAAACAGAGAGAGAGAAAAGTTTACTATTCAATGTATCTTTCTGAAAAAAAAAAATAATAATTTTACGTTATTGGCGTGGCCATTAAAAAGTTACGGTCTAATCAATGTTGGGACACCTAAGTTTCATACACTAGTGGTTCACTAATAATAATAAGAATCATCTTAAAAGATGACATAACCATATAAACTGTCATACCAAATTTCATCCAAATCGAATAAAGTGTTCTGTTATTATATGTAAATTTTTTTTTTTTCGAAGAATTTTGAAGCAGAATACTGGCTAAATGGTACACTTTCCGGTAGAAGCAATTTTGGTTAAATCGTCTTATTTTAGCCTCAGGAATCTGTGGTTAAGCCATGTCTCCCTATTTAAGAGACACCCTGTATTATATATTTAGGGGTCCTAATAAAAAATGCAAGTTTTCCCCCTAGGCGGCCTTTGGGAAGCACCGGCAACTTGGGAAAAAAGACGCAAAAAAGCGGTTTTTTCTAAATATCTCTTCACCTACTTGCATTAGGGCAAACATAGTTATTTTTGAATTTGTTGAGACAAAAATTTCATAACACTTTCATCTAATACATTTTTTTCTATAACCAATAGTTAGCGAGCTACAACACTTCAAACAGCAAATTTTTGAAAATTGCCCAAATGCTTCATTTAGATCATATTTTATTATTATTATTATTATTTAACTACTACACATATACATGTATTAATTATTGTTTATTTTTATTCTAAAACGTTTTATATTCTAGGAAAGTTATGATTTTACCTCAAAGTAATTACAAGAAAAGCTTTTAATCGGAATGGGGTCATTTCACATTTTCTGATTTATTTTTTTCTTGAAAAAATAGGTCAAATTAAACATGTATGTGTATGTTTTACATCTTACAAGTTTTTAGAATCAGAGATATGATTTTTTAAAAGTTGCATTTAATTTCAAATATTTCAACGGCTGACGACACATATTCACGGATACGACAGTCGAGCTCTACCGGTTTAATTTAGAACTATGATTATTTGGTTTGGTATTTATTTAAATAAATTGTTTATTTACATACCTTTTACTGCACTAGTACTTTTAAAGAAATAGAAAGTAATAATAATCTTCTCTCTTGTATATTTTGCTGTCAGCTGTCACACTTTTAGGTTAGGTTACCGTATCATGTTGTGAAGCGTGTGTGAGAGAAAATTGTCTTTGTGTGAGTATGAATTTGTGTCGTCACAAATTTAGTCCGTGTTTATAAGCGCGAAAGTTTATTAGCAAATTTATGAATGAAAAGTCGCATATTTCAAATTATTTTCTATTACTATATTTATTACATGAGATGGATTTCATGATTTTATAAAAAAAATCGACAATTATTTTTTTTGAAATGACCCCATTCTATCCAGAAAGCGGTGAATAACATCAAAAATTTCCGGAAATCGGAACACGGGAACCTCCCGCCAATTGGGAAAAATGGCGGCATATTTGTTTTTAGCCATTTGCTCAAAACAATTATGAAAGATATTTAAATTACTCAAAAAATAAAAAATATTACGTATTTAATACTTAGTCCAATAAGGTTTTACTATTTATAACAGTTTACATTCGTCGTGGCATCGAAAGAACTAAATTACTGATGATTTTTTTATAAAAATTGTCAAAGTTTTCCTGCATTTTTTTTATTTTTTCATTCACCACTCAGCATGAAATTCTCTTTCATATCAAGTATTACACATTTTTTGCCGGTGAGCAATTTGCGAGTTACTAACAACTTAAACTCACATGAAATACCTCTAAAATTTTAAACATCTGAAAATCGGCTTGGTTCCCATTTTCTCATTCAAAATTTCGACACGATTAAAGATAAATAATATTAAGTATTTAATACGTGTCGAAGTGGGTTGTGAATTGAATTGTGAATATCAATATATGATCAATATCATGATTACTTGATACAGAAATCAAGGTGGTGAATTTAAACAAACGTTGATTTACAAATCAGTTGACCATTAATCAACGGAATATTGGCGAATTCGACCGTTCAACAAGTAAATATTTGATATGATTGGAACACGTTTTGACGGAATAATCATATACCGAGAGTTTTTCTTATCAGTGAACATGGGCGTATGTCATTACCATAGTTACATTTAAAATGATTGACAGCAATGTATTATCGCGTTTTTTTTAAACTGGACATAGGACGTGACATTTAGTATATCTGTCAATGTCATCAAATTGTCATACTTCAAAATGTATACAGTTAAAGAAAAGTTCAAATTGTAAATTGGAGTAATTATAACGAGTCTACAAGTTTCTGACTTATGTGCATTAACTTTTAATAAGCAACCCAGTCCAGCAACTATAAGAAAAATTTACAATGACTACAGAACTAAAGATGCGTCAATAAACAGCACAAGAAGAAAATCAGATCAAGTACTGTAGTTAATAGTAAGAAACAAGAAATTATGCAATTAATTGAAAGTGACAACACCCTGTCAACAATTTTTTTTCTGAAATTAAGAATACTAGTATACAAGGTTTTAAGACAAGAACATTTTAAGAGTTTTAATATCAAAATCACCAAGAGTTATTACACAACAATATAGAACGAAGAAATATCTTTTGCGAAGATATGATGAACAAAATTAATAGTGGGGAAATATTACTGGATCGAATTTTATTTACGGATGAAGTGACATTTTATATTAATCGGGAAGTAAATTCACAAAATTGCAGGTATTGGAGTCGTTAAAATTTTCACTTATATCTGCACCAGGTATTCCCCCAACGCTGGATAGGACGTGGTGAAGTGGAGTGGCCTGCAATGCCACCAGATCTTGCACCAAACGATTTTTTTTTCTTTGGGGTCATTTAAAAAATTGTATTTACAATGGTGACAAAATTAATATTGTTCAATTAAAAAATAGGGATAAAATATAATTTGTATTAATTATTTCTTGCCTTAGGCTTATGTCAGAGTATAGAATTATACCATACAATTTGAACTTTTTCTTCAACTTTATTCATTTTGAAATATGACAATTTGATGACATTGACAGATATACTAAATGTCACGTCCTATGTCCAGTTTAAAAAAAAAAAAACTCGATAATACATTGCTGTCAATCATTTTAAATGTAACTATGGTAATGACATACGCCCATGTTCACTGATAAAAAAACTCTCGGTATGTATTAATAACTATTACTTTGTTTAATTTATATTTTTTAACCATTTCGCACTATTTATTATTATTAGCATATATGAATTATACAAGCTAAAATTAAATAATAAAAATAGTGATGCGTCAATAAAATCTTACCATTAGATGATTCACTAATTAGCAGAAATCATGTAGAAATAGATATAATGTATTACTTATTTAAATACAAAAATCACCATCAAATCACAATTTTCCTCTACGAAATGCACAGAATGAATGATTAATGAAATACCGCGATAACCGATACGATAACGATAAGACAAGTATCGGCAACACTGTTATTATCTGAAGTAGGGGAATCCCAAACTGGGAGTATCACAGAAAAATAATTGGTTTTAATAAGAATTCCTATTATACAGTACATTTATAATTTTTACACTATTCAATTTACTTGAATTATATTACTTACATCTGAATATAACTATTTCGCACCAGTGGAAAAATACACTAAAAATGCAAGCCTATGCAGTTTGAGATATGCAATAACACAGCACACAACACACCACAGTATTCTTGACTGAACTGAAATTAACAATTAATCCGTAACCCGCAGCCACCAAGCGGCAAATTTATAAACTCTAATACTAAGTGCATATTGCATTTAAACATAAAAATAACCTGTTTAGCCAGGAAAACCAACAATCCGTTAACTATATTCTATTTTTTAAAATTTTCTGTGATCTGGCAATTTATTTTTGTACATAAAAGAGAAAAACACGCAGTTTCATATCCCTTGAAAAAATGTAACTATTAATTATAAGGCATTATTAGGTGCGTTCAATGAAGCTAGCAAATCTAGCATTTGCTAACCTGCGTTAAGCTGTCAAATCACAGTCACATTGAACGGTTTGCTAACTTACTTGGCGGTTTCACGTTTGAATGCAGGGAGTACCTACCTATTTGATGTAAAATTACTTGAAAAGAAATGAATATGGACAAAAATTTAGTAGCAATTTAAGAATAAATGTACATACATACATATAATTGCGAAATATATTAATTCATATAATATTTTATTTGTAGGTTCTTGTATACAGATAAAAAAAGAAAAATATTTTTAACGAAATATTAAATAATACAGAATTTGTCAGAAATATTATTATATTATTATAATTTTCCATGTTTTCGCGTGCTACTGTTTAATATGTACTACAAGAAAATTAAAATTTAATAAATAAAATAGAGATTTATATTTAAAAATATTTTTATTTAATTATTATGATAAAATATGAGCTATGAAATATATAAACATTTTAATTTACGCACCAAATTACAACTGATTTTTAAATAATCCCGCCATGCATGTAAATCTAGCAGAGCTAGCATATAAATTCTCGCTGCATTTGCTAGCTAGCAAATCTAGCGAACGCTAGACTAGCAGAGCGTTCAATAGAAGATACTTCCGTTTCGCTAGTTTTGCTAGCCTCATTGAACGCACCTTTGACTCCGAAAGCGTGACGTCAAAATCGACCGGGAATTACAAAACCTGAAAGTAGGCTTCCGGTTTCTTGACTGCATCTTGAAAGAGTTTATTGTGAACGAACCGAACTGCGCCAAATTTAAATAGCTGTCATTTGTCTTATTTGAGAACTAGAAAATGTAATGGTGTTATTTTGTTACATATTCCTGTTTTATGTATTTAAAGTAAAAAAATAAATTAAAATATATTCGTAATTTGTTTTAAGAAACCTTATATTGAAGTAAATTTTAATAAATTTCAAGAAATAATGTTATTGTGTCTCTTGTCATTCTTCAGCGAGGACGAAAAGATTTTCCTCTGATTCTATAGTTATAGACCTAGCTATTGTTTAAAGGATTGGTATTCTGCACCTGATCACTTATTTATTTTGTTCGTTCTTACTTTCAATTCGGTTCGTAGGTTTTAGTCGCGCTTGTTATCTCATCTGGTACGATTTTGAACTTTTGCAAATTACAGTGGCACAAAAAACAAGAACTAGTGATTCGTTTTTCTGAAGTTTTTTTGTGGATGAAAAGAGACTTATTGTTCGTGGTGAAAATGCAGTGGATTGAAACTATGTTCATTTGGTCTGTGATGTCCATTGTCCATGAAATAGTTTATGAGGCAGACCTTAATATTATAAAAGGAAAAGTAATTCATTTATAAATTAGACATAACAATACATTATCTTTTTTAATTTTCGTTGGCTGTTACGATCTCTCACTACAGTTACTAATTTTGTTTATTTTATTTTTGCATCCCCTACATATCCTATAAATTTGTAACACGTATTCATTAACACTCTTTATATTATTTATACGTATGTGCCAAATATATTTTTTTATGATAATCTACTTTTCAAATTTTGCTTACCTACTTCTTTTATTTTCCATGTCCAATATTTGTCATATGCATTATACATTTTATTAATTGATTATATTGCAAAATATTGTTATAAAATTAGCCTTATAAGAAACAATTTTTAATGCTAAAAAAGTTTAATTTCATTTTATAGATTACAGCTTTGATGACAGCTATTTAAATTTGGCGCTAGTACGGTTCGTTCACAACAAACTCTTTCAAGATGCAGTTAAGAAACCGGAAGCCTACTTTCAGGTTTTGTAATTCCCGCTCGATTTTGACGTCATCACTTTCGGAGTCAATTTGACCTCGAATGAAAAAAAAATTTTGCCTGCGGCGCTTTTTTTTCACAACCCTACCTCCCCGAAACAATTATTAACCACCCCGGATAAAAGAGACTGAAAGAAACACTGATTAGTACGCGTGTCGCCGCCGCCACTACACTTTTACTTTTATTCTGTATGTACTTACGCGTTCGCGGTAAAATTCTCGAATGTTATTGGTTGAGTATTTGCGCCAGCGCGTGCCTTCCGCGTAAAGACCAGGGGCAGATATCGTTTGGTTGCACTATATTTCAACTCTCCTCCTAGTTATTGACCACTAAAGTTATTTATATTTTTAAATAAATCAACTTTATTGTTTAACTAAAGTTTTATAAGAAAATAGTGGAGGGCCCGTTGTTTGTGTATGAAGTAGAACTCCTAGAGACACCTATTGTTGTGTATGTCAGTCATAGTCGTAGACATCTATTGGCAGCAAATTGATTTTTTAATTTTAAGCTAGGGGTTAGGATTTCAGTTTTAGCAGAAAACTTTTAACCCAGTAAAATAATAAATTAGTTTACACAGAAATGAGAGGCAAATCAGTCTCGCAGGAATAAATTTAAAAAATGAAATTATGCATAACATATCAAGTTTAATTTGTGCATTTCTATTTATGTAACGGTAAAAATTGTGTAAATCAAGAATTTGCTTTATATTACAGAGTCATCTATGATACAAATTGTAATACAAATATATTCTAACCTCTACTTCGTGCAAATGCAAAAACAATAACAGTTTACGCAGGGAGTTTACATACGTGTGGTATTTGGTATGTTTCAAGTATTATTAAGTATATAAATGCAGATATAAATTGTTTTTTAATGTTTCCCTTTTGATAATGTTGCGTTATATATTTTCAGAAGTGCTTCGGTGTAAATACATGTTTCAACATTCTTGAAGTATTTTACTGATGTTTCTGACATCATTTCTTCCATGGCACTGTTATCATGAACTGCTTTGTTTCACCTCTCTTTAGGAAGACATATAACGATGTTTAAATAGACTACTTGAAGTTTGAAGTATCAACTCTATGATGTGAGTATATCGATAGTGTATTCCGAAATTAAACTACGCTAACCGCGGTTACATTTTCACTAACTGGTTATAATTTCGGAACGCGGTTACTGAGAGCTGGTAACTTTTCTGTAACCACGCTAGATTGGCGGTTGTGATGTGGTTACATTTTGGCGCAGGACAGATGAGTAGTAGTAGTTTCAACAACTATTTTAAATTTGTCAAGTTGAAGTTAGCCTGTTTGCTGGTCCGTTTTTCCAGTGCGGTATCGGTAACCGGTTAAACCGTAACCATTTTCAGTGGTTACCGTGGTTTAATTTCGGAATACACTAGAGTTACAAATTTTGATAAAAGTATTGTAGTAAGTAATATTCAAGAAGTTCATTATCGTATAACGAAAGCATTTACCGGTGTTGCGATAAACTGCTAATACAATATCAAAAGTTGGGTAAATATATTTTATAACTAGTATCGAACGTAAGAAATGTCAAACGAGCAATCCGATTTTATTTTCGAGCGAGTTATGAATACTATTTTTAGACGACCACAAGAAATAAATAGTATATTATGATACAAGTATACAGTGTGTCCCATTTAAAAGTGCCACCATTGAAATCTCGAGAACTATAGGTCATCTAGCGAATCAAGCGGTTTACATCATCGTTTAGGGATTTTTGAAATTTTCTTTATTTTTTTAAATATATTTTATTAACGGTATTTTATTGGTTTTTTTATTATTATCATGTATTTGACACCTTTAATAGAAATAATTATATTTGGATATATTATTATTAAGTAAAATTTTGTAAATTTTTGCAAAATGACGTTTGATTATATTTTTTAATATTGGTAATTGTGAACATGTATATTACTAAATATTATATGTCTATATTATACTTTTCAACCTGTATTGTGATTTCATTTTGTTTTTGGTTTCGTTGTTCATTGTTAAAATGTCAAATGCTCTGTCATGTCAAATTCAAAAGCTTGTAGTTAATTTATTGACTTATTTTGAAAATGAAAAATAGATTGGTGGGTTTTTACTTTCACTGAAATCTAATATTGAGGTAATATTTGGTTCTATTTGTTAGTAATAATTTGAAAATTAAATCTATATGTACAGCGTGTGGCAAACGCTATACGCAATGTATAGAAACAGTGAGAAATTGTATGGTATGCAGTATTCTGTATTTTTTTAAGGATCTCACATAATACTAGATAGTTTGTTGCACATACTACAAGAATGAAGTATTTATAACAGCGTAAGCAGTATCGTTCCGAATATTTTAAATAAAATTGGATTTCGCTGGAAAAATATTATACCAGACGTGTTTTTATATTTTAAATACTATTTAATATAATTTAACGAAATTTGGTATCAAGGGGTTATCCAACATGCCTGTTTCAACTAAAATATTTTCAAAGCAGTAGCACTTCCGGTTTGACCGGAAATTGACCTCAACTTTCTTATTTTAAATAGAATACGCTATATTTTATTTTACCATTGAATGCAGCGGAAAATTTTAAATATGAAGCAATAAAAACATTTTACTCATGATCAACTACTTCCGGCGTTATTCAACTTTTTTTGATTTTTTTCTGAAATCCAGCACATTTTCAAAACTCTGTATATCGAGAACGAGATCGAATTTTTATAATCTGAAAAAAGCCTTTTATAAAGGAGACTTTAAGCTACATTATCCATAGAAGAATCCTCGATTATTTATAAAAATGTGGCGGGTACGTTATACCAAAATTACAGTTGACAAACTTCAAAAAAGACAATTTTTTAAATGGAACCCCTCCTTTTTTATTACATAAATGTGTACTACGACAAAAAATAAGGGTACTTTATGTAACATGTCCTATGTTGAAAGTTGATAGAATTTCAGTAAATTAGAAAAACATGTAATCTGGGTTTAATTATTTTATTAATACGGATAAGTAAGCCATGGAAAAACAATGTTTGTTTTTACAAACTCATCTACTTGATTTCTTAGATAATTTACTGTTAGATCAAAGGAATTTAATATGGTACCAGCATGATGGCGCTCCACCACACAATAGCCATTGAATAAATACTTTTTTGGAAACAATTTTTGAAGATAGGTGGCTTTTTTCAGATTATAAAAATTCGATCTCGTTCTCGATATACAGAGTTTTGAAAATGTGCTGGATTTCAGAAAAAAATCAAAAAAAGTTGAATAACGCCGGAAGTAGTTGATCATGAGTAAAATGTTTTTATTGCTTCATATGTAAAATTTTCCGCTGCATTCAATGGTAAAATAAAATATAGCGTATTCCATTTAAAATAAGAAAGTTGAGGTCAATTTCCGGTCAAACCGGAAGTGCTACTGCTTTGAAAATATTTTAGTTAAAACGGGCATGTTGGATAACCCCTAGATACCAAATTTCGTTAAATTATATTAAATAGTATTTAAAATATAGATAGCGTAAGCTCGTCCTGAGACACCCTGTATAGGTAACGCGTCTACGCATCTTTTTAAACCATGCCTACCCAAATAAAACAGGTCAAAACATGTAATCAGTAATCTGTTAGAATTCAAATGCAACCTATAATTTTGTTGTTATTTATACTTTTATAGCAAATAAAAACATTTTTATTATAATTTGAATCTTTCTTAATTTTTGAAAAAATCAATGATTTTAATTTAAAAAAAATCATTTGATTTAAATCATGATTTAAATCATGCCAATCCTGAAAATAATACCTGCTTATGTGCAGAATTGAATTATCTGTAACTTTTTTTTTGAAAACCGAATTTCAGACAGTTCAAACGTTCAAACGATAAGCATTTCTTTGAAACTTTGTTTCAATGGGGAAGTTTAGCGATTTTTTTTTATTTTGTTATTCCATGGGAAATGACTTCAAAAATGATGTAACATGTTTTATTTTTTTCAAAAATGCCCAGATTTTCAGGAAAAGCCGATTTTAAGCTGTGATGACGTTGGTAGAGGCTTGGCGCAACGTATGTCGACTGATACACTGACGCACGCGGTGGCGGTTACCAGTGAAGCGTTTTTACGCTTTGTTACGACCACCGTTCTGTCTGAGTTTGCGCATCACTGACTTGTGACGTACTTAAAGTTTACCCAAAAAATATTAATTATAAATAAATGGAGCAGTAATTTTTAATTTCAATTTCAGCAGTCATTTGTGTTATATTTGTGAGAAAATAGTATGTTATGTAGAATTTTTACCATGCTAAACTTCCCCATTCCATGGACATTGCTACAAATTAGCAATATTTATATAATTTCAAATTTGATTTTTAGTCCAGTCATTACGTAGAAATGTAAGGGTTTATTCCAGAAAACGTCGGGTATTTTTGATTTTTGGATATATTATACATTTAGGGGTCCTAATAAAAAATGCAAGTTTTCCGCTGTGGGGGCCTTTGGGAACTACCGCCAACTTGGTAAAACTTTTATCTAAAATATTTTTTCTATTACCAATAGATGGCGAGCTATAGCGCTTCGAACAGAGCAAACTTTTAATTCTTTAATTCTTCATTTAGATCATATTTTACTATTTTACAAATTATTATTATTATTATTATTATTATTATTATTATTCATTAATTATTATTATTATTTAACTAGTATACATATAATTAACCAAAAGTTAACAGTCTATACAGGATGTCTCAATAAGCTTGCTCACTATTGGTAACTTTTTTATTTGAAGAGGTACGAGGTTGGTTAAATGAGCAAAATTGTGCCATTTTATATTAGTAAATTGGTCATGTAGACAAAATTAAATTTATGTCAGCGGTTCTCAAAATTTGGGACTATATATATATTTTTTAAATGGAACCATATAATTTTTATTATCTTATTGGAAAGAGTATTTTTTTTTCTCTTTCCAATAAGGTAATGTTGTTTATGTACAATTTTTTCAAATAAACGAGCTATTTACGGTTAAAAATTTAAATTTTGTAAACTATTTTATTAGTTTTTTAGTCAAGTAAGCCATGGAAACAATTGATTCTTTGTTTTTTGACGTTTAATAATTTCTCCCGTAAAGTTCTCTGTGTTTAATAATGTTTAATAACTTTACAATGAAGAAAAGTTAGATATGATCGTGCTATGTGGAAAGTTATATCTAGACACCAGTTACGTAGAACGGTCGGCTCTCTTTCCAAAAGAGTTTAAATGTGCGAAAGAAATAATGGTTTTCAATTTGAATATTTTCTTAATTTTGTTATTACTGTAAAATAAATTAATAAAATAATAATTTTATAAAAGGCAATTGTTTCCACAGTTTACTTGACCTAAACCAATAAAAGATAATTTTTATCTTTAAACGTAAATAACTCGTTTATTTGAAAAAATTGTACATAAACAACATTACCTTATTGCAAAGAGAAAAAAATACTCTTTCTAATAAAATAATAAAAAATATATAGTTCCATTTTAAAAATATATACTCTGTCCCAAATTTTGGGAACCGCTGACACAATTTTTATTTTGTCTACATGACCAATTTTCTAATATAAAATGGCACAATTTTGCTAATTTAACCAACCTCGTATCTCTTCAAATAAAAAAATTACCAATAGTGAGCAAGCTTATTGAGACATCCTGTATATTAGAAATAAATTGTGAAAAGATCATGTCAGCCCCGGCAAGGCAGTGGTCCTGGGTTCAAATCTCGGTAGCTGACATGCTCTTTCCACAATTTGTTTCTTGTATACATAAATTTATTTTTGTTTTTTGTTGTTTTTCTTTTTATTTTAAAGACGTTTTATATTTCTGGAAGAAAAATGCGTTGAATAACATATCAAAATTTTCCGGAAAACGGAGCACGGGAACCTCTCGCCAATGGGCTACTTGCGTACCTTTTTTTATTTAATATTTTTGAAGAGAAGGTAAAAACTCACTACCCATATTTTTTCTTTTGGCAAAATTATTATTAATTAGCCGGAAAAAAATAATGAAATTTGATTATTTGAATTCCCGCCATGTATGACGTAGAATTACGCCGCACCAATGAATGGTCGTAAAGCCACAGCGTGGTGCCATCCCATAGTAATGGTATGTTTGTGCGGGTAATGTAGATCATCTGTTTGACGTTTCAATAATAGTTTGGAGGTTAGTATTTTAGTTTATCTTTTTGGTATCGATATTTTAAATTACATGTAATTACCTACGTGTTTATTTATAAAGTAATTAATGTATTTGAGAGACCAGAGAGAGAGAAAAATGAACTAATGTCAAATTCAAATTAAAACTTTCGCGCACGCCGTGCCATCTATTGATAACATTCTTAAACATGCTTCCCCTCCCCAGTTCAATATAAAGACGTCACAAAAAATTTTCTTTCTTAATTTAGTAAAAAACAAATAATTATTTTAAAATAAAATTTATATTTTTATATATGTTTTCAATATAACATTACGTATATAGTGATGGAAATCAGATTTCCAGTACCACGCAAGTAGCCCATTGAGAAAAATGATGGTATATTTAGGTTTTTGGCCATTTGCTCAAAACTATTATTTATTTATTTATTTATTTAATATATCCCACAGGATCGAAATCCCAATTACGGGGTGGATACACAAAAAAAAAATCTGTTGTGGCCAGCACAAGACCTCTCGCCATTTCCATATTAGGCTATATAAGTATTGTATTGCACTTCGCTTTCGAACCGTCGTTTTATAACAAAATCTTACAGAACATTACCCAAATATTGTTTTTTTTTTATTATATTTAACATGTCTTCTGCACACATATAATTCTAATTATATCTATTTTTCATTGTATGAGGAAGTTTCTATATGTCAAAGATTGTTCCAATTCATTAACCAGATTGGCGGTATTTTTGATTTATTTATGTATTTTACCATAATTTTACCTATAATTTCAAATATTTAATTAGTAAAACAATAAGAAACGTTAAATATACTTCCCAGAAAAAGCTATCAGAATGTCACTAAAACTGTTGATATTTGACAATGACATGTGTCATGTTATAAACATTGGAATTTGTCAACTGGTTTCCTTAGTGCCTTGGCCTCTGCGATTAGTTTACTCTATAAATTATAGTCTTTATCTCTAAATCTATACAAGATATAATAAATTTTTAATGTGTATTAGATGGAGAATTGTATGTTCTTCAATATTTAATAAAAAAAACTCCCAAAAAATTATATTTAGAAGATTTTTTCTAAGAAACTACTACTTCCGGTTGTTCAATTGTTACCAAAACCTTTTCAGCTCTTCCCAGGAATGTCAGATTGAGGAAACTGCAGTTAAATATTTTTTAAGTCTTATAGTTTTTGAGGAATCGTGACTACAACATCCAGACATACATACATACATACATACACACACACACACACACACACACACACACACACACACACATACACACATCCACACACACACACACACAGACATCATTTTAAAAATGTTATAATCGGATTGTAGGGACCTTAAATCGTGCTTATTCAATAAAATCTGGATATGCGAATTTTAGCATGAATCCAATACCTCTCTTAGCGAGAGGTAAAAATACATAACGGTTACAATGTTTCAACAGAGAAGAAAAAAATTATATACAAAACAAAATTGCGATAAAGAAAATCAACTTAGACTATAACTATTTAATAGTGCTTGCTTGAAGTGTCCAAATGACAAGTGATAAATATCAATATCTACAGTAATATTATTAAAAATATAGCATATTCGCCGAATGGGCGATCTTGCTTCGTAGTTAGTTTTTATACTAGCGAAAACTCGGCTACGCCGAGTATTCCCTAGGGCTCCGCCGATAGTGTTTTAACGCTATGAGTATTTCAAAATATTTTTTCACGCCCACCCAAACAGCCCACGCAACCTGCCCACGCAATATGCCCACCCAAACGGTCCGCGCAAACTGCCCACGCAACCTGCCCACCCAAAATGCCCACGCAACCTGCCCACGCGAACAGCGCACCCAAACTGCTCACGCAACCTGCCCACGCAATATGCCCACCCAAACAGCCCACGTAACCTGCCCACCCAAAATGCCCACGCAACCTGCTGACCCAACCTGCCCACCCAAAATGCCCACTCAAACTACCCACGCAACCTTGTTAGACATTTCTGTATAGCTGCCCTTGACGTTACCTTTCATTTGATACCAAACACGACATGGTTCTGACAACTTTAAGCAAAAAACAAAAGGCGATAGAGCTGTCAAATTTTTGACATTTCTGCATGACAGCCATTGACGTTACCTTTCATTTGATACCAAACACGACATGTTTCTGACAACTTTAAGCAAAAAACAAAAGCCGATCAAGCTGTCAAATTTTTGACACTTCTGCATGACAGCCCTTTACGTTACTTTTCATTTGATACCAAACACGACATGGTTCCGAGAACTTTAAGCAAAAAACAAAAGCCGATCGAGCTTTCAAAATTTTGACATTTCCGCATGGCAGCCCCCGGCGATACCTCTCATTTGATACCAAACACAACATCGTTCTAACAACTTTAAACAAAAAACAAAAGCCGATCGAGCTGTCAAATTTTTGACACTTCTGCATGACAGCCCTTTACGTTACTTTTCATTTGATACCAAACACGACATGGTTCCGACAACTTTAAGCAAAAAACAAAAGCCGATCGAGCTGTCAAATTTTTGACACTTCTGCATGGCAGCCCTTGACGAACCCTCTCATTTGATACCAAAAACGACATGGTTCTAACAACTTTAAGCAAAAAACAAAAGCCGATCGAGCTGTCAAATTTTTAACATTTCTGCATGTCAGTCCTTGACGAACCCTCTCATTTGATACCAAATACGACATGGTTCTGACAACTTTAAGCAAAAAACAAAAGCCGATCGAGCTGTCAAAATTTTGACATTTCTGCACGGCAGCCCTTGTTGATACCTCTCATTTGATACCAAACACGACATGTTTCTGACAACTTTATGCAAAAAACTAAAGCCGACCGAGCTGTCAAATTCTTGACATTGGAATATTTGTTTTTTACTTAGTTTCTTATGGGATGTGTGGCAACACTTTGAAAATGCACATGAATCACGGACATGAACCTTCAAAATGTCCTCATTTTATAAATAATTCCATTTAAATGTTCTGATTGACATGTCAAAGAAACGTTCTTCGTCTTAAATTTTTCAATGAAAACTAAATTTTTGATTTCAAATTGTTTCAAAAAGCCAAAATACGACCTTTAAAAATTTTTAACACAAAAACTATGCACCGTACAGAAAAATTACCTATTACTAGGAAATCAAGTTGAATTATTCTCTATATCCCAGAAAAATTTTCATTAAAATCACTCGCACCGTTTAGTCTGTACAGGTGAGCAAAATTTCCCAGATCGTCATGATGATTAAAGAAAATATATATATATAGATAGATAGTGAATGTACCCGTTTAGAATAAAAGATGTGAGTAATGAAATGTACACTTATTTCTAGAAGATAGGCGCGGAACAGAAAATGGAATACGAGCTAAACAAATAGGATCATCTATAATATTGTTGATTAATTTATATATGTAAATCGAAGATTGCAACTTTCTTCTATTTTCTAATGACACCAAATTGAAAATGGATAGTAAGTAATTATATGACATATCATGAGTAGGATAAACACCATGGCTCGTACCACGATCACGGTTCTAACATTGGTGTTAGCTAGAACCGTGCTAACTATTTGACACATACTTCAGGGTTATAAAGAAAATCAGTGATGCCACTATTCTAATTAAACCGAAAATGTACCGATAGGCATATTTAATACATTTGGCTTCATTATTTTAAACTGTTTAATATGATTTGTTTCTGGACTTGTTTTTAAGATAAATTATTTAGAATATTGAAGCCAAATGTATTGAATAAGCCTGTCAGTACATTTTCGGTTTAATCAGTATAGTGGCATCACTGATTTTTGTTGATAACCCTGAAGTATGTGTCAAGTCGTTGTCAAGGTTTTAACTAATACCGGTCTTAGAACCGTGATCGTGGTACGAGCCTATATGTTTTATAATAACAGTACTTTACAAATTTTTTTTTGTACTCTTTCAATGCTGTTGCTATATATATTATATAATGGATTCCATATTTGTAAACAGTATTCCAATTTTGAACGCACGAACGAAAAATATAACATTTTTAAAGTTCTTAACCTAAGAAAAGAACGACAATTACGAATTATGAAGCCTAGATTTTTATAGGCAGATCTTACAGTGTAATTTATATGAGCATTGAAAGAGAGCTTAACATCAAATATGACTCCCAAATCTTTAAATTCTGTAACTCGATCAAGTAGATGTCGTTCCATTTTATAAGCGTAAGAGGCAACAGTGTTTTTTACAGAATAGGACATAGCTTTACATTTTTTGATATTGAAATGTAATTTTGAGGATTTGGACCACTCTAGAATGCTGTTTATATCCTCTTGCAGCATTAAACTATCTTCATGTGAATTTATTATTTTTGATATCTTCATATCATCGGCATAGAGAAATACATCGGAATGTTTTACACAGGTAGTAATATCATTAATAAATAATATAAATAGTAAAGGACCTAGGTTTGAACCTTGAGGTACGCCAGAAGTAGGAGTATACTGATCTGAAAGGTAGTTATTATAATGTACTTGCATTTTTCTGTTAGTTAAATATGAAGAAAGGAAAGCTATAAGGTTAGGGGAGAAGTTAAAATTATAAGAAATTTTAAAAAGAAGGATTGCATGATTAAGCTTGTCAAACGCTTTGGCGAAGTCTGTGTAAATTACATCTGTCTGTCTATTGTCACGAAGTGATCCTAAAGTTTTCTCAGTAAAGTTCATAAGATTAGTAGTAGTCAATCTACCTTTCATGAAGCCATGTTGTTGTGGTGTAATGTATTTCTGCGTTGCGCTATATATGTATTTGTATACAACAGTTTCGAAAATTTTAGATAGATTAGAAAGGATAGAGATAGGTCTGTAATTAGACATATTACATTTATCACCTGATTTAAATATAGGCGTAACAAAAGAAGTTTTAAGAGAAGAAGGAAAAGTATTAGTAGATAGAGATAGATTGAATAATATGTGCAGAGGCAGAATAAATATATCTTGACATCCTTTCAAGATATAGGCGGGAATTATGAAAGATATTTAAATTACTCAGAAAACAAACAATATTACTTATTTAATACTTAGTCTAATAGGCTTCACTATTTATAATAATTTATATTTATCGTGGCGTCCAAAGAAGTGAATTATAGATGATTTTTTTTTTATAAAAATTGTCAACATTTTCATGCATATTTTTATTTTTTCATCCACCACTCTGATCTTATTAAAGATACGATTAGAAAGAGAATTTCATGCTGAACTCAAATTTTCAAACCGTGTTATCGTATCTTTAACAAGATCAGATGAAAAAATAAAGATTTGCAGAAAAACTTTGACAATTTTTATAAAAAAATCATTGATAATTAACTTCTCATAAAAAAAATTTTTGTTCCAGATTATCAAGTTGGGAAGAATTCTTGTGTGAATTTGTTCCACTTGCAGAACGAATCTTTAATCGTTAATAAATAATTTAATTAAGAAGTATCCATGGACACTCAACTGCAGGCGGTTAGCACTGATGAGACGAACGAAGATACACCACCAACACCAAATTTTGAAGAAATTTATATTAAAGAAGAACCGCTGGAAGAAGATCAGCAAGACTGTGAATTTTATGAAAATGAATTGAAGGATATAAAGAAGGAAGAATGTATAACAGATAGCGATAATAAACAGATAAATAATGATATTCTAAATGCCGAAAATACTAATTCAAACGATTTTAATTGTGAAATATGTAATAAGAAATTTGCGCGAAACGACAGTTTGAGACGGCATTTGAAAATACACAAAGGAATGAAGGAATTTGAATGTAGTATTTGTAAAAGATTATTTTCTCAAAAAGGTCATCTCAACAGTCACATGAGAACACACACTGGAATAAAAAACCACAAGTGTCATATTTGCGAAAAATTATTTACAGAAAACAGGCATCTGAAAAATCACATTAAAGGACATACTGGCGAAAAGGAATACCAATGTGAAGTGTGTTACAAACAATTTACGTTCAAAACAACTCTCAACAGACATATGCACCTTCATACTGGAAGAAAAGACTATAAGTGTAGTATATGCGAAAAATTGTTTAGCACAAGTGATAGTTTACAAAAACATGGTAAAATCCATTCCGGAATTAAAAAATTCCAGTGTAGTACGTGCAACAAGTCATTCATGCAGAGTGGACATCTAAAGGACCACATTAAAATTCATATTGGGATTAAAGAGTATACGTGTAAAATATGCAATAAGCAATTTACGCAAAGTAGCACTTTATCCACTCACATGAAAACTCATTCTAGGAGTAAGCAGTATCAATGTCCCGTATGTAAAAAAATGTTTAGGCGAAATTATGAACTCACAAGGCATATGGGCACTCATATCCGTGTAGATGATTCCACTTATAATTAAATAATTTATAATGAACGAAAATTAAAAGATCAATTAAATCTCTGTAAACGGAATATTTGTAAAAATACAGGGTGTCTCAGGATGAGCTTACGCTATCTATATTTTAAATACTATTTAATATAATTTAACGAAATTTGGTATCTAGGGGTTATCCAACATGCCCGTTTTAACTAAAATATTTTCAAAGCAGTAGCACTTCCGGTTTGACCGGAAATTGACCTCAACTTTCTTATTTTAAATGGAATACGCTATATTTTATTTTACCATTGAATGCAGCGGAAAATTTTACATATGAAGCAATAAAAACATTTTACTCATGTTCAACTACTTTTGGCGATATTCAATTTTTTTTGATTTTTTGTCTGAAATCCGGCACATTTTCAAAACTCTGTATCTCGGGAACGAGATCGAATTTTTATAATCTGAAAAAAGCCTTTTATAAAGGAGACTTTAAGCTACATTATCCATTGAAGAATCTTTGATTATTTATAAAAATGTGACGGGTACGTTACACTAAAATTACAGTTGACAAACTTCGAAAAAGACATTTTTTTTTAAATGGAACCCCCCCTTTTTTATTACATAAATGTGTACGACGACAAAAAATAAGGGTACTTTATGTAACATGTTCTATGTTGAAAGTTGATAGAATTTCAGTAATTTAGAAAAACATGTAATCTGGGTATAATTGTTTTATTAATACGGATAAGTAAGCCATGGAAAAACAATGTTTTTACAAACTCATCTACTTGATTTCTTAGATAATTTACCGTTGGATCAAAGGAATTTAATATGGTACCAGCATGATGGCGTTCCACCCCACAATAGCCATAGAATAAATACTTTTATAATTATACCCAGATTACATGTTTTTCTAATTTACTGAAATTCTATCAACTTTCAACATAGGACATGTTACATAAAGTACCCTTATTTTTTGCCGTAGAACACATTTATGTAATAAAAAGGGGGGGTTTCATTTAAAAAAAATATCTTTTTCGAAGTTTGTCAACTGTAATTTTCATTCAATCAAAGATTCTTCAATGGATAATGTAGCTTAAAGTCTCCTTTATAAAAGGCTTTTTTCAGATTATAAAAATTCGATCTCGTTTCCGAGATACAGAGTTTTGAAAATGTGCCGGATTTCACACAAAAAATCAAAAAAAGTTGAATAACGCCGGAAGTAGTTAATCATGAGTAAAATGTTTTTATTGCTTCATATGTAAAATTTTCCGTTGCATTCAATGGTAAAATAAAATATAGCGTATACCATTTAAAATAAGAAAGTTGAGGTCAATTTCCGGTCAAACCGGAAGTGCTACTGCTTTGAAAATATTTTAGTTAAAACGGGCATGTTGGATAACCCCTAGATACCAAATTTCGTTAAATTATATTAAATAGTATTTAAAATATAGATAGCGTAAGCTCGTCCTGAGACAACCTGTATAATTAGGTATACTTGTTACTATACTCTGTTTTTAAACTATACAGTGTGTCCCATTTAGAAGTGCCACCATTGGGATCTCGAGAACTATAAGAGATACGATGTCGGTTAAATGGAACTTTTTGTGCGCCTTTGGGAGGCCATTTCAGATATGCTTTTGTTTTTCCAAAAATTCTTATAGGGCACTAGATAATGACGAAAAACCGAATATTGTTGATTTTTTCTTTTTCAAATAACTTTTAAACTATTAGTAATTGAGAAAAACGTTTCAAATATAAAATATAGATATTTTTATTAGCTGACCAGTGGCGTACGAAATAAATTATTATTATTTTTTTCTCTTTTCAATGATGTAGGGGTTATTATGTTTTATATTTGCTTTGGTCCTAAAATTTAATTTTTCTCTTTATTTTCCTGAACTTTCTTATTATTTCCCAAAACAACATTATTATTTTTATTAATTATATTGTATTTGATCGAAATATTTTGTTTTATGCCTTTATTACTTAATATTTTTATTCTAGACTCATAATTACAAATTACACTATAATGTGCCAAGGGCGACCAGATACAAAATATTATAAAAATTAGTTTGATACGAGTTTTGAGCAAAATTTTTTAACGGAATAAATTATTTAAATACAAGGAGTATTTCTAAATAGGAATCTACCAATATTTTCAAAATAATTATAAATTTAATACAAAATAGGGAAAAAATAATAATTTTGAAGACAAAACAAATATAAAACATAATAACCCTTACATCGTTGAAAAGAGAAAAAAAATAATGATTTTTTTGAGACTAAAATCAGATATGGGTTGCATTTAAAAAAATATAAGTTTGTGTTATATCTCGAAAATTTACGGATATAAAAATTTATTTCGTACGCCACTGGTTAGTTAATAAAAATATCTATCTTTTGTATTTGAAACGTTTTTCTCAATTACTAATAGTTTAGAAGTTATTTGAAAAAGAAAAAAACCTGTTGTGGCCAACACAAGACCTTCCGTCAATTCGATGTATTTTGTACATATCCCATACCAAAAGTTCCTTGAAAAAGATGCTGTATATCCTGTAAAATTTCAACACCAACACACTATTTTTTACAAATTCCATACCGAAAGTTCCTTTCCCTATTTTATTAGGGGTCGCTGTTTCTTACTCTTCTCTTTTACTCATTCCTGTCCAACGCATCTTCTTCCTCTCTCTTATCTACACAGTCCTTCCATTTCTCTTTGGCCTTTCTTGTGCTTCTGGCATTGAAAATTCCAATCTTGAGGCGAGTCTGCAACTGCAAGTCACTTGCGAGGGACACTATCACATTCACATATAACTTTCTGACCCTATACTTTCAACTTTGGTGTTGCATTTGACACTGACATCTATTAATTAAAAATTTTTGAATTATCTGCTGTTTTTATAATTTTAGCAAAGATGACTAATTTTTGAAAGTGAATCTCTCTTAATGTCTCTATAACTCTACAGGGTGTCTCAGGACGAGCTTACGCTATCTATATTTTAAATACTATTTAATATAATTTAACGAAATTTGGTATTTAGGGGTTATCCAACATGCCCGTTTTAACTAAAATATTTTCAAAGCAGTAGCACTTCCGGTTTGACCGGAAATTGAAATCAACTTTCTTATTTTAAATGGAATACGCTATATTTTATTTTACCATTGAATGCAGCGGAAAATTTTACATATGAAGCAATAAAAACATTTTACTCATGATCAACTACTTCCGGCGTTATTCAACTTTTTTTTGATTTTTTGTCTGAAATCCGGCACATTTTCAAAACTCTGTATATCGGGAACGAGATCGAATTTTTATAATCTGAAAAAAGCCTTTTATAAAGGAGACTTTAAGCTACATTATCCATAGAAGAATCCTCGATTATTTATAGACAATTTTTTTAAATGGAACCCCCCGTTTTTTATTACATAAATGTATTCTACGGCAAAAAATAAGGGTACTTTATGTAACATGTCCTATGTTGAAAGTTGATAGAATTTCAGTAAATTAGAAAAACATGTAATCTGTGTATAATTATTTTATTAATACGGATAAGTAAGCCATGGAAAAACAATGTTTGTTTTTACAAACTCATCTACTTGATTTCTTAGATAATTTAGCGTTGGATCAAAGGAATTTAATATGGTACTAGCATGATGGCGCTCCACCACACAATAGCCATTGAATAAATACTTTTTTGGAAACAATTTTTGAAGATAGGTGGCTGGCAAATAATGGACCACATAGGTGGCCTCCTCGTTCACCCGATTTAACTCCACTTGATTTTTTTGTTTGGGGTTACATTAAAAACGGCGTCTGTCAAAAACCTTTAACTACTAAAGAAGATTGCCAACATAGGGTACGAACAGCATTGAACAACATGTCTCCTCGGATGATAAAAAATGCTACACAAGAAGAAGTATTGAATAGAGTAACAATGTGCTTACATATGAATGCAGGACAGTTTGAATATGTATTAAATTAATCATAGTTTTGTATTTAGAATTTATTTGTTTTTTCCATGGCTTACTTATCCGTATTAATAAAATAATTATACACAGATTACATGTTTTTCTAATTTACTGAAATTCTATCAACTTTCAACATAGGACATGTTACATAAAGTACCCTTATTTTTTGCCGTAGAATACATTTATGTAATAAAAAACGGGGGGTTCCATTTAAAGAAATTGTCTTTTTTGAAGTTTGTCAACTGTAATTTTGGTGTAACGTACCCGTCACATTTTTATAAATAATCGAGGATTCTTCTATGGATAATGTAGCTTAAAGTCTCCTTTATAAAAGGCTTTTTTCAGATTATAAAAATTCGATCTCGTTCCCGATATACAGAGTTTTGAAAATGTGCCGGATTTCAGACAAAAAATCAAAAAAAGTTGAATAACGCCGGAAGTAGTTGATCATGAGTAAAATGTTTTTATTGCTTCATATGTAAAATTTTCCGCTGCATTCAATGGTAAAATAAAATATAGCGTATTCCATTTGAAATAAGAAAGTTGAGGTCAATTTCCGGTCAAACCGGAAGTGCTATTGCTTTGAAAATATTTTAGTTAAAACGGGCATGTTGGATAACCCCTAGATACCAAATTTTGTTAAATTATATTAAATAGTATTTAAAATATAGATAGCGTAAGCTCGTCCTGAGACACCTGTATATGTATTGAATCTGAAGGAAAATGTACCGTATAGAGAATAAGATATTCTTTCATAGTGATAATCACAAAAAGTCGAAATATGATATTTAATTGCGTTTTTTCAAGAAAAACTGTTAAAAACTTCAAATAAGGGTACTTCCGGTAGACCAATTATAACCAAAATCTAATCAGCTCTTCACATGGATGCAAAGAACAGGAATACGAAAGAATTATAATTTTTAGAATTGTAGTATTGTAGTTATCGTCGGAGAAAAATTTGTCACACACACACAGACATCATCTTAAAAATAGCAAATTCGTATTCTAGGGACCCTAAAACGTGCTTATTCATTAAAAACTCACCACCGAATTTTTTGACCAAAGACAATACCTTCCTTACCTAAAGGTGACGGAAGGTAAAAATCAACAATATTTAGTTTTTCGTCATTATCTAGTGCCCTGTGAGAGTTTTTGGAAAAACAAAAGCACATCTGAGATGGCCTCCCAAAGGCGCACAAAAAGTTCCACTTAACCGACATCGTATCTCTTATAGTTCTCGAGATCCCAATGGTGGCACCTCTAAATGGGACATACTGTAGACAGTAACTAAAAATTCTAGTGAGAAAATCAAAGCCTGTGATTGGCTGTTGCGCTCTTTCGTGAAGTCGCATTTAACCAGACGAAATTTCAAGTTAACCTTCAAACGTAATTGAAACGTCAAACTCTCAGTAGTTGTCAAGTCACTTGTTGAATTTGCACGTGCTTTTTATTTCATTTCTCTTTTTGTGATATTTCACGAATAAAAACAGTTATAATATGTAAATTTTTCATCAAGGAATTACAAAAAAATAATGCAATTAATTAAAATATAATTAAAAGTTATGTATTTATGATTTTATATGAAAATTAAATAGATTATCTATAATAGTTTTGGTTAATGAAAATATAACCTGGAAAGTATAAATGCTGACGTGACCTTCATTTTAACATTTCAATTCCCCCGCCAAATAAATCTAGTGACTTTTTTGGTAACTTCTAGCGGTGTAAATGTGACTTCGTCTAGTACTGTCTATAGTTTAAAAACACGGTATAATATTATTAAAAATGGGGTCATTTCAAAGTAAAATTGTTTTTTTTTTATAAATTCATGAAATCCATCTCTTTAATAAATATGAAAATAATTTGAAATATACGACTTTTCATTCATAAATTTGCTAATAAACTTTCGCGGTTGTAAACACGGACTAAATTTGTGACGTCATGGTTTCATAATCACACAAAGGGTGCGATTCGAATCACGCTTTCAGTACCAACAGCGCGCTAACAGTTGGTGCGAATCATATTCACAACGCTCAAAACTTTGCACTGTAAGTGAATGATGTTAGACGTGACGCCAACATTTCGTGCTTAGGTAAGCACGCTAATTCTCTTTGATGCTTTACGTACCGAAACAACGAACGCACATTCTCACCTCTTGAAGTAGCGTTACTTCCAAAAAATCACAACTTCAACAACAGTATTAAAAAATTAGAGAAATAAAAATAAATTAAATTATAAATAGCATTTATTTCAAATATTATATATATAGGTTTAATTTGCAAAAAAATTGGCACATATTCTTGTCTATTCATAAAATAAAATTTAAAAAATTTGTTGTGGCCCGCACAAGACCTTCTGTCAATGTGATGTATTTTGTACAAACCCATATGTTGGAAAGGTAATGGGTTGAAAGTATACACAAATATAAACGTATATTTCTATAAACAATTTATTGTGTTTCTATCGAGGAATACAGGATAATTACAAGAAAAAAAAAATTTTTGATTTTACGGTAAATGCCAAGGGAAGATTTTTTTTTCTTGAATTAAAACGCATGTTTAGTTATTAAAACTTTTAATTAATGTAAGGTTCTTTTATTATAACGTTTTTTTCGTATTTTGTCCTAATTATACAGTTCTTACATTGAATCTAACATGATTTTAGTTAGCTTTGAAATATTGACAAATGATTATTAATTCTAATTTCTGAAAAAAAAAAACGGCGAAAATCAAAATGCTTGTAGTTTATTCAATTAACTCTTTTTACCTCCCGCTACTCTTGGTAAGGGAGGTATAGGGATCGTGCTAAAAATCTCATATCGAGATTTTAGTAAATGACCACGTTTTAAGTTCCCTAGAATCCATTTTTAACATTTTCACGATGATGTCTGTATGTGTGTGTGTATGTGTAGGGATTTTGTCTTCACTCTAA
The DNA here is from genome assembly GCA_943142095.1 of Ophonus ardosiacus. NCBI lineage: Eukaryota > Metazoa > Arthropoda > Insecta > Coleoptera > Carabidae > Ophonus > Ophonus ardosiacus. The sequence goes on from OW964838.1 coordinate 28,466,806, forward strand.
CTCAAATACTATCATTCAGAAAATTCTGAAACTTTGTATTTCCATCCCATTCTAATATGAATAGAAGCCATTAGATTTTGGTGTAAATCGGATAACCGGAAATGGCACTTTACCTGAAGCTCATAATGGTTTTTCTTCAAAAAATACCATTAAATGCCATTTTTTCGCATTTTATGTCTTATGAAAATTAAAGATTATTGAATTTTCTACTGGAATACATTAATACTTTTTCTATATATTTTACACATAAATTTAAAAATAATTTTTTTTTATTAGTCGCGAAGCCTAAGATAAAGACAATAATTCGTTTGTTACACAGTTCATATTTCAAATGAATGTAACTGACAGTTAATGTCACTGTCAAAAAACTAATCACTTCAAATTAATAATAGTGACATTTTAAAAAGAAAATAGTAAATAAAGCAATAGTTTTCTGCAATGGAACAGATTGCAGCGGTAGTAAATATGTAAGTATGTATTTAAATTAATAAAAATTCAATAGCGGGAGGTTTTGTGTTGGCCACATCAGATTTTTTTTATATGAAATTAGAATTAATAATTATTTGTCAGTATTTCAAAGCTAACTAAAATCATGTTAGATTTAATGTAATAACTGTATTATTAGGACAAAATACGAAAAAACGTTATAATAAAAGAACCTTACATTAATTAAAAGTTTTAATAATTTAAACATGCGTTTTAATTCACAAAAATTTTTCTTCCCTTGGCATTTTTTCGTCAAATCAAAAATAATTTTTTTTCCTCTTGTAAACTCAATTCGGGGACATATTGTATATTACGGTATTACACAATTTAATATTCACTCAAATTATATTTAATTGTTTATTTTGTTTTGCAATGGGGTATTCCGACATTTTTTTAAAATATTTTTTTACATTAGTACGGACCAGTAGGACTCTGAATATCTAACTTTGAGTAAGAAAATGTGTGCATCACATGAGATATGAATTTTAAAAAATTTCATCGCAATTCAAATTTTTTTATCATGGCGCGCTTATGACGTCAACTCGATGGTGACATCTGCAACGAACTTCAGCGCCTAAATCCACATGTTCATGATAGCCATTTGCTTGTTTATATATGATTTTAGTAGCAGCGTGTATTTCGGTGTATGTCCTGTGTTTGTTTATGGTAAAAATAGGAGTAATAATTATAAAGTGGACAAAATGTCAAACAAGAAATATACCCGCGCCTGTTAACTACTAGCACCATCTGTGTTTTTAAACGAAAATATTTACTTTGAAATGAGCAACAGATTATCCACTTGACGTCACAAATTTCGAGGACGTTTCTAGAGCTGTAAAAATTCCAATTTTGTAACATTAATTTATGAATTAAAACTTTTTATTAAACATGTTTTAGTATATTTTTCTACTATATGAAGATGGAAACTATAGAAAAAAGTTTTTATTTTGCATTAATTCCATATCACCGGAATACCCCATTATACTATAAATCCAACACCATATCAAAAGTTCCTTAGAAAAAATTCTATATATCCAGTAACATTGTAACACGAACATAAGGTGGATTAAACAATGTTAACGAGACCCAAATCTGGTGAGTAAGGTAAATGAAACAATGTTAATGGGGGCTAAATTTGGTAAATAAAGTGGGTTAAACAATGGCAACGAGACCCAAATCTGGTGAATAAGTAGAATGAAACAACGGTAATGGAGGCTAAATCTGATGAATAGGTTGATGAAGTAATTTTAATGTGGGCTGAATCTGGTGAATAAGATGGATGAATTAATTTTAATAGCGGTTAAATCTGGTGAAAATTGAAATTGACAGCGCTAAAACACTGCACATTTACGCCTTCTGATTAAAAAACAGCTACAGGCTCTTAAAAGAGTAATTATCTACCTTAATTTTAGTTAGCTGTGATCTATCACCAGTTTTTAATTATGTGTATTTTAATTTTTTTAAATATTTTCATTAATTTTTGTTATACAGATAAATTCTCAAAATGAAAAACATCAACTCGTGTGCAAGCATTTAAATTTCGCTTAGTGATACTCCCCTATTTGGAACATTTTATATATTTTTGTTTTGTTTTAATTCATCATATTGTTGAAGAACGGTATGTTCAACTAGGCTAACGTATTGTTCCGGACTAAATTCGTGAACGTTATGTCGGCCGTCAGTCGTACAGTTAACGAAAACAAGCGATAATATTTGCCTCGTGTTCAAGTATCTTTTTACCTTCCGTCACCTTTAGGTAAGGAAGGTATTGTCTTTTAGTTAAAAAGTTCGATGGCGAGTTTTTAATGAATAAGCACGTTGTAGGGTCCCTAGAATACGATTTTACTAGTTTTACGATGGTGTCTGTATGTAAGTGTGTATGTGTGACAAATTTTTCTCTGACGATAACTCCAATAATACAATTCTAAAAATCATGACTCTTTCGTAGTCCTCTTCTTTACATCCATATGAAGAGCTGATTAGATTTTGGTTATAATTGGTCAACCGGAAGTTCTCTTATTTGAAGTTCTTAACAGTTTTTTTTGAAATATGAAAGAATATCTTATTCTTTTCTTTCATATTCAACAGCAGAGCTGGGTAAAATGCTTTACCTAACCCATTTTGTATCAAATGCAAAATGCTTCTGCTACAAACTATTTTAAATGCAAAATGAAAATGGTTTTAGACAAAACCATTTAAAATAGAAAATGAAAATACATTATTTAAAATGGAAAGGGAAAATGCAAAATGGTTAAAACAAATAATAACTAAATTATATACTTTAATTTAGTATTTTATACACACAGACGTATTTTTCCTTTACGTAATAGCTATTTGTGTAATAAGTTGCATAATGATAGTGTTTTAGGCACACGATGTGAAATTTGTACGCACGAGCGTAAGCGAGTGTTACAAGTCAAGTGCCCAAAACACTCATTTCGCAATGTATTACATACCATATTTTTTTTATAATAGCGTTTTAAAACAGATAATTTATTCTCAAATATCAACATTTTAAATTTTTCAAATTAAAAAGTAGGCAGACGTCAGGTTTATCTATTCGTTGCTAAATGAAATACTTTCAAGCACTAGTGATTAAAAGTAAGATTTTACGCATTAAACTATTATTTTTAAACACTAGTACTCAAAAATGCTACTTTTAAGGACTAGTGCTTAAAGGTATTTCATTTAGGAACGAAAATGACAATCAAAAAGTTGTTGTTTTAAAACGCTAGTATAAAAAAAATCTTTCAAAGCCAAACTGCACAGGTACAATACTATATAACTAAAAAGTAAACTTTAGCTGGTTTTCTGGGTGTGATTTGTGAGTTCCCATTACAGAGAGCTGTCATCAAGGTTGTTGTAATTTTGCCCGACCCAAAAAACCCCACCCGAGTTTTTTAAAAAAAAAAACATCTAAAAAAACCCATCTAAAAACCCACTTTTATGAAATCTTATTTTATTAATTAAATATGGTACATACTTATATGGTACACACATATATACATCAATTTTTGTCACCGGCAACATTTTACAATCAATTTCATTTTGTGTACTTCGTGTTTGATCATTTTAAAAATATTTTTCATTGCTATACGAACTTTGCACGGTGTTTCTTTCATATTTGAACAACTCCAACCCTTGTGTCAGCATTTTCATTATTTTTTGAGTTGTGTGTTAATCATACTATTTGTTTAACGCGGCTGTAATAACTACTGAAATAATTTGAATCTAATTCTTGTACACACTTGCATTGCACGGACTTGCAACTATTAATATTAATTCGTAACTTATACACATGTACACTCCCTAGTTAATTTATTGTTTATTACATTACAGTCTTCAAAAAAAAGAAAATAATAATATCTATTATGTATTACGCCGACTTATGTATGTGCATTAAGATACTTTATAAAACTAAAGTTAAAAGTGATACATACTATAATTCGATGTTTGTCAATAAAACCCGCTTTTATTTAATAAAACCCGGATTTTATTAAAAAACCCAGGTGGGCTGGTTTTTTTTTATAAAAAACCCGGGTTTTTTCAACCCTGGCTGTCATGTTACCAACGTGACGTTAAGAAACCATTTTAAATGAAAATGACTTGAAAAAATCTATTTTAAATTGAAAATGAAAATGTGAATTTCTGAAACCATTTTAAATGTACATTTTGTATTTAACTATTTGAAATGGTCCCAGCTTTATCAACAGATATAGAGTTATAGAATTATAAAGAAATTAACTTTCAAAAATAAGTCAGCTTTGCTATTTATCAAAGATACAGCTAATATATTCAAAAAATTCTAACTGGCAGATGTCAGTGTTAAGTGCAAAACCAAAAATGGAAAGTATAGGACAAGAAAGTGGTATAAGTCATAGTCTTCCTCGCAAGTGACTTGCAATTGCAGTCTCGCCTCAAGATTGGAACTTTCTATGCCGGGAGTACGAGGAAAGCCAAAGAGAAGATGGAAGGACTGTGTAGCAGAAGATTTGAGAGAGGAAGAACTGTATGAAGAAGATGCGTTGGACAGGAATGAGTAGAAGAGAAGAGAAAGAAACAGCAACCCCTAATAAAATAGGGAAAATCTGAAGAACGAGGAAGTGTTAATTTACATAATGTACGTTCGTGTTATAATTTTATTGGATTTATAAAATCTTTTCAAAGCAACTTTCGGTAAGAAATTTGTAAAAAATAGTGTGTTCGTATTATAATTTTACAGGATATAGAATCTTTTTCAAGGATCTTTTAGTATGGGATTTGTACAAAATACATCGAATTGATGGAAGGTTTTGCGCGGCCACAACAGATCTTCTTTCTTTTTATATTTATATTGTGCTATATTATTAATTTTAAGTATTTTTGTAAGTATTAATAAATATTTCTAAATACAAAATAATATCCTTCTATTTATAATCTAACATTTAGCTCATTATTGGGTTTATTTATAACTCAATAAAGGAGTTTCACAATTTTTGAAAAAGTTATGAATTGACTTCCATATCTCCCTTATCGTTAATTATTCATAGCACTAATAAAATTACCCCTTAACCTTAAAATTTAATTTTAATAAAACTAAATATTTCGAAAACTACATGTGGAGTAATCTTGGATACTCTGTTTAATTTTTTTTATTAAAATTAAATTTTAAGATTAAGGGGTAATTTTATTAGTGTTATAGACTCCTTTTAAGAGCATTGCCGGTCGCTCAGCGAAATCTGTTTTGTAGCTAGTATGACACTAGTGCAGACAAACTTCTTACGTTCCCCCACTACTTTTAAGATTGCTAAGTTATTTCTCTCTATCTGCTTTTATATGTGTTTGTCCTTGTTTAAAGCATAAGGGGGAAAACTCAGCCCGTGTTGTGAAGCAAATTGTTGGAGTGACAGAGGAGATGTGTGTAGTAGAGGGGGAACATATTCTCCTAAGGCTGCATCGCCATGCATCCGTATTCACGTATCCGTGATACGTGATTCACGCACGTAAAAATTTAGTCCGTCCCCATGAAAGCAAGTAGTTACGTTGTCCGTATCCGGTATCCATATTAAATTTGATGTGTAGTGGAGTGTTTTATATTATGGATTCGGAAACATTATTATTAACTGTACTCAGTTTGGCTTGTTTTCATCGACACAAATGTCAAACGTTTCGTTGATTCCTACAATTTTCTCCTTGAAACAGTCATGTTCCATTAAATTTTCACATTGCGAATTTATAACCCATCCACAATATTCACATTTAAATAAATTGTTCTCCATTGTACATAAAAACTAAACAAAAAATCTGATGTGGCCAACACGGAACCTCCCGCTATTTAATTTTTACAGACATACATACATAAAATCACGCGTTTCCCACTGAGTGGGTTAGCAAAAACCCGGAAACAATAGTAACAATAAGAAAAGGTATAAGAGAAAGAGCTCGGCTGACTCACTTCACTCTTTAACAATATTCTTCTTTCGCCTTGTCCACAATCATCATAGCATTCATACATAAGAACATATTAAAGTGACCGATTTTCGGTAGCGAATAACCCCATCCGGACCACAATAATAGTTAACAATCATTCTTCGCCACACATTCCTATCCATTTATATTAATTTAAATACATACTTACCTATTTACTAACGCTGCAAACTGTTCCATTGCATAAAACTATTGATTTATTTACTATTTTCTTTTTAAAATGTCACTATAATTAATTTGAAGTGATTAGTTTTTTGACAGTGACAATTTACTGTCAGTTACATTCATTTGAAATATGAACTGTGTAACAAAGGAATTGTGTTTATCTTAGGCTTTTAGGATTTTTTGAAGAAAAACCATTATGAAAAAAATCGAATAAAGCGTTCTGTTATTATAAGCAAAATTATTATTTTTTTTTCGAAGAACTTTGAAGCAGAATACTGGCTAAATGGTACACTTTCCAGTAGAAGCAAGTTTAGTTAAATCGTCTTATTTTAGCCTCAGGAATCTGTGGTTAAACCATGTTCCCCTATTTAAGAGACATTCTGTATTTTGAATTGCGTTATAAACAATAAGTATTATATTTAAAGATTTACTTTAGTATTTAACTTTAAGTTAAACATAATTAAGTAAATAAAATAAAGTGAATTCATAGGCTGTTCTATTAAATTTAATATCGCTCATAACTCCTCAAATATTGAATTTCGGAGAAAAGTGCGTACGTGATTTTCGACTTACCTATTGCATTCGAGTCGTGGGACTCCATGTATAAAGAAAAAGAACATTAACCGATTTATCATTTCTTCACAAACTTTTTAACAGTGCCGTTCAATCATTCCATTTATTATCAGCATTTCATTTTCATATACCAAGCTTCATCTCGAGGAATACATCTTTATTTACAGTTTTTCAGCACAGATCTATTTCTAATATACGAACATCAAACTATGACGTAACGGTCATTTGTGAAAAATCGGTGTTTAGTTTATATTTCGTAATTAATACGAAAAAATAACATTCATTTTTTTCGCAACTACCCTATTATCCTAACTTTCGTGACAATATTGTAGTTACCACTAATAAAATAAGAACAAAATTAATCCTTGCCGGGAGCAACAACGGAATAGGCTATTCCACAGTAATCAAAAATAGTAAAAGTTTATTGAAAATATGAACGATAATAGTTAAAGGATAAGGAAAACCATATTTCTTTTATTATACATTATTTCTTCTAGAAGACACGGGGAATTTTGCTTTTGATGATGCAGGACATGTGCACGAGTGTTTGAACAAATAGGATCCAAGTATGACCTCCGGTTTTGAGAAGCCCCGCCCTAACTAAGAATATACTTCTTCGGGTGTGTCGGATCTGTTCGGGTGACGTTCTAATTTCTTTGTTTTTATAAAATGAGAAAAATAGGTGAAATAAAAATTAAGTATAATAATTTATTTTATGTCTCTAATAATGAATTATAATATTACAATTTAAATATACATTATTTTGTAATTTGTTTAACATTTTTTCGTAGCTTGTGAACCACTGTTTGTTTACTTCTGGTATATCCACATTACCTACGTCACAAAGGTAATTCAAGATTCGGACCATAATATCTCGCTTATTTGGAGGAATTTTTAACTCGGACTTTCACATGTGGTCTTATATTTTTATGTACTTCAAGAAAAAAAATTAAAAAAAATATCGTGGAATAGCCTATTGTACTTCGAATTAAAATATCAATAAAACATACGAAATAAAGTTTTTAATGAATTAACTTTATGGATGACAATCTTAATTTCATCAGGAGCCGATTTTAGTGCACCAGTTTGTAAACAGGGTAAATACATGAAAGAAAAAATCTTGCTTCTCTCATAAATCACAGTAAATATGTTGTGTGTTTATTAATTAAAAAGCACACATGGACACATATTTAGTAATGTTTAATTTATTAACATACCTACCTTCTATAAAACACCTTCAGGTCGGATTTGCATGTAGAATTTTAAAATTTTAAACTTGGCAGTAGTTATCCTCATTTTCGCTTAAATATAACGCTTTATTTTTTTGTCAGTAAAATATCTTCTACAAAAGATTTATGTCCGTATTCATAGTCAGTACTTCGCCTCGACTCATACTTAAGTATGCCTTGACTATCCAGATTTCGTTTCATAGTCACTACCTGTTTCTTCACTCGTTATTTGATCGAAGGTTTACTTGAGGTGAGCTCAAAATAACCTTGAGTAATGCTCAAGATAGATGCTTTAAAAACAAAAAAAAAAAAATAGGTAGACTTGATCAATATATAAAAAAGAAAACTGTCATTTCCATCACATGACATCTAAGTTAAATAATGAGTCATGAAGATAATCAACAGTTTTTAGAATTTGCATAGCAGAAAAAACCTTAATAACAATGAAAAAGGGTAGCTTCAAGAAGATATATCTGTGATATGACTCATGTATCTGTAATCTTTGACATATATGTAGATATCAAATATACAATGAGGTCATGCACGACTTTTTTTATAATTTTAATCGATAGAGTAGTGAAAAATAATAGACCCGTATTTTTTATTTTTCCTTAAATCGATCTTTAATCATGAAAAAATTGTAATTGAAAATGACATTCTTTAAAATGCGGCTGAAGACCCCCGCTTCGTCCCTTGTCAAATGACGTCACAGAGTGAGAAGCACGAGCATTTTGATTTTCACATTTTCTTAAACGTCAAAGTGACATTTAAAGATAACCTATAATTTATGAAAGTAAACATGTCGATGGAACGTTGTTTCGTGCCAAAATAAAGAATAAAATAATATTCTGAAATATATTCAATGTCTCATATGCGTTTATAACCTCCTACAGTTTAATTCAAAGAGTCAAAAGTGAAAGAAACATCTGATGTAACGTAGATAATTTCACGCCAAATGAAAATTATATTTATAAAAATAAATAGAACGATATTGTATTAATATAATATAGCATATTTAGATATGTAATCCTCAATTTATAGTTTATATATATTTTTCTTTTAGAAATTATGTGTCCATAAAAAAGGTCTGTTTGAAATGAGTCTGAACTTCGTTCGTAACGTTGTGACGACAAAACATGGCTGGTTTTTGTAACTTTTTAAAAATACCATACTTTAAAACGATTTTATACAACAAAAAATATAAATAAAAAATAATTTAATCATACTGATCGATGAATTAGACGATCCTTTTTCGATTTAAACAGAAAAAAGTTACAATTATTTTCTTTGCATGACCTCATTTGAGAGAAAAATATTAAAATTTACAAATATACCAACATAGTTATTACAAATTCTCTAAAATCCTCCCTAGAAAACCGAGAATTTACGAAGTTTCAACTATGAAACGATGTGCTTGAGGTCGAGAACGACCGGAGTAATGCTTGCTTGGCGAAGTAATACTCATGTACAATAAGAGATTGAGAATCGACTATGAATACGGGTATAACCTGTTGTTTTTTTGTATAATTTTACGTATTTGTGTATTTGGCAAAGGTGCTGCCACCAACGGTCGCGTCAGTTATCAATAATCTAAAATATGACGATAATTAAACTATATGTATATCAACAAAAGTTAATGTACAATAATTTACAAGTATTGGAGACTATTTCACAACATAGTTCCAACAATTTTATATTTTTAAAGATATAAACTATAAAATGCAGTTTTTTTTAAATCCTGTACAGAGTGGAACAAATTAGAGTTCCTTATATGAAAAACTTACTTATTATGCACGCTACAAAATTTTGACGTATGTCTTTATGGGCCTACTTTTTGAAGCAACTTTAATAGACACCACAGGAATTTTCGATCGTCTTTTGGTTTTGAGCTACAGGCTAAAACTTGATTTTCGCTTATTTTAAAAATACGTCATATTTCGCTATTATAAAAGATACAGATAATCTGTATAATAATTCTCGAGATGTAACACAAACGTATTTTTTAAATGGGAATATATGTTGGAAATAGTCTCATATTTTCTCTTATTTTATAAGCTTTTTAATGATGTATAACAAGACTACATTCTTTTGTTTTGAACAAAAGTAAAACACGAATTATTAATTTTTTGGAGTGAAAAAATGAAATTTATTAATAAATGAAAAAATCAATTACAGATTATCATTAACAAGCCATGAAACAAATTATATTAAACAATTTTAAATAAAGCAGCCATGTCGAATACGGCTGTCAATATATATTCGGTGTGGTTCTAACAACGTTAGTTACCAGGCAGTGTGTTGTTTTTTCATATGTATATTGTAACATATTGTAAATAGGGTTGTAAAAGTACACTGGGTTGGTACGCTGTACAGCTCCCACTCCTTACTAGTAGGCAGGGCCGGCGCTAACTATTTTGCCGCCCTAGGCGAACTTTTTCTATTGCGCCCTACTTAGGGTGGGGGGGGATGGGTCTGGGGCTGTAGGTTATTTAAAATATAAAATTAAATAACTACTTCTACGGGCTCGCCTTTACGTAGTCGGTTAAATTAGAGTAAAGTTGCCCTATTAGTAGACCATTTAAAGACGTATTTGTTTTTACGGAAAAATCATAGGTCACTAGATAAATGCAAAAAATCAGTTATTTTTGATTTTTATTTATGCAAACAACTTCTAAATCTTAAATAATATAGAATTTTGGTTTACACTTTTTACGATACTTTTTTATTTTCTTTTGAACGACTATGTTCAATTTCTTTTATATATATTACATTTCGAGTTAATTGATTAAAATTATTATTTTATATTGACGCTATATTGAAAATTTACACCATTGAAATGAATTTATTTAGCTTTTTAAAGATGTTCAACTTATCGAAATCTAATAGTGATAAAAAAAATTAGCTTAGGAGTGGTGTAGGAAATAAGAATTCTTAAATATGCAATTAAAATATACTTATTTCCTACACCGCTTCTAATCTGAATCACAGCTTATGCAAACATAAATTAATCGATTTCTTGTTTTAATTTGTGCCCAGTTATTAATTATTTCATTTGAGCCCAGTTATTAATTATTTCATCATGTTGGTCATTATTGTGCTTTTCTTGAAGCAATGAGGTCCGTATGTATGTTAAAAAAGTACAATTTTTTCATTAAAATGGATTTATAATGTATGTCTTTCTTCAAATAAAAGTGTGCACTTTTTTAAACGCGAACTAATGAAATAATGAACCATTATGGCCCTTTTCTCACACTTTTATTGCAGACGTAAAAAAAAATTGAATGGCATTCGAGTAACAAGTCTCTTATTTCACTCATAGGATTCGACAAACTTGCCTACGGCTTGTTCGGTTAAACTTTCCTATTCGTGAAATAAGACTATACGTTTTACTATTTTACTCTTTAGTAATTTTAAGTTTGGAGTAATTTTTGTGTTTAGGTATTAATAAACAAAAAATATTTACAAATTAAAAATTTCTTTCTTGCCGTCGATCGAAAAAAATGCCGCCCCTTAAAAAGTGCCGCCCTAGGCGGACGTCTCGCCGCCTCGCCCCTAGCGCCGGCCCTGCTAGTAGGTATAAAAGCAATTGTATTGTAAATATTCCTTCTTCTCATTCTGTATTACGTGTTGTGGTTTGCGAATAAACGATTGTACATTGTAAGTAAAATTATTATTATTTCAATATCCTACAAAAAAGTGGAAACATTTTTTTTACATTTATTACATTAAAAATCCTTTACTTTAGTATGTATTTGCACATGTTTAGCTAAGTATGACTTTTGTGAAAAACATTTTTTTACATTATTTACTAGGAATGACGAATTCCGATAATTTTGATACCCGAGTACCCGAAACTACCCGGATAGAACCCTTTACCCGTTAATTACCCGATAGCCTTTAATTACCCGTTATCCTTTAAGCCCATATACATAATTCTTTAATTTGTTAGTTACCAGTTACCCTTATAATAGCATTTTACTTTTTAATAAAATTCATTACCTATTTTTGTTTACATATCGTCGCGTTCAAGGCAAAACGGCCTAAGCGCCAAAAAATCGTAATTTGCGATTTTGGTACCTTTCGATAGATTGGCGTAACCTCCATCTATTAAACACAGTGGCATAAGTACGAAAAATTTATTTAAGTAGATATTTCACTTTGAAGTTGCGCAAGCGACAATCACAATTTTATTACGCAGGCTTAAAATGGCATATGCTCCATTTCTACGTAGTTTCTTATGGGTGAATGCAGAGTGAAATGGCCCGAGTTATTGATGTCAAAGTAAGTGTTTTAAAAAATCTGCTTACTTTTAATGCAGTTAAGACATTAAAAATATATTTGTATAAAAGCGCAGACAGTTATTTGTGTCTCCTGGCTTATTATGTAAATGGCGCTTGTGTCGTTTTGCCTTGAACGCGACGATATATTTATTAAATAAAAAATTAATACAAATAAATAATATACCTACTGTATTTCTTTAAAAAAACTTAACATAAATTATATTAATTATGGTATGGTAATATAAAACTTGTCTTTTAGATACAATTTTTCCGGCAGCTGAAAACTTTTCGGGTAATAGACTATTTCACTGTAATCGAAAAGAGTAAAAGTTTATCAAAAATATGAAAGATAACAGTTAAACGGTAAGAAAAAAAACAACTATTTTTTTTAATTACTCCCTTTAAAAAATACGGAGAGTTCTACTTTTGATGACGTAAGACATGTGGACGGGCAAATAGGATTTAAGTTTGAACACCGACTGTATGGAATGGAGCTCCGCTCTGTTTTCGCTACAACTAAGAATATAATTATTCGGGTGTGTCGGATATGTTCGGATGCTGTTCGGGTGATTTTCTTGTCTTTGCATGTTCGTTGATCTATCTACTGCACTCCTTTGAAATTTGTTTGAATTCGTGAATCACCAGTGTAGACGGTCTGTGCACCAACCATGTGCTTCGAGAATGTCAAAATGTTTTTTAAAATAAGAAAAAAAGTAAAATAAATTAATGCAATAATATATTTTCTTTCCCTAATAATAAAATATAATATTACAATTCAAATATACATTATTTTGTAATTTGCTCAACATTTTCTCGTAAGTCTCTGAACCGCTGTTTGTTTACTTCTGGTATACCCACATTACCTACGTCACAAATGAAATTTATAATTCATACCTCAATATCTCGCTTATTTGGAGGAATTTTAAATTCGGATTTTTACATATTGTCTTACATACTTACATAGTTCAAGATAAAAAAATAAAAAAAATATCGTGGAATAGCCTATTAAAGGGTATCGGGTAATAAACGGGGAGCGGGTATATTTCGGGTAATCGGGTAAGAAATTTTATACCTGGGTACATTATTATCGGATAGGTTCCGAGTACCCGGGTACCCATCGTCATTCCTATTATTTACAATGAAAATCTTTTATTCCAGCATGTATTTTCATATGCACTGTTAAGTTTGATTTGTGTGAAAACCATTTTTTACATTCATCACATTGAAAATTTTTTACTCCAGTATGTGATTTCATATGTACATTTAAGCTTGATTTTTGTGTAAAGAATTTTTTACATTCTTTACATTGAAAATCTTTTACTCCAGTATGTATTTTCATATGTATGGCTAAGTATGATTTTAGTGAAAACCATTTTTTACATTCTTTACATTGAAAATCTTTTACTCCAGTATGTAATTTATTATGTATGACTAAGTATGACTTATGTGAAAAACATTTTTTACATTCTTTACAATGAAAATCTTTTATTCCAGCATGTATTTTCATATGCACTGTTAAGTTTGATTTGTGTGAAAACCATTTTTTACATTCATTACATTGAAATTCTTTTACTCCAGTATGTAATTTATTATGTTGGACTAAGCTTGATTTGTGTAAAAACCATTTTTTACATTCATTACATTGAAATTCTTTTACTCTAGTATGTGATTTCATATGTACGGTTAAGCTTGATTTATTTGAAAACCATTTTTTACATTCTTTATATTGAAAATCTTTTACCCCAGTATGTAATTTATTATGTTTGACTAAGTTTGATTTTAGTGAAAACCATTTTTTACATTCATTACTTTGAAAATTTTTTACTCCTGTATGTGATTTCATATGTCTGTCTAAGCTTGATTTGTGTGAAAACCATTTTTTACATCCTTTACATTGAAAATCTTTTACTCCAGTATGTGATTTCATATGTCTGGCTAAGTTTGATTTGTATGAAAACCGCTTTTTACATTCATTACACTGAAAAACTTTTTTACTATAAATCTTACGACCTGCACTTCTACCAACTGAAATATTTTCATCAGAGTTAATTACAGTATCATCAACAAATGCTTCGCCAGGATCATCAGAATTCTGATCATTTTCGTCTTCCATATCAGCGCAGCTGTTTTCATAGACATGTGTGTCTGTTGTTTGCGGTGGGCTCCCCTCCTTCATTATTTTTTGTAGTAAATCATCACATTCACGATCGATATGGTTTTCTGGTAGTGGATCTTCTTTAATACAAATTTCGTCTACTAATTTTACATCCAGATTTTCACTCTTAGCTAACACTTCTTCGCCACCAACTGAAATATTTTCATCAGAGTTAATTTCACTATCATCAACAAATGCTTCGCCAGGATCATCAGAATTCTGATCATTTTCGTCTTCCATATCAGCGCAGCTGTTTTCATAGAGATGTGTGTCTGTTGTTTGCGGTGGGCTCCCCTCCTTCACTATTTTTTGTAGTAAATCATCACATTCACGATCGATATGGTTTTCTGGTAGTGGATCTTCTTTAATACAAATTTCGCCTACTAATTTTACATCCAGATTTTCACTCTTAGCTAACACTTCTTCGCCACCAACTGAAATATTTTCATCAGAGTTAATTTCACTATCATCAACAAATGCATCGTCAGGATCATCAGAATTCTGATCACTTTCGTCTTCCATATCAGCGCTGCTGTTTTCATAGACATGTGTGTCTGTTGTTTGCGGTGGACTCTCCTCCTTCATTATTTTTTGTAGTAAATCATCACATTCTCGATAGAGTTGGTTTTCTGGTAGTGGATCTTCTTTAATACAAATTTCGCCTACTAATTTTACATCCAGATTTTCACTCTTAGCTAACACTTCCTCGCTAATACAAAGTTCATTGATTTGATTAACATTTGTTTCGGATGTCTTACACTTCTCTGTCACATCTGTGTTGTTCTGTTCTTCCTTCACCCACATTCCCAGAAAACGTAGGCTATTCTTCACACATTCTTTCTTAAATGTACTAAACAAATTAAGTTTCTTTTCGCAAACAGAACAGATGCGCAGCGGAATCTTCAACTTAATGATTGTCTGAAACATAAATTTTCATTATATACATATATATATATATATATATATATATATATATATATATATATATATATATGTTGTAACAAAATCGTTGTTGCTACGCCTATTTTATTACTGTCATCCTGTTTAAATTCCCGTTGCAGGCTATCCTTTCTACACCTAAAAATTGTGGCATTTGACTTACGTAAACTATAGTTACTATACCTTACCTCAAGACTGACTTTTATTCATTTTTTTAATCAATTTTCTCTTTATAATTACATAGTATTGTTGTTATTATCTTTTTGGTTAGAAGTGATATACAGTTGTTCTCTGACAGTTGATATTGAGAGTTTTTTAGTAACTAATAAAAGTCACTAACTTTCAATAACTTTATTTATTTAAATTGTTTAAATTTGGATAGATATTTTAAAAGTCATGCGATGTTGGATTATCTCATTTTCTGCATTTATTTAATTTTTAAAAATTAAATTAGGATAGTTTTCATGCGACGTGGTAATTTTTTTTGTGTCTATGATTGGGCACACTGAATAGGGTTGGCGAGTTGATTCCATAGACAAAGAAAGATATATACTAGACCGAGCTTCCATCATGGCGGCAATGTCCAGCTTTGTGCTGAATTGAATAATATTGAGACGCTAATTCTAGTGTAAATTTTACAACATAATTAAAAAAAAGTAACTATGCAGTAACTTAAAATACGTATTTTACACCATTTCTTCATTTCAAAATAATAAAGCTCAGTCGCTCAATAAAAAATACGAACAATATTTAATTTATATTATTTTTACAATAATTATAATAAATATTTTCTTCAGTTGTAGTGAATTTTATTTATTTATGTTGACAGCCCAGCAATCTGTCATTTCTGTGAGTGAAAGTCTTTCAAGTTTATTTCTTTGGTAAGTATTTGTTTACAAAGCTTGCTTCGCTATTTGTTTCATGTACAAATATATTTTATTATTGAATTTGATTGTTTTCAGCCTTTACGGTATACATATGTATATATTTTGTTAGTTTCAGGAAACATATTTTTCCTATTTTTAAATTTCCCGCCTTTCTATTAGCGTCTCGTTATGGTGCCCATCGATTCTATTTGGCACAAACTCTTAACATTGTAAACTCGGTCTAGTATATATCTTTCCTTGTCTATGGTTGATTCATAGGCTCTTTCCGGTTAGACATTGAGAGAGATTAGACATTTTTTGGTTGCACACGTTTTTTTCGTTAACTTGTGATTTTTTCTATGATGGAAAATTGAGTATTAGTCTCTAGTGTTCGATCCTCGCTAGTGGAAAACGAGGTAAGCATTTCACTACCTTTTGTTGTACCTATTTAGCGTTGTATTTACTCGAATTGTATTTTTGATGAGTCACGTTAGATTTCATACCGTGCGGTTTTGTCCGTGTAGTTGGGGAAATGCTTACTTAAATTTTCCAGCGATTTCGTTGCAACTTGGGAACGTCTAATTTGCCTCTAGGGCTAGCCACGTTTTGAGGTATCTAAATTTGAGTTTCGAATTAATGCCACTTGGTCAATACAAAATTCTTATAGTTTATTTTTTGTATTTTATTTGGCTAAATTGTGAACTTTTATACTGTGTAATTAGTAATTTATTTGTTGGGCTAAATTATTTAAGGGTAACTTTTTTCGTAAAATTTTTGGGATTTAAAAATTATTTCGGGAATTCAAATTTAGTAAAAGTATCCTACCGAACCACACCTTTCCTCTCCTATACCCTGGAATGAACGTAGGCGAATGTAGGGTGTGAGTACATGACGTGACTATACAATTTTGGACTAGACAAATTTTCGGCTCGGCTTTTCCGCTTTAATAGTCGACTTCTTAGAGTCAATTTTTTTTTATCGTTATTTACCTCTAAATTACCGTAGTAGCTGCAATTTTTTTTTTGTGATAATTTGTAACTGTTTGTGCGCTACATTCGACTCGACGAAGTTTTTGTCCGGTTATTAATCTTTTCGCGCTGCATTTTTTTTTTGTGGTTTGTAAGCCCTTTTGGCTTCTTTTATTATCGGATTAACTGCTGCGCCCTTAAGATTACCGTTAGTCACATTTTTTCACTCTACGTTTTTCCTCTTCACTCTTTCTCTAATTTCTTCTTTTGCATGCGGCCGTTCTAGCTTTTATCAAAAATTTTTAGTGTTATTTAAAAACCTAGGTGCACTTTTGTAAATAATTTTGTAATTTGTAAATTTTTGTTTTGTGGTACATTCGCGTCTGGAGCTCTCGTTTAGGGCCTTAAAATTTCATGTACAGTCTAAAGCCCTTAAGGCACTTTGTAAATCTCAGTAGAGATATTTCTGCTGGCCAGATTTTTTTTTAGGGAACATAGTCAAGGACTTACAAGGTTTTTTTCCGGGATTGGGATTGAGAAGCGACTGAGGAAGGCAGCCCTTACTGCAGTTGATCCTACTGGCTTTTGTTATCTGCCGAAGAGGAATATTTCGCCCGACAATCTCCGAGGAAAACAAGTTTCGCCGTTGACTAAAAACCCTAGCCGTGCTGAGGCCTAGGCGGTACATTCTGACGTCGTCATAACCATGGGCGTAATTCGGGGGTGGCAAGGGGTGGCAGTTGCCACCCCAGAATTGTCGAGCCCAGTGTTTTGCCACCTCAGAAGTTTTAAGTAAAAGTCTCAATAATTTACGAATACCTAATTGAAAAATACAAGTCTACAACAGGGATGTTTTGAAAACTTTTAAATTATAAACTTAGATAGAAATAATCTGAAAATAATCAGAAACTAACAAATTTAAAGCTAGTTTTTAATTTTTTTCCGGGGGACCCCCTTTAGGTTTTGCCACCCCAGTTAGAAAGCTGAAATGACGCCCATGGTCATAACCAGAGCCCCGAATTGGACTGGAGCATTTAATTCTACTCTGTTGACTCTGACGAAACCCGTTCACCGGCGTGAAACAACGGGATACGACGTTTCGACGTTACTTCAAGAGAGTCAGGTAACGAGTTGTTTTTTTATTATTCGTCGGTTGCCGTCGCCGTTCGCAGGAGCGCTGACCTCAGTCCTTCTCTTTCCGGATGCCGGAAAGGACCCAGTTGTCTTTTTGGTTTTATTATACTAAACTGGTAATTGATAATTCTCTTAGCTCCAGCGTGAATTGTGTTATTATATTAAATATTTTATAAAAAAAAAACTTTACTTTACTTATTAGAGTTGACCTTACTCTAAACTTTCCCTGCTTATAAGGTCTGGCGCCCACTAATTTCTTTCGAGAAAAGCTCGTTTTTCACTTTTCCAAATTGAGTTGTACTTATTTATTAAATTTAATTCTGTCGCGAATACCTGTATCTCGAAATAAATTACAAAACCCTAGACCCAGCCACCGCTTTGCGTTTCAGCTAGCCGGAGCAAATTTTATGAGTGTACACGTACAGGTAGGAGGAGCTTGCTTATTTATGAATTACTTCAATTATCCTCTTGTGTCACAATATATATAGTTAAAAAGAAAAATTTAGTATGAATATCAGTGGAAGCTTTAGTTTTAGTAGATTCTTTTAAAATCTATCAAGCTTTCGTGTATTTGAATCTTCATCAGGACAGTTTTGGTGAAGTTATTTGAAAGTCATTGATTTACATAAAAAATGGAAGAATTTTGACATAACTTTGGTTAAAATTTACAAAAATAACAACATATTAATTTTGATAAAATCACATGTTGTTTTTGTAAGTCGCATGTGATTTTTTTGAGTCTAAAATCAGATGAGTCCCATTAAAAAAATGTAAGTTTGTGTTATATCTCGAAAATTTACGGTTATAAAAAATTATTTCGTACTGAATATTGTTGATTTTTTCTTTTTCAAATAACTTCTAAACTATTAGTAATTGAGAAAAACGTTGCAAATATAAAAGATAGATATTTTTATTAACTAACCAGTTGCGTACGAAATAAATTTTTATATCCATAAATTTTCGAGATATAACACAAACTTATATTTTTTTTAATGGAATTCATATCTGATTTTAGTCTCATAATAATTATTTTTTTTTTCTTTTCAATGATGTAAGGGTTATTATGTTTTATATTTATTTTGCCTTCAAAATTATTATTTTTTTCCTTATTTTGTATTAAATTTACAATTATTTTGAAAATATTGGTAGATTTCTATTCAGAAATACTCCTTATATTTAAATAATTTATTTCGTCAGAAAATTTTGCTCAAAACTCGTATCACATTAATTTTTATATTTTGTATCAGGTCGCCCTTGGCACATTATAGTGTAATTTGTAATTATGAGTCTAGAATGAAAATATTAAGTAATAAAGGCATAAAATAAATTATATCGATCAAATACAATATAATTGATAAAATAAAATATAAAACATAATAACCCTTACATCATTGAAAAGAAAAAAAAATAATTATTTTTTTGAGACTAAAATCAGATATGAATTCCATTTAAAAAAATATAAGTTTGTGTTATATCTCGAAAATTTACGGATATAAAAATTTATTTCGTACGCCACTGGTTAGTTAATAAAAATATCTATCTTTTATATTTGCAACGTTTTTCTCAATTACTAATAGTTTAGAAGTTATTTGAAAAAGAAAAAAATCAACAATATTCAGTTTTTCGTCATTATCTAGTGCCCTATGAGAATTTTCGAAAAAACAAAAGCACATCTGAGATGGCCTCCCAAAGGCGCACAAAAAGTTCCATTTAACCGACATCGTATCTCTTATAGTTCTCGAGATCCCAATGGTGGCAGTTCTAAATGGGACATACTGTATAATATAGAGGGAGCGTAAGACTAAAATCTTGAAGCCGTGTGGGGAAATGGTCCGCCATCTTGTACTGTTCCATTTCTGATTCGTTGTTTGCTTTTACTTTCGTTGTCGTGTGCTATTTGAAATTTGTTCTTAATTTTTTTGGGTTTAAATACCTTTTTTGGACAAATTTAACAATATAATTATAATAAATATGCCAGTGTGCTCTGTGTTAAGCTTCATTCACAACCACTTTGAATAATTTGAATTTAGGAAATTTGAATTTTAAAAATTTGACACCATTCGCAATACATAATTTTTAATAGCATTCACAACCACTTTCATAAACAAAAAATTAAAGAATAATAGTAAGAAGTTTGTTTACATGTCAGCCATAGAATGTCAAATACCCAGCTAATATAGATATGGACGAGCAGGTAATGTACAAATTTAATATTGTAAATAACCATCACCTAATCACTAACTATATAAATAAATAATGACAAGTACCATGGCTCGCGAGATAAACTAATAACGTACAACCATGACCAACTAGCTTAAACAAGGACAGAAGATAGTAATTTCAATTTCAAGTTTGGAGCTTGCAAACTTCAAATTTTTCAAATTGAAATTGATTGTGAATGCTTATACATATATCCTATATGCAAACTTCAAATTTTTGAAAGTGAAATTGGTTGTGAGTGATACTCGTTCTGGGCGGAAATCAGAAACACAGAAAACTACTGAAAGGAAAAGAAACATAACCTTTCATGCGTTATTATTCTAAATAGGTATTGACAACTGTAGAGAATCGATATGACATCTGGTGACTAAATTTTAAACTAGTGAATGACGGTAGGTGCGAGCAAATATATCATATGTTAGCATACATTTTTTAAAAGTATTTCTTTTATACGAAAATGAATGTTGCAAAACGCGGTAAAACCAATATTATGTGTTGCGTATACGGGTGTCATATTCGTTTATGAGTAGGGAAACTCATTCAAGTTTCCACATTTTTCCAAAAATAGGTAAAAATAAAGTGACTATAACTACAAATGCAGGCATTGAACAAACATTGGATTTCAAGCTTGGAAGTATGTTTTACGTTCTGGAAAACAAATTTCCAAGTATATAAGAGTATGTTCGAGACATTTTAAAGACAGTGACTGGTAGCACAAGCCTTGTCTTAACTAAAACTGTTTTAAAAAATGTTATATTCAAATTTCAATATTTAATTTCACCCTTATGAACGATTTTTTTTTAAAATATTTATATGAATATAAACTATGTTCTCCTTTAAAATTATATTTTGATAAATTTGATATTATTTATTTTTATTATTAAATAATGAAATTTGACATTTCTTAAAACAGCGTTTTAGTTAAAACAGGGCTTGTGCTACCAGCCAATGACTTTATTCTTCCAGGTATTATTATTAATAATTATATTTGAAACAATTATGATTATTTAAATTTTTAGAAATTCCTTCACAGCTGAGAAATTAAAAGAAAATGCTGTACCATATATGTGACGACAGACAGAGTGATATTACATTTATAATTTCTCGATAAATAATCGGTAATTCCACATAATATACATATTGGCCCGTACCACGATCACGGTTTTAAATCGCGGTGTTTGGGTATTTTAGTTAACACCATGGTGTTACTTTAAAACTGCTCTTAAGACTGAGCGTACTATGATCACGGTTTTAAGGCGGTTTTAATTAATACCGCGTCACTACAAAATTACACCTGACAACACTGCCAATTTATTTCAAATCTATGTTCACGTCATTGTTTTATCTGTCAAAAACCAGTGACAAGTTGATTTGGTCGTATTGTAAATAATATAGTAAGTATTATTAAGGAGGTTCGAGCGAAACTAATGAGTCAAAATAATATTTATATTTTTTTGTTCTTTTAATTGCTAAAATAGTTGTAAAAAATTATAATTTTAATTAATAAACGTGTATTGAGCCTCTAAGTACATAATTAATTTGTATTTAACAAAAAAAAGTACTGAAATGACTTTAGTATTTTGAACATATGTGATGGACGAAAGTTATGTGGCAACAGCGCGTCTTGTAAAATTATTATATTAAATTTATCTATCAATTTCAGTAATAACAAATTTTAAAAGAACATAACTAAATAGCTTTATTATATTCAGAAAAAAGTTATCCATAATATAGATACAAGTTATACTTCAATCTTTTTTCCATTATATCAGCTGGGACGTGCAACGTTGCCAAGTCATTCTTCATCTGTTCTGCAACTATCGATGTAAAATGAAAACATAATGTTCAACATTCATTTTCAAATTAATTTGAACGGTAAAAAGGCATTATAAACTTCTCATAATATACTACAAGTCTTCAGTTTTATTATACTTGTTTTTTGTTGATTAAAATTGGAAAGATCAATATAAAACAAATAAAAAACGTATCTACGGAAATGTTTCTGCCGTAAGAGCTTATGTATTAGAACACTAATGGGTGTATTCTAAACAAAATCCGTTACATGTAAACGGACGGTTAAAAAATTTAGCGTATCAAGTAGATTGACACATAACAAAATTCAAGTTTTTTTTATATGTCAAGAGACTTGATTCGCTAAATTTTTTAACGGTCCGTTTACATGTAACGGATTTTGTTTAGAATACACCCATAAAAACGTCAACTTTATAAGCGTATTTATAAGAAACTAGACGGTGGAATGTTTTTTATTTTTTAGAATAGATATCATTCGTGACAATTACAAAATTTGAAACCATAAAGTTGAAAATTAATTTTTACACGAGAATCGCTCGAACCTCCTTAAATATTTCAATAGAAGTAATTTGTGTAGAAATATTTCGTAGTTAATTCTTATTTCAATATATACTAATCTTTCAGATCAAACCATGGAGAAAACAAAAAGAGTACGAAGTGATAACTGGTCGAATGAAGAGAGAAATTTGTTAATTGAATGTGTGGGCGCGAAAGGAAAGAAGTGATTAAAAATAAAACTAATGATGTAAAAGTTTTAAAAAATAAACGATAGCATGGGCGGAAATTGAGAAGATTTTTGAATCGAATGGGTATGGAAGTGTACGAGTAAAATGAAAGATCAATGGAAGAGAATGCGAAAAAAAATGTTAGTGTTTACGAAAGAGAAACAAGAAAAACAGGGGGAGGATCCCCACCATAAAAACCTAGTGAGGTGGATTATTTTATTAAAGATCTATGCCCAGACGATTTTGTAATAGATACATCCGCATATGATTCTGATAATCTTTTTAAAAAACAGATAAAAATAGACATTGAACAGTTTGAATGTAATACTCAATTTTAAATTTCTTTCAGAATTTAACAGCAAACAATGAAGAATTAGTGTTCCTGGATCCTACTACTGGGTAAGAATTTTTATTTTTTATAATTTATTTCTCTATTAAAATTCTTTCGATACCTATTTATTGATATACAGTGTGTCCCATTTAGAAGTGCCACCATTGGGATCTCGAGAACTATAAGAGATACGATGTCGGTTAAATGGAACTTTTTGTGCACCTTTGGGAGGTCATCTCCGATGTGCTTTTGTTTTTCCAAAAATTCTCATACGACACTAGATAATGACGAAAAACTAAATATTGTTGATTTTTTCTTTCTCAAATAACTTCCAAACTATTAGTAATTGAGAAAAACGTTTCAAATATAAAAGATAGATATTTTTATTAACTAACCAGTGGCGTACGAAATAAATTTTCATATCCGTAAATTTTCGAGATATAACACAAACTTATATTTTTTTAAATGGAACCCATATCTTATTTTAGTTTCAAAAAAATAAATATTTTTTTCTCTTTTCAATGGTGTAAGGGTTATTATGTTTTATATTTATTTTGCTCCTAAAATTTAATTTTTTCTCTTTATTTTCCTGAATTTTCTAATTATTTCCCAGAAAAACATTATTATTTTTATTAATTATATTGTATTTGATCAAAATAATTTGTTTTATGCCTTTATTACTTAATATTTTCATTCTAGACTCATAATTACAAATTACACTATGATGTGCCAAGGGCGACCTGATACAAAATATAAAAATTAATTTGATACGAATTTTGAGCAAATATTTTTAGGGAAATAAATTATTTAAATATAAGGAGTATTTCCAAATAGAAATCTACCAATATTTTCAAAATAATTGTAAATTTAATACAAAATAAGGAAAAAATAATAATTTTTGAAGGCAAAACAAATATAAAACATAATAACCCTTACATCGTTGAAAACAGAAAAAAATATTTATTTTTTTGAGACTAAAATCAGATATGGGTTCCATTTAAAAAAATATAAGTTTGTGTTATATCTCAAAAATTTAGATATAAAAATTTATTTCTTACGCCACTGGTTAGTTAATAAAAATATCTATCCTTTATATTTGAAACTTTTTTCTCAATTATTAATAGTTTAGAAGTTATTTGAAAAAGAAAAAATCAACAATATTCAGTTTTTCGTCATTATCTAGTGCCCTATGAGAATTTTTGGAAAAATAAAAGCACATCTGAGATGGCCTCCCAAAGGCGCATAAAAAGTTCCATTTAACCGACATCGTATCTCTTACAGTTCTCGAGATCCCAATGGTGGCACCTCTAAATGGGACACACTGTAGATGAGATGAAGTTGTAATATTTGCTATAAAAGTTAACATATATTTGTTATTTATATGCAGTTTAATATGTGATATACCTGAAATACAAACAATTCCCAATCCTACCGCACACACTTCCACTTCCCAACCTCAAGTACCAGAAGTAATTGAAGAACAAGTAAAAGAAAATACTTTTCAAAGAAAATTTAAGAAAAGCAAAATTTCTTCATATGAAGAATTGCTAAAATTAGAAAGAAAAAAATTCGAGGCGGAAATGCAATACAAAATAGAAATTCACGAGAAAACAATACAATGGGGTCCTATACCATAGTTATATTTTAACTATCTTAAATAAGAAGACGAAAATATACATAAATTAATGAGTACTAGTGAAAAAATTTTCTTTAAATATTGGCTAGGTCACAAACTATAAGCGATTGAAGATGATTACTAATTGGGTATGACGCGTTAGGTACTAAGAATTTGATTGGTCGCCTGATTTTAAAAAGGAGATTCGCGCGCCTGCAACGGTCACCTTTGAGTCACCTTTAAAAGATTATGAAATGTCATGTTGTTCTATAACAAAACATTTAACAATTTTGTGTTTGATGAATTTATTTAATTATAAAATCTAGTAATATTAACAATAATAATATATTTATAATTAAATCAATTTGCAATATTAATTAAATTAATATTGAAACTTCAAAACAGGCAACACTAGCGCCATCCGTCGTCATACTTTGTGTAATAATATTGTCAAACTGTTTCAATGTTCTATAATTTATTAGGAAAAAATGCTTATTATTTACGTTATTTATACTTAATAATAATTTCTTCATGAATATAATGTATATGTTTTTATATACAAACATTTCAGATATGCAAATATGAAAAAAATTGTTCCCTCTATAACTAACAGTTTGTCCCATTGTTTGTCGATCACTTGTTAGTATCTGCTACGTCACGCACAAATTCTTGAACTTTAAAAATTCATATCTCGCTTATTACGTAAAATTTTTAAGTCGCGTTTGCAATAAAATTCTTATTTTATCCTGTTCTTACAGAAAAAATAAATAAAAGAAAAATGGTATAGGACCCCGTTGTTAGATTTAGAAAGGAAGACAAAAGAAGAAGAATTAGAAGCAGCCAGATCGAAGAGAAAAAGAGAACTGGAGTATTATATGTTAGAAAAAAAGTGTAAAGTTGATTAGAAAAAAAAAAACTATTTATCTATTCCAGTCTATGAAATAAGGACTGATCACTAGTGCTCTGATATTTATAGTATTTGTAGTGTATTTTGTAACATAGTTGGCGGGGACGACAATTGAATTGGAAAATAAAAAGACATATAAATAAATGTCATAAAAATAATATTTAATTTGTATTTATTTATAATAAAGTACAAATATAACAGTATTATTATACCCACGGATCAGCTGGTCACTTCATTGAAAAATTCGGTAGCCAATGTTTTTGTACATATCAGCGAATATAAAAGTATCCATGAAAGTTATCTTTGATAAGATTTTTAAACGTTAAATTGGAATCAATGATATTCATTACCGATTTTTGATAGAATAAAGTATTATTTTAGTAAATAGTTAAAATAAATTAGTAATTTTACTCAAAATACATAAAAGAAGAATAATTTTATTTGAAAGAATGTAAGAATCCACTTATTTCATTGATAAAAAGTCAGTTACAATGTAGATATCGTTTTTAGAAGAAATTGTACAATATATAATTAATTTACTAAAAAAAAAGACTTGAAACCACTACGAAATACAAGAAATTATCTCGCAACTACTGTAAAATGGCGACGCGTAAACTGCTGGCGAAATATGTTTCCTCTAGGTGTAGTAGTAGCCCCAACGTGGATTTGTTGCTCTGGTATCTCATCTTCACTACTTGCAACTTCGTCATCAGAGTTCTCCAAATCGGAATCTATAATTTTGTTCTTTTTAATATCAGCGAATGAAAAAATAACAATATATAACAACCCTACCTGCGTCATTATGCTGTGTATTTATTTTGATGTTATGTAAAATAGCCATAAAGGCTATAGCTGCTTCTACAGTATCCAATGAAAGCAGCATTCCGTTATGAAGAGCTCTGAACCTAGCCTTCCATTGGCCAAAACATCGTTCCACAGTACACCTTGTTCGTATATGGGATGAATTATATCTGTTTTCTGGAGGACTTGACGGATTTAAAAATGGTGTTAACAAATAATGCGTGCAGGGATAGCCGCTGTCACCCAAAATAATACCATTAAAGTTTCCATCCTGAAAAATGATATATAAATATGTATAAAATAGTTTAATAATTTAATCAGAATACCTCAAACTTCTGCTTCAAACCACATTCATCCCATATACGAGAGTCGTGGGCACTTCCCCTCCAACGAGCTACAAGATCTACCAGTCTTTCCTGTTGCAATATAGCAGGGGTTTATCTTTTGCTGGATTTTTAATTTTTATGTGCGTACAATCTGCACACCCAACAATACGCGGAAACCCTGGACAAATTCGTGAAGGTGAGAAGCCAGAGTAACAGATACTTTTTACCTTCCGTCAAAAGGAAGGTATTGTTTTTGGTCAAAAAATTCGGTGGTGAGTTTTTAACGAATAAGCACGTTTTAGGGTCCCTACAATACGGATGTGCTATTTTTAAGATGATGTCTGTATGTGTGTGTGTGTCTGTATGTGTGTGTGTGTGTGTGTGTGTGTGTGTGTGTGTGTGTCTGTGTGTGTGTGTCCGTGTGACATATTTTTCTCCGACGATAACTCCAAAACTACAATTCTAAAAATTATGATTTTTTCATATTCCTCTTCTTTACAACCATATGAAGAGCTGATTAGATTTTGGTTATAATTGGTCAACCGAAAGTACCCTTATTTGAAGTTCTTAACAGTTTTTCTTGAAAAATCGCAGTTAAATATTATTTTCGACATTTTATGTGATTATCAATAGAAAGAATATCTTATTCTCTATACGGTTCGATTATACATTTTCCTTCATATTCAATAGATATAGAGTTATAAACTTTCGAAAATCAGTCAGCATTGCAAAAATTATGAAAACAACAGATATAATCAAAAAAATCTAATTGACAGATGTCAGTGGCAAGTGCAAAACCAAAGTGGAAAGTATATGATCTGAAAGTGATATAAGTGATAGAGTGTCCCTCGCCAGTGACTTACATTTGCGGCCTCGCCTCAAGATAGGAACTTATAATGCCAGAAGTACGAGAAAGGCAAAAGAGAAGATGGAAGGACTGTATAGCAGAAGATTTGAGAGAGGAAGAACTGTGTCACGAAGGTGCTTTAGACAAGAATGAGTAGAAGAGAAGAGTAAGAAACAGCGACTTCTAATAAAATAGGGCAAAGTTGAAGCAGGAGGAAGTGTTAAGTGCAATACATAATGTACGTTCGTATTCGTATTAAAATTTTATTAGATTTTAGAATCTTTTCAAAGGAACTTTCAGTATGAATATGTAAAAATAGTGTGTTCTTGTTACAATTATACAGGATATATAGAATCTTTTTCAAGGAACTTTTGGTATAGGATATGTACAAAATACATCGAATTGACGGAAGGTTTTGTGCTGGCCACAACAGATTTTTTCACTGTGTTACTAACACATTGTTGAGATACACCATGCAGATCACCTACAATAAATGAAAAGTATTATTTGTATACATACCTTTTAATAAATTCTAAAATTGAACGAATTAAAATATGTTAATAATTATAAAGGTGTATCACTTGGCGTTTACAATTCTTGACAGGTTAGAGTTTCCTAACCACACTATGCCGCTACACCGGCAGTGTTGCCACGTTCGGATGTAACGAATTCGGGAGATTGTTCGTAGAATATCGGTAGATTATTTTTTTGCATTATTTTAATATATAATTTATTTGTTGTGTTTGTTTTATGGATTTTTTATGCAAAACACTATAAAAAATGAATAATTTTATTTATCAAAAAATATAAATTTATACAAAAACAAGAAAAAGTTCTTATGAGGATTGAGGGATGTATCTTCATAAGATTTTTTTCTTTTTAAATTTTAATCATCATTTTGGCAATAAGATAAAGAAATCGGGAATTCCCCTAGTTATGTTTGTACAATTTGTCAATAGAGGGAAGAGCGGTAAGGAAGTGTACGTTGGCTACCTTTAATTTAAATTTTACTAAATAATAAATTTTTGAAATATATAATATAATCAGAAATTTTGTAAATCAGTAAATTCGGTAGAAATCAATGTCTTTCGGTAGATCGGTAAATTGAAGAGGAAATCGGTAGATCTACCGAAAAATCGGTAGAGGTGGCAACACTGTACACCGGTACTCATGCGCAGCAGAGCACACACGTACTAGCGCATAAATTTAAATTGTACTTACCATTATCTTGTTGATATAGTCCTTTTGCAAAGAATCTAAGTGTTATCAACACTTGCATTTCAACAGAAATTATACTTCTTGTATCTCGTAGTGGTGTCAAGTCATCTTTTAGTAAATTAATAATATATCGTACAGTTTCTTTCCGATAACGATACCTACGTTGAAATTCACTTTCTGTCAACGAAATAAGTGGATTCTTACGTTCCTTGAACAAAAATATTCTTCTCCTACGTCTATTAACTTCACGAACTGCACGTATTTTTTCACAGGCATCCGCCATGTTTGCGTTAAAACCACGCTTAAAACTGCCTAGCGCAGTTTTAGGCTGCGGTTCTAAATAGTAGAACTAAAACAAGCTAAAACCACCAAACACCGTGATCGTAGTACACGTATTTAGCATACCCAAAAACCATTATCTTAAAACACCCAAAAACCGTGATCGTGGTACGAGCCAATGTGATTCGCATTCAGAACTTCGCCTGTTTACAAGATTAATATTTTAAATAAAGTAGTAAATGAACATTATATACAATCATACCTTCAACAATATTCCTAGAATCATGAGTAGCATTTAGAAAGTCAAATATTTGAACAATACTTAGCTTCATTTTCAAGAAACACAAGCAAAATTGTATCATATGACAGTAACAGTTTGTACATCTACCGTCATGCATCCGCCATATTGAAAATGCTTGCAGCGCCTCTATCGGTTATTTCAGTTGAGAATATTCATAATTTCCATACGACTATATTATATAACAAAAAGTATCAAAGTTTAATAACACAGTCGACGACAACAATAAAACAAATTAATTCTTTTCGAAGGTTCATAGATTCACATGTTTATATTTATTGCATTTCTTTAAGTTTTAAATATTATACACTTTAGTAACAGAAATACATGTATAAATAAAAACACTGTATTACAGCAAATATTATTTTTTACAATAATTATTTTCAAGTAGATTGCAATATTCTTATTGTTTTATTACTCTCCAATTAACTTTAATTTAGAAATATGTATGAGTAAAATGAAAACATCTAAATACTTACTTACTTACTTAATCCTGCACCTTTCTACCCTCATGGGTGTAAGGCGTTCCCCCGGCTTGCGGGGGAGAGGGTTGAGTTCTGGTTCGTTGGTCTTCTCCATATTACTTTCCACTCTGCTCTATCTTGTGTTGCTGTCTTCGTTTCTTCCCAAGTTAAACCTCTTCTTTGCGCTGCCTCCTTTACTTCTTCCAGCCACGTTTTTCTTGGTCGTCCTCGTGGTTTCTTTCTTCCAATTTTTGCTTCAAACACTTTTTTAACTATTCTCTCCTCTCCCATCCTTTCTACATGCCCATACCATCTCATCTGTCCTTCTGCTATCTTATCTTCTATTGCTTTTACTTTTAAGTTTTGTCTGTAGGTTGTGTTTTCAATTCTGTCCAGTCTTGTTTTCCCCTCTATTTTTCTCAAGAATCTCATTTCGATAGCCGTAACTTTTTCTTTTTGTCTTTGCGTTAATTTCCATGTTTCAGCTCCGTGTATGAGTATAGGTGTCACTACTTTCTTAAATATTTGTACTCTGGTCTCTTTCGGTATTTCTTTCTTTCCTAAGAAGCTGTGTTTGATGCTATTGAATATTTTGCCTCCTGTTGTTCTTCTTTCTTTTATTTCTTCATCAAATCTTCCATCTTCTGAGATCATTGACCCCAGGTATTTAAATTTTTGGACTTGCTGTAGATTTTCATTTTTTAGTTGTATCGTGTGGTGTTGTTCATTTCTTCCTAGTATCATGGTTTTTTCTTTATTGATCTTCATGTTTAATTTTTGTAGCGCTTTGTCATATATTTCTATATTCCTTGTTAAGGTTTTTTCGTCTTCTGCTATGATGACCATGTCATCTGCATAGCATAGTTCTGCTATTTCCACTCTTCTCAATTTCCAATGTCCTATGTAGTATTTCTTTACTTCTTTCTTTGTCTCTTTTATTCCTTCGTCAAGAATTAGCGTAAACAGAAGCGGGCTCAAAATGCATCCTTGTCTTACTCCGGCTGTAGTTTCAAATGTATTGGAGGTCTCTTGTTTCACTCTTACATAGCTCTTAAGTCTTTGAATATAGGCTCTGAATTCCTGTTATTAACGTATTTGATGTGCCCCTTTTTCTTAGCGTTTTCCATATGTCTTCTCTATTGATTCTATCAAACGCTTTCTCTAGATCAATGAAGCACACATGTACGTTTCTCCCTTCTTTTATTGCCTTTTCCCCTATTTGTCTTAGTATGAATATCGCATCATTTACTCCTCTATTTGGTCTAAAACCAAATTGAGTTTCCTCTAACGATTCTTCCAGCTCTGTTCTTAGTCTACTCTCCAAGATTCTTGCATATATTTTGGCCACTGTGCTTATTAGGGTAATTCCTCTATAGTTCTGGCACTCTCTGCTATCTCCTTTTTTAAATATTGGTGTTATGATACCTATTTGCCATTCTGTTGGTGTTATTCCTTTTAGCGCTTCATTCATTATGTCTTTAAGTTCCTGTAGTGCTGATTCGGGTAGTGCTTTCAGCATGTCTGCTGTTATTTTGTCATGTCCGGGAGCTTTTCCTCTTTTGGTTTTTCTTATTGCTTCTATTATTTCTTTCAAGCTTATTTCTTCTTCTTGTGTTATTTCTGTTTCCTTTGTTCGTGTGCGATGACTTTCTTGTTGTTCTTCATCTTTAGTATCATTTCCCTCTAGTAGTTCTATGAAATACTGTCTCCATCTGTCCATTATTCTGTCTTCTTCTGCTATCGTCTTTCCTTCCTTATCTTTAATGTTCGTAATTGTTGCTGTCTTCTTTTGTCTTATATTTTAAAGTGTTCCAAAAAATAATTTCTGGTTTTCATTGTATGCGTTTTTCATTTTTTCACCAAATTCTCTCCATGCATTTTCTTTTTCTTCCTTTATTACTCTTTTTACTTTTTTCCTTTGTTCTTTATATTTTTCATAGTCAATAGGTTCTTTCGTTTGTAGATATTTATTCCATTTGTTCTTTTTTTCTTTCACTGCAACTTTTACCCTTTCCGACCACCATCTAGTTTTGTTTGTGTTTCTGTTCACTATTCTAGTCGTGCCGCAGCTTTTTTCTGCTGCCTCTATTACTGTCTTTTTGAAGTTCTTCCATTTCTTTTCTATGTTTCCTTCTTTTTCTTTTGCTTTTTTCTTAAACTCTTCGTTGACGTTCTTTTGAAATTTTTCTTCTATCTCTTGTCTTCTAAGTTCATGGCATTTTATTTTCTTATTTACTATCTTTCTTTTGGTTTCGTTCTTTGTGATTACTTCTTGCTTTAGTATCATTGTTACAAGGAAATGGTCGCTTCTATAATCGATTTTTCATTTCTGCTTTTAACTTGTCTAGTTATTTTATGTATTTCTTTGTGCTTGAAGTGTGTATTTCCGATTTTAAACTCATTCTCTAGGCAATTGTGCTTGAAGTGTGTATTTCCGATTTTAAACTCATTCTCTAGGCAAAACTCTATTATTCTTTCCCCGTTTGTATTCATCACATTCTCTCCATTCCTTCTTAAGCACCACTCTATTCCATCATTCTTATTTCCTACCCTCCCGTTAAGGTCTCCCATTATTATTACTCTCTTTTCACTTCTGTCTACTATTTCTTGTAGTTCTTTAAAGAAGTTATCTTTTTCTTCTTTTCTTGCGTCCTCGTTTGGTCCATAGCCCACAATTAGCGTGTATTCTTCGTTTTCGTCTCCTTCCTTAACATTTATTGATAGTAGTCTTTCGTTCAATAGGTTTTCTTTAGAAACATATTTCATCTTATCCTCTTTAATTAAAATTGCCACCCCTGCCTTGGCGTTTTCTTTTTCCGATACTCCTACCCAGTACATCCAGTATCCATTTTGTGTCTTTGTGATTCCTTTGCCTTTCCTCTTTGTTTCTGTTATACCCACGTAATCCATATTCATTTTTGCCAGTTCTTCTGTTAATTCATATTCTTTCCCTGTTAAACTTTTTGCATTCCATGTTCCAAATTTTATTATTTTCCTTGGTTTATTTACTCTATTTTTTATTTTGCCCTTCCCGTACTTAATTATATGTGTTTTATTGTTCCTTATCGTATCCTTTTCCTTTGCTTGCGACGTCTTTCCTTTTTGTTGCAATTTTCCTTGTTTTTCCCTTAGTTTTTTGACGCAGTACCTCCTTCTTCTTTGACCTCTATCAGCTTCTTTTCTGTTTTGTCCCATTTCCATTCCTTTCCATTTATTGTTATTTTCTGATAGCCTATCTTCAATATGTCACCTGCCTTTTTATTCTTCTCCGCTAACATTTTTATTTCCTTTTGTATTTCGCGCTCGTTTCTTGTTAGTTCGTTGTTTATGAAAATTTTGTCCTTTAAAGTTCGTAGGTTCTTTTTATTCGCCATTTTTGTTTATCTTGAAAATTTTCCATTTGTACCTTACATGTCTTCTCTCCTATCTTTAGTGCTTCCTTCACTTGTACATTAACTCCAATTTTCTTGTGTATGAAATCTTCCACGGTGTTTTTTAGGTCTTTTCTGTTGATTGAGTCTGTTCTTAGCCCTACAATCACGAAATTATTTTTGATTTTTTCTTTCTCTAATCTCTCGATTCTCTCTTTCATGTCGTTCAATTCTTTTTTGATCTCTATATTTTCTTCCTTCAGTTGTTCATTTATCTGTTTCATTCGTAGTAGTTCTTCTTGATATTCTTTCTGATCCTGTTTTATCTCTTTTGTATCATTCTTTATTTGTAATATAATTTTCATTAAATCTCTTAGTTCTATTTTATCACTTCCTTCTTTGTTACTTTTGTCCGGTGTTCTCATAGTCTTTTTACTTCTTTTTGTTATATCTTGGCCATCTGTACTCTCTCTCCTTCTTTTACTGTCATCCGACGTGTAATCTTCTCTATCCGATGACATATTTGCACAACTTTCCTGAGTACGGGCCTGACTAAATTTTTATCTTGTTATGCACGCTCTAGCTGCTCCGCCACTACTCTACGCTCGCTTACCGCTGTATTGTATGTCCTTGGCTACTGTCTCGCCACTGTATACACTTTTTACTCTAATTTAGAGCTTCTAGACACTTCTCACTCCACTTTCTTTACTCACAACACTATCTTATTTCACCAGAGTTTATTTATTTCATATGGCCGCGAATTAATGCGTGATATCTTTCGTTTATCGAATTTAACTATCGCCGCACGATCGACACAACCGTATTCACTGCCTGCCACAACTCAACTCCAACAAGTTGAGTTGAACATTTAAATAACGCGCTAAAAATGAAACAGTCCAATATGGCTGACGCTTCATTACCCGTTCCGTCACTAGGCATCAAGGTCATTGTCTACAAGCAAACTTAACACTCCCTCTATTTATATGTTCTTGCCTCTATGAGTAAGTGTAACTGGTATCCATAGTAATGCATATGACAGAATAGTAAATATTGTATCGTACGTCATCGTAATTGAAAATTAATTTAGTGTAAAAGTGAGACAAAAATAAGGTCATTCTACTCCAATGCTCCAGTCTTCCATTCTACGCAATTTATACTCTTAAATTTTAGTTCCTATTCTATTCCATTCCTTATTCTATAAATCTGGCTTAAAAGTAAACATACACAAAATCTTTGAATTTCAACATAAGTCTGTTATTCAATACCTTTAAAGAAACGTAAAATATAAAATTACTTACAATTTCAGGCATAAGATATTCTATTTCAGTAAGAATTTTCTTGTCCACAGTGCTGGATTTTTCATTTGAGCACATAAAGCACAAATCAATGATGGACTGCATGTTTAATAATTACTCTAATCGTTTTTAATAAACAATATTTACAGAACATTTACTTTTCAACTAATAGCTTATAGTTCTTGCAGTTACAAGAGAGCAAGAGAGGTTAACAAACAGACTATTATGCAGGCAGATCACAAACTATTTCTAACGGCAATAGACAGGACAAATAGTGTTATTTTTAAAATTGCAGTTGCGCAGCGCTAACTACCGACGTTAGAGTGAACTAATACCCAAAAGTTCGTCAGTTGGCGGGATTTTTAAATCAAGGTCTATAATTATTACAGAAATAGATTATAAATAAAAGAGAAATTATGTAAAAAGCTTTTTATTTATAATTATATATACATACAGAACAAGATAAATGTATTATAAATATTCCAGTCAAGTCAGTTAATGTTAAAATATGTTCAGTCGAAATTTCGACTTTTCTAAAGTGTTCCTCAGATACAATAAAATTATGTACATATAATTGTAACAACCCTGAAGAAGATCAAGTGGCAACACCGCTGGGCAAGGGACAGGGCGCAGAAATGGATAAAAGTTGAACATCAGTCCATAATCATTTGACGGCGAGTATAGGCATTTACGAAAATTCTACCGTTAGATACCGTACCTACCGACTGCGTTCGAAAACACAAGTGGTTAACAGTTAGTAGTTACCGTCTTCGAAAATTGTACCATATCTACCAGATCCATCTACCCGATCCGTGATTTGTGGATCGAGTAATTCAGCCAGTAAATACGGTAAATGCAGAATCTTAACCTCAAAAAGGTAGAGATGCCAAGCAAAGTTGGAATCGGAAGTAGGTTTCAGAAGTTTATTTTCATAATAGAGAAGAGGAGACGAGATAACGTTTAATTACGTCAAATTTCAAATCTGTTTCATCTTTCAACTGCTTTTCATAGGTTATAAATCAACCCTATTTACCACTTGCGTTCTTAAAATATCTATCCCGGTAGCTGTAACCTGATGAACAGCTGTTTACCGATATATACCGGTATCAGTTCACCGGTAGAATTTTCGAAAATACCTATAGCTTGCGGACACTCAAGTGACGAAGCGAATTAGTCAATCAGAAGCTGGGGAGAAACTGTCAGATTGAAGGACGGGAAGCTGAAGTTTGTTTTGGTTTATAGCGTATTATGCGTTTTGTTTTCATCGTTCCAAAACTAAACCTTACTCTCAGAGAGGGCTTGACATTAATATTGTAATTATAAGTAGTTTTGTTAATTTTTTAAAATTATTTTTAATTTAATCTCAATTTTTTACTCCAACAAAACTTTATCTTCCAAAACATACTACACTCTTAAATTACGGTACTCTTGAATTTGG
Source organism: Ophonus ardosiacus (assembly GCA_943142095.1). Lineage (NCBI taxonomy): Eukaryota > Metazoa > Arthropoda > Insecta > Coleoptera > Carabidae > Ophonus > Ophonus ardosiacus. The sequence continues at coordinate 28,503,014 of OW964838.1, forward strand.
AAAGCTGCCCAGCTCTCTGACCTTCGATGTGACAGTTTCTCCCCAACTTCTGATTGGCTAATTCGCTTCGACACATGAATGTCCGGAAGCTATTGGTCATGAAATGTAATTTTACTAATTAATATAAATATTAGTTTGTACTCTGTGATGCAATCTATATAACTCTTTTCATAAATATTCTAACGCAACCTAATCCTAATTCATTTTATACTCCACAGTGTACTAGTCAGCCATCTTGTCGAACGGTGCATATGTCGAGATTTGAGCATTTCGGTATGCGCCAGTGACCTATATATAGAGGTCACTGGTATGCGCCAACTTCATGGGCTAGATTTGGGGAGTCGAGAAATGCAAAAGTCGTGATTTGAAGAAGGCTATGTATTAAGTTTTCGTGTGTTTCATACAATCCCTTATCACGACTTGAAGAAAACCATCAGTTGAATGCTGAACGATTGTATATTTGAAATATTAAGTTTACATGTGTGTTAAAAAGTAAAACAACATTATATTCAGAATAGTAACTAGTTTCACAGTTTTATTTATTAATTTTACGCTCAAATTTATTTGGCAACACTGGCAAGGTACACAAGCTGTCCTCTTGGCAACCTTGTTGCCGTGTTGGGCCTTGGGCCATTTAAGCAAATGTAAGCAGCAGCGATGCCAACCGTACGGTAATTACCGTATTTGTACGGAAAAATGATTGCGAATACGGTATACGGTTCTAAACGTATTACCGTACATATTTGTACGGTAATTTTGTAATAATATATTAGCAGTACTATAGTCCGATATCACACTATAAAGAAAAAGAAATAACCCTAATTTTTGTCGTTTTGAAATGTAATTTTTGATTACGGTAGCAAAGTTGATTATCCTGTAAATAAATAATATACATTTTTGATGATTTTGACGGTAACATCAACATGACAGGCATTTATATTTTGTTCACAAATTTACATTATTTAATGCGTATGAAATCAGTTGGCTCTCAAGCGCCATATGCTATTTTCTTACGTGAATCGGACTATAGCTTTTAAATGCTAATATATAATTATGGGGCCTATTCAGAACTCAATATTTGCATAGTCGTTATGGTCTTTATGGTTGTTATGTACTGTAAAGATTGTTAAAATCAAAATTGGTATTCTCAGTGCTGAAGGTGGTTACCGTCAACAATTGTTACGTGTTTTGACAGTCTTTATCATAACGACTGCTAAACTAATGCTGCAATTCTGACCAAATCTGTAAGTCTTACAGATCTGTAAATCTGTAAAAAACTGACAATAACGCATCTATTTTTGTTGATAAATATAAAGTTATACATAAGAGTTGTAGCTTTCGTTGCGATTTTGTTCATTTTTTACAGATTTACAAATCTGTAAGACTTACAGATTTGTTCAGAATTGCGGCATAAAACTATGTATTTATGGTTGTTATCACGTTGTTATTTCTAATATTTGACATGTGACAGATTATTACATCAATCATATATTATTAATAATGCCCTTTCTGCTAAATATTAGCAGGATGCAGTTGATTATTCGCATGGATCCTGCTTCGACTTAAATAATGATAATAAGAACGATAAAAACCGTCGTGGACGAAAGTTACTTTTGACGTAAATACGTATTTCTTTGAAAATATTATATTCCGTGGTAGGTATTCGTGAAAACCTAGTTATTTATTCTGGTGCTAATGTGTGCTTTTTCTTCAATCAAAATAAAAAAAAAATCTTTCCATAACTTTTCAGTCACGTTGGGATCAGTGGTAGGAATTAACATACCCGTTCTAAATAATTTAAAAGTTTGCATTTTAAATATAATTGGCAACACATTATTAAAAGAATAGGTGCATTCTTTTTACACACGATCTCAGTTCATCTCAGCTCACCTCAGTTGTATAAGTAATTTTGACAGTTCTATTTGTCCCAACTGAGATGAGATGAAGTGAGGCGGATTCCTCCCCCCTTGCCGATACTGAGCTATCTAGCGGGGCGATGCTTGTTGAGTGTCTCACCTCACTTGAGGAGTGGGGGTCTTTTTTCAATGTTATTTTTTATTTAAAAATGAATATTTAAGAAAGTGTTAATGTTGATGATTTAATATTGATAAGTGAAATTGTATTTCTTTAATTCTAAATTTAATAAATGAATTGAATTGTTTTATGATGTTATTTGCAATGAAAATTCATACGATGTAGATTTATTCTTTAACATTTCATTGTCTTAGCGGGTCCACCTTGTCAGATATTTAAAATAAATTCGAAAACAAAATGAAAATGTCAACATACTGATAAATAAAACATATGATAAACAGAGAAAGATAATAGGTATTCCGTTCTTTCTCTAAATTGTGTTCTATTTGTTAAGCAACTATCTCAGCTCACCTCACTTCAATCTCATCTCATTTTGAGAACAAGTGAGGTGAGATATTGGTAAAAAGAATGCAGCTAAATAAAGCGTTGACAAAGGTTAGGTTAAGTTCATATATGCATAATGAAGTTAGCTATTGTCAAATAATCTGGTTCATTCACAAGTATTATTTTGTAAAGATTGTCAATAATACCGACGTAGACTCTGAATTGACAAATTCATAAAGATTGTTGCAAATGTCTTTATGATAACAATCTTTATATCCGTAACAACCTTTATAACTGTGTTTCTCTGAATAGGCCACTATAACATGTTTGTGTTCACAAGAATTATTTTTTTATGTTTATGTATCGTTACATATTGAACTTATGTATGAAATAATACAAATACTCAGTTATATAAAAATGTACGGTAAAGTAATTCAAAATACGGTAATTTTTATTTCGAAAGTACGGAAATCTGTATTCAGTAGGTTGGCAACACTGGTAAGCAGTAAGTGGTCTGTGGTAAAAGCAACGTGGTTGCCCGCGCCTCGTTACGTTTGTTGTTACAGAGTTCTTAAAAAAGTAGAGTATAATATAATTCACGCATTGCGTTATAAAGTATAAGTATTACATTTCAGTGATCTATATTTATCTACTTATAATGCTTGCAATTTTTCATTAAAAATATTACTGTAACTTCTTAAAATTGTAAAGATTTCGCAGCTATTAAAATGTATATTCTTGTGCGCTTTGCTGTTATCTAGTGTCAGAATCGTTTGAATTTGTACTCATCACGCCACACTCATAACTTTTCCACGTAGTTAAGACGTGGATTTGTTAATATCTGATAAGGAGGGGATTGAATCACTAAGCAGAGCTGAAAACGAACTCAGAACTTGTTGCATCTGCATCTCATCTACTCCGATCACCGATCTAAGTAAGTTCAACACTCTATTAGGCAATCCAGAACACGTGACTATTTAAAGGTCCAATATGGCGGCAGAGGGCAAACATTGCGCTGTTTCATTCCTTGTTTTGCTGTTGTTTGCAATAATTGTCAGTAATTCTACGTGATCGTGTGTGATTGAATAGTTGGTGTATTCCGTGATTTATTCTTTTGTATTTATGCCATTAATTGGTAAATATATTTTTAGTAACATTTGTGTAAATTAACTGTAATATAAATTTGTAGAATACAATACACAGAAATCTAATTATATTTAGATATTATTTTATTAGGCAATATGTCTATAATTTAGTATAATTTACAAATCTTACTTTAGCATTTTAACTAATCCAAAATAGATAATAAATATTTTGTAAAAAATCGTTAATTTAAATATGCAAATAGTTACTTTAATTATTTAGTTTATTTTACTGTATTTTGGCTTCATTATGTTTGTCCTACAATTTTTGGTAAATTTATCTAATGAATTAGGTAATTAAATAGAAAATTTAAATACGTATTTAGTTAATTTCTTTATTTATATTGTTCAATACTTACTAACTACTATATAAACGTAATCATTTCATCTAATGTTATATTTAATTTTACTATAATTTGTTATTACAAATTTAGAAAACTTAACTAAATCAACTTACATATTTTAATGAAACATAGTAGAAGGCTGAAAAATAAGGAATTTAGTTAATTTAACTACAATTTAGATGTTTTTTCTTTCTGTCTATCTGTAATAAAATTTCATATTTATTAATGATGGAGAAGGAGCGTCCAGATGTTGGACGTCGTTATATGGAGAAAATAGAAACTATTAACTACATAGATCCGTTCACAATTTCTGACCAAAATATGGATTTTGGAATAGATGCTGTATCCCCAGTCTCCAGTGTCAAGTATGGATACTGTGTCGTATTTAGTATTAATGGATAAAACTTTATATGTAGGGTATTTGTGTTTTTGTTCCGTTTTATCTACTCGAGAAAATTAAAGGTTCGAACTTATTTTCATTTGGTGAATAAAACGCTTCTTAAAACAAATAAATAGCTATTGTCAATACTTACTAAATTCCTATATACTACAATATTTATAAAAATCGTCCACAAATCAAGGTTTAGCACAAGTAAAGTTCTTACTTTAACATGTGAAATACTTATGACAGCTCAATGTTTGCCCTCTGTCGCCATATTGGAACGAAGTGTGACTTACAGGGCTATTCTGTAAGCGATCGTTATGACATATCGAATCGTTATATCGTTAAAATAACGATAATCGTTAAAGTGGTATTCTGTAAGCAAAAATTCAATTGTTCATAACAACAAGATGATAACGATTTTCGTAACATCGTTATTTTTTAACGACAAGAAAAAACTGATCGTTATGTTAACGATTTGTTGCATTTCAATCACATTTCAATATTCTTGAAATATTAATTGCCATTATAATGAATGGTGATCCCGAATTATTATTATTTCTTCACTTTTTCGAAGAAAATAATGAAAGGTAATTATAAATTTAAAAAAATGTCAGATTATATTCCAAGTGATCCTTTTACTATCCCACAGGAAAATTTAGAAAATTATTTAGATTATCACGAGTCGCCGCAAAAGATTTTACTGAACTGTTGCCATTCCTAGAAGCAAATACAATGATAACTGCTATACCAAATCTCCTGAAACTGCTCTATATTAATCATACTTTTACATATGCTTTATTTTACTGAGTGCATTTAATCCCCTAGTCAATTCAGCATATGCCTCTTCAATCTGATTTGGATTCTCTGGATAATATTTATTTGTTCTCAGAGCGACATTACTTGCAAGAAAGTCTACATAATAGTATATTGTTCTTTTGTAGTTTTTGAGGCCCTCGTTTACTTATTCATATCTAATATAATAGAGAATAATAATAAATAGCCATTAATAAAATGAAATAATAATATAAATCTTCACCAACAATTTTCAAAATGAAATTTAAATGTCAATTTTAATAGTGAATTGAGTAAACAATAGTACCAATCGCAAAAAAATTATAACGATTTCGTTATCAATTAAATTCAACGATAATGTTTTAACGATTGATCTTACAGAATACAAAAATAACGATTTTCGTAAAATACAAATAACGATTTTCATAACAACGATTATCGTTATGATAAGCGAATGTTTTACAGAATAGGCCTGTTATGCCCGGTTTCTCCACAGCAACTTAAGTTGTTGATTGTTAAAGTGCAACTTAATTGTAAGTAAGACTTACGAGTATATCCCAATTGCGTTGCACCAACAAATTCAAATGCGAACTTAACTTATGTCACAAATTACATTGGCAACAGCGTTATTATGTTGTTCTATGATTGGTCAATTTGAAATTTAGCGATTCAAAATAAAATACCGGCTGTCAAATGTCAAAGCTGTCAATGTGTTTAACAGGGTTTATATTTGTATTCATTCAACAATATTCGATATGGATTTACAAGATTTCCCTAATTTTGACAACGTTAAGTCGATATTGTCGAAAATGGTAGGACTCCGCGAAAAATAAGTAACAGAATTGATTTGTTCCAAATATATTATTTATTTTTAATATTTTTCTGTGGACCACCGCCAGTCCTATAAACTGAAGCCTTTTTCTTCGATGTCGTCTTCCTTGCGTCAGTCTACATATTTGCACACATTTTATTGCCAATGCTGCGGTAATTAATTTCCAGGTGTTATCTTTTTGAATATTGCACATGGACACCGCAATGATTTTTTATTTTCAATATTCTCTTTAAATCTTCGTTTCTACAACCTTACAGACCAAATTTTCTTCCTCTTTGCTATAATTTAATCGTTTCTTCTTTATATCATCTAATTTTCTTGCCGTAACAGCCCAAAACGAAACAAATTTACCGCGACTTACCAATATGTCAACATGTCAACTGACATATGACACATAACCACATAAGTCACCGATTTTTTCGACTTACATTTAAGTGCAACTTACGTCTTACATTTTGACATTTTTGCGTGGTGCAACAGTTTAAGGTGGAACTTAGGAATAAGCAACGACTTAAATCGTAAGTTGCTTTGGAGAAACCGGGCATTAGTGTTGTATTGCCTAATCCTCCAACTCTCAAATTCTAAAAAGGTATAAGAGTTAACGAATCGTTGTTTGCCTTTGCAGGTATAATGGAAACCGCTGCCCACATTCTTGCCGCCGTAATTTGCAGTAAGTGCGAACAATTGCTGAAGAGGGGCCCCGTGTACCAGCAGCACGACGGGGCGGCGGTGTGCGGCCCCTGCCAGGCGCGCGAGGACGCGCAGCCGGCTTCCCGTTGCCTTCTGTATGAGACCACGGCAGAGCTGCTGCGGTTCCCATGTCGCTATAGGGAAGAGGGCTGCCCGGCCACCGTCCCTTTCGTGCCTGCTGACTCTACGGGATTCAGCCACGAAGACGCCTGCGAATACCGGCAATATGTTTGTCCGGTGCTCGGCTCCAACCACTGCGACTGGGCGGGCCGCCGAAACCAGCTGCTACAGCACTGCCAGGACGTACATCCTGACCGCGTTCTTCCTAACCCCTCATTAATAACCCCTGACATCCGCAGTTCCCAAATCAAAGACTATGTTATATCTGCGTTTCACATCCTTTTCTTACTCCACACTAGGGTCTGTTTGCGCACAGCCAAGCTGTACTATGCAGTGCGGTTGTTTGGTAATCCGCAATTGGCCCCGAACTACTCCTACACTGTTACAGTCCAACGCGGTAAGAATGTGTTCTGTTTGTCGCGGGAAGTTCTTCCACAGGGACTATTGGTGCTGCAGGAGCATTCCGCTATGAATTTAAGCACCAACAGTTTGCTGGGCATGCTGGGAGGCTGGGATGGCGCCTCTCTCTCAGTGGAAGTGAAGGCTCGGGAGCCACAGGCGGAGCACCAACAACAGCAGACACAACGCAGACAGACGGGGCTCGAACAACAGCGGGTACAACGCAGACAGGCGGAGCCCGAACAACAGCGGACACAATGCAGACAGGCGGAGCCCGAACAACAGCAGGCACTACGCAGACAGACGGGGCTCGAACAACATCGGGCACAACGCAGACAGGCGGAGCAAGAGCTGGAGGAGTGTGTCAAGTGCAGGGGGCGCACGTCTCGCCTATACCGGAACAAGAAGGGGTGGCTGTGTGCGGACTGTGCTCCAGAAGTAGAGACTTGTACAAACGAGGGCTGCGACTTCCAGGTAAAGAAAGCAAATTCATGAGAACAGTGTGACGCGCATGAGAATGAACTTGTATGACTCAATTTTGTAACATATTAACATTACGAGTATACAGGGTGTCTCAATAAGCCTGCTCACTATTGGTAACTTTTTTATTTGAAGAGATACGAGGTTGGTTAAATTAGCAAAATTGTGCCATTTTATATTAGAAAATTGGTCATGTAGACAAAATAAAAATTGTGTCAGCGGTTCCCAAAATTTGGGACAGAATATATATTTTTTAAATGGAACTATATATTTTTTATTATCTTATTAGAAAGAGTATTTTTTTCTCTTTCCAATAAGGTAATGTTGTTTATGTACTATTTTTTCAAATAAACGACTTATTTACGTTTAAAGATAAAAATTATCTTTTATTAGTTTAGGTCAAGTAAACTATGGAAACAATGGGGTATTCCACTCAATTTTTTTTATTATTTTAAATAAAACTTCATTCAGTTTTGAAGCAATTCATAGTATTAAAAAATCTTAATTGTTCCTAGTTTAACAGTATTTTATTTTTGAGAAATCAGTGTAACGTCGCATTTCCCCTATACTTGTCTTTCTCACACACACTACTCTAAGTACGCTGCGAGAGAAAGATAACAATTGTATGACGTCAATTTTCCCTTTTAGCAAATGTGATATATCTCGTAAAGTAATTATTTAAAAAATGTTTTCATTGTTTTAACTCTTATTTATTGAACCATACTTTATGTTAAACTGAATTTTTTAAATTTTTTTTGTTATGGTGGAATACCCCATTGTCTTTTATAAAATTATTATTTTATTAATTTATTTTACAGTAATAACAAAACAAAGAAAATATTCAAATTGAAAGCCATTATTTCTTTCGCACATTAAACTCTTTTGGAAAGAGAGCCGACCGTTCTACTAAACTGGTGTCTAGATATAACTTTCCATATAGAACGATCATATCTAACTTTTCTTCATTTGTAAAGTTATTAAACATTATTAAACACAGAGAACTTTACGGGAGAAATTATTAAACGTCAAACAAACAAAGAATCAATTGTTTCCATGGCTTACTTGATTAAAAAACTAATAAAATAGTTTACAAAATTTAAATTTTTAACCGCAAATAACTCGTTTACTTGAAAAAATTGTACATAAACAACATTACCTTATTGGAAAGAGAAAAAAATACTCTTTCCACTAAGATAATAAAAAATATATAGTTCCATTTAAAAAATATATATTTTGTCCCAAATTTTGGGAACCGCTGACACAATTTTTATTTTGTCTACATGACTAATTTTCTAATATAAAATGGCACAATTTTGCTAATTTAACCAACCTCGTATCTCTTCAAATAAAAAAGTTACCAATAGTGAGCAAGCTTATTGAGACACCCTGTATATCACGGCATATTACCCATTGCTGGGTGTGCCAATCTGCTTTGTAAACAGATTTCGGTAATGATGACATATTTGTAACATTGTAACATGCATTGCTATAAATAATTATGAAGTAAAAAAAACTATGATTTTCAAAATAATTAACTTGCACTTTTTACTCCAATTAAATATAATATTCTTTCGACGTCCGAAATTACTGTTGAAGTTACCGCCATTGCAATGCGATCTATACCATCTCTACACAACACACCAGAGAATGAAATATGTTTCGTTGTTGCTTACACATTTCAATGTGGGCGTTTCTTTTTTTTTCTTTTCCTTTTACGCGTTGCACATTCAGTCGAGATTGTGCGCCAAAATTTGATAAATGTAATAACATAATGTAAAAATAACTTGAATTTTATTATTTGATGTTTATTATTTCGTAAAACTGAAATCTAACTAACAGTTAAATAAACATTTGTCGTTTGACAGTTCATTTCGTTTCAATTTTGTTTATTTAACTTACAGTTAAAATTTTAACCGGAGATGTAAAACTGGCCCTAACTCAAAGTACTTTAAGTATTAAGGGTAGAAATTGCTTCTTAATTTACTAATTACTTCCTTACTTATTAACCGCAATGCTTACTACGTTTTTTACGATCAATGCACAAAATTAATAAAAATAAAATTTGAATATTATTTTGACATATTAAAAAATTTTGGTTGTCATTTTTAAAGTAAGCTTTGATTGTTGTTTTTATTTACTTACCGATCAATAATTTGTAAATAAACCTTATTGCCTTGGAAATTTTGTATGATAGCAAGACATCCTGCAACATCCTTGTAGATATTACGGTTCTGTTTCCTGCGCCACATTTTTTATGTGTAAAAATAACAATAAACGTTCGTTGCCATTGTATTTTAATAATTGTAATGTTAATAACTGTACTTTCTATTTTTAAAATAATAAATAATAACCGGTTTACTTCCTTGCCGGATATCCGGCATCCGGATACTCGGTTACCTGTGAATGCTGAAAAATTAGTTTTCATTGACCACAATTTTATATTGGCATATTTTGAATAGGTATTAACTTTATATACGATTTTGTATTTTCTAGCATTTAATAACTATTTTTACTAGATAGTACGATATAATTATATTGATTTGAAGTTGTACAAACACTTGTAATGAGGTCATGCACGACTTTTTTTTTATAATCGACAGAGTAGTGAAAAATAATAAACCCGTATTTTTTATTTTTCCTCAAATCGATCTTTAATCATGAAAAATTTTTAAATGAAAATGACATTCTTTAAAATGAGGCTGCTAGACCCCCGCTTCGTCCCTTGTCCATTGACGTCACAGAGTGAAAGGGACGACCATTTTGATTTTCACACTGGCTGGTAGCACAAGCCTTGTTTTAACTAAAACACTGTTTTAAGAAATGTCAAATTTCATTATTTAATAACAAAAATAAATAACATCAAATATATTAAAATATGATTTTGGAGCAGCACATAGTTTGTATTCAATCAAATATTTTTAAAAAAATCGTTCTTTACACATAAGGGTGAAATTAAACATTGAAATTTGAATTTGACATTTCTTAAAACAGCGTTTTAGTTAGAACAGGGCTTGTGCTACCAGCCACTGTTTTTAAACGTCAAAGTGACATTTAAAGATAACCTGAAATTTATGAAAGTAAACATGTCGATGAAACGTTGTTTCGTGCCAAAATAAAGAATAAAATAATATGTATTGTATTCTGCAATATATTCAATGTCTCACATGCGTTTATAACCTTCCACCGTTTAATCCCAAATCAAAAGTGAAAGAAACATTTGATGTAACGTGTAGATAAGTTCACGCCAAATGAAAATTATATTTATTAAAGTGATCAGAACGATGTTATATTAATATATTATAGCATATTTATATATGTAATCCTTAATTTATAGTTTATATATATTTTTCTTTTAGAAATTATGTGTCCATATAAAATGTCTGTTTGAAATGAGTCTGAATTTGGTTCGGAACGTTGTGACGACACAACATGGCTGGTTTTTGCAACTTTTTAAAAATGTCATACTTTAAAACGTTTTATGCAACAAAAAATGTAAATAAAAAATATTGAATCATACTGAACGATAAATTAGACTATCCTTCTTCGATTTAAACAGAAAATATCTGATGTGGACAGCACATAACTTCCTTGTACGCCTGTTACACTATACATATTTTGTTATTAATTAAAATATGTATTATAACAGACCCAATCATAAAACTGCACGTATTTGACATAATTTGACATCAACATTTTATTTTTTTTGTTCTTTTTTGTCCTAATCCATAGCAAACTTAATTAGAGAATACAAAGAGCTAATTTAATCATAATTAAAGTTTTCGACGCAGAATTCAATTCTCTAAAACTTTTATTTGAAGCATTTATTACTAAAATCAAAATAACACCATTTTTTTGAAGAAAAACTGATAACATCTTCGGGTAAAGTATCACTTCCGGTTAGACTATTTTAACCAAAATCTATTATGTTATTCCCATTGACATAAAAGTCTTATATACCGAATTTGAAAAGTTTTGGATTATATTTTAATATAGTTTTTTATTAAAATCTATTATAGGCTTCAAGTAAAGTACCACTTCCGGGTAAACCATTTTAACCAAAATCTATTTTGTTATTCCCATTGATATAAAAGTATTATATACCAAATTTGAAAAGTTTTGGAATATATTTTAATATAGTTTTCATTAAAATCTATTATAGGCTTCAAGTAAAGTACCACTTCCGGGCAGACCATTTTAACTAAAATCTATTATGTTATTCCCATTGATATAAAAGTCTTATATATCAAATTTGAAAAGTTTTGGATTATATTTTAATATAATTTTTCATTAAAATCTATTATAGGCTTCAAGTAAAGTACCACTTCCGGGTAAACCATTTTAACTAAAATATATTATGTTATTCCCATTGACATAAAAGTCTTATATACCAAATTTGAAAAGTTTTGGATTATATTTTAATATAGTTTTTCATTAAAATCTATTATAGGCTTCAAGTAAAGTACCACTTCCGGACAGACCTTTTTAACTAAAATTTATTACGTTATTTCCATTCATATAAAAGTCTTATATACCAAATTTGAAAAGTTTTGGTTTATATTTTAATATAGTTTTGCATTAAAATCTACTACAGGTTTCAAGTAAAGTACCACTTCTGAAAGTTATGTAATGACCAAAAAGGGAGGTGCACAACTAGATGTTATAACAGTTCTAAATACAAAATTTTAACTTTCTACGGCTTCCCGTTTTTCAGTTATGCGAGATACGTACATACGTACGTACGTACGTACGAACGTACGTACAGACGTCACGACGAAATTAGTCAAAATGGATTCAGGGATGCTCAAAATGGATATTTCCGTTGAAATCTGGAAACCGAAATTTTTCGCGATTACAATACTTCCTTTACTTCGTACAAGGAAGTAAAAAGGTGAAATTATTTTTTTTTGCATGACCTCATTGTACAAAAAATATAATGAGCATACTGTATGTTAAGTGCATATTACGGGTTTCGAGTAATATTGGAGATATACATTATGCTCAAGCGGTAAGCTGCACTTACCGTGCTTGATACTTAAATAACTAATGTAATTAATAGATTCAAAAACTTTGCATAATTTAAAACATAAAACATTTTATTTTTTGTATTTTTTTTCTGTTTTTTTACTATCCGGTGTAGGACGGATATTAATTCACTATCCGGTGTTCGGCTGGATAATAAAAATGACGCCGGATAATCGGATACTGAATAGTAACCGGATATCCGTTGCATCTCTAAAAAATCTGTTGTGGCCATCACAAAACCTTCCGTCAATTCGATGTATTTTGTAAATATCCCATACCAAAAGTTCCTTAAAAAAGATTCTATATATCATGCAAAATTGTAACAAGAACACACTATTTTTACAAATCCATACTGAAAGTTCCTTTGAAAAGATTCTAAAATCCAATACAATTATAATACGAATACGAACGTATGTACATTATATATTGCACTTAACACTTCCTCCTTCTTCAACTTTTCCCTATTTTATTAGAAGTCGCTGTTTCTTACTCTTCTCTTCTACTCATTCCTGTCCAACGCATCTTCATGACACAGTTCTTCCTCCCTCAAATCTTCTGTTATACAGTTTTTCCATCTTCTCTTTTGCCTTTCTCGTACTCCTGGCATTATAAGTTCCTATCTTGTGGCGAGGCCGCAAATGCAAGTCACTGGCGAGGGACACTGTCACTTATATCACTTTCAGATCATATACTTTCCACTTTGGTTTTGCACTTGCCACGGACATCTGTCAATTAGAATTTTTTAATATATCTGATGTTTTCATAATTTTTGCAAATCTGACTGATTTTTGAAAGTTAATCTCTCTATAACTCTATATCTATTGAATATGAAGGAAAATGTATAATCGAACCATATAGAGAATAAGATAATCTTTCTATTGATAATCACATAAAATATCGAAAATGATATTTAACTGCGTTTTTTCAAGAAAAACTGTTAAGAACTTCAAATAAGGGTACTTCCGTTTGACCAATTATAACCAAAATCTAATCAGCTCTTCATAGGGTTGTAAGGAAGAATAATACGAAAGAATCATAATTTTTAGAATTGTAGTTTTGGAGTTATCGTCGGAGAAAAATTTGTCACATACACACGGACACACACACATACACACATCATCGTAAAACCAGTAAAATCGTATTATAGGGACATTTAAACGTGCTTATTCATTTAAAATTCCCCATCGAATTTTTTGACCAAAGACAATACCTTCCTTACCAGAGGTGACGGAAGGTAAAAAAAATCTGTTGTGGCCATCACAAGACCTTCCGTCAATTCCATGTATTTTGTACAAATCCTATACCAAAAGGTCCTTGGAACAGATTCTATATAATATCATGTAAAAACACATACTATTACTTACAAATTCCATACCAAAAGTTCATTTGAAAAGGTTCTATAAATCCAATAAAATTATAACATAAACTACATTAAGTAATGTCCTTCCATCTTCTCTTTGGCCTTTCTCTGCGTGTCACTTGCGAGCAACACTATGACATACCAATTTTAGATCCTATACTTTTTTCCATATTTGGTTTTACACTTGCAACTGACATCTATCAATTAAATTTTTTTGAATAATTATGTCAGCTGTTTCTATGATAAATAGCTAAGCTGACTATTTTTGAAAATTAATTTCTTTATAATGCTTTAAATTTACATCTATTGAATATGAAGGAAAATGTATAATCAAACTGTATAGAGAAGAGTATTTTCTTTAATATATATAATAACAAAATGTCAAAAAATAATATTTAACTGCGTTTTTTTTAAGAAAAACTGTTAAAAACTTCAAATAAGGGTACTTCCGGTGGATTAATTATAACCAAAATCTAATCAACTCTTCATATGGATGTACAGAAGAGGAATACGAAAGAATTATAATTTTTAGAATTGTAGTATTGGAGTTATCGTCGGAAAAAAAATTGTCACACACGGACACACACACACACGGACACACACACACACACATACATACAGACATCATCTTAAAAATGGTATATTCGTATTGTAAGGACCCTAAAACGTGCTTATTCATTAAAAGACCCTAAAACGTGCTTATTCATTAAAAACTCACCACCGAATTTTTTGACCAAAGACAATACCTTCCTTACCAGAGGTGACGGAAGGTAAAAAAAAATTGTGACTCAATAAAACATTAATCTAATCTAAAGTGTGCCATGAAAAATTACGTATTTGTGAATTTTAAATTAAATCTGTCAGAATTGACAAATGCAATTTTAAACAATGAAAAATGTCACCGATTGTTATAAGCTTAGACATGCCCATTATATCTATCTTATATTATTTATCGTAGTTTAAATATTGGCAATTCTAACACTGACAGAATTAATTTCAATTTCAGACATACGTAATTTTTTTCATGGCACTCTTTGATGAAAGTTTATTTGAATTACACTTTATTTTTATATAAATTTAGTTTCACATTATTATTAAATAATTATTCTCAACTGAAATGACCGATAGAGGCGCTGCAAGCACTTTCAACATGGCGGATGCATGACGGTAGGTCATCGACCTTTAAACTAATGGACCAAGTGTCGCCTATTCTTTTATTGTTAGAATAATGATCCAACATAAAAGGATAGAAATACATATTCTGTCCTTCAACAATACGGAAGTTCTCAGTTAAAGTATACTGCGCATACGTTCGTACTCATTGTACATCTTTTTCAGCCATATGTAAACCTCTATACATCGCTCTCTATCACTAAATGGTTGTCAAAATCTACATTTGACGTTTCGTAACTGTTTGTGTATTATTTACTTTTTTTGGAGAACATTTACAATTATTTCTGTCAACACATACGTATATGTGTTGTGAGGTGTGTATGCGACAAAATAATGAGGAAACGGTGTATTTCGTGCAATCAGCAGTACGTACGCGGTTCAGCTGTGTCGTTTCATATGTGAGTTCTTATTAATTATTACTTGTTCCCTATAATATAATCCCCCCAATTCTGTAAGAAAGTTGTTAAGTCTTAACAACGTTGCTATAGCAAATAACCAATAATAATTGCGAACACTGAATAAAACATGAAAATGACAGGCTTTACATTTGTTTTTATTGGTTACAATTTTTAGCAACGTTGCTAAAACTTAACAACTTTCTTACAGAATTGGGGTGAATATAATATAATATATTGTATTAAAAATATATAATAAAACTAATTATACACAAAAAAATTAAATCTATACTCAGCGATTATGCACCAAGTATAACAAGTTAGGGACAAATCAATCTTTTTATTTTGCCGCGTTTTCTTAACTTCCGTATTTTTGAAGGATAGAGATACTGTGTCTGCACCGTTATGGCGGGACAAGCGTTTTGCTCGTACGCTGCGTCTATTAGTTTAAAGGTCGATGCGGTAGGTGTACAATCTGTCACTGTCATGATACAATTTTGCTTGTGTTTCTTCAAAATGAATCTAAGTATTGTTCAGATATTTGACTTTCTAAATGCTAATTATCATTCTAGGATTATTGTTGAAGGTATGATTGTATATAATGTTCATTTACTACTTTATTTAAAATATTAATCTTGTAAACAGGCGAAGAAGTTCTGAATGCGAATCACATTATATTATGTGGAATTACCGATAGTTATCGAGAAATTATAAATGTAACATCACTCTGTCTTCAAAAAAGTGCTCTGTCGTCACAAAGATGGTACAGCACTTTTTTTTAATTTCTCCGTTTAGAAGGAATTTCTAAAAATTTAAATAATCATAAATATGTTTCAAATATAATTATTAATAATATTACCTGGAAAAATAAAGTCACTGTCTTATCAAACATACTCTCATATACTTGGAAATTTGTTTTCCAGAACGTAAAACATACTTCCAAGCTCCAATGTTATACTCACTTTATTTTTCCCTATTTTTGGAAAAATGTGGAAACTTAAATGAGTTTCCCTACTCATAAGCGAATGACACCTGTATACACAACACATAATATTGCTTTTACCGTGTTTTACAACATTCATTTTCGTATAAAAGAAATACTTTTAAAAAATGTATGCTAACATTATGTTGTATTCCTCGCACCTACCGTCATGCACTAATTCAAAATTTAGTCACCAGATATATCGATGCTCTACAGTTGTCAATAGGTAGAAACTACTTTCGGTTTTACACATTTTTATTGTACATGATATAGTTGGTATTGAAGAGTGTGGGTGGAGTGTAAACATTTCTTCTGTCTGCAGGATATCGGCATAAGGAAGATGAGCAAGCACAGCAGATATATCTGTGAGCAGCGCACCAGCTGCGGGTGGTGTAAAGCGGTCTTGCAGCCCGGCACACCATGGCTACAGCACTATACGAGTTGCAACAAGGTCAAGGTGATCCCGGCCGGCTCCAGGTTCCTCGTCCAGCGCAACAATCACAGTCCACGCTTCCTGGTGGAGACCGCTGCGGGCCATGTGCTATGCTGGTGCAAATACACCGAGCACCAATTCTCTCTCGAAGTGCGTTCCTCTGTGCCTTGCGAGCAGCTCCACCTGCATCGCTGCAAAGTGCGGCTGGAGTGCGCAGGCAACACCCGGACATACACACCAGACACACTATATTATGATGGGTGGGACTGGGAGGTCAAGTGTTCAGAAAACAATTTCCTCACAAACCATGGGGTCCATGTTAGCCTTCAGCTCAGCAAAATTGAATGAGCATGTAATGATGACATTCTTCACAATTAATTTTTTATTTATATTTTCCAATTTATTAATTATATAGGGTGGTAGTATGAACAAGTTGTAAAGTTGTAAATTCAGTTATTTGGTGATTATCAAATGAATATCAGAGTTGCTGACGGTTGATGTTATTATATTGTTATTATGTTTAAAAACCAAGTAAACTCCGTATTTATAATAACAAAATCTGTTGTGGCCAGCACAAGACCTCTCGACATTTCCATATTAGGCTATCCGGGAGAGCCACATCCTAGAGATGGCAGCACTAATGACCGACTTATAGGGAAAACATTATATTTTACGTTTGTGCTAGTTGTATTTTGAGGCTTTGTTTTGAGGATATTTTGTTATTTTTAATTGAAATCAAATATATTCATCATAATGTCAGATATATACATTTATTTAAATAATGCTGTGCGGCCTATGGTCGAAGGAGAAGCAGTATATAAGGGTAAAATAAGATTCAAAATTGAGGTTATTTGCATGTTAACTACTTATTTAATTATTTTTAGCTGGACATTTTATCTTCTGCGGATATAAGACAGATTAACAGAATAATATAGAAATAAATTAACTGTGTTCAAACATCTAATTTGAAAGGGGCTAACCACTCAATCGTAATAACACTAAATACAAATGCACATCAAGTTCTTTGTTTTGCACGTCTTCCTCTTGCTCAATTTCTGATATTTTTGTAGTTTCTTCTTCTTCCCTGTCTTTCCTATAAACAATTTAAAAAATATATAATATTAAAGAATAATAGTTACTACTTACAGGTAACGTCTCTCTATTTTTCTTCTCTGTACAGGGCTTTTGTTGAATTTTCTTTGCTGTAATTTTTAGCTTGCTATATCATATTTTTTTTAATATTTTTCTTTTGTTGACTACAAAAACAATCTAATAATGTTTATGACAGGGTGTCTCAATAAGCTTGCTCACTATTGGTAACTTTTTTATTTGAAGAGATACGAGCATCGACCTTTAAACTAATAGACGCAGCGTACGAGCAAAACGTTTGTCCCGTCATAACGGTGCAGACACAGTATCTCTATCCTTTAGCAGTACGGAAGTTAAGAAAACGCGCAAAATAAAAATTTGATTTGTCCCTAACTTGTTATACTTGGTGCATAATCGCTAAGAGTATATATTTAATATTTTTGTGCATAATTACTTACATTATATATTTTTAATACAATATATTATATACAAATATTATATTATAGAGGATAAGTAATAATTAATAAGAACTTACATATGAAATGACACAGCTAAACGGCGTGCGTACTGTTGACTGCACAAAATACACCGTTTCCTCATTATTTTGTCGCATACACACCTCATAACACATTTTCGTATATGTTGACAAAAATAATTGTAAATGTTCTCCAAAAAAGTAAAATAATACACAAACAGTCACGAAACGTCAAATAGATTTTGACAACTATTTAGTGATAGAGAGCGATATATAGAGGTTTACATATGGTTGAAAAAGATGTACAATGAGTACGAACGCATGCGCAGTATACTTTAACTGAGAACTTCCGTATTGTTGAAGGACAGAATATATATTTCTATCTTTTTATGTTGGAGCATTATTCTAACGATAAAAGAATAGGAAACACTTGGTCCATTAGTTTAAAGGTCGATGGATACGAGGTTGGTTAAATGAGCAAAATTGTGCCATTTTATATTAGAAAATTGGTCATGTAGACAAAATAAAAATTGTGTCAGCGGTTCTCAAAATTTGGGACAGAATGTATATTTTTTAAATGGAACTATATATTTTTTAAATAATTCTTTTTTCCTAGGGTTATCGCTCTATTGCAGCTGTAGACACGTGTTTCGCTCTTATTAGAGCTCATCAGTACAGCATAGCTAGTTAATAGGTGGGCATTAACTAGAGGTAGTAATAAAAAAACTGACACAGTGTAACAGAACTAGTAAGAAGCCAAAACACCCATGTTGTCTCGGTCATATATTTTTTATTATCTTATTAGAAAGACTATTTTTTTCTCTTTCCATTAAGGTAATGTTGTTTATGTACAATTTTTTCAAATAAACGAGTTATTTACGTTTAAAGATAAAAATTATTTTTTATTAGTTTAGGTCAAGTAAACTATGGAAACAATGGGGTATTCTAATGTAGTAAAATTTAATGTAAAAAATGCTATAACATTGTGAATTATGCTTTAAAATGACCAAATAATGAAAAAAAAAATCAATATTTTTTTCCTAACATGAGTTTTCTTGTATTTTATTTTACCGCTGAACAGGTATCACGTGGGTTGTGACGTACGAGGGACTCATGACATCTAAAAAATTTTGTGCATGACTGTACCATATACAGCAAACAGCTGTTCCGCCATTGATGCATTGTGAGCTGTCTTGATCGTGTTAGTTGTATGACGTTTATATGTTTACAAGTTTTCAACTTTTCTAATTTGGTTCTTATAATAGTTATTATTGTTAATACAAGTTTTCATTACGGAAAATTCACTTAGATAACGTAAACAAAATTGAAATACATAGAAAACAAGCAACAACTAACCAAACAAACATAAAATGCCGAATGACAGATAGACTGCCGCGCCAAGTGTTGTGTTTGTACCTATGTAAACATACCCCGCCATTTAAATGTCATGAGTCCCTCATACGTCACATCCGGTAAAATTCAAATTTTCAAAGAATATTTAAAAATTCATATCTCGCTCAAATTAAATAAAAAAGAACTCAAATTTTTTGATTTGTAATACATATACGTGAAAGTTTCAGAAAAATTTTTTTTAAAAAATCATTAGAATACCCCATTGTCTTTTATAAAATTATTATTTTATTAATTTATTTTACAGTAATAACAAAACAAAGAAAATATTCAAATTGAAAGCCATTATTTCTTTCGCACATTTAAACTCTTTTGGAAAGAGAGCCGACCGTTCTACGTAACTGGTGTCTAGATATAACTTTCCATATAGCAAGATCATTTCTAACTTTTCTTTACTTTTAAAGTTATTAAACATTATTAAACACAGAGAACTTTACGGGAGATATTATTAAACGTCAAACAAACAAAGAATCAATTGTTTCCATGGCTTACTTGACTAAAAAACTAATAAAATAGTTTACAAAATTTAAATTTTTAACCGTAAATAACTCGTTTATTTGAAAAAATTGTACATAAACAACATTACCTTATTGGAAAGAGAAAAAAATACTCTTTCCAATAAGATAATAAAAAATATATGGTTCCATTTAAAAAATATATATTTTGTCCCAAATTTTGAGAACCGCTGACACAATTTTTATTTTGTCTACATGACCAATTTTCTAATATAAAATGACACAATTTTGCTCATTTAACCAACCTCGTACCTCTTCAAATAAAAAAGTTACCAATAGTGAGCAAGCTTATTGAGACACCCTGTATATTATAGCGTCTTTATCTCTAAATTTATAGAAGATATAATAAAAAATTTAAATGTATCAGGTGTAAAATTTTGTTCTTCAAAATTAGTAATATCAAAAATTTTCAAAAATTAATATTTGGAAGAATTTCTTTTAAAAACTACTACTTCCGGTTGTTCAATTGTTACCAAAACCTTTTCAGCTCTTCCCAGGACTGTCAGATTGAGGAATTCATAGTTAAACAGGTCATATGTCTTATAGTTTTTGAGGAATCGTCCGTCCAACATCCAGCTAGTTGTCGGGGATGTGTTTACCTCCCCTGAAATTGTGAAAATATCAGAAGTAATATTAGTGGGTGTAATGATTGTTAATATTATAATAAAACCAATAGCACTGGCATATCATATTTTATATTTTATTTTTTTACAGTATCTCATCCCCTGAAATATGCAATTATTATAATTTTACTTTAGTTGTCGGGGATGTGTTTACTTCCCCTGAAATTATGAATATATCAGAAGTAATATTAGGGGGTGTACTGATTGTTAATATTATAATAAAACCAATAACACTGGCATACCATATTTTATATTTTATTTTTTTTCAGTATCTCATCCCCTGAAATATGCAGTTATTATAATTTTATTTTAGTTGCCGGGGATGTGTCTACCTCCCCTGAAATTATGAAAATATCAGAAGTAATATTAGGGGGTGTAATGATTGTTAATATTATAATAAAACCAATAGCACTGGCATATCATATTTTATATTTTATTTTTTTACAGTATCTCATCCCCTGAAATATGCAGTTATTATAATTTTATTTTAGTTGTCGGGGATGTGTTTACCTCCCCTGAAATTATGAAAATATCAGAAGTAATATTAGGGGGTGTAATGATTGTTAATATTATAATAAAACCAATAGCACTGGCATATCATATTTTATATTTTATTTTTTTACAGTATCTCATCCCACTGAAATATGCAGTTATTATAATTTTATTTTAGTTGTCGGGGATGTGTTTACCTCCCCTGAAATTATGAAAATATCAGAAGTAATATTAGGGGGTGTAATGATTGTTAATATTATAATAAAACCAATAGCACTGGCATATCATATTTTATATTTTATTTTTTTACAGTATCTCATCCCACTGAAATATGCAGTTATTATAATTTTATTTTAGTTGTCGGGGATGTGTTTACCTCCCCTGAAATTATGAAAATATCAGAAGTAATATTAGTGGGTGTAATGATTGTTAATATTATAATAAAACCAATAGCACTGGCATATCATATTTTATATTTTATTTTTTTACAGTATCTCATCCCCTGAAATATGCAATTATTATAATTTTACTTTAGTTGTCGGGGGTGTGTTTACTTCCCCTGAAATTATGAATATATCAGAAGTAATATTAGGGGGTGTACTGATTGTTAATATTATAATAAAACCAATAACACTGGCATACCATATTTTATATTTTATTTTTTTTCAGTATCCCATCCCCTGAAATATGCAGTTATTATAATTT
The DNA here is from genome assembly GCA_943142095.1 of Ophonus ardosiacus. Taxonomy (NCBI): domain Eukaryota; kingdom Metazoa; phylum Arthropoda; class Insecta; order Coleoptera; family Carabidae; genus Ophonus; species Ophonus ardosiacus. The sequence continues at coordinate 28,525,230 of OW964838.1, forward strand.
TATTTTAGTTGCCGGGGATGTGTCTACCTCCCCTGAAATTATGAAAATATCAGAAGTAATATTAGGGGGTGTAATGATTGTTAATATTATAATAAAACCAATAGCACTGGCATATCATATTTTATATTTTATTTTTTTACAGTATCTCATCCCCTGAAATATGCAGTTATTATAATTTTATTTTAGTTGTCGGGGATGTGTTTACCTCCCCTGAAATTATGAAAATATCAGAAGTAATATTAGGGGGTGTAATGATTGTTAATATTATAATAAAACCAATAGCACTGGCATATCATATTTTATATTTTATTTTTTTACAGTATCTCATCCCATGAAATATGCAGTTATTATAATTTTATTTTAGTTGTCGGGGATGTGTTTACCTCCCCTGAAATTATGAAAATATCAGAAGTAATATTAGGGGGTGTAATGATTGTTAATATTATAATAAAACCAATAGCACTGGCATATCATATTTTATATTTTATTTTTTTACAGTATCTCATCCCACTGAAATATGCAATTATTATAATTTTATTTTAGTTGCCGGGGATGTGTTTACATCCCCTGAAATTATGAAAATATCAGAAGTAATATTCGGGGGTGTAATGATTGTTATGGGCGAACTCGTTTAATTTTCGTGAGCCTAAAATGTATTTCCAGAAGCCTATCACTTGAAATAATATACTTATTTTAATTATAATTTCATTTCTAGGGTTGGGCTGGCATCCCCTACAAACATAGTGGTTAAATATTAATGCTTTTGCAATATTTTTAATATCTACATACAGCGAACACAAGCGAATAGTACTGAACACTGCAAAATACCTCCGAACGGCCGGGTTCTCCAAATGTTATTTTCATTCGAATCCGCTGCTAAATCACTCTGATGGTATACTTTCAGTGTATCTAAACCGGTGGGTGAAAAGAAAAAAATTAAATTAAATAATGAACTGGTCAGTTTAATAATTTACAAAAAATATAAAATAATACAAATACAAAATGTAAGTAGGATATAAAATTATAACAAGCATAGGTAAATGAAATGAATTAACATACAAACTCTAGTCAATTTAAAGTAAATAATATAAAACATTTTTGTACTTAATTGGACATTTTACAATCGTCGTCAACAATATAAATTCCCTATGTTACATATTTCTATTCTACGAAAAAATATAAAATTAATACATATACGAGTACAACATATAGACGTAAAATAGCATAGGTGCGAAGAAAAAAATGAAATTGAATAACACACTGGTCAGTTTAATAATACATATTTTTTATTTAATTTATTTCTTCTTATTTGATAATTTACTAATATTTAAGCTTGATAGAAATACTGCATATATTTTACATAGTTCATAAGTCTTTATTCTTTCTTTGTAATCTCCAATTTGAATTTATAATATTTTAAAATTCTAATTTCTAATGCATTTAATCAAGATTAGTATGCTAGGCGGTTTTAAAATATTGTATTGAAATATTACTTATTACAGGTACAAATAGCCCTGTATATAAAACTATTTAGACAAATATTGGGTGTATACAATAAGCCCTTGGGTAAGTAAGAGACCCTCATAAAACTTAAATTGTACAGTGTTAACTAATTTTGGTATAGCAATGAAAATTTATGAATGTTTCAATATTACATTATATTGAAAAATTGGCAACATGGTACAGAAAACCTCCGTAAGAATAATATTGGCTATCTCTGCCACACTGAAAATAGAGTGTGGGACACTGTATAGAAATAACTGTTTGAGAAGCATAACCAACTCGGGACTATGACGTCACAAATAATTTCAGAGGTTCATAAATTCATATCTCGCTTACTAATTCGAATTTTAACATTGAGTTTTTACCAATATAATCTTAGGTTTTTATATATTATCAGATTTTTTTAAATGGTAGAATACTCCAATTTTACCTGGAATAATTAGGAAAGCAGGAAATTACCAAAGTATAATTTTATTTTAAAATTCCATGTTTTGGTGTTCGAGTCACCACCACCACCCCATATACACAGTATATAAAAATCAATAATTAATTATTTAAATAAAAATTGCAATGCCCTCGAATGATATCAAAATTCAATAACATTTTGTACTAATATTTATTTATTTATTTACCCAACAGGAAAAAACCCAATGAGGTCATGCAAAAAAAAATAATTGTACCTTTTTTCTGTTTAAATCGAAAAAAGATAGTCTAATTCATCAATCAGTATGATTAAATTATTTTTTATTTATATTTTTTGTTATATAAAATCGTTTTAAATTATGATATTTTTAAAAAGTTGCAAAAACCAGCCATGTTTTGTCGTCACAACGTTACGAACCAAGTTCAGACTCATTTCAAACAGACATTTTATATGGACACATAATTTCTAAAAGAAAAATATATATAAACTATAAATTGAGGATTACATATCTGAATATGCTATAATATATTAATATAATATCGTTCTATTTATTTTTATAAATATAATTTTCATTTGGTGCGAAATTATCTACGTTACATCAGATGTTTCTTTCACTTTTGAATCTTTGAATTAGACGGTAAAAGATTATAAACGCATGTGAGATATTGAATATATTGCAGAATATTATTTTATTCTCTATTTTGGCACGAAACACCGTTCCATCGACATGTTCACATTCATAAATTTTAGGTTATCTTTAAATGTCACTCTGACATTTAAGACAATGTGAAAATCAAAATGGTCGTGCCTTTCACTCTGTGACGTCAATGGACAAGGGACGAAGCGGGGCTCTAGCACCTCATTTTAAAGAATGTCATTTTCAATTACAATTTTTTCATGATTAAAGATAGATTTGAGGAAAAATAAAAAATACGGGTCTATTATTTTTCACTACTCTATCGATTAAAATTATAAAAAAAGTCGTGCATGACCTCATTACAGAGTAACAAAAACAAGAATAAGTAATAAAGTATCAGTACATACATAAATATACAGTAAGACAAAAGAAAATGTATATAAGTAACAATGAAAAATATACATATATCTGTAGGTTCTAAATTAATCTCTCAGGCAATAATCAACTGTATTAAGCCTATGGCATACTTATCAATGAGCATCAGAGAGCATCAATGAGTTCATTGATGAATAACAGTACGCATCCGTCATCGATAATTTTGTGTTTCATCAATGACAAATACATAAATTTTTTCACTGACGAAAAACAGAAAAGTTGGTAATATTACCAGTGAAATGTTCCTACACCGTCGGTTTTTAAATTGACATTTCCCTAGTTTATTGTTGTTTGACACAAGTCAAAGTGACGTGAGGCACAAAAGATACGTGTGAAATGAGATACGTTCGTTTCATTGATGATCTTCAACGAAAATAGCAGCGCCGCTATTTTTCGTCGATGACGGGTGCGTTCTGTTGTTTCATCAATGAGCTCATCGATAAGTGTGCCATAGGCTTTAGGATATTTTAGAAGTGAATCACTAAAATCAAGTGCGTCGCAGTATTTATTAAACGATCGACACATAGTGTTAATCAGTGACCTCTATATACAAAATGGACCGGCGACTCCTATCTCTTTTCAACGGCGCGAGCTGTATCCACTCAACTGTCATGGTGGGGTGGCTATCTCTTTCTAACAGTGAGAAGTACGCATGCGTCAGCTAGTACCAGTACGACGAATTAACGATGAACACGAAGAAGAAAGCTTAAATACATTTTCGCATATCTGCTTGGACCAACTATACACGAAAGTTAGAGAGAGATAGACACCCCACCAGTCAGGCGGGTGGTATTCTCGGTGGATACACGCAAGTTATTCAAGCCGCCGGTCCATTTTGTATATAGAGGTCACTGGTGTTAATGGGACTTGAGTAATGAATATTAGTGCGTGAGAGATCGCAGAGAAATACTAATGTAGAGATTTTAGATTTTGTTAATATAATTAGCATAAAAAGGACTCCAAATAATGCATCCATACTCCAATTTGCTTCTAACAAAAGAAAAATATAAATTAAATATTGTCATATTGTTTCGAAAATTATGCGAAGTGCGAAGTACAAATCCCAGAGTTTTATATGCATCTGAGGTTAATTTATCCAAGTGCTGGCTGAATTGAAATTTATTATTAAAGTAGATCCCAAGATCTTTAACTAGAATTACTCTGTTCAAAGCAATGTCGCCCATAGCATAATCATAATGCATAGGATTAAATTTTCGAGTGATGCTCATAACACAACATTTGTTGATGTTAAAAAATAAATTATTCTTCAGAGACCATTAATAAACGTTTCTGAGAACTGATTGCAACTCGAGATAATCGTTGGTCAATGAAATTATAAGAAAAATTTTGAAGTCGTCTGCAAATAGTAAACAATAGAATAAATAACAAAGGGCCAAGGATAGAGCCCTGAAGTACCCCAGATGCAGGCGTGAAAGAATTGGAGCAATAACCTCTTACATTTACATAATGGATTCTTTCATTTATATAAGAATAAATTAAATTTAACAGATTCTGACTGAATCCGATTTGCTCTAATTTTTACCTCTCGCTAAGAGAGGTATTGGATTCATGCTAAAATTCGCATATCCAGATTTTATTGAATAAGCACGATTTAAGGTCCCTAGAATCCGATTATAACATTTTTAAAATGATGTCTGTGTGTGTGTGTGTGTGGATGTGTGTATGTGTGTGTGTGTGTGTATGTATGTATGTATGTCTGGATGTTGTAGTCACGATTCCTCAAAAACTATACGACTTAAAAAATATTTAACTGCAGTTTCCTCAATCTGACATTCCTGGGAAGAGCTGAAAAGGTTTTGGTAACAATTAAACAACCGGAAGTAGTAGTTTCTTAGAAAAATTCTTCTAAATATACATTTTTGGGAGGTTTTTTTATTAAATATTGAAGAACATAAAATTCTCCATCTAATACACTTAAATTTTTTATTATATCTTGTATAGATTTAGAGATAAAGACACTATAATTTATAGAGTGAACTAATCGCAGAGGCTACGGCACTAAGGAAACCAGTTGACAAATTCCAATGTTTATAACATAATTTGTAAATGACACATGTCAGTGTCAAATATCAACAGTTTTAGTGACATTCTGATAGCTTTTACTGGGAAGTATATTTAATTTTTCTTATTGTTTTATTAATTAAATATTTGAAATTATAGGTAAAATTGTGGTAAAATGCATATATCCATCAGAAATACCGCCAATCTGGTTAATGAATTGAAACAATCCCTGATATTTAGAAACTTCCTCATACAATGAAAAATAGATATAACTAGAATTATATGTGTGCAGAAGACATGTTAAATAGAATAAAAAACAATATTTGGGTTAAGTTCTGTAATATTTTGTTATAAAACGACCGTTCGAAAGCGAAGTGCAATACAATACTTATATAGCGTAATATGGAAATGGCGAGAGGTCTTGTGCTGGCCACAACATATTTTTTCATTAATATTTCATGTGACACGGTGTCGAACGCTTTAGAGAAATCATATGTCTATGGTTTCTTTCCATGGGCGGGAGATAGTAAGAAGAATAGATAGCTATACAGTGTGTCCCATTTAGAGGTGCCACCTTTGGGATCTCGAGAACTATAAGAGATACGATGTCGGTTAAATGGAACTTTTTATGCGCCTTTGGGAGGCCATCTCAGATGTGCTTTTGTTTTTCCAAAAATTCTCATAGGGCACTAGATAATGACGAAAAACTGAATATTGTTGATTTTTTTCTTTTTCAAATAACTTCTGAACTATTAGTAATTAAGAAAAACATTTCAAATATAAAAGATAGATATTTTTATTAGCTAACCAGTGGCGTACGAAATAAATTTTTATATCTGTAAGTTTTCGATATATAACACAAACTTATATTTTTTTAAATGGAACCCATATCTGATTTTAGTCTTAAAAAATCATTATTTTTTTCTCTTTTCAACGATATAAGGGTTATTATGTTTTATATTTATTTTGCCTTCAAAATTATTATTTTTTCCTTATTTTGTATTAAATTTATAATTATTTTGAAAATATTGGTAGATTTCTATTTAGAAATACTGCTTGTATTTAAATAATTTATTTCGTTATAAAATTTTGCTCAAAACTCGTATCAAACTAATTTTTATATTTTGTATCTGGTCGCCCTTGGCACATTATAGTGTAATTTGTAATTATGAGTCTAGAATGAAAATATTAAGTAATAAAGGCATAAAACAAATTATTTCGATCAAATACAATATAATTAATAAAAATAATAATGTTTTTTTTTGGGAAATAATAAGAAAGTTCAGGAAATTAAAGAGAAACATTAAATTTTAGGAGCAAAACAAATATAAAACATAATAACTCTTACATCATTGAAAAGAGAAAAAAAATAATGATTTTTTTGAGACTAAAATCAGATATGGGTTCCATTTAAAAAAATATAAGTTTGTGTTATATCTCGAAAACTTACAGATTTAAAAATTTATTTCGTACGCCACTGGTTAGCTAATAAAAATATCTATCCTTTATATTTGAAATGTTTTTCTTAATTACTAATAGTTTAGAAGTTATTTGAAAAAGAAAAAATCAACAATATTCAGTTTTTCGTCATTATCTAGTGCCCTATGAGAATTTTTGGAAAAACAAAAGCACATCTGAGATGGCCTCCCAAAGGCGCATAAAAAGTTCCATTTAACCGACATCGTATCTCTTACAGTTCTCGAGATCCCAATGGTGGCACCTCTAAATGGGACACACTGTATTAAAGGAAAATATAAATAAAAATTTTAATAGTAAAGAATGTCATCATTACATATTCATTCAATTTTGCTGAGCTGAAGGTTAACATGAACCTGAGGGTTAGTGAGGAAATTGTTTTCTTTACACTTGACCTTCCAGTCATACCAGTTATTATATACTGTGTCTGGTGTGTATGTCCGTGTGTTGCCTGCGCACTCCAACTGCACCTCGCAGCGATACAGGCGGAGCTGCTCGCAGGGCACAGGGATCCACACACGGAGAAAGAAGGTTTGCCGAATGTATCTGCAGTCGCACACCACATGGCCCGCAGCGGTCTCCAACAGGAAGTTCTGCAAAGAAAAATGGGCACCGGTACGCCTGACGAGGAACCTGGAGCCGGCCGGGATCACATTGAACATGTTGCAAGTCGTATAGTGCTGCAGCCATGGCGTGCCGGGCTGCAAGACCGCTTTACACTCATTGCAGCGGGTACGCCGCTGACAGAACAAGTCGATGTGCTTATTCATCTTCTCTAAGCCGATGTCCTGCAGACAGAGGAAATATTTACTTACACTCCACTCACACCCTCCATTACCAACTACATACATACAGTGTGAACACTGAAAACCGTGACATAGGCGTTTAACATGGGAAAACATTTTTGTCAAATATTATCTGTCCCGTAAGACTATAGTGGGAGTTTTTGATATGGTTAGAAAGATTATTTAATTTGGTATCGAAGAGTATTTAAATGCTCTTAATTTAATGCCTTATTATTGAAATATTTACGAAAGTATAATCCTACTTGACAGTTATTACTTATAATTTACTAAAAACAGTAATCATGGAAACGTGTTCGGTAGCTGACTTGGTTAAATCAAAGCTCCATAATAATTTTTCACTGGTTCAAATCCCTCCCGGTTCAAGTTAACATTTTTATTATTATATTTATTTTTGAATTATTAAATACATTCTTTCCGAAAACTTTGTAAATCCAATGGATTTTTCATTAGAAGAAAAAATTAGTATAATTAAATTTTACAATCAAGGTATGAGTTTACGAGAAATTCGAGACTTTTTTGCTAGGATTCTGATAGACAAATTGCATCCCATGAACGAACTAGACGAATCATTTTAAAATTTGAAAAAACCGGTTGCGTTAATGACGAATAAAACTAAACTTAATTTGGCTTAAATTTACATATTTATTTCACTTCTTGTACATTTAGTCAATAAAATACTTGATGTACCAAAAAATTATTTGTTTTAATTTTGTAATTTATTTAATAATAAATTGTACAAAATAAATATAAAAATAATAAAAATATTAACTTGAACCGGGAGGGATTTGAACTAGTGAAAAATTATCATGGAGCCTTGATTTAACCAAGTCAGCTACCGAATACGTTTCCATGATTACTGTTTTTAGTAAATTATAAGTAATAACTGTCAAGTAGCATTATATTTTAGTAAATATTTCAATAATAAAGCATTAAATTAGGAGTATTTTGATACTCTTCGATGCCAAATTAAATAATTTTTCTAACCATATCAAAAACTCCCACTGTACTCATGCGGGACAGATAATATTTCAAAAAAACTGTTTTCCCATGTTAAACGCCTATGTCACGGTTTTCAGGGTTCACACTGTATAGGCCATCCAGCGAATCAAGCGGTTTACGTCATAAATACAATATCACTAAAAACAATGACGTCATATGTTAAAAAGTTTACATGAGCATGTAAAACGGATTAAAATAAATATGATCTGTGGGTTGCCTTCATCCAAATCTTTCTTAAAAAGGTAACACGTCTGGTATTATTTTTGTTCAGCGAAATCCAATTTTATTTAAAATATTCTGAACGATACTGCTTACGCCGTTATAAATACTTCATTCTTGTAGTATATGCAACAAACCATCTAGTATTATGTGGATCCTTAAACAAAAATACAGAATACTGCATACCATACAATTTCTAACTGTTTCTGTACATTGCGTATAGCGTTTGCCACAAGCTGTACATATAGATTTAATTTTCAAATTATTACTAATAAAAGAACGAAATATTACCTCAATATTTCAATTCAGTGAAAGTAAGAGCCCACCAAACTATTTTTCATTTTCAAAATAAGTCAATAAATTAACTACAAGCTCTTGAATTTGACATGACAGAGCATTTGACATTTTGTCAATGAAGAACAACATAAAAAAGAAAATGAAATCACAATACAGGTTGAAAAGTATAATGTAGACATAGAATATTTAGTAATATACATGTTCAGAATTACCAATATTAAAAAAATATAATCAAACGTCATTTTGCAAAAAATAACAAAATTTTACTTAATAATAATATTTCCAAATATAATAATTTCTATTAAAGGTTTCAAATACATAATAATAATAATAATAATAAAAACCAATAAAATACCGTTAATAAAATATATTTAAAAATATAAAGAAAATTTCAAAAATCCCTAAACGATGACGTAAACCGCTTGATTCGCTGGATAGCCTTAAGTACATGTACAATAAAAATGTGTAAAACCGAAAGTAGTTTCTTTCTATAGGTACATCTTTTAATAATAATGTAAAATGAATTTTAGCCGTCAAAAAGTGTATGGCCTCATATAATTATTATTAAGATGAATAGTAGAGTTCATTACATATCGTATATAACATGAATAACATAAATAATGTACATTTACTCCATATTATTTGTTTATTTGTTACTAAAGTTGGCAACATTGATAATTTGTATGTTTATACTGTCAAAATTTGACAATTTGAAAAATATTTGCATCGTGTTTGAAACATTTTTATGCGTTCAAAAGACCTATTTATAATAAAGTAAAAAGTAACGTTAAACGCAACGCAACGTGACCGTTAACGCAAACATAAAATCTGTGATTTATAATAGCCAAGGATAGCACATCTAATCAATCCGAAGAATTTGGTATATTTCTTTGAAATTCGGCTCTTTTATTTATTGCCTTTATATGGCATACATAAGTATAAATAAGGTTAGTATTATAAAATAATTTAAAAAGAAATGGACAGTGACGAAAATATAGTATTTATTTTGTAGATGTGACAGTTCATGAACATGTCGATAATACAGATTACAATCTGTATAACTCTTTTCATAAAGATTCTAAAACCTATTTAAACTTACATGACGTCACACATTTAGTCGCCATAGGCTGCTGCAGCGTGACCGCGTCAAAAATTTTGCTCGTTCACACTTGGCGGCATAACCGCAAACTGATGTGTTTTTCTGACAAAAATTTCAGATAACAAAATGTCGATGAGTACGAAAGAGCTTGTATGCGTAATTTATGCCCTACATAAAAGAACTAAACGTAAAAAACGATACTGGGTTCACCCCTTAAATATGAGACGAATTAGTTTTGGGCAATTTAGTTTATTGTACGGAGAGTTACGAAAATACCCAGAAAATTTTTTCAATTACTTCCGAATGTCAATTAATTCGTTTGATGAGTTACATAACTGTGGAGGAAAGATTAACTGTAACATTAAGGTAAGAATATTTTATAATTATTAAAAAAAAAAAAAAATAGTTTCCTAAATATACCCTTTGTGAGATTAATATATAGTTGACTGAGCTGACTGTCAATATGAAATAAAAAGAAAATAGACTAATGTATAGAACAAATTAACTTTTATATTTTTAGGTGTCAAACATGACGACGTGATGAATACAGAATGAAATGGAAACAGAGAATCTAGTGAAGTCGAGTAGCGGCCACGCCGCAAGTGTGAACAGGTCCATAAGAAACAGTGCAACACACTCTTTGCGGTGGAACCGCTGTACGCGGCGCGACCACTACATGTTGCGGTCAAAGAGCGGCGCGTCGCGGCCTAACCGCAAGTGTGTCATCTCTCATAAGAATACATTGATTGCACGTAGAGCGGCAGCGCCGAGCGGCTCTGCCGCAAGTGTGGCGCCGGCCTTATTCAATTTTTATTAATGACGTGCATCGGCTGCTTGCCCGATTTGGCTATATTAAAAAATCTGATGTGGCCAACACAAAACCTCCCGCTATTTAATTTTTATTAATTTAAATACATACCTACATATTTACTAACGCTGCAAACTGTTCCATTGCAGAAAACTATTGCTTTATTTATTATTTTCTTTTTAAAATGTCACTATTATTAATTTGAAATGATTAGTTTTTTGACAGTGACGTTTACTGTCAGTTACATTCATTTGAAATATGAACTGTATAACAAAGGAATTGTGTTTACCTTAGGCTTCGCGACTAATAAAAAAAATTATTTTTAAATTTATCTGTAAAACATATAGAAAAAGTATTAATGTATTCCTGTAGAAAATTCAATATTCTTTAATTTTCATAAGACATAAAATGCGAAAAAATGGCATTTAATCGTATTTTTTGAAGAAAAACCATTATGAGCTTCAGGTAAAGTGCCATTTCCGGTTATTCGATTTACATCAAAATCTAATGGCTTCTTTTCATATTAGAACAGGATGAAAATACAAGGTTTCAGAATTTTCTGAATGATAGTATTTGAATTAGAGTGAAGACAAAATTGCTACACATACATACACACACACATACACACATACAGACATCATCGTGAAAATGTTAAAATTGGATTCTAGGGACCTTAAAACGTGGTCATTTACTAAAATCTCGATATGTGATTTTTAGCACGATCCCTATACCTCCCTTACCAAGGGTAGCGGGAGGTAAAAAATGATATAAGATAGATATACCCAAATCATTCAAGCAGCCAATGCACGTCATTAATAAAAAAATGAATAAAAGTAACTAGATGTGTGACGTCATGTACTGGTACGTTTGCAGAAGTTTTAGAATCTTTATGAAAAGTTATACAGGTTGCAATCTGTATTATCGACATGGTCATGAACTGTCACATCTACAAAATAAATACTATATTTTCGTCAATGTCCATTTCTATTTAAATTATTTTATAATACTAACCTTATTTATACTTATGTATGCCATATAAAGGCAATAAATAAAAGTGAGCCAAATTTCAAAGAAATATACCAAATTCTTCTGATTGATTAGAAGTGCTACCTTTGGCAGATTCACAGATTTTGTGTTTGCGTTAACGGTCACGTTGCGTCGTTACGTTGCGTTTAATATTACTTTATTATAAATAGGCTTTTACAACGCACAAAAATGTTTCTAACACAATGCAAATATTTTTCAAATAGTAACTTTGACAGTATGAACATACAAATTGTCAATGTTGCCAACTATAGCAACAATTAAACGAATAATATGACGTTGATGTACATTATTTATATAATATTCATGTCATATAGGCTAAGTAATGAACTTTACTATTCGTCTTAATAATTATTATATAAGGCTATACACTTTTTGACGGTTAAAAATGATTGAAATTTTATTTCATTTTTCACTATTAGTGATTTTAATGCATTAAGGTTTTTACACTAAGTGATGACGTGCATTGGCTGCTTGAATGATTTGGGTATATAATGAGTATGCTTATAACAATCGGTGACATTTTTCCTTGTTTTCTGACAAATTTAATTTCAAATTCACACATACATAATTTTTTCAAGGCACACTTTGATGAATGTTTTATTGAGGAACAATATAAGTTTATTTTTCTATGAGAAAGAAAATGGATTACGGCTATGGTGTCCCTCATAAGCGACGCGCACTCTTGTCCCTCGATGGATGGAGAAGTGAACCTGGGATACAGGACCAAGGAAGTTCGGCTATGGGAAAATAGTAGAGCGCTTGGCGGAGGAGGAGAAGAGGAGGAAGAGAGAACGGCCCACGCGCAGGTGAAGGGACAAAGTGGTGGAGGACTTGCGGAAGAGTGCATGGACCGGAAAGAACGGAGAAGAATGCTGGGGAGAGAGGAATGCCGACCCTGTGTAAAACGGGAAAAGGCAAAGCGAAAGAAGAAGACAGTTTTGTTCAACTACTGCGTGGTATGCAAATACGCACCGGAAGTACGTGCGCACGCATCTCACAATTTTAGAGATTAGGAACCCAGTCTTGACGTGCTTTCACTAACTGTACTTACAAAATAATAATAATAATAATAATAATAATAATAATAATAATGCTTTATTTACTCAACAAAATCAAAAGATTTCAATTACAGAGTAAAAATATAAAAAATACAGAGAAATGTAAACACTTAAGTATTAGATTGTTACATTATGAGAAATGATATTTTTGAAAGAACAAAAATTCATTCCAAAAATATCACAAACTGTATTAGCAGAAACAAAATTGTTGTAAGTTATACACATAGAAACAATAGGTGATTCAAAAAGTATATTAGTGTTTGGACTTATGTAAGTAAATGTTACATTAGATCGAGTATTCTTTATAGGAACATGAAAATTTATTGCTGATATCAAATATTGGTCATCTATTTCATTATTTATCAACTTATACAAAAACATAAGTTGGGCGTTATTTTTCCTAGTTACAAATGAATGAGTATTATAAAGATCTAACAATTTAAAGTAATTGACATTAGTAAATTCTCCAGTATTTTTATAATAGCAGTATCTAAGAAATTTGTAATGGACTCTATTTATGCTATTTGTACAATAATTTAAATTAGAAAACCAAATTATAATACAATACTCAACTTTAGCTCTAATAAAGGCATCAAATAGTTTGAAAAGTGTACAGTTCTTCTTAAAATATGTTGAATTTCTAAAGATAAAGCCTAAAAGTTTATTACAATTGGAAATTATATAATCTAAATGGAATTTACATAACGGTGCATTGGGGTCCTATGCCATAGTCAAATTTTAACTATCTTAAATAAGAAGCCGAAAATATACAACATAAATTAATGAGTATTATCGAAAAAAATTGTTTAAATATTGATTAGGTCACAAACTACAAGCGATTGAAGCTGATTACTAATTGGGTATGACGCGTTAGGTACTAAGAATTTGATTGGTCGCCTGATTTTAAAAAGGAGTTCGCGCGTCTGTTGCGGTCACCTTTAAAACATTATGAAATGTCACGTTGATGACCTAACCTAACAAAAAATATAACAATTTTGTGTTTGATGAATTTGTTTAATCATAACATCTATAAAACAATAATAATGTATTTATAATTAAATCAATTTGTAATATTAATTAAATTACTAATAATATTAATTAAATTAATATTGAACTTCAAAACAGACAAACACTAGCGCCAGCCGTCGTCATCCTTTGTGTCATAACATTGTCAAACTGTTTCAGTGTTCTATAATTTATTAGGAAAAAAATGCTTATTATTTATGTTATTTATACTTAATAATAATTTCTTCGTGAATATAATGTATAAGTTTTTATAAAAAAAAAAAATTCAGCTATGCAAACATGAAAAAAATTGTTTCCAGTATAACTAACAGTTTGTCCCATTGTTTATCGATCACTTGTTAGTACCTGCTACGTCACGCACAAATTCTTAAACTTTAAAAATTCATAGCTCGCTTATTACGTAAAATTTTTAAGTCGCATTTGCATCCAGTTCTTACAGAAAAAAAAGGTATAGGATTCATTGGATAACTTTAAACAAACAAATTAAAATGGGAAGATGTACAGAATTCCCTGATATATATAAATGAACACTTTCAAACCAACACTATTTGTGAAAATGGTTTTTTTGACGAAGTATCTTTAGTAAAGAGATACATGAGATGAGCGATAATAAAATTAATAACTGGAATTCATCGAAAGTCCCGACAGATCAAAAATGGGTTGAAGTTTTTAATTATTTTAAATCGTCAGTTATTCCTTATAGAAACATAAAACAAGTTGTCGCTATCGGGTAAGAATGCTGCAACTGCACGGGTGTTTTCTACAATAAACAAGTTGTGAACAAATAAAAAAACTCAATTAATTGTAATTGGAATAATACTACCTTTTTAGTTTTTACCTCCCGCTACCCTTGGTAAGGGAGGTATAGGGATCGTGCTAAAAATCTCATATTGAGATTTGACGTTTTAAGGTCCCTAGAATCCAATTTTAACATTTTCACGATGATGTCTGTATGTGTGTATGTGTATGTATGTGTGTGTGTATGTATGTGTGTGTGTATGTGTGTGTGTATGTGTAGAGATTTTGTCTTCGCTCTAACTCAAATACTATCATTCAGAAAATTCTGAAACCTTGTATTTCTATCCTATTCTAATATGAAAAGAAGCCATTAGATTTTGGTGTAAATCGGATAACCGGAAATGGCACTTTGCCATTTTTTCGCATTTTATGTCTTATGAAAATTAAAGATTATTGAATTTTTTACAGGAATACATTAATACTTTTTCTATATATTTTACAGATAAATTTTAAAATATTTTTTTTACCTCCCGCTACCCTTGGTAAGGGAGGTATAGGGATCGTGCTAAAAATCTCATATCGAGATTTTAGTAAATGACCACGTTTTAAGTTCCCTAGAATCCATTTTTAACATTTTCACGATGATGTATGTGTGTATGTGTGTGTGTATGTGTGTGTGTATGTGTAGGGATTTTGTCTTCACTCTAACTCAAATACTATCATTCAGAAAATTCTGAAACCTTGTATTTCCATCCCATTCTAATATGAATAGAAGCCATTAGATTTTGGTGTAAATCGGATAACCGGAAATGGCACTTTACCTGAAGCTCATAATGGTTTTTCTTCAAAAAATACCATTAAATGCCATTTTTTCGCATTTTATGTCTTATGAAAATTAAAGATTATTGAATTTTCTACTGGAATACATTAATACTTTTTCTATATATTTTACACATAAATTAAAATAATTTTTTTTTATTAGTCGCGAAGCCTAAGATAAACACAATAATTCGTTTGTTACACAGTTCATATTTTAAATGAATGTAACTGACAGTAAACGTCACTGTCAAAAAACTAATCATTTCAAATTAATAATAGTGACATTTTAAAAAGAAAATAATAAATAAAGCAATAGTTTTCTGCAATGGAACAGTTTGCAGCGGTAGTAAATACGTAAGTATGTGTTTAAATTAATAAAAATTCAATAGCGGGAGGTTTTGTGTTGGCCACATCAGATTTTTTTATTAGTCGCGAAGCCTAAGATAAACACAATTCCTTTGTAATTCATATTTCAAATGAATGTAACTGACAGTAAATGTCACTGTCAAAAAAATAATCACTTCAAATTAATAATAGTGACATTTTAAAAAGAAAATAGTAAATAAAGCAATAGTTTTCTGCAATGGAACAGTTTGCAGCGTTAGTAAATACGTAGATATGTATTTAAATTAATAAAAATTAAATAGCGGGAGGTTTTGTGTTGGCCACATCAGATTTTTTTATTAGTCGCGAAGCCTAAGATAAACACAATTCCTTTGTAATTCATATTTCAAATGAATGTAACTGACAGTAAATGTCACTGTCAAAAAAATAATCACTTCAAATTAATAATAGTGACATTTTAAAAAGAAAATAGTAAATAAAGCAATAGTTTTCTGCAATGGAACAGTTTGCAGCGTTAGTAAATACGTAGATATGTATTTAAATTAATAAAAATTAAATAGCGGGAGGTTTTGTGTTGGCCACATCAGATTTTTTTCTTTATTTTTTATTAAACCCAACCTTTCGGCACGAAAATTGTCATAAAAATGTGAAAAAAAAAGCAGAAAACAAGTAACTTGTTTTTGGAACTAGAGTTTCTTCTTGACAGATATTGTGATTTTTCCCGGCCTTGTATTAATAACGCAATATATTGTAATTGTTGTGGGAACATGGAAGAAGAACACATTATTTTGGCGTGTAATGTCGACTGACTGTGCAACGTGTAACAGAAAAAAAATCTGTTGTGGCCAGCACAAGACCTCTCGCCTTTTCCATATTAGGCTATATAAGTATTGTATTGCACTTCGCTTTCGAACCGTCGTTTTATAACAAAATCTTACAGAACATTACCCAAATATTGTTTTTTACTATATTTAGCATGTCTTCTGCACACATATAATTCAAATTATATCTATTTTTCATTGCATGAGGAAGTTTCTAAATGTCAAATATTGTTCCAATTCATTAACCAGATTGGCGGTATTTCTGATAGATATATGCATTTTACCACAATTTTACCTATAATTTCAAATATTTAATTAATAAAACAATAAGAAAAGTTAAATATACTTCCCAGAAAAAGCTATCAGAATGTCGCTAAAACTGTTGATATTTGACAATGACATGTGTCATGTTATAAACATTGGAATTTGTCAACTAGTTTCCTTAGTGCCTTGGCCTGTGCGATTAGTTTACTCTATAAAATATAGAGTCTTTATCTCTAAATCTATACAAGATATAATAAAATTTTAAAGTGTATTAGATGGAGAATTTTATGTTCTTCAATATTTAATAAAAAAAACTCCCAAAAAATTATATTTAGAAGAATTTTTCTAAGAAACTACTACTTCCGGTTGTTCAATTGTTACCAAAACCTTTTCAGCTCTTCCCAGGAAAGTCAGATTGAGGAAACTGCAGTTAAATATTTTTTAAGTCTTATAGTTTTTGAGGAATCGTGACTACAACATCCAGACATACATACATACATACACACACACCCATACACATCCACACACACACACACACACACACACACAGACATCATTTTAAAAATGTTATAATCGGATTGTAGGGACCTTAAATCGTGCTTATTCAATAAAATCTGGATATGCGAATTTTAGCATAAATCCAATACCTCTCTTAGCGAGAGGTAAAAAAGTAAACACCCGCATTGAAATGTGTAATCAACGACGAAATATATTTCATTCTCTGGTGTTCTGTATGTAGAGATTATATTGCAATAGCGGTGATTTCAACAGTAATTTCGAACGACGAAAGAATATTAAATTTAATTGGAGTAAAAAGTGCAAGTTAATTATTTTGAAAGTCATAGTTTTTTTTTTACTTCTTAATTATTTACAACAACGCATGTTGCAAATATGTCATCATTATTACCGATATCTGTATACAAAGCAGATTGGTACACCCAGCAATGGGTAATATGCCGTGATTATTGTTAATAAAAATGTTGCAAAATTGAGTTATATATAGTTATTTTTTATACAAGACGATAAAATTATATTTTATAATAATAATAATAATTTAATTTTATCGTCGTGTATAAAATTCTATTTTTTTCTATAGCAGATGTTAAAGAAAAGAATAAAAAATACCATTTATATGTTATTATTAATTGAACACAATTTTAAAATCACAGTATGTACGAGGGGAGTTTTTTATGTTATCTACCTAGCTATGAAAACAACGAGTTAGAGAACAAATAAAATTTTATTTTTCAACGTAAGAACCGTTAACACTAACACACTTATTCAAACGTTTTTCTAATAAAGCTACGCCTGCAAAAAAAATCTTTTGGTAATTCTGCAAAATATGACTCCACTGCGTTTTCCAAGTCATCATTCGATAAAAAGCGACTCTCTCTCAAATGTTTTTTGAGTTTTGGAAAGAAATAATAGTCGGACGTGGTCAGGACTGTAAGGTGGATGTTGTAATTCGTCAAAGCTGCATTCATTGACTACTGCTTGAACAATTCGTGCTTTATGCACCATGCAGTTGTTGTGCAGAAACAGCATTTTCTGAGCATAATTGTGGGGTCTTTTTTTCGCGTATAGCCGCTTTCAAGTTCTTAATTGTGTCTTTGTAGATATGAAAATGTCACACTAACTTGACATACGAAAATTGTCGCGATAGCATATTGTTTTCATAGCTAGGTAGATAACATAAAAAACTCCCCTCGTATGTAGGTTGTTATGGATTTTGTACGTAAATAAATAAGAATTATAGTAATTAAGGTACCAAGGGTTGTTATAAGGACAATAATGCCTGAGATCAACAGTGTACTGTCGAGGGCCTCTGGCCCGAGGCGAGTACGTTGACCGAAGGCATTATTGTCGGTTAACACCCGTGGTGCCTTCAACGTTTTATGTCTTACTAGAAATTCTTAATAAACATTTTGTCTGACTAGAATTTATCAAACAAAAATAATAAATTACAAAATTTTAATACAACTTACAAAGTAGCCTGTGAATGCGATTTCTAGGTAATATTTTGTTTCTGTAAACAAAGCATTTTTTCAAACAAAAATATATATATCTGTCAATATGGACGAGCAATGTTATTGCTAAGAATAAGAAGTATGCTGGTTTGTATTTGTGATGAAACAAATATGATTATAAACGACTACAATGGGGTATTCCACCGTAACAAAAAATTTTTAAAAAAATTCAATTTAACATAAAGTATGGCTCAATAAATAATAGTTAAAACAATGAACACATTTTTTAAATAATTACTTTACGAGATATTTCACATTTGCTAAAAGAGAAAATTGACGTCATACAATTATTATCTTTCTCTCGCTGCGTACTTAGAGTAGTGTGTGTGTGAGAAAGACAAGTAAAGGGGAAATGTGACGTTACACTGATTTCTCGAAAGTAAAATACTGTTAATCTAGGAACAATTAAGATTCTTTAATACTATGAATTGCTTCAAAACTGAATGAAGTTTTATTTAAAATAATAAAAAAAATTGAGTGGAATATCCCATTCACAATGCTTCTTAACCTCGTTCTTAACCTTAACTGCACTTTATGTTAGTATCAGTATTATTAACTTCAGTTTGTTGTCAACATTACCATAGCAACTTAATACGCCCTAGGGTATTATTTACTCAATAACAGACCTAATGTTGAGGTTGTTATAAAACAATAACATACTAGTAAGACATAAAAGTATTTTATCTACCCTTGCTGTTAAAGTGCTACTTTATCTACTATTTTGAGTAGATAAAAGCACAGTTTAACATCTGCTATAGAAAAAAGTTCATTTTCATTTTGCTTTCTTACCTTGAAGTCGCAGCCCACTTTAGTGCACGTCCCCTTGGGGACACAGCCCGCACACAGCCACCCCTGCTCGTTCCGGTATAGGCGAGGCGTACAGGTCCTACACTTGACACACTCCTCCCGCACTTGCTCTGTCTGTCTGCTCTGTGCCTGCTTTTGTTCGGGCTCCGCCTGTGCCCCCCGGGGCTTCACCTCCACTGAGAGAGAGGCGCCGTCCCAGCCGCCCAGCATGCCCAGCAAACTGTTGATGCTTATATTCATAGCGGAATGTTCCTGCAGCACCAACAGTTCCTGCGGAAGAACATTCCGCGATAAACAGAACGCATTCTCACCGCGTTGGACTGAAACAGTGTAGGAGTAGTTCGGGGCCAGTTGCGAGTCACCAAACAGCCGCACTGCATAGTACAGCTTGGCTGTGCGCAAACAGACCCGAGTGTGGAGTAAGAAAAGAAAATGGAACGCAGATATAATATAGTCTTTGATTAGGGAATTGCGGATGTCAGGCGTTATTATGGTGGGGTTAGGAAGAACGCGGTCAGGATGTGCGTCCTGGCAGTGTTGGAGCAGCTGGTTTCGGCGGCCCGCCCCAGTCGCAGTGGTTGGAGCCGAGCACCGGACAAACATGTTGCCGGTATTCGCAGGCGTCTTCGTGGTTAAAATCCTTGGAGTCAGTAGGCACGAAGGGGACGGTGGTCAGGCAGCCTTCCTCTTGGTAACGGCACGGGAACCGCAGCAGCTGCGCCGTGGTCTCGTACAAGAAGCAACGCGAAGCCGGTTGAGCTCCTTCGCTCGCTTGGCAGAGGCCGCACACCGCCGCCCCGTCGTGCTGCTGATACACGGGCCCCCTCTTCAACAGCAGGTCACACTTGCTGCACACAAGTGATGCAAGAATATCTGCAGGGACGTCCACCATGGCTGTAAATCAAAAACATTATCAACAAGTTTCTTTTCTGGCTCTACCTTTTAATATAAAAAATTATTAATTCTACAACATGCTATATAGTCGCTCCTAGCAGAAACAAGCCGATATTTTATTACCCCAATAGATATTACCACAAACAAATAGAAAATCCTCAGGTAGTGTGGAACAGGGACGTATTCGAAATCTGCATAAGTAAGGGAAAATGTCATTATTACAAGTATAAAGTTATACTCGTCATAAAATAATCAAATAATGGCAACTTTACCAAATTACCAATTTTTGAAAGTACAGAAGTAGTCCTCTTCCGTTTTTTAACTGGAACTCCTCGTTTTACAATGCTACGAACGGATGCGAGAGACGTTTTTGTCGCAGTCGAAGTTCTTTTCAGAGCATTCGTTTCACCCACTTCTACAAAATGATTATACACATTTAATATAACTTGCTGCGTTTGTTCGTTGATGAAATATTTAAAACAACTTGTGTCTTCATCACTTTGCACAACGTCGGCATCGGTGTCACAGGTATTGACTTCGTCACTAACACTGGCAGAAGCATTGTCGACATCCAAGGGCCTCCACATTTCCATATTTAAAATTTCACTTACAACCGCTGCTTACTAATGTTACATGTAAACTGAGTTAAGACGAAAGAAAACCGGGATTATAAAGGAACGAAATTCAATCAAGGGTGACTTAAATGAATAGTAGATTAAATAATTCCTAGAAATTTTGATGATGGCCAAACCCGAAAACAATGTCATTAGCCGAAAACGTCTTTACAGGTAATTCTTAATTATACCTATATTCAATGATAATACCTAGCTGTAAATACATTTCAAAAAATTCTCTTAAAAATTTACAAACGCATATATCAAAACGAACTGAATACAATCCTTGTTCAACACTCCATTTACAACTGACCGCCGTTTGATGAACAAAGGCTCAAGAAAGTGGTTTATGGTTTGTGGTGATAACTATTGGGGTAATAAATTATCGGCTTGTTTCAGCTAGGAGCGAACAGACTTTACTAATAATCAATAATTAAACATGAAAATGACAGGTTTTCCAGTTGTTTCTATTGGTTACAATTTTTAGTAGTGTTGCTAAGATTTTGAAACAATAAAGAATTGGAGTAATTGTCTCGTTTTGTTAAAGGTAATGCAAATTATCTACCCTTCTGCTATAATAAAGTACATACAGAATCACAAATAAATGGCACTTTGTACAATCGCTAATCATCGCTAAAGTGAACTAAGACATAGCAATGGTTAGCAACAAAATACGAGATGTTGCTATTCTGAACACCCAGGAATTTGGATAGGGGGGTGCACCATAAAAAAAGACAAAAATTGAATTTATTAAAGTATTAATACAACAATGGGGTCCTATACCATTTTTCTTTTATTTTTTTTTTTTCCTGTAAGAACAGGATAAAATAAGAACTTCAGTGCAAACGCGACTTAAAAATTTTACGTAATAAGCGAGATATGAATTTTTAAAGTTTAAGAATTTGTGCGTGATGTATCAGGTACTAACGAGTGGGAGTGATCGACAAACAATGGGACAAGCTGTTAGTTATACTGGAAACAATTTTTTTCATGTTTGCATAGCTGAAATGTTTTTATATAAAAACTTATACGTTATATTTACGAAGAAATTATTTTTAAGTATAAATAACATAAATAATAAGCATTTAACAAGGATTTCTTCCTAATAAATTACAGAACATTGAAACAGTTTGACAATATTATTACACAAAGTATGACGGCGGATGGCGCTAATGTTTGCTTGTTTTGAAGTTTCAATATTAATTTAATTAATATTATTATTAATTTAATTCATATTACAAATTGATTTATTTATAAATACATGATTATTGTTAATATTACTAGATGTTATCATTAAACAAATTCATCAAACACAAAATTGTTAAATGTTTTGTTAGGTTATAGAACATCATGACATTTCATATTCTTTCAAAGGTGACCGCTAGAGACGCGCGAATCTTCTTTTTAAAATCAGGCGACCAATCAAATTCTTAGTACCTAACACGTCATACCCAATTAGTAATCAGCTTCAATCGCTTGTAGTTTGTAACCTAGTTAATATTTAAAGAAAATTTTTTCACTAATGCTCATTAATTTATGTATATTTTCGTCTTCTTATTTAAGATAGTTAAAATATGACTATGGTATAGGACCCTATTACAGAAGGCAATCTATTCTAGCACGAATTAGAAATTTGGACACGAGTGTTTTATACTATTTTCTCTGTTTCGGCTTTCATTTACATTGTTTATTTATAAAAATAATTGACAATTTTCATTACAGTATAGGCGTATATTTAATAATCTTTAACTTTTATTTATTTTCAAATTCACAATCATACAACACAACTTGACATAAATGTACATAATATACCCAAAGCATTCAAGCAGCCAATGCACGTCATAACTTAGTGTAAAAACCTTAATGCATTAAAATCACTAATAGTGAAAAATGAAATAAAATTTGAATCATTTTTAACCGTCAAAAAGTGTATAGCCTTATATAATTATTATTAAGATGAATAGTACAGTTCATTACTTATCGTACATGACATGAATAACATATAAATAATGTACATCAACGTCAAATTATTCGTTTAATTGTTGCTATAGTTGGCAACATTGATAATTTGTATGTTCATACTGTCAAAGTTATTATTTGAAAAATATTTGTATCGTGTTTGAAACATTTTTGTGCGCTGTAAAGGCCTATTTATAATAAAGTAATGTTAAACGCAACGCAACGACGCAACGTGACCGTTAAGGCGAACACAAAATCTGTGAATCTGCCAAAGATAGCACTTCTAATCAGTCAGAAGAATTCGGTATATTTCTTTGAAATTCGGATCATTTTTATTTATTGCCTTTATATGGCATACATAAGTATAAATAAGGTTAGTATTATAAAATAATTTAAATAGAAATGGACAGTGACGAAAATATAGTATTTATTTTGTAGATATGGCAGTTCATGACTATGTCGATAATACAGGTTACAATCTGTATAACTCCTTTCATAAAGATTCTAAAACCTCTGCAAACGTATCAGTACATGACGTCATACATCTAGTTCCTTTTATTCAATTTTTATGAATGACGTGCATTGGCTGCTTGAATGCTTTGGGTATAATTTACTTAATCAAAAACAATTATTTCTAAAGCTTCTAGTTTTTAAAAAATAAAAAAATAAATAACATGGCTACTTCGCAAATAAAGTAATTCTACAACAGAATATTTTATAGTAATGCACCGACTACAATTTTGGCTGGAGCAACCAAACATTGAATATTCGGCCTAATATTCAACATTCAAGTTTGAACATTCCTAGTTGCACTGCCAGACTCGACGTCGCGCGTCGTATATAATTAGAGAACAGCATATTTGATTTAAAAACATTACCTGGTCATTTAAATGTTGCCCTGTTATTGGACCACCCATTATAATGATTTGTAAATAAATAAAACTACCTATATGACAAAACATTTCTTTTTGTGAATGAATTATTAATTCCAAAAATAAACAAGAAAATCCCGCACTTTCGGTACGTATAACTGAATAAATTGGCTATAACCGAATAAACAAAAAGTGGCCAAATTTGCCAAATACCAAATAATGACCGAATATCCGGCGCATATCTAATAATTTTGGTAGAATAGTTAGGTTGGCGACAGCGATTATTTTGTCTTTTGCTTACATATTTTGGGTATTTAATGCAGTCACACCAATCTCAATAAACAAAATGTCACCAAAAATCGATTAAAACTGAAGCTCATTCTCCCATCAATAAACATGGTAGAATATGTCATTCTCAGTCCGAAACAGGGAAAAACATTTTAATGTAGGTATAGGGTTGCCAACTTTACAAACTTACAGAAAAGGACATTTCTTTTTCGGTAATCTTTATCTGAATTATGTGCAAGATTTTAAAATTTGAGAAAAATGCGCGATTTTTTGTAAATTTTCAAGGTCAAACGTGTTTTAATGCAAAGTTAAATGTTAGTTTTTTTACAATGAAGCAAATTTAAAAATTCTTAGAACATTAAAATCAATACTTTATGACGAAAAAAAGTAAAACACAATAAGATATCTAACCTTAAAATAAACTATAATAAAATATTAACGAATAAAACCTGATCCGGATAGTCTTTCAATGAGGATGAATGCATTATCATAAGAGTAACAGTTAACAAATTTGAATTTGATAAGTCAACACTGATAATTTAACTCTGAAGCGAGCTCTGAAGATCTGAAGTTATCGCCACCTTTTAGAGAAGACTGTAAACTAAAGGTTAGGAGATAAATACATCAATAATTCAAAAATTGTATCGATATTTCATTACTTTGCGTAAAATGTGAATTAATTATTTCATTTTCATATTTATAATAATAAGAAAAATATGATTAATAATAAAAAATTACTATAAAAGGACAAATCGCGTCCTTTCCTGGTTTAAAAAAGGACAAGGACAAAATATGCTCAAAAAAGGACAGTCCTTTCCAAAAAAGGTCAGTTGGCAACCCTATGTAGGTAATATATGTATATCTTTGTTTTTTTACCTTCCGTCACCTTTAGGTAAGGAAGGTATTGTCTTTGGTCAAAAAAATCGTTGATGAGTTTTTAATGAATAAGCACGTTTTAGGGCCCCTAGAATACGAATTTACTATTTTTAAGATGATGTCTGTATGTGTGTCCGTGTGTGACAAATTTTTCTCCAACGATAACTCCAATACTACAATTCTAAAAATTATAATTCTTTCGTATTCCTCTTCTTTACATCCATATGAAGAGCTGATTAGATTTTGGTTATAATTGATCCACCGGAAGTACCCTTATTTGAAGTTTTTAACAGTTTTTCTTGAAAAACCGCAGTTAAATATTATTTTTCGACATTTTGTGACTATCAATATGAAAGAATATCTTATTCTCTATACGGTTTGATTATACAGTTTCGTTCATATTCAATAGATATAGAGTTATAGAGACATTAATGCCCGGTTTTTCAGTCACGGTATAAACCAAAAATTTGGTTCAAGTTCAGGTTCAGGGTTTAAAGTGTTTTTCAGTCTGGCTTAAACCTTGAACTCAGCTCAAATTTGACATGAACGTGAACCGTCAACGTTTCTAGCTTAAGTATCGAATTTTTGGTTCAGTGGAATATTTTGACAGTAATTTGGTAATTCATTTATTAATTTGGACATATTTTGTTGACATATTGATATCTTGTCATATGTATTGGCGTTATAATAAGGTAGGTACCTATTATAAATAGAAAAATAATATGAAGAATGAAAATATTGTTAATTATATCGAATACCTGGACCGAGATACGATACCAAAAATGATACGACCTATACGGTTTGTTTCACGGGATGATTTTGATTCTTTTGTAAGATATCGATTAAAGAAATGACGTTATGCGAGTACCACAAGGAATTGTACCAAATACGTTCTCGTACTAATTGGCCAATAAAAATATATATAATACATTAATACATTAATGAATATTCAGGAATACAGCGGTGCCACTTTTAACATTTTATTTTTTGCTGTAATTCTTGAATTTTATCAATTAAAATGGTACGTAAAACTTGAATAAGAAGACTACCACTAGTGGATTAAAAAAAACTTTTTGTTTACAAATTTTTATTTTGAGCCTTTCATATTTCTTTTTAAATACAATACAATTTCGATACCTATATTAATTAATTTGATTAGTAATTTCTTCCCAACAGTTTTCTTTGTCCTTATAAAATATCTTTCCCCCTTTTACTTCAAGAATAATACTTAAATATGTCAGCGTGGAGTGACGGAGTGTCAAAATGACATATTAATGATCAAAAAATTGAATAAAAGCGTAAATTACACAGCACATCTTCAATATTATGACATTTGTTTGAAGTTCAACTGAACTAGTTTAAATATTCACATTATAAACAAAAAATAGTTCAGGTTCAAGTTCAAGGTTCAACTGAGCTGAAGTTCAAACGGCCACTGAAAAACCGGGCATAAGACAGATTAACTTTCAAAAATTAGTCAGCTTTGTTAAAATTATGGAAACAACAGATATATTCAGAAAAATTTAATTGACAGATGTTAGTGTCAAATGCAAAACCAAAGTTGAAAGTATAGGGTCAGAAAGTTATGTGTGAATGTGATAGAGTGTCCCTCCAAAGAGAAGAAGATGGAAGGACTGTGTAGCAGAAGATTTGAGAGAGGAAGAATTGTATGAAGAAGATGCGTTGGACAGGAATGATTAAAAGAGAAGAGTAAGAAACAGCGACCCCTAATAAAATAGGGAAAGGAACTTTCGGTATAGAATTTGTAAAAAATAGTATGTTCGTGTTACAATTTTATAGGATATACAGAATCTTGTTCAAGGAACTTTTGGTATGGGATATATACAAAATACATCGAATTGACGGAAGGTTTTGTGCTGGCCACAACAGATTTTTTTGCGCGTATCCAATTGTCTGATCCTCGATAGTAAAGTATTTCTAAAGTATTCTTAATATTAATTTTTATTTGTATAACAATAATGACAAATATAAATATTTAACCTAACATTTTAGATCTATATGGGTCGTTTGATGATATAACTTGGCCTGAACTTCAAAAAGTAATGTTTAACATTTTTAGATTAGAACAATAGCCTGAAATGTTATCAAATTCATTTACTGTCAGAAGCTCAAAAAAATTAAAACATATATTGGACATTTTTAACAGAACCACTCGATTCAATCTGATACGTCGGAAAAACTACTGAACAATAACAACAAATTACAAATAAAACAGCTGAAACTGGAAGACGTGTGGCGACAAACAAATATTTTTTTCTTCAAACGTCATACAAATTGCATCTTTTGTGACTTGATTCACAAGGTAGAAGTTTGATACGCCGCCAGAGTAGAAGTAGCTAATTTCTACGCCGCCGTAAACATATTTATGTCAATGTATCCCCTGAAGAAGGCAACAGTTTATGGTGCCGAAACGTTGGGTTTAAATAATAAATACAGAACTTAAACTAAAAAAAGGTAGTATTATTCCAATTAAATAAATATATGTTAGATATTTAATAAATATTTGTGTAATTTTTTCTCTTCTTGTATCAACATTTCATTTATATATATATATATATATATATATATATATATATATATATATATATATATATATATATATATGTATTTATATTCTCCCTCTGTAATTGGGATAATTATTATCCTGTTGAGCGGAAATATATAAATAAATATCCATAGCAACTACGAGCCCTGCGCCAAAAGAATTCGCTTACATCCCATCTCTTTACAAGGTAGGTACACATTTATTAATTATCATAGCGCATTTTATGTAAGCAATTATTTAACTCTAATAACATAAAAGTAAGTTTAGGAATAAAAATGAAATACGCGTAAACAATTTCCTTTTATATGAAACAATATAAGAAATAGATGTGGGCGAATACTTTTGGCGCAGGGCTCGTATATAAAATGAGCGAATAAGAAGTACTTGTAAAATAGAAACCTGTCATATCACCCCAAGTTGCACTATACACTAGATAACTTAAAAATAAAGTTACTATACCCAAAGCATTCAAGCAGCCAATGCAGGTCATTAATAAAAATTGAATAAAAGGAACTAGATGTATGACGTCATGTACTGATACGTTTGCAGAGGTTTTAGAATCTTTATGAAACGAGTTATACAGATTGTAACCTGTATTATCGACATAGTCATGAACTGTCACATCTACAAAATAAATAATATATTTTCGTCACTGTCCATTTCTATTTAAATTATTTTATAATACTAACCTTATTTATACTTATGTATGCCATATAAAGGCAATAAATAAAAATGATCCGAATTTCAAAGAAATATACAGAATTCTTCTGACTGATTAGAAGTACTATCTTTGCCAGATTCACAGATTTTGTGTTCGCCTTAACGGTCACGTTGCGTCGTTGCGTTGCGTTTAACATTACTTTATTATAAATAGGCCTTTACAGCGCACAAAAATGTTTCAAACACGATACAAATATTTTTCAAATAATAACTTTGACAGTATGAACATACAAATTATCAATGTTGCCAACTATAGCAACAATTAAACGAATAATTTGACGTTGATGTACATTATTTATATGTTATTCATGTCATATACGATAAGAAATGAACTGTACTATTCATCTTAATAATAATTATATAAGGCTATACACTTTTTGACGGTTAAAAATGATTAAAATTTGATTTCATTTTTCACTATTAGTGAGTTTAATGCATTAAGGTTTTTACACTAAGTAATGACGTGCATTGGCTGCTTGAATGCTTTGGGTATAAAAACATCCAACAGCTGTCGAATTTAAATTGATAACCTACAAATTGAAATATAAACAGTGTATATTTAACGAAATAACATATTATAAAATAGCAGACTTACATATTGGTAATGACGGTAAGAATAATTAGAATTAAAGTGATAAGAAAAGTTCATATTGTTTTTCAGCGATTCCTCGACATATCACATCCTTTAACAATATTGTTGAACTTCCATTCAATTGAACAACTTCAAAGGCCGTACATGGCAATACTTCAAATTCTGATATAATTACAAATAAGGAGAATATAAAATTGCAGCAAACGCCCTTCACGTAAAATATTTATAATTATTGCAACGTCAAGTTGTAATTATTTCATTTAAATACGTATGTTTGAAGAAAAAATATAATGTGTCATTCGGAGTAAAAGTGTCATTGTGTGCCTCGCATGTAATTGTCCGACTCGCGTACCTCTCGTCGTGCAAACTTACATGCTCGCCACACAAAGAATCACTTTTACCCCTAATAACACAATATCGAGCACAATATACTATACTTTTGTAGATAGTGATGGCAAAACTAATGAATTTGGTCTATATCAGTGTTTCCCTTTGAATATACATATCTACTAACCACAGAACACTACACTAGCGTAGATGGAAGTAGCGTACACTATATGTTCCTTAAGACTTTGTTGGCTCAAAGTAGATTGAGAAGGATAGAATTATG
The DNA here is from genome assembly GCA_943142095.1 of Ophonus ardosiacus. Classification (NCBI taxonomy): domain Eukaryota; kingdom Metazoa; phylum Arthropoda; class Insecta; order Coleoptera; family Carabidae; genus Ophonus; species Ophonus ardosiacus. The sequence goes on from OW964838.1 coordinate 28,554,898, forward strand.
TATAAGCATTAGTTGGACAAAGATATCCTGCTATTTGATACTCCCGTTTTCAACGAGGCGGAACGGAAAACCACGAGCCCACACGAGCGCTCCTGTAAAAGAGTGAGAAGGTTATTTTTCTAAGGGGAAAATGCATTGGTCTCAATTGTATCTCCATCCTTGTCAATCTTCTTTGGTACACGATTTTTGTTGGTAGCTACTTCCAGACGTATATATTCAAAGGTGTTTCCTATTACATACATGGCAAAAATAAATATTAAGTAAACTACAATAATCAATAATTCATAACGACTGGAAAATATTTGTAATTATGCTACGATTGTGAAAAATTATGCTACTTTAGCATAATAATGCTACGGTTGGCAACACTGAGAGATGCATGCGGAAACGAGTTGAGTTGACCTTGCACATTGATGCAATCGCAACCCAAAACCCAAAGCGTGCCTCACCTTGCCTATTATCAGAAACAATAAAGATAACAATTCTATTGAGAAAATAAATGTTCCATGATGCGATGCCTTTATAATATTTTCAAATACCAACATTCCGCCGAATCTATTGTCAATTTTACACTACATTTTATATTATTTAAACGTTTCATCTGTTGCGCATTTTGATGTACATACCTAGGTAGATGTATTTCGTGCACAAAATACGTGATGTTTGATAAAATAGAATTATTATTGATATACATATTTCAAATACTTTTACCTTTAATTATTTAAAAATTGATACAATGTTACACTATATTGTAAAAATATTTTTTGTTTTCAACTTATTCGCGTTTTTTACCTTCCGTCACCTTTAGGTAAGGAAGGTATTGTCTTTGGTCAAAAAATTCGGTGGTGAGTTTTTAATGAATAAGCACGTTTTAGGGTCCCTACAATACGAATTTACTATTTTTAAGATGATGTCTGTATGTGTGTGTGTGTGTCCGTGTGTGTGTGTGTGTGTGTGTGTGTGTCCGTGTGTGTGTGTGTGTATGTATGTCCGTGTGTGACAAATTTTTCTCCGACGATAACTCCAATACTACAATTCTAAAAATTATAATTCTTTCGTATTCCTCTTCTGTACATCCATATGAAGAGTTGATTAGATTTTGGTTATAATCAATCCACCGGAAGTACCCTTTTTTGAAGTTTTTAACAGTTTTTCTTAAAAAAACGCAGTTAAATATTACTTTTTGACATTTTGTTATTATATATATTAAAGAAAATACTCTTCTCTATACGGTTTAATTATACATTTTCCTTCATATTCAATAGATGTAAATTAAAAGCATTATAAAGAAATTAATTTTCAAAAATTAGTATGCTTTGCAATTTATTATGGAAACAGCTGACATAATTATTCAAAAAAAATTAATTGACAGATGTCAGTTGCAAGTGCAAAACCAAATATGAAAAGTATAGGATCTAAAATTGGTATGTCATATTGTTACTCGCAAGTGACATGCAGAGAAAGGCCAAAGAGAAGATGGAAGGACATTACTTAGTGTAGTTTATGTTATAATTTTATTGCATTTAAAGAACCTTTTCAAATGAACTTTTAGTATGGAATTTGTAAAAAAAAGTATGTGTTCGTGTTCGATTTTACATGATATTATATAGAATTTGTTCCAAGGACCTTTTGGTATGGGATTTGTACAAAATACATCGAACTGACGGAAGGTCTTGTGCTGGCCACAACAGATTTTTTTACCTTCCGTCAAAAGGAAGGTATTGTTTTTGGTCAAAAAATTCGGTGGTGAGTTTTTAATGAATAAGCACGTTTTAGGGTCCCTACAATACGAATGTACTATTTTTAAGATGATGTCTGTATGTGTGTGTGTGTGTCCGTGTGTGTGTCTGTGTGTGTGTCTGTGTGTGTGTCCGTGTGTGTGTGTGTGTGTGACGAATTTTTCTTCGACGATAACTCCAAAACTACAATTCTAAAAATTATGATTCTTTCATATTCCTCTTCTTTACAACCATATGAAGAGCTGATTAGATTTTGGTTATAATTGGTCAACCGGAAGTACCCTTATTTGAAGTTCTTAACAGTTTTTCTTGAAAAATCGCAGTTAAATATCATTTTCGACATTTTATGTGATTATCAATAGAAAGAATATCTTATTCTCTATACGATTCGATTATACATTTTCCTTCATATTCAATAGATATAGAGTCATAGAGAGATTAAGAGAGATTAACTTTCGAAAATCAGTCAGCATTGCAAAAATTATGAAAACAACAGATACACATATTCAAAAAAAATCTAATTGACACATGTCAGTGGCAAGTGCAAAACCAAAGTGGAAAATATATGATCTGAAAGTGATATAAGTGAGAGTGTCCCTCGCCAGTGGGAAGAAAAGATGGAAGGACTGTATAGCAGAAGATTTGAGAGAGGAAGAACTGTGTCACGAATGTGCTTTGGACAGGAATGAGTAGAAGAGAAGAGTAAGAAACAGCGACTTCTAATAAAATAGGGCAAAGTTGAAGCAGGAGGAAGTTATAACTGCAATACATAATGTACGTCGTATTCGTATTAAAATTTTATTAGATTTTAGAATATTTTCAAAGGAACTTTCAGTATGGATATGTAAAAAATAGTGTGTTCTTGTTACAACTATACAGGATATATAGAATCTTTTTCAAGGAAATTTTGGTATAGGATATGTACAAAATACATCGAATTGACGGAAGGTCTTGTGCTGGCCACAACAGATTTTTTTTATATTATATATAAATAAATAAAATAAATATATCATCACGGCATATTACTCATTTCTGGGTGTGCCAATTTGCTTTATCGCAGATATTAAATAAAAACGCCTACATAGGTAACAGGTAACTGTTTATTTCAAGAAAAATTAGAGAATTATTCCATGTTAGTTATATAATTAACAGATCACACTCGACGGAGGATTTGTATTTCAAATACTTATTGTGTATAACAAAAATAGTATTTCAATGTATTAAAATATAAAATACATTTGTAAAAGTATTTACTTAAAATACTTATGACCGATTGCACCAACGTAAATTAAATATTAAACATGGTTTAAATCAAACAATTTTACATGGGAATTAAATGTCAAATGCATTATAATATATTGCTGTGAAAATTTCGATTTGCATTTTTTCGTTTAAACGTAAGATTAAAATTTGTCTTGTTGGTGCAACTGGGCATTAACCTATTACAAATACTTATTTCAAATAGGTCCTCTATACAGCACTGATTTCGTGCTATTCGCATTGATAATTATTTACACATTCAAATGTAGTGTTATTTGAATGAATACAATATTAAAAATGTATGTCTTACCCATTTTTGCGGCTTGAATGAATACAAACGATGATAAGTTGCACAAAATGTAAACAAACCACACTACCACAGCACACTACCACAGTACGAGAGGAAATGAACAGTGTTGCCGCGAGGTACAGATTTATGGTACTAAAACTTTCCATCAAAAAATACTAACCAGGACAAAAAATCACTAAAACTTTACCGCCCATTTTTAAATTTATATTCTTGAAGTATATAATTCAAACACAACAAATTATGTTAAATTAATTTTAATTGAAAACTGAAAGAAACTATTAAGGGCCAATTTTACAATCTTCGGTTACAATTTTAAGTGGAAGTTAAATAAACAATATTGAATCAAATTGTTGACAGCAATGATCAATTGTCATCTGACAGTTCATTTAGTTTCAATTTTGTTTATTTAACTGACAGTTAAAATTTTAACCAGAGATTGTAATACTGGCCCTAAAACAATAAACAATCCAAAAAAGCTACTTTGATAACAATATTTTAAGACGTAGGTATAGCCATTTAATAAGTAATATTACTTATTAAATGGTATAGCTTAAAGCACAAAAAGCCAGTGTGACAATGCTACCAACACTATCATCAAATGGAACCAGAACCAGAGGCTAAAGTATCATTCACAACCAATGGGGGCTGTCAGGCAAAGCTATCGCAGATGGCAGCACTCCAGTAAAAGCGATTTGAATGATTTAAATCGGGGAAAATAATGGCGGTTATTACGAATATTTTGATGCAAAAATAATCAGATAAAAATACATAAGAAACATTGTATCCAATTTAACAATAATTTTGCAACACTTTTATTGCAATCGTAAATCCTTAACAATAAAATCAAATAGTCAAAATTTGACAGTGACAGTAGTGAGTCATCCGTCAATATTTTCAGTTTGCATTCTCTGTGGGTAAATACACATTATGGAAAATAATTATAATTTATGGTTCGTTAATAATTTAAAAGAGGAATTAAGGTTATACTTCTTATAAGCACTGTTGGTTGTCAGATTTGATACCAGAATGTGCAATTGTAGACAAATTTTGTACTAGCGCTTACTTGCTCACATGCACATTTCATTGCTGAATCGCAGAGAGCTATTGCTGGAGTGGCGCCATTAGTTCATCAAAATCCCACTGACAGCTCTCATTTCACTTTCAAAAATTTGAAGTTTGCATATATGATATATGTATAAGCATTCACAATCAATTTCAATTTGAAAAATTTGAAATTTGCAAGCTCCAATCTTGAAATTGAAATTACTATCTTCTGTCCTTGTTTAAGCTAGTTGATCATGGTTGTACGTTATTAGTTTATCTCGCGAGCCATGGTACTTGTCATTATTTATTTATGTAGTTGGTTTTTAGGTGATAGTTATTTACAATATTAAATTTGTACATTACCTGCTCGCCCATATCTATATTAGCTGGGTATTTGACATTCTATGGTTGACATGTAAACCAACTCATTACTATTATTCTTTAATTTTTTGGTTATGAAAGTGGTTGTGAATGCTATTAAAAATTATGTATTGCGAATGATGTCAAATTTTTTAAATTCAAATTATTCAAAGTGGTTGTGAATGAAGCTTAAGAGAAATCAAATATTTTTATGAAGTGCCAATGAAAGAAATCAAGCAATTCAAGACAAGAATTGTTTTTTTTTTTTATCGAAAAGGATTATCAAAAAATAAATATTTTTTTATAGCAAAGGCAAAGGTATTCTAAAAAAAGTACTGAATCTCCAATAGTCGTACAAAAAGTATTTTAAATTTTGGAAAGTATTAGATCTAGTACTAAATCACTAGAATGGCAACACTGGAAATGAAATAAACCAGGCAAGGAAAAATAACAATGAAATATCGGGAATTTTCACTGGAATATGCAGCGTTGGTATACCGCTAGCGACAACTGTCGGATGAGGTCTGAGGTCGCGACGACTACAAATGTTTTTATGCCTGGTAGATGGCACACTAGTCCAAATTTAAAAATTATATTTCTTCAAAGTAATTTATGTTGTGAAATATTGTGATAAAATAATTTTATTTCATGTCTGATTCTGATTTAGTGAGTCTTAATACATTTTCAGTTTTTTTTTTTTTATTTTATTTTATTTTGCTTCTTATTTTGGACTTCAATTTGGTATATTTGACTTTGACGTTGGCATAAACAATTTTTGGCTAGATTTCTCATTCGATTTTGATTTCGATCTAATTTCTGTTTGGCTCCACGTAGTTATTTGGCTCTACTTTGGCATTTGGATTTGCGATTTTGATTGTTTTCTACATTTCATAAAGGTAAGTTGAACATTTTATTATTTATATGAAATAAGGGAAATATGCAAAGCATTTATTTTAATGCAAATGTTAATCATTTATTATACTGTAAAATTAATAATAATTATTATAAAAATAATGGTATTTCTATAGATGCCACAATGTTGCGGTTTCCAACTACCAAGAAACTGGGTATAATAGACGCACTCATACTTTTTTGGATCCCATACAACAACCAGTATGTAGTATGGTTATTAATGTTTGTATTTTTACACATTCAATATGGTGAAATACCTATGAATGTTATGATAAAACAATGAGGTTCATCACATTAGGAAGAAAATAGTTATGAGAAATTCTAAATTCTCTGTTATCGAAATGGAACAGAATTGTGTAGGTCGCACATTTTTTTATCTTGTAAAATAAAATCAAGTTTATAGAAGCAGCCTTAAAACATATATCTGCATTTATTTGATTTATTATTGTTAAAAATATTCTGCTTTGTATATATTGCAGTAAATAGTGATTAATAATTATTAACGAAATTGCTGACGGACCGAAAGATTGCCTTAGACAACACTATATTAATCATTAAATTGCAAAATATGAATTGTACATTCATTTTTACATTCATAAGAATATAAGCATTCATTCAATAATATTTGGAATTATTTTCTATATGAAAATTGAATATTGTATATGCAAAACATATGTTTTGTATTATTCCAATCACATAACTTAGTGAATGCATATTAATTACCAAATTGCTCATGGATAATTGAAATTTATATGAATTGTAAAATAAGGTTATTCTAAAAATTTTAATAACTAACTGATAACAATAACTGAATATTTTCGCTGTATTTCTGCAAAATTCATATACCTAGATTTATACCGTGAGTATTTTTTAACGTTAAACATTGGGTTTGTCATGTCCATGGTTACGATTTGACATTTGATTGACAGCAATGTATTTGTGTGTACCATTTAAAATGAAACATAGGGAACGAATTTGACAGATGTATTATATTATGTAAGAAATTTAGGTAAGTCAGAAAACTACTCGAGAGCACTAAACATATTTCGGGCACACAATATTTTTTTTGCAACTAAATTTAATTTTTAGAAAACAGGTATAATTATTTAAACAAAATTAACCTCTAATGACGTCTTGCCAATATGACAGATAACCGCTGAATTTTCCTATAAGTTACGACGTTAAGACTTGACATTTGATTGATAGTAATATATTTGCCTGTCTCATTGGAAACATAGGGAATGAATTTGACAGAGTATTATATTTAAATATTGTAAGAAATTTGGCCAAGTTAGAAAATCACTTGAGCACAAGGTACACTAGAAAGCAGGTATAATTATTTAAACAAAATTAACCTCTATTGACGTCTTATCAAATGTCAAATTCGTTCCCTATGTTTCATTTTAAATGGGACACGCAAATACATTGCTGTCAATCAAATGTCGAATTGTAACTATGGATATGACAAACCCAATGTTTCACGTTAAAAAATACTCACGGTATATAGATATATTTTTTATTGTATTTAACATATCTTCTGCACACATACAATTCTAACTATATGTGTTTTTCATTATATGAGGAAGTTCCTAAATGTCAGAGATTCTTCCAATTCATTAACAAGATTAGCGGTATTTCTAATGGATATTTGCATGTTACTATGTTACCTACCTATAATTTTAATAATTTAATTAATAAAACAATAAGAAAGATTAAATGTACTTCCCAGAAAAAACTTTCAGAATGTAACTAAAACTTTTTAATTTTTGACACTGACATCTGTAATTTACAAATTATGTTATAAACATTTGAATATGTCAACTGGTTTCAGTGTAGTTTAGCCTACTCGACTTAATACATCCCGTCATTCTATATATTATAGCGTCTTTATCTCTAAATTTATAGAAGATATAATAAAAATTTTACATGTATCAGATGTAGAATTTTATGTTCTTCAATATTAGTAATACCAAAAATTTTCAAAAAATAATATTTAGAAGATTTTTTTTTAGAAACTACTACTTCCGGTTGTCCAATTGTTACCAAAACCTTTTCAGCTCTTCACAGGAATGTCAGATTGAGGTATTCATATTTAAATTGGTCTTAAGTCTTATAGTTTTTGAGGAATCGTCCTTCCAACATCCACACGTACACTCCCACCCACACACACACACACACCCATACAACACAGCCATATTCATAGTAAAATAGAAAAGCCAGGTCTAAACACGAGTTTAATAGTTCAGGTTTAGTCAAAGACCAAAATGCCCTATTCATAGTAAAATTTGTGCCAAGTTTAAATCTGGGTTAAAAAGATCTAGATTAAACTCATCGATCTACTAGGACTTGGTCTTTTTCGATATCCGCCATGCGCAGTTTGTGACAGTTGTCAGATGATAATTATTTGTTTTTAAACCAATCTACAAAATTAAACTTGTATGCAGTTGGCATTTAAATTTAAATAATTGTTATAATTTGAAGGTCCATAAGAGAAATACAGAAAAATGCGTAATATTTCTTTTTAGTGTGATATATTCAGACTTACAATGAGTAAGCGAGAATCTAATTGGACATAAAATGAAAAGAATCTGCTTTTGGAACAAGTGAAAATCCATGCAAAGGTTATGAAAAATAAAACTGTAAATAGTGCAGCCAATTCCAAAAAAATAAGAAGCTTGGAAAAGTATATTTCATATATATTTGCGGCTTACGGTTTTGCAAGGAACAAAAAGGAAATAAAGGAACAATGACAAATAATGACGATGACAGCAAAGTAACTACAAAAGCAGTAACATCAACCCCAAAGAATTAAATTTTATTAGTTATAATCTTTCATACAGCATGTATTTTATTTATGAATCATGTTTGCCTGCTATTTTAATAAACTTTGTTAATTAAAATGTTTCTATATAGTTCCGTCTAAATATATTTCTTGTCATTATCCTGTCTTTCGTCGTTTTGTTCTTCATTATCCGGTTCATAGGAATCTCCGCTACTTACATCATCTATAAAGAAATAATATAATATTAATAAAGTTATTTTACTTCCCAATAATAAATATACCGTCTCTATCATCCAATGTTTCACAGCTATATTGTGAAAAACTGCCAATGCAATAATGCTAACTTTAGCTGTTTCTAAAGACATCTGCATTCTAATTAAAAAACATCTAAATTTATTTTTCCATTGGCCGAATTATCGTTCTACAACGTTTCTGGTTCTGATGTGTGCTTCGTTGTATCGTTGTTCCGCATCTGTAGTAAAGCGAAGATCTGGAATAAGCATAAAACTCCGATGATGGATATCCATTGTCTCCTATGAAGATTCCATTGATTTCACTAGATTAACATAATTTAATATTATTAATATTAGAATTTCGTTTACATAAATGTCTGCCTGTTGTATAATGTACCTAAAATCGTGGCTTCAAGTTGCAATGATTCCATATTCTTGAATCTTATGCACTGCCCCTCCATCGTGCAACAATATCCCAGATCTTGGCATTTGAGTCACAAACAACCTACAACCAAAACCAAGTAATAACTGTTACACAGGGTATTAATTAAAAAGCGGGCCATAGGCGTCTAACATGGGAAACTTATTATTTTCTTTTTACGTAATGTAATATATTTTCGTGATAAAATTAGACAATTACCCATGTATATATTTTTCTAAATTCAGTTTCGTCATATTTTTCGATTGGATTAATGTGTTGAAGATATATCTTTTGCTTCCTTCTGCTTTCAATTACATCCTGAATTCTAATCACATAATCTGAAAAATAAATTAAAAATCATTAATATAAATATATTAGTTATATAGGTAGATATATATTAATCAATAAAATAAATATCTACTTACATTTACTTCTATAATAATATTTTCAAATATAACCTCACTGGCTTTCTTCTTGTTGACAATTGAACATCTGCATTTAAACCAGCGTAAAACTAGGGGTCTGCCAGGTCTAAATATCAGACCGTATTTAAACCAGCACTACCGTTAGTCCAGTTCTATGAATAAGAGAAAAGCCAAATCTAAACTACTATGCCTATAGACCAGGTTTAAACCGGCATATTTTTACTATGAATACGGCTGATCAAAACAAGATATTTAATTGCAGTTTTTCAAGAAACACTGTTAAGAGCTTCAATTTAAGGTACTTCCGGTTACCAATTATAATCAATATTTATGGCCGTATTATGGTCAAAACTGTAATTTTAAATCTGTAGAAAAACTGACAAAAACACATTTGTTTTTGTTGATTAATATAAAATTATACACAAGAGTGGCAGTTTTCGTTGCGATTTTGTTCACTCTTTACAGATTTAAGACACAGTTTTGACCATAATACGGCCATTAATCAGCTTTCATAAGGATGTAATAACGAAGAATATGAAAAAATTGTAATTTTTCGAATAGGGCACCTGCACATGACGTTTCAACATGGCCACCAGCTGATCTTGGACAACCAAACCTTCAGTTTGCATTGTGTCTTACGGAGAAATATCGTGCCGTAAGCTTTTATTGTGTTTTTACGGCACTTATTGTTTTATTTAGGAAAAACTGATTAGAGTGTGTAAAAGTGAGTATATGAGGAGTGTTTTCCGTAAAAAATAAGTCAGGACATTCTTATTATTTAATGAGTTCCAGGTTATTAAATTAAACTAACCCAATCCTATTTTTTTGTGTATACTTTTATTGCATATAAAATAATTTAAACATAATCGGATAGGTACATACATATTGTATGAATGTTTAAATATATGTAATTTTCTTTAATAATATATATATAAAAAATCTGTTGTGGCCAGCACAAAACCTTCCGTCAATTCGATGTATTTTGTACATATCATATACCAAAAGTTCCTTGAAAAAGATTCTATATATCCTGTATAATTGTAACAAGAACACACTATTTTTTACATATACATACTGAAAGTTCCTTTGAAAAGATTCTAAAATCTAATAAAATTTTAATACGAATACGAACGTACATTATGTATTGCACTTAACACCAGGGTTGGCCTGATTTAAATCATTTGATTTAAATCATTTGATTTAAATCATTTGATTTAAATCATGATTTAAATCAATTGATTTTTTTAAAAAAATCACTGATTTTTATTACAGATGAAAAAAAAAAAATCAAATTGTAATAAAAATGAATTTATTTACTACAAAAGTAAAAATAAGAACAAAAATATGGACTGTATTTGAATTCTAACAGATTACTGATTATATGTTTTGACCTATTTTATTTAGGTATGTATTGTTTAAAAAGACGCGCGCGCGTGGGTACGTTATATACTAAATTTATGCAAAAATTCAAATTCATCTTTTAGGGTTTATTACAGATTTCGTTTTCGTTTATGAAATAAAATGTTTATATTGCTTTTAGAACAATTAAAAAAGTACAATAACACCACTAATCTTTAAAAATAGAAAAAAATCAAAAAATCATGATTTATTTGATTTTTTTAAAAAAATCAATGATTTTTGATTTTTTTAAATAAATCATGATTTTTTCCAACCCTGCTTAACACTTCCTCCTGCTTTAACTTTTCCCTATTTTATTAGAAGTCGCTATTTCTTACTCTTCTCTTCTACTCATTCCTGTCCAAAGCACCTTCGTGACACAGTTCTTCCTCTCTCAAATCTTCTGCTATACAGTCCTTCCATCTTCTCTTTTGCCTTTCTCGTACTTCTGGCATTATAAGTTCCTATCTTGAGGCGAGGCCGCAAATGCAAGTCACTGGCGAGGGACACTCTGTCACTTGTATCACTTTCAGATCATATACTTTCCACTTTGGTTTTGCACTTGCCACTGACATCTGTCAATTAGATTTTTTTGAATATATCTGTTGTTTTCATAATTTTTGCAAAGCTGACTGATTTTTGAAAGTTAATCTCTCTTAATATGAAGGAAAATGTATAATCGAACCGTATAGAGAATAAGATATTCTTTCTATTGATAATCACATAAAATGTCGAAAATAATATTTAACTGCGATTTTTCAAGAAAAACTGTTAAGAACTTCAAATAAGGGTACTTCCGGTTGATCAATTATAACCAAAATCTAATCAGCTCTTCATAGGGTTGTAAGGAAGAGGAATACGAAAGAATCATAATTTTTAGAATTGTAGTTTTGGAGTTATCGTCGGAGAAAAATTTGTCACACACACACACACACACACACACACACACACACACACACACACACACACACGGGCACACAGACAGACACACACATTTATATACAATAAAAATACATAATATGACAATAAGAAAAATGAACTCGAAGGTAAATATATATATATCTCAAATTTAATTTTCTTTATAAATTAAAAAAATCTAATAATTCAATTTATTTTAATTTCAACATTCATGTTTTCATTTAAAAATATACATAAAAAATACTTATACAAACTCAAATGAATATAATACAATCTGATGCTACAAGCTACTTATTTCAATTTAATATTTTTTAAAATATATTTATAAAAAGGACTGCTTCGTTGTACTAGTAAATAATTCATACACTTATCTGTAATTATGGCTAATTACATTTTAAAATAGCATGTATGTGGTCTTTGAACTGAAGCTTGGTTACCCGAGATCAGCTGATCATCCGCCATGTTGTGACGTAGGTGCAGGTGCCCTATTGTATTCTAGTAGGTATATGCGCTGAAATTATCAGATCCGAAAGGATCGTCACACGCACGCACACATTCAAGCATCATCGAAAAAATAATAAAATTGTATTCTACGGACCCTAAAGCATGCTTATTTATTAAGAATTTGTAGTTTTTGAAATATCTCGTTGTACAATTAATTTAAATAACACGAAAGATTACCGCCTTCTCGAGGTGGGGAAAATGAAGAACATTTTTATTTTTCATAAAATCATATTCAATGTTTGGAACGTTTCGGAAGCTGGAAAACTTCCATCATCAGCCAAGGATCATTTAAAAAATTTTTTTTTTTTTAAATTTTACACATCACATCAGAGCATTCCCAGATAAGCACCAAAACCAAACAACAGGCGAAAGCAAAAAAATGTAAATGTAAATAACGTTATAAAGAATTAAATTGGCAGGGCAATTCGTATACTGCAACGGTTTTAAGTCTACTCTATTTTCTGTTCTATCTGGTGTGCCCCAAGGCTCACATCTTGGTCCTTTACTGTTTCTTTTATTTATTAATGATATATACAAATGTTTTAAATATTGTCATTTCCTTCTGTATGCAGATGATTTAAAAATTTATAAGTCTATAAGAAATATTGAAGACTGCAAGAAATTTGAAGAGGACTTAAACCGTTTGCATGACTATTGTATAGATAATTATTTATTACTTAATATAACCAAATGCTACATCATGAATTTTACGAGAAATCGTCATAAAATATATTATAATTATGCAATTGATAATGTCGCATTGGAAAATAAATCAGTAATTAGAGATCTTGGAATTAACTTTGAACCTACAATGGCTTTCGGATATCACTGCAACAAAATAGTAAAAGATTCCTATAAAGTTCTTGGATTCATCTTCCGTCACAGCAAACATTTTGAGAATCCAAAGTCTCTAATTTACTTATTTAATAGTATAGTAAGATCTAAGTTAGAATATGCTTCCATTGTATGGAATCCGAATTACAATAACACCATTAACTTATTAGAAAATATTCAAAAAAAATTTGTTAGACTGTTGTGTATTAAATTTAATATCAACATTCCAGGTTATTCTGAGAGATTGCAATATTTCGGTATTGTATCACTTAGAAACAGAAGATTAGTAAACGATATGGTCTTTTTATACAAAACTATAAATAACAAGTATGATACATTAAATATACTGCGCCTAATTAACTTCCATATTCCGAGTAGAAATACTAGACAACAACAGAATTATTAATTCATATAATTCATTGTTTAGTCATATAGATATATTTCACCTTTCTTTTCCGCAATTTAAAACTGCCATTATAAATGAAATCTCATAAATATTACAAGCACACGCACAATATTTCCCTTTTTTAATTACTTTTTTTACGTTGTATCACCTTATTTTCCGTGTAATTGATATTTATATGTATATATGTATTTATTTGCAAAATTATATGTATTGTTCGTGAGAACCTGTTATTGGTCAATTGACTGTTGGTTCTCCTTGTACAGAAAATAAATAAATAAATAAATAAATAATTTCATCTGAAATATTAGGGCTGATTCCATCCCCAAAAACTCCCAACATTGAAACAATTGGAAACAGAAAAGACGGATGCGAATAGTCCTCCCTCCAAACATGTTCCTGAGGGAATCTTACCAGCATCCAAAAAGAACCACAGAGACAATGAAAAAGGACACATTAAAATACGATGAATTTTGATAATTAAGATTTATTAATGATAAAACACATGGCTAACCTCCATTTTTCTGCCGACAACGCAACAGGTGTGAATGTGAACATGTCATGAATCAGCCCTGCCAATTTAATTCGTCGTATTTATAGTCATGCCTGTTGTTTGGTGCTTATCTGGAAATGCTCTGGAGGCCTATTCTATAACTTTTACCAATATTGATACGCGATCAATCTTGGTATATTTTCCAGCGGATATAGTCAAACACCGGCGGTCATAACCGATATGCGAGACATGACGTCACACTCAACGGAGAATTCGAAACGGGATTCCAAGACCGCATAGGATCTTGGAATATAGTTATCAAGATTGAAGCTGTCAGTTGTTTCAGCGCCATTATTGAATCGTTCGACTTTCAACTTTTTTGTATTGAATTTAAGTGGTTTTTAATTTTAATTTCTTAATGTGAGTTGTAGCTATACTACTATTATTTTATTTTAACATTTAACATGAATTTGTTTATACTTATAGAATATAAATACCTAATATTTGAAATTTATTACTGAAGAAATTATTAAATTCAATTAGCACATATGTATGTACAATTTTAATATATTTGAATCAGTTTTATAATCGTCTAAATTTAAAAAATATACAAATTCAATTCAAATAAATCTCCTTGTGCCAATGACATTCTGTTCAATTCTGGTAAAAAATCGCGTTGCATTCATTCATCATTAAATTTACTATGATGGATGTTTAAAAATCCTACCTATATTATATTTTATTGTTGGAAATAATATTTACCGTTACTGTTTTTCAGATAAAATGGCATTACTATATGCTGGTTTAGAAATTTTAGAGGAGGAAGAGTTGGAGCTGGTGCTGGACGATGAGGAATTGGAAGAGCAAGATAGATTGTTTCGAAGGCACATTCGAAATATGCAGGATCCATTCAGCGTGTCCGATGTTGAATTTCTATCAAATTTTAGATTAAATAAGGATACCTGCTGCCATGCAAAAGGTGGAGCTACACCCAGTACCAGTAGCAAGTACAAATTTTACGAGTCATTTTCGTTTGCAAATTCATTTTAAATCATCAAAGATATAAACATATGTATGTCAAGATAGATAAATACAAAGAGAATGTACATAAATATTAGGTATACATTAATTTTGTTTTGTGTGTTATAGGATGATCAAGAAATATGCTACGCCATGCAGTGGATTTCAAAGAAGTCGGGATGGGAATTGTGCAAGCTGCGCATGAATTGCGAGATGAATTGGCTTAAATAAATGAATTTTTGGAATGTATAGCTGTCGCCCTGGAAACTATTTCTAAAAAATAAAGAATACATTTATATAATTTGTTTTTCTTTTATTTTCTTACATTCTCTTTTCACTATTTCAAAGCAAACGATAAATACATACAATAGTTGTACATTATTATTATTATTTTTATTATTAATTATGCAAGAACTCAGTTATGTGTATAGCTGAATCATTAATTAGATTCATTAGAAATCAAATACAGTCATCACATTCTGATTGAAATTGAAAAAAAAATCACTTAATAAAAATCCTTTTTTATTCATATTGTACCCAATATATATATTTACTTTAAATGATATTATTTAATATGGATAATATATTACTGATACATTGAAATTTTTGTTTATTATCTCATCATAACAACTTATATAAAATTAATTTGTAAATGTCAGATTTGATTTAAATGTATTACCAATCCATTCTCAAAACACCGACAATATGGGGACACTAAAATTACTAGTATAACTCACAAATCTATCGTTAGAGAGGGGGAAAATCAAACGATGACGTATACCAAGATCAAGATCTTGGTAAAGTTGAAAAAGTTATAGAATAGGAACCCTGATGTGATAAGTAAAATTTAAAAAAAATTTTTTTTAAATGATCCTTGGCTGATGATTGAAGTTTTCCAGCTTCCGAAACGTTCCAAACATTGAATATGGTTTTATGAGAAATAGAAATGTTCTTCATTTTCCCCACCTCGAGAAGGCGGTATTCTTTCGTGTTATTTAAATATATTTATTAAAAACACAGCATTGAATTTTTTAACCAAAGACCTTACCTAAAGAGAACTAAAGGTAAAAAAAAAAAACATTATAATAGGCTCTTCAACCACATTAAAATTTAGCATATTTGGTACTAATTTTCAATAATACGCTTAAAAACAATGTCGAAAAATATAACACTTTATTTAAAAAAAATAAAAATAAAATAATGTATTTATTTGTTATGAGGTCCTATGACCTATACAAATTTCCTTACTTTACTAGAACAATGTTTGCCTATATTATACAGTATATTTACAGAGACATTTCTAGTGCCCTCTGCTGGCACCCTCGTTACATGCAGAGTAGCTTATAGTGACCTCTGCTGCCACTCGGACTCATCTGGGTGTGTCGGTTTTAGTATTAAAAACTGAGCTCGTGCGGGATTCGAACGCTGTCCCGCACGATCAGCCTTGTGTTGCCAGGCGAGCACTTTAACCGCACGACCACAGATGACCGTGTAACACTTTATTTAAAAAATATGTATTACGCCTGTAATTAATTATTAAAAGTAGATTTTTTTACCTCCAATTCGACTGTGCCGTCATACCGACTTGTGACAGAGAGAGATTGCGCGCGCATAATATTGGCGTTTGCATTTAGTCATCTGTTCTGTCACTATTTCTTAATATTATATTAGAATATTTAAATACAACTTTACACATAAATACAAATATTAAACAATTCACAACGTAAAAACATCAGCTTTCATGTGTCAACTTGTTTAAATGTTTAAAAGTTTGACTGATGCCCGGTTTCACCATTGACGAATAAATAGTTTATTCATCAGTTAAGCTATTCGTCGAATAAAATAGCATATTTTTGTTCCACCAACGTCAGTTAGCAGTTATTCGACGAATAAATCGTCAGTTATATTATCTGGAGATTTTTGCCTAGTTAAATATTTATTCAACAAATAGTTTGACATTTGAGATTTTTATTGTGCGTGTTATAATATAATTGTTCAGTGGCGACCAGAAGAATATTTACAAAAGGTACCAATCTAAAACGGATAATAGATAAACATGAAAAATGAAGCTATCTTTAGAATCTCATCTTCATCATTGTTGACATCTTCTGATGAAGAAATTGTTATTCAGGCGAAAAAGAAATGATCCCTATAATAACATGATCATAATTTATAATCAATTTGACGAAGTAGATTTTCGGATGCGATTCTGATTATCAAAACAATGGCTGGTAGTGCGAGCTCGGTTTAACTAAAACGCTGTTTTAAGAAATGTCATATTTCATTATTTAATAATAAAAATAAATAATATCAAATTTATCAAAATATGATTTTTAAGCAGAACATAGTTTGTATTGAAACAATTATTTTTAAAAAAAATCGTTCTTTAAACATAAGGGTGAAATTGAAATTTGAATTTGACATTTCTTAAAACAGCGTTGTAGTTAAAACCGAGCTCGCACTACCAGCCATGCGTTTAAGAAATTCTAAATATGATTCAGCATCATCTGGAGCCAATAAATGAAAGAAATATGCCAGTTCTTTTATGAAGAATATTTTTTTGTGCAAAAATATTCCATTCTTTAATTTTTTCTTGTGACAACACATCGTCAGTTTTCTTATTTTCTATAATGTACAAATGTACAAATATTCTTCCACTACAATTTTTAAACATTTTTTTTTTCTTCATGAAGGAATTTTTTGCGTCTTTCCCTCTTCTTATTTATATTTTCATTCATTTTCATTTGATTTCAATAACACAAATCAAAAAATTATTTTCGTTGACAGCAAACATGACAGTTTTTTCAGGGAGATGAACTTTTTAGCTGTATACTCAATGCAAAATAATAATAAAAAAAATAATATGCCGTGAATAACTATCTATTCAACGATTTTGGTTGGTGAAACGAAACTTTGACTAACCGATGAATAAAATTTATTCGTCAGATAACTATTTGTAAATTTATTCGGCAATGGTGAAACCGGGCATCAATAGTTCCACAATTCTACACGGGAGGCGTTGTTCTGTCATCAGGCTGTATGACGTTACACCGGAAATTTAAATTTTGTATAGAATCATTTCCAATTAATTACAGGCTTAATTATATCACAATACAGATGAAAATATGAAAAATATTCATATATTAAAGTCTATTTTCGAAAAATAAATTAAAAAAAAATTGGTTGAAGAGGCTATTTTATGGTAATGAATTAATTTTAATAAACAATCGAAACTTTTACATTAAATTTTGTTGGAAATTTACACAAACGAGAGATAGTAAGAAGAATAGGTAGCTATTGGGCTTCCAATATTACAATGCGCCACTGGTGGCAGATTTCTGAACTGAGTGAAGTGTACATGTACGAAGAATATTGTTTTATTCAGGGATTGTATTTACTTGTATACGAATTTTAATACGCTTTTATCTTAAGCTATTATTGTTTTATTCTTAGTAGGATCTGAATTACTGCTAATATAACAGGTAAGTTTTTGATTTTAAAAAAATTAATGAACAAATTAGGAGATATGCAATTTATAGGTTAAAGTTACGATGGAATTTTCTCCGAAAATATTTACCACATAATATTATGTGGCCACTATTTATTACTTGCTGGCCTTCCACCATATTTCTAGATGATACACTACAATTCCCAAATCTACAAATAGTATCTAAATCTAAGCAAAGAAAATTGTTCATTATGAAAGAAAAACAATGAAATAAAAGTAAAGCTATGAAGATAGAAATTAATATATGTACAACTACGGCAATGAAATACAATCTAAATAAAGAAAATCAAATGTTTTTTTATTAAAAAAACTAATATACTGTTAATTAAAATATGACTAAAATACTCTTAACCTACAAATACTAAAATTAACCCTATTAACTAAAATATTATTAAAACTATCACTAAATTGTTACTACAAGAAAGATCAAACACAATTCGACCGAAATTAACAAAAAAGCACTATATTAAATCCGAAATTAAATTAAAAACTACGAAAATTAGTCTCACACCAATTGTACTCTTATGGAAGCAGCGAAAAATGTACCATTCGTTTGAATTTTGACGTTTGACGTCAGCGCCATCTCTTGCTAACTTGGAAGCCCAATATTAAATTGGAAAATATAAATAAAATTTTTAATTGTAAAGGATGTCATTATTTCATGCTCATTCAATTTCGCTGAGTTGAAGGCTGACATGGACCTCAGGGTTTATGAGGAAATTGTCATCTTCAGACTCGATCTCCCAGTCACACCTATCATCATATAGTGTGTCAGGTGTGTATGTCCGTGTGTTGCCTGCGCACTCTAACTGCACCTCGCAGCGATACAGGTGGAGCTGCTCGCAGGACACAGGGACATACACCAGGAGAGTGAAGTTGTGCTGAGTGTAGTAGCACTCGCACAGCACATGGCCCGCAGCGGTCTCCACCAGGAAGAGTTTCAACTTATTATTGCGCTGGACGAGGAACTTGGAGCCGGCCGGGATCACCTTGATCTTGTTGCATGTTGTATAGTGCTGTTGCCATGGCGTGCCGGACTGCAAGACCGCATTACAATAAATGCAGCTGGTGCGCCACTGACAGAAATGCCAGCTGTGCTTGTTCCCTTTCCACCAGCCGATGTCCTGCAGACGGAGAAAATATTTACTTACACTCCACTCACACCCTCTAATACCAACATGTACAATAAAAATGTGTAATACTGAAAGTAGTTTCTACACGGTAAAAAATTACATTGATATTCCGGACAAAATTTAGTTAGCTGTATTTTTTTTGTTATTTCAACAATATGTTTCTGCCGTGTATATCAAAAACTTTGTATTTTAAGTTTCCAAAACTAAACCATTTTTGTTGTGTATAAAAAGTATTATTTACTGTAAAATATTAGTCATGGTAGCAATTAATATTAGTAGTATTAAGCAGTCATTTTGTTACTTTGTTCAGATTACAAAATCATTTTGCAACAATTAAAAATATTTGATCTGTTCCTGGGACAAATTTTATTATTTTTTTCCTGTGACATTATATTTTGTAAAGATTACAAATTCCTCTTCCCACTATATACTTTGTACAGGTAACTAAAACTTTTGTGTAGACAGGGTATTCCCTGTTATACAACATAATTCACTGTTCGTGTTATACTATTGTACGTCGTGTCGCAATTGCTTGTGCTGTTAAGTTTTGCCTGTCGAAAATTGTGTTTTAAAAGTGCTTGTTTCTTGTGCCCGTCAATATAAATGGATGATTTTGTAAAAGATATTTTAAAACAATG
This sequence comes from Ophonus ardosiacus, assembly GCA_943142095.1. NCBI lineage: Eukaryota > Metazoa > Arthropoda > Insecta > Coleoptera > Carabidae > Ophonus > Ophonus ardosiacus. The sequence continues at coordinate 28,575,233 of OW964838.1, forward strand.
ACAATTAGAGTGTCTTATTGAGAAATTTGAAGGTATGTATCGATTACTGATAAATCTATATAATAGGGTTCTATATCATAGTCATATTTTAACTATCTTAAATAAGAAGACGAAAATATACATAAATTAATGAGTATTAGTGAAAAAATTTTCTTTAAATATTGACTAGGTCAGAAACTACAAGCGATTGAAGTTGATTACTAATTGGGTATGACGCGTTAGGTACTAAGAATTTGATTGGTCGCCTGATTTTAAAAAGGAGAATCGCGCGCCTGTAGCGGTCACCTTTGAAAGAATATGAAATGTCATGTTGTTCCATATCCTAACAAAACATTTAACAAGTTTGTGTTTGATGCATTTGTTTAATTATAACATCTAGTAATATTAACAATAATCATGTATTTATAATTAAATCAATTTGTAATATGAATTAAATTAATAATAATATTACACGGAAAAAAATTGAGCTGAAAAATTTACTACAACGTTGTATTAACTTTTTTGTTAAATTTGTTACCACAATTTTACAGAAAAAATAATTATTTATATTAAATTTAACTATTTTACTTTTTATATATTACCAAAAAATTGTAGCACCAACAATGTAGTAAAATTTAATAAAAAGGTATTATTAATTACATTTATTTTAGTAAAATTTAAAACAATTGAAACTAAAATTTTCAATTACAAAAATGGTTAAAATTAATCACATTTTTTGTTTGTAAAATCTTCTAAAATAAAATTAATAAATTAAATTACTGTAGTACAAATTGCTACAAGTGAAGAACATTATATTCTACTAAATACTAAATTTTACTACAACTTGTAGAACTTTCTACCATAACCATAAGTTACATTTTGCCGCCTTGCGCACTGCGCAGTGACAACACGCGTTATGTATCACGTAGGTACTCATGTTTGTCGAATGGTGTATTTGTATCTTCTGCTGTTCATGTTGCAACAATTTCGTGAAGGTTTTTTTTCATAGTCAGTGTAATAATTGTAATAAATGTAAAGTACAGTAAAATGGAGCCACTAGTGAGATATATTATTGAAGAATAAGAAATTTCGTGAAGGTTTTTTTTCAGAGTCAAGTGTAATAATTGTATAAATGTAAAGTACAGTAAAAAAAGACTAGTGAGAAATATAATTCACGAATAAGATATTGTGTATATACAATAATTTGTATTTATGTTTTGTATTAATAAAATTTATTATATAAATATAGAACATGTACTTAAATATAACTACAAATAATATTAAATACTGAAAGAAAAGTATAAAAATTGCAACAGCAGAATAAGATTATCTACTACATATATATGGAAATTATAAAATTTTTGTAGTAGTTATATTTACAAAAATATTAAATTTTAATATCAGATATAAAAATTTATAAAATATAATGTATCATTACTTACTACAATATTTTAGAACTTAATACTACAATAATAATTACATTTTAATTTGAATACAATATTAACTACTACAAAAAAATTAATACAATAATTTTCAAATTTTTACTACAATAAATAGCTATCCCTATTTGTACTACAAATTGTAGTTAAAGATTTTACAATTGTTATAAAAATACCTACATTTTTTTTTCTGTGTAATTAAATTAATATTGAAACTGCAAAACAGGCAAACATTAGCGCCATCCGTCGTCATACTTTGTGTAATAATATTGTCAAACTGTTTCAATGTTCTGTAAATTATTAGGAAGAAACCCTTGTTAAATGCTTATTATTTATGTTATTTATACTTAATAATAATTTCTTCGTGAATATAACGTATAAGTTTTTATATAAAAACATTTCAGCTATGCAAACATGAAAAAAATTGTTTCCAGTATAACTAACAGTTTGTCCCATTGTTTGTCGATCACTTGTTAGTATCTGCTACGTCACGCACAAATTCTTAAACTTTAAAATTCATATCTCGCTTATTACGTAAAATTTTTAAGTCGCGTTTGCACTGAAGTTCTTATTTTATCCTGTTCTTACAGGAAAAAAAATAAAAGAAAAATGGTATAGGACCCCATTTAAGTTACTGTTGTTTCATAAATTATTTTTTTATATAATATTTGTTACATGTATATAGATTATAATTATAAATAAATAAAATTATTATAATACGCATGTATTTAATTTTTACCTTACTACCTCATTAATGCATTTGTATATCTATCAAAATTAATTAGTTTCCAAAACAAATCCATAGTTATTAATGGTAACTTATTTTATTTGTTCGCATAACAAATTTATATTTCTTAACAGTAACTTAATATATTTGTTCGTATAACAAATTTATACTTCTTAATGGTAACTTATTTTATTTGTTCGCATAACAAATATCTTTTGTTATATATAACAAAACTGTATTTGTTGCCACAACAATTTTTTACCAGCAAATTTATCTAGGTAACTGTAACAAATATGTTTGCTGGTCCTATATTGACAAAAAAAATTTGCTGCTGTAACTCATTTTTGGTAATCACAACAAAGTTTTTATTTACCGTGTATCATTTAATAATAATGTAAAACTAAATTTATATTAAAATAACGTGTGATTCAAAGAAACTTTCTTCAAAGCGTGTCATGAAAAAAATTACTTGTTTGAAATTGAAATTACATGTCAGTATTAGAATTGATTCCATGTTTAAAAATAGCAATGTGCTTTAAGTAAAGTATTACTTCCGGTTGATCGTCTTGCTAACAAAATCTAATTTGTTGTTCCAATAAATAGAGGTCTGTAATACGAAATTTTGTATCATATTTACTTCCTTGTACGAAGTAAAGGAAGTATTGTAATCGCGAAAAATTTTGGTTTCCAGATTTCAACGGAAATATCCATTTTGAGCATCCCTGAATCCATTTTGACTAATTTCGGCGTGACGTCTGTACGTACGTACGTATCTCGCATAACTGAAAAACGGGAAGCCGTAGAAAGTTAAAATTTTGTATTTAGGACTGTTATAACATCTAGTTGTGCATCTCCCTTTTTGGTCATTACATAACTTTCGGAAGTGATACTTTACTTGAAGCCTATAATAGATTTTAACGAAAAACTATATTAAAATATAATCCAAAACTTTTCAAATTTGGTATATAAGACTCTTATATCAATGGGAATAATATATTAGATTTTAGTTAAAATGGTCTAACCGAAAGTGGTACTTTACTTGAAGCCTATAATAGATTTTAATGAAAAACTATTTTAAAATATAAACCAAAACTTCTCAAATTTGGTATTTTATACTTTTATATTAATGGAAATAACATAATAGATTTTGGTTAAAATAGTCTAACCGGAAGTGATACTTTACTTAAAGCTGTTATCAGTTTTTCTTTAAAAAAAATGGTGTTATTTTAAATTTAACAATAAATGCTTTTAGAAAATTGAATTCTCCGTCTAACACATCAAGTATGATTAAATTAGCTCTTTGTATAAGCGAGATATGTAAATTTAAAAATTATGTACTTTTTGGTTTCTGTAATTAAGTTTGCTATGAATTAGGACAAAAAATAACAAAAAAATAAAGAATTTAATGTCAATTTCAAATTATGTCCAATACGTGCAATTTAATGATTGGGTCTGTAATAATACATATTTTAATTATTAACAAAATATGTATAGTGAAACGCCAGGCGTACAAGGAAGTCATGTGTTGTCCACATCAGATATTTTATTATGATTTTCCTCGAAGAGCTCCAAATTAAGTACCACTTCCAGTTTATCATGTATAGTCAAAATCTAATATGTTGTTTCAAATTATACTGGGTAGTGCGCTTAAGACGATCTACCCTTAATAACTTTGAAACGAATTGTGATAGACATACCCGGTTTACGCTAAATGTTTTAACATGTAGGAGACCACATTTTAATATATATTTTTTTTTTAATTCACTAATCTCACCCCCACCACTCTCAACTTTTAAATCTTAAATGGCAATATACCCCTTGTAACATATCAAATGAAAGCTCTTGAAAAATGCTGTACAGGCATGTCAATAAATTGATATTTGAATTAACCGTTTTAAAGTTAGAAACAATAATGTAATTTTAATTTAATTTAAAACCTTATAACAAATGCTCAAATTGAGCGCCATTTACACCTAAACAATATTACAACCTATCAGTAAATGCTATTTGTACCCGCCGAAATGTTTCTTCTGGAAATGCTTGACATTCTCTTTTAATTATATTTTCTAAAATCTTGGAGATTAACAGATGGAGTTTTATAAATAATTGATTTTAAATATCCCCAAAAAAAAAAAAAAAACGTTGGGTGTTAGATCAGGGTACCTAGCGGGCCAATCAATTGACTCCCTTCGACACAATCCAATTATTTTTTTTTTACCTCCCGCTACCCTAGGTAAGGGAGGTATAGGGAACGTGCTAAAAATCACATATAGAGTTTTTAGTGAATAAGCACGTTTTGATGTCCCTAGAATCCGATTTTATCATTTTTACAATGATGTCTGTAAGTATGTGTGTGTGTGTGTGTGTGTGTGTGTGTGTGTGTATGTGTGTGTGTCTGTGTGTGTGGATCGTGTGGACACGATTACTCAAATACTATCAATCAGAAAATTTTGAAATTTTGTATACTCATTCTATACTAATGCGGGAAGAGCTCATTAGTTTTTAGTGTATATCGGATAACCGGAAGTATCATTTATACAAGCTTTTAACAGTTTTTCTTGTAAAAAAATCATTGAATATAATTTTTTAGCAACTTTTACCAATACAATGGGGGATTACACCATTTTTTTATAATTTCATCTGAAAATATTAGGAAAACTAAGACTATTGATGAAAATCTGGTGAAAAAATTCCTATTAATAAGCGAGTTATGGTCTCCCGAATTTTGAAAAGATTGACGTGACGTCACATTTATGTGTTTTTATATCAAACTGTTTTCATCATGGACCTAAATGTTCTTGAAATATATGCTATTTTAAGTTATATTTACATAAAAATAAATGAATATTATAACACTGTATAAGTCTACATACTTTATAATTACAGGTGTATTTAAATTATTAAGTTTAATGCAAGAAATTTATGTTAAAATAAAAACTGTTTGAGAACTGCTGTACAGGAATGTTAGCCCCTCCTTTCGAATTTAAATTTCTTAACTTCCATTGGTAGTAATCCCCACCTCCTAACATGCTATTTGTAATGCATGTATAGGTGGTCTCTCGGTCGCCAATCAAAATATTTTCATATTAGTGTCGAAGCGCTATAACAAAAAACCCTTTATTTCCGAAATATCTCAATTATACTATTTCATTTTTTTATTAATATTCGTTATTCAGCATATACATTCGTATTTTTTTACTATTTTCCTTCAATTCGATTGGGCCGTAATCTCCCATTCTACGATAAGCATTTAGTAAATAACTTGAAATAACTTTAAATATTAAATTATAAAATAATTTATTTTTGTACATCACTTTGCCTCTGCGTCAAACAAAAACAATACTTTAATAACAAATTGGACATATTTAAATAAATGTCACTGTCACGAAGCGATTACATTAAGATTAATAATGAAACCGTGTTAAGAAGAATTGTAATGAAATTAAGGTTTGTAAAAATAATATATTTTCCATCATACATAAATATTAGATATACAGGATAATTCGATTTAAGTTTGATGTTTGCTGCAGCATTATATATCAAACAGCTCTCAATAAAAACGTAATTTCAAAGTGTCAAATAATAGTTTTGCAACTACACATTTACGAAATGGATCATGTACTACGAAGAATTTACACAGATTGCGTTTTAGAGCATAAGGAAGTTGGTGCTGATTTTGACAACGTGTGTGTGACGATTTTTCTTTAAAATATATTAATGTTCCAAAACTTCGCAAAGTTGGTATTTGCTCACAGATTTTTCAGGAAAAACATAATAAAATATAATCCAAAATTTGGTATTATAAACTTTTCTATTTATTGGAACAAAGTAGATTTTGTTTACAAACAATCAATCGGAACTGATACTTTACTTAAAGCTCATTGCTATTTTAAACATGGAATTGGCGGGAGGTCATGTGCTGGCCACATCAGATTTTTTCATTTTGTCATTTCCATAGCACTGCATGCATTAATAGATATTTACACACCAAGTGAGCTAAGGTAATGTTTATTCATGAGAAGAAAGTTTAGCTCACGAGCCCGTAAGGGCGAGTGAGTTAATTTCTTCGAGTGAATAAACATTCTTAGCTCACGTGGTTTGTACAATATTTTATTCAATTTTGACGAAATACTAATAAAAACCATTATAATATTTAATTTTGACAAAATAAAAAACTGACCAGTTAGTACGCTGAGCATGACAATCGTCGCTGATAGACGTCAAGTCATATATTTAAAATGCTTTATTGTCTGTCATTTGTGCCGTGAAAAATAATGAAAATGGCTGATAATGTCTGATAAATATTATGGTAAGTATTATTTTCGTACCTGATGTTATTTTAAATGCATTATTTATTGCAGAGTGAGTTAAAATTTGTGAGAGTGATTTAAAAAAAATTTTAATTCACATGTGAAATAGTGTTACTTATAGTTGTTGCTATGGAGTTAATAATGACAGTTTAAAACGTCAAAATTGAATAAAATACCACTACTATAAACTATTGTTTCTAACCTGAAAACGGTTTATTCAAATATCAATTTATTAACATGCCTGTATAGCATTTTTCAAGAGCTTTCATTTGATATGTCACAAGGGGTATATTGCAATTTAAGATTTAAAAGTTGAAAGTGGTGGGAGTGAGATTAACGAATTAAAAAAAAAAAAACAAAAATATTATTAAAATGTGGCCCCCTAGATGTTAAAACATTTAGCGTAAACCGGGTGTGTCTATCACAATTCGTTTCAAAGTTATTAAGGGTGGATCGTCTTAAGCGTGCCACTCTGTATATGAGTTTTAAATACCAAATTTGAGTTTTAGATCATTTTTTAAAATATTTTTCCAAAAAAATCTGTTTAGAGCTTCAAGTAAACTACCACTTCCGGTTTATCATTTTTAGCAAAAATATGTCATTCTCATTAATATAAAAGTCTTAAATTCCAAATTTGAAAAGTTTTAGATTATATCATAATTTGTTTTTCACAATAATCTGTTCAGAGCTTCAAGTAAAGTATTACTTCCGGGTTATCAATTTTAGCCAAAATCTAATATGTCGTTCTCATTAACACAGAAGTCCTAAATACTAAAATTGAAAAGTTTTGGATTATATTTTAATATAGTTTTTCATTAAAAACTGTTATGGACTTTGAGTAAAGTACTCCTTCCGGTTGCCCAATTTTATCAAAAATCTAATCAACTCTTTATATGAATGCTGAAAACTTAATACGGAATATAGAGATTTTTCGAAGTTTGATATGAGTTATCGTGGACGAAAAAATTATCACACACACACACACACACACCATTATAAAATAGCAAAAACGTGTTGTGGATGAAGGCTCATTCACAGCTACGAAAATAAGAAATATAAATAAAATTATAAATAACACTTTATGATTGGTGTTCACAGCTTCGAAAATAAAACATCAACTGTCATTTAACACATTCCTAATTAACAAGCAATAACAACAATTTTATGCCTTTTAAAGCACTATACGAAATCATATATGCGAATCTTTGCCTTAAGACAGCTTTTTAAAATTATATTTAAATTGAAATTTTTTTGCCAGAACTTAAATTGACAGCTCAAATGACAGTTGTTATGTATGTGCTTATTTTTGAGTAAAATATTTAACATTTGCAAATCTTTGCGTTTATGTCTTATGTTTAATTTTATTTTCGAGAGGTGTGAACACTTTCATATGAATCTATTGTTTATATCGTTATTTTTATTTCTATGTATAATTTTATTTTTATTTTCGGAGCTGTGAATGAGGCTTGACCCTAATTCATGTTGATTCACTGAAAACTCACTGTCGAATTTTTGAACCGAAAACATTACCTCCCTTACCTACGGTATGAAGGGAGGTAAAAATGATATAAAATAGATATAATAGAAATGTCTAAGCTTTATATGAATCGGTGACATTTTTCATTGATTAAAATTGAATTTGTCAATTCTGACAGATTTAATTTAAAATTAACAACAACAATATATTATTATTTTGCGCTCATAATGTAGTCATTACGAAAACCAATTGTATATCGAAATAGCCTTAATTTCAATACGCATTTTTTTGTTTTAGAGGTTGGTACTAGATGACAAATTTCGAATATCAGAAATGACATGAACTATTTTTCGCACATGTCACTTAAAACTCGCCAAGGCTAGTTTTCTAAATTTTGAAGCGTGCGAAATGGCAAATGTTTATTTAACTGCCAGTTAAAATGGTAATTTTCAATTTTACAAATTAATAAATATTAAATAATAGAATTCAAATTATTGTCACGCTATGTCATTACATTTATCAAATATTTCTATCAAACTATTGCATTTGTAATAGACACTTACAAAATTGCAATTTGCACGAGCGCCTCTAACGGCGAAGCATAGAAATCGCGGTTGCTATGGTTACCCCGTACAAACAAAGACCTGCAGACTAAAGGTGGATTTATGCAGCCATTTTCATTTACATTTAATTTGATTTAATTTTCATTTAAAAGATAAATGTATGTAAACCAATGTAGCCATGCATACACCATTTTCATTTATCTCTCATTCTCATTTATTTTTAAAGATGGCCAACTTTTATCTAATAAATGAAAATTATAAATGGCGCATGCGTGTACGACATGACAGGGACGAGAATTTGAGTTGATCAGCTGGTTGTCATTATGTATCTCCGATATCGTTTCTTTTTACGGTTTTTTATTGCAATAACACGTTTAAAACTAAACTCATAACTTCTTCGCTGTCACTATAAATTTTATTCCAATGAAAGTCGGGTTATAACGTTCATCATCTGTCAGCGTATTTTTATATGTGCGCATGCGTTCATTTTCATTTATTTTTGTTATATATTTTTGTATGAATAGGTACATTTAAAAATTATAAATGAGAATTAAATGAAAATTAAATTAAAAAGTAAATGTAAATGAAAATGGCTGCATAAATCCGCCTGTAGACTTTACACTCTAGCCATCGTTTTAGTTGAATAATCGAATGATCTTCAATATTATCAAACAAAAAAGTTGCCCCAGACACATCTTCTGGTTTTAAACTCATTTTTATTAAACACAACGTACACATCACAATAACGAATTAGGTTTAACACTGAATAACAGATGCGAATACAATGACAGATAGGAACAGGGAACGGGACGCAAGACAACGAGGGGAGGTTTGTTTGTATGCATGACCTTCTATATCTCTCTTGCAGTGACGTCAATTTTGCAAGTGTCTATTGTTATGGGAACGTGGAAGATGAACACGATATTTTGACGAAAAAGAAAAAAAAAAAAGAAACGCCCGCATTAAAATGTGTAATCAACAACGAAATATATTTCATTGTCTGATGTGTGAAATTTCGAAAGTCGAAAGAATATTGTTTTTAATTGGAGTAAATATTGTAAGTTAATTATTTTGAAAATCATGGTTCTTTTATTTCTTAACTATTTACAACAACGCGTACTACAAATATATCAGCAGATTGGCACACCCAACAATGCGTAATATGCCGTGATATACAGGGTGTATCAAGATAATGGAACAGTGCCGTTTATTCGTGTATGTGAAAATATACAGAAAAAAGTGATTAGGATATTTTGTAAGGGATAGAGGGGGACGCATTTTAGCATAAACTTTATTTTCATAATTCCAGTGGTACTCAAACTATAGGGCAATATTATACTTTTTTAAATGGCATTATATACATTTTATTAACTCATTAAATAGAGAATTTTGTTCTGAATTCAACGATATAATAATATCATACCCTTACATTGCGAAAAAATTGATAAAAATTCATTCAAAGTTAGTATTTCATTTCTACTGTGTCTAAGTAATCTGAGCAAACATTCAATCAATAAAACAAAAAAATTATTTTAAAAGTTGAATTTATTGCCAAAATCGTAGCTTACTTGAATGTAATACAACTAAAATACATTTTATTTTGTTTTATTGATTGAATGTTTGCTCAAATTACTTAGATATAGTAGAAATGAAATACTAACTTGGAATTAATTTTTATCAAATTTTTCGCAATTATTATATCGTTGAATTCAGAACAAAATTCTCTATTTAATGAGGTAATAAAATATATATAATGCCATTTAAAAAAATATAATATTGCCATATAGTTTGAGTACCACTGGATTTAAGATAATAAGGTTTATGCTAAAATGTGTCCCCCTCTATGTCTTACAAAATATCTTAATCACTTTTTTCTCTATCTTTTCACATACACGAATAAAATGCACTGTTCCATTATCTTGATACACCCTATATATTGTTAACAAATAAGATGCAAAATTGAGTCTTACAAGTTCATTCTCATGCGCATCACACTGTTCCTATGAATTTGCTTTCTTACCTGGAAGTCGCAGCCCTCGTTAGTGCATGTTTCTTTCCCTGGAGCACAGCCCGCACACAGCCACCCCTCCACCTCGCAGTATAGGCGAGGCGTGCTCTTCTTACATTTGGCACACTTCTCCCACTCTTGCTCAGCTTGTCTGCGTTGTGCCTGCTCTTGTTCGGGCTCCGCCTGTGGCCCCCGAGCCTTCACCTCCACTGCGAGAGAGGCGCCGTCCCAGCCGCCCAGCACGCTCAGCAAACTGTTGATGCTTAAATTCAGAGCGGAATGTTCCTGCAGCACCAACAGTTCCTGCGGAAGGACATCCTTGGTTCTCGTGAGGGTATCTTCACCGCGTTGGACTGTAACAGTGTAGGAATAGTTCGAGGCTAATTGCGGGTCACCAAACAGCCGCACTGCATAGTACAGCTTGGCTGTTGACACGCAGACCCGGGTGTGCAGGAGGAACAGGAAATGGAACGCAGATATAACATAATCTTGGATTAGGGAACTGCGGATGTCAGGCGTTATTCTGCAGGGGTTAGGAAGAACGCGGTCAGGATGTGCGTCCTGGCAGTGTTGGAGCAGTTGGTTTCGGCGGCCCGCCCAGTCGCAGTGGTTGGAGCCGAGCACCGGACAAACATATAGCCGGTACTCGCAGGCGTCTTCGTGGGTGATTCCTGTGAAGTCAGCAGGTACGAAGGGGACGGTGGCCGGGCAGCCCTCTTCTCTGTAGCGACACGGGAACCGCAGCAGCTCTGCCGTGGCCTCGTACAGAAGGCAACGGGAAGCTGGCTGCGCATCCTCGCGCGCCTGGCAGGGCCCGCACACCGCCGCCCCGTCGTGCTGCTGGTACACGGGGCCCCTCTTCAGCAGTTGTTCACATTTACTGCAAACAACGGCGGCAAGAATGTGGGCAGCAGTTTCCATTATGGCTGCAACAGCAAGCAACAATTCGTAAACTCTTACGTCTTTTTAGAATTTAAGGGTTGCAAGAATAGAGTATTGTACTTACTATGGAACGCCGTTTGACTTTTTATTCAACGTGATATTCATATTTCTAATTGTTAATAGCACGTCGAACCATATTTTTAACTATTTATATATGTTTCGTATATTTTTCATGTTTTAAATTTATCACAAACATATTTTTAAATAAATAAAAATATCATTGGGATTCATTTAATTTATTTAAAATGTTCTCAAACATATTAGTACATTTAATACATATTAACACTTTCGCTGCGTATTAATGCACGCGTCGCACCCGCATCGCGGTAATGAGTTTTGGCGCAATTCTAGTTTTTTTTTCTCAATTTGTTAATATTATGTGTATGTAGAAGTCTTTACTCTTATTTTTCAGTATTTTTACTTCCTTGTACGAAGTAAAGGAAGTATTGTAATCGCGAAAAAATTCGGTTTCCAGATTTCAACGGAAATATCCATTTTGAGCATCCCTGAATCCATTTTGACTAATTTCGGCGTGACGTCTGTACGTACGTATCTCGCATAACTGAAAAACGGGAAGCCGTAGAAAGTTAAAATTTTGTATTTAGAACTGTTATAACATCTAGTTGTGCACCTCCCTTTTTGGTCATTACATAACTTGCGGAAGTGGTACTTTACTTGAAGCCTGTAATAGATTTTAATGAAAAACTATATTAAAATATAATCCAAAACTTTTCAAATTTGGTATATAAGACTTTTATATCAATGGGAATAACATAATAGATTTTAGTTAAAATGGTTTACCCGGAAGTGGTACTTTACTTGAAGCCTATAATAGATTTTAATGAAAAATTATATTAAAATATAATCCAAAACTTTTCAAATTTGATATATAAGACTTTTATGTCAATGGGAATAACATAATAGATTTTAGTTAAATTGGTCTACCCGGAAGTGGTACTTTACTTGAAGCCTACAATAGATTTTAATGAAAACTATATTAAAATATAATCCAAAACTTTTCAAATTTAGTATATAATACTTTTATATCAATGGGAATAACATAATAGATTTTGGTTAAAATGGTTTACCCGGAAGTGGTACTTTACTTGAAGCCTATAATAGATTTTAATGAAAAATTATATTAAAATATAATCCAAAACTTTTCAAATTTGATATATAAGACTTCTATATCAATGGAAATAACATAATAGATTTTGGTTAAAATAGTCTAACCGGAAGTGATACTTTACCTGAAGATGTTATCAGTTTTTCTTGAAAAAAATGGTGTTATTTTTATTTTAGTAATAAATGCTTCAAATAAAAGTTTTAGAGAATTGAATTCTGCGTCGAAAACATTAATTATGATTAAATTAGCTCTTTGTATTCTCTAATTAAGTTTGCTATGGATTAGGACAAAAAATAAAAAAAAAAAAAAATGTTGATGTCAAATTACGTCAAATACGTGCAATTTTATGATTGGGTCTGTTATAATACATATTTTAATTAACAAAATATGTATAGTGTAACAGGCGTACAAGGAAGTCATGTGCTGTCCACATCAGATATTTTTTTAAACGCATACGGTGAGTCGGCAGCATTGCGGACACCTTTTGTTCGGCAATGCTAACGACGCAACTATGTGTCCAACCTCTTGAATTCTGAAATCAACATTCTAGACAAATCATGTTTATTTGCTTGATGATTTATCTTTTATTTATGTTATAGCCATTATTTTAATATTTGTGTTTTTAGCCCTTTTGAGTGTAAATAGCCCTAGTCGTTGTCACCCATGACGCAAAAAAAAATCAAACTGTAAACTAACCCCACAAATCACTTTTCTGTAGTTGTCTGGCAATGCTGGCCAACACACATTGTTCTCTTTACAAGGCTGACGAAACAATGCCGGTTGAAACAAGATAGAGTACTGGACGCACCTGATGCGGCGTGCGCAATGGTTCGACAACATACGGGACGCAACGTGTGCGTCGTACGCAGCGAAAGTGTTAAAAATGGTTTAAAATTTTTAAAACAGATTTTCAAATAGCAAACTGCATTTAAATCGTTTAAAAATTAAATGAAACATTATTAAATACATTTCAGAACTCGAAACATAATTTTAAATGCTCATTTAAAAATATGTTTGAATTTCCAATATGTTTCGAATTAGAAATATGGTTACAAACTTACTGATACATATTTTTAATTCTCTGTCTCTTTCTATTTCTCCCATATATCGCAATGAGTAAGAGAGAGACAGAGAATTAAAAATATAAACATATTTTTAATTCAAATAAAACTGAATTTGCATTGAGAATTAAAAATATGTTTTTAAAAAGATAATTCACGAGCACACTAACCATATTTTCAAATACATATTGGAAATTCAACCTTATTTTTAATTGTTCGCGGGTTTATATTTGATTTACTAATATGTTTGAGAACATTTTAAATAAATTAAATGAATCCCAATGATATTTTTATTTATTTAAAAATATGTTTGTGATAAATTTAAAACATGACAAATATATCAAACATATTAAAATATAAATATTTAAAAATATGGTTCGACGTCATATTAACAATTAGAAATATGAATATCACGTTGAATAAAAAGTCAAACGGCGTTCCATAACTTACTTAGATCGGAGTAGATGAGATGCAGATGCAACAAATTCTGGGTTCCTTTTCTTCTCAGTGACTGAGTGATGCATTGATTCAATGCCCTTGCTATTTATCCTTTACTTTATCATTTGCCTATCTCTTATCAGATATTGACAAATCCACGCCCTATCTGTGTGGAAAAGTTCGAGTGTGGCGTGATGGGTTCAAATTCAAACGATCCCGTCGCCAGATAACAGCTAAACAAACAAGGTTATTTTTTAATGTCTGCGGAATTCAAACCCTACATTGTTTGTTAATGTAAGTCTTCAAAATTTTAAAACTCACCCAAAAGAAGTAATTATTTTATTTTATGAATAATTGTAAGCATTGTAGCAAATTTGTAGAAAATAAATTATGCAAAAATTAATGAGAGTCCTTTTCTTATATACAAAACTTTCACTAAATTAATTTATAGTTTTAGAAAGTAATAGCCGAGACAAACGACGACTGGTAATGATAATTAAACTCTAATTCTTAATTTAATATTTCGTATGTCATATGTAAATTATATTAATGCTCATTATAAACGTAATTTCAAATGTAATGATCATTAAGTGTCGATGATCTTTTAAGAACATGATCGTAAGTATTCGGTTATAAACGCCACACTAATACTGTCAAAATCTCGCCATGATTTTAATTGTAGTTAGAACCTCAAAAATGTCACAAATTAACTATGTTCTAAATTTCATGGTTTTATTAAACCACCAAACAAATTTGTTATATTTACTAGAACAGTTATGTTTCAATTCAACAAAAAAGTTTATTTATTAATGATAAAGTGAAAGAAAACAGGAAAATTGTAATACATTCTGCGAAACTTATCAACTGACATTTGATGTCAATCTGCGCATGCGCACCAAATTAAATTTAATATATCGTATGTCAGGTATTTTAATAATTAAGAATTAAGGTAAATTACTAATTGACTAGTGACGCCTATACTCATACACGGAGCTGAAACATGGACATTAACGCAAAGACAAAAAGAAAAAATTACGGCTACCGAAATGAGATTCTTGAGAAAAATAGAGGGGAAAACAAGACTGGACAGAATTGAAAACACAACCTACAGACAAAACTTAAAAGTAAAATCAATAGAAGATAAGATAGCAGAAGGACAGATGAGATGGTATGGGCATGTAGAAAGGATGGGAGAGGAGAGAATAGTTAAAAAAGTGTTTGAAGCAAAAATTGGAAGAAAGAAACCACGAGGACGACCAAGAAGAACGTGGCTGGAAGAAGTAAAGGAGGCAGCGCAAAGAAGAGGTCTAACTTGGGAAGAAACGAAGACAGCAACACAAGATAGAGCAGAGTGGAAAGAAATATGGAGAAGACCAACGAATCCGAACTCAACCCCCTCCCTCGCAGGCCGGGGGAACGCCTTACACCCGTGAGGGTAGAAAGGTGCAGGATTAAGTAAGTAAGTACTAATTATACTAATGATCATTAATATTTGTCGTCTGTCTCGGCTATAAGTTTTAATTGTTATTCTCTAAACTTTAAACCATTATACTTTTACCTCCCGCTACCCCCTTGGTATGGGAGGTGTAGGGATCGTGCTAAAAATCTTAACGAAATTTTGAAAAATGTCAACGTTTTAAGGTCCCTAGAATCCGATTTTTAAATTTTTGCGATGATGTTTGTGTGTGAATTATGAAATAACTTGAACTTTAAAAAATAATTTTATTATTGTTTTTCGAAGTATGATACATAGCCTAACGCTTTACAGGTTACAAATTAGTACATTATACAAGTGATACAGAGTTTTTATATGTTAGTCTTATCTATAAAAATAAACTTGTTGTTCATTGTGCTTTTCCACAATGACGAAACATATTGAGAATAGTTTAATAAAGTTGATTTAAATGAATCTAATCATCATTGGCGTAGCGTAGGGTTTTGCCGCCCCCCCCCCCTCCTACAAAATTAAAAATTCGTAGAAACATAAAAAGACAATAAATCATATAAAGGTATTAAGAAAAAAAGGCGCCGCAGGCGAATTTTTTTTTTTCATTCAAGGTCAAATGTCTTATAATTGAAAGTTAAATTTTTTCGAGGGATGTAAAGGTGTATGCAAAATGACCCCCATGTTTAGCGCGTTTGAAGAAATGCTCAACTTCATTAATGTCTAATACCAATATGAATAGTAACAATTAACTTTTAATATTTTGTAACCATGAGCTTTGTGAATAATTTAAACGTTATTTTTTCGATTTGTTTACATTTTGTTTATAATTAAAAAAAGTAGAAGTATTAGATCTCAGCTTCTATTAATAACAGATTTGAAATTTGGTATGTTGACTCAAAATGAAATTTTAATATAAAATATGAATATTTTTACCTTCCGTCACCTTTAGGTAAGGAAGGTATTGTCTTTGGTCAAAAAATTGGGTGGTGAGTTTTTAATGAATAAGCACGTTTTAGGGTCCCTACAATACGAATTATTATTTTTAAGATGATGTCTGTATGTGTGTGTGTGTCTGTGTGTGTGTATGTGTGTCCGTGTGTGACAAAATTTTCTCCGACGATAACTCCAATACTATAATTCTAAAAATTATAATTTTTTCGTATTCCTCTTCTGTACATCCATATGAAGAATTGACTAGATTTTGGTTATAATTGATCCACCGGAAGTACCCTTATTTAAAGTTTTTAACAGTTTTTCTTAAAAAAACGCAGTTAAATATTATTTTTTGACATTTTGTTATTATATTTATTAAAGAAAATACTCTTCTCTATATGGTTTGATTATTCATTTTCCTTCATATTCAATAGATGTAGAGTTAAAGCATTATAAAGAAATTAATTTTCAAAAATTAGTCAGCTTTGCTATTTATCATGGAAATAGCTGACAGATGTCAGTTGCAAGTGCAAAACCAAATATGGAAAAAAGTATAGGATCTAAAATTGGTATGTCATAGTGTTGCTCGCAAGTGACACGCAGAGAAAGGCCAAAGAGAAGATGGAAGGACATTACTTAGTGTAGTTTATGTTATAAATTTATTGGATTTATAGAACCTTTTCAAATGAACTTTTGTTATGGAATTTGTAAAAAAATAGTATGTGTTCGTGTTCGATTTTACATGATATTATAGAGCATCTGTTCCAAGGACCTTTTGGTATGGGATTTGTACAAAATACATAGAATTGACGGAAGGTCTTGTGCTGGCCATAACAGATTTTTTTATTTTAAATTGATTAGTTTAATTTTAATAATTTTTATTGTTAAAGCACAACATGCGTTCAAGCGCATAAATATTAAAAAAAGTAATAAAATTAAACTAATCATTTTTAAATAAAAATTTATGAATATTTTATATAAAAACTGCATATAGTCTATAAATGAAAGCGCGTTTGATATTTTTAATTTTTTTTTAAGAAAGTTATTGTTTCAAACTCAACTGACTATAATTATTTCCCCGATAGAAGTCTTTTTAATATTAAGTCAACGATAGGGAATTTGCCGCCCCTAGCAAAATGCCGCCTGGGGCGGATGCCCCCTTTGCCCACCCTACGCTACGCTACTGTCTAATCTTATAAATACAGCTGTCGTTCGCGGTGGCTTTTTATTATAACGTTCTAAGGTCTCTAAAATCCGATTTTAACATTTTTACGATGATGTCCGTGAGCGTGCGCTCGCTCGCGGGTGTATGTCTCTTTCTCTCCTTCTGTCTCTCTCTCTCTATGTGTGTGTGTGTGTGTGTGTGTGTGTGTGTGTGTGTGTGTGTGTGTGTGTGTGTGTGTGTGTGTGTGTGTGTGTGTGTGTGTGTGTGTGTGTGTGTGTGTGTGTGTGTGTGTGTGTGTGTGTGTGTGTGTGTGTGTGTGTGTGTGTGTGTGTGTGTGTGTGTGTGTGTGTGTGTGTGTGTGTGTGTGTGTGTGTGTGTGTGTGTGTGTGTGTGTGTGTGTGTGTGTGTGTGTGTGTGTGTGTGTGTGTGTGTGTGTGTGTGTGTGTGTGTGTGTGTGTGTGTGTGTGTGTGTGTGTGTGTGTGTGTGTGTGTGTGTGTGTGTGTGTGTGTGTGTGTGTGTGTGTGTGTGTGTGTGTGTGTGTGTGTGTGTGTGTGTGTGTGTGTGTGTGTGTGTGTGTGTGTGTGTGTGTGTGTGTGTGTGTGTGTGTGTGTGTGTGTGTGTGTGTGTGTGTGTGTGTGTGTGTGTGTGTGTGTGTGTGTGTGTGTGTGTGTGTTGAAGGACGGTTCTTCAAAAACTATAAGACACACTGAAATATATACTAACTGGAACTCGCATACTCTACCTACCTATCAGCGTACGCTGCACTGAAGCCTCATTGAACAATAATGGCTGGTCCTGTTCGCGCACGTTCGTGCCGACTCGAACCTAGCCGAATAACTCGTATCATAGCTGATTGCTTTATTTTCAAGTTATGCTTAATTTATTTAAACATGCGCCACACGAAATAATTTCCGTCTACTCACGAACTGTCTCGATGTTTGCCGACTACTCCAGCAGCAGGCTTTCAATATGCTTCACAGTCACGGTTCGTACGCGCATTCCAGTTAGTATATATTTCAGTGATAAGACATGAAACTAGTTTAACTACGAATTCCTCAATCTGACATTTATGAAAAGAGCTGAAAAGGTTTTGGTAACAATTGGATAACCGGATAAATCTTCTAAATATTATTTTTTGAAAATTTGTGTTATTAGTAATATTGAAGAACATAAATTCTACTTCTGATACATTTAAAAAAAATATTGTATCTTCTCTAAGTTTAGAAATAAAGACACTATAATATGTAGAATAAATGGATTTAATAAATCGCACAAGCTAAACTACACCAAGGAAACCAGATGACATATTCAAATGTTTGTAACATAGTTTATGATAGATAAATGTTAATGTGAAAAATCGTTTTAGTGACATTCTAAAAGCTTTTTTTGGGAAGTACATTTTATCTTTCTTATTGTTTTATTAATTAAATATTTAAAATTATAGGTAAAATGCATATATCCATAAGATATATCGCTAATTTGTTAATGTATTGGAAGAATCTCTGACATTGAAGGACTTCTTCATACAATGAAAAATAGATTAATTAGAATTGTATGTGTGCAGAAGACATGATAAAAAAACAATATTTGGGTTAAGTTCTGTAATTTTTTTTATTATAAAACGACGTTTCGACAACGAAGTGCAATAAAATACTTATATAACATAAATTTTTTTTCAATATATTTTAGATATATAAATTTATAAATTAATCAGTAGCTGTACAAAAGATGTTTGAAAATAATGGAATATACAGATGAAAGGACGAGATGTGTTTGCAGGTATAGTCTGTTCGCTCCTAGCGGAAACAAGCCGATAATTTATTACCCCAATAGTTATTATCACAAACCATAAACCACTTTCTTGAGCTCTTGTTCATCAAACGGCGGTCAGTTGTAAATGGAGTGTTGAACAAGGATTGTATTCAGTTCGTTTTGATATATGCGTTTGTAAATTTTTAAGAGAATTTTTTGAAATTATTTTGAAATGTATTTACAGCTAGGTATTATCATTAAGAATTACCTGGAAATACGTTTTCGCCTAATGACATTGTTTTCGGGTTTGGCCATTATCATAATTTCTAGGAATTATTTAATCTACTATTCATTTAAGTCACCCTTGATTGAATTTCGTTCCTTTATAATCCCGGTTTTCTTTCGTCTTAACTCAGTTTACATGTAACATTAGTTAGCAGCGGTTGTAAGTGAAATTTTAAATATGGAAATGTGGAGGCCCTGGGATGTCGACAATGCTTCTGCCAGTGTTAGTGACGAAGTCAATACCTGTGACACCGATGCCGACGTTGTGCAAAGTGATGAAGACACAAATTGTTTTAAATATTTCATCAACGAACAAACGCAGCAAGTTATATTAAATGTGTATAATCATTTTGTAGAAGTGGGTGAAACGAATGCTCTGAAAAGAACTTCGATTGCGACAAAAACGTCTCTCGCATCCGTTCGTATATATTTCCCTGACAGTCCTAAGCCTGTAAAAAGTGTGAAGGAAAGTTTCCATTATTTGATTATTTTATGACGAGTATAACTGTATACTTGTAATAATGACATTTTCCCTTACTTATGCAGATTTCGAATACGTCCCTGTTCCACACTACCTGAGGATTTTCTATTTGTTTGTGGTAATATCTATTGGGGTAATAAAATATCGGCTTGTTTCAGTTAGGAGCGAACAGACTTTAACGCTCCATTTTAAGACGCTTATCACTCTATGTAATTACCGAACAGTGCTAGGAGTGTACAGAGTGAAAAGAGTGAACAGAACTCATTTGCCGAATGCACCTACAATGAAATTATTGCATAACCTTGTAAGTACTTACCTACTATAAAAGTTCCAATATCAATACTAGATAGATGAAAACGATGCTTATATACAAAAGTATTGTATATTCTTATCGCAAAACACTTAAATTAATAACAATAACACAAATATAAGAGAAATTACGCAAAAATATTACAAAGTAAACAAGAGATTGACAGATGTCAATACCCTCCAAGCAAGTTCACAAGCGGCGCTCACGTCTAAACTTGCATCGCGAATAACATATTATTTGTTTGATTTTCGATATTTTCAAACCCAATGGGATATTCAACCATTTAGAGAAATATTTAGTAAATTTTAATAATTATAAGGTAGTATACTTTAATGTAAGAATTTTAGTAAAATGAAAATGATGAAATATTACTTCCTTGTAATAAAAATCCTTAATTATTGTTGTAAACGCAACTTCACAGTCCCTAATCGGTTATTCTAGTAAAATTTCGGATGAATTCGGGCGAAATGACTTACAATTTCGTTACTTTTGTTTGAATTCAAGTTAAGAACTTTGCTCGTAGACTATAGCAATACTACCGTCATCCTAATGACATTCTCAAAATGTTTCATGAAATAGATTGAAATAATATTTATTTTATACATTTTTCTTTATTTGTGTATGCAGTAGGTAGTAATTAATTTGACAAGGGAAAGAAGTTTTAATGAATATACGGGTGTCACAAATTGATTAGGCTAACATTGGGATCTCGGAAACTATAAGAGCTACAAGGTCGGTTAAATGGGCAATGTGTAGTTTTGAGGGTTGATTCGGTTGATTCAGATTCCGTTAAGAAACATTCAAAATTCCGAACAGTCTGAAAATTATTAAAAAAAAACTGAAAATCGTTATTTTAATGTCAAATAACTCCGTAATATATAGAGATATAAAAAAAAAATGTTTCATATAAAAGTTACACTATTTAATAAGGCAAGCTTAAAAATGTTGTCAGTATAAAATTCAAGATGGCGGTTTTCAAGATATTAATAGCAACTTTCTTATTGCCATATTGGATTTTTACATTTTTTTTTTTCTTTTCAACGATGTATAACAAAGTATGTTTACATTAAAATTTAATAAAGATATTAATTATTTCAATTTGATAACTAATCAAATAAGCTTAAAAACAAATGCAAGTGAATAATAAAGAAAACAAAATTTATTATAACAGTGAACTGTCATACTTAAATTTGTATGTATTCGTTTATTTAATTTAATTAGTGAATTTATTTATTACATATTCAAAATGCTTACTTTTTCAACATTAGAGCAGTACGATATGTTTTGTACATACATCAAATGTAATAAAAACTCCCGTCTTGCGGCACAAACTTATTTCGGTAACTTTCCGAAGAGAAGACAACCCAATGATAAGGTATTTTTTTTTTACGGTCATCTGTGGTCGTGCGGCTATAGTGCTCGCCTGGCAACACAAGGCTGCTCGTGTGGGACAGCGTTCAAATCCCGCACGAGTCAGTTTTTAATAAAAAGCCGACACACCCAGATGAGTCCGAGTGGCAGCAGAGGTCACTATAAGCTACTCTGCATGTAACGAGGGTGCCAGTAGAGGGCACTAAAAATGTCTCTACAAACTGTAAATATATATATAGGCAAAATTTGTAACATACATGTACGATAATTTGTATAGGTCAAAGGACCTGATGACAAATAAATACATTATTATTAACCCAATGATAAGGTATTTAGAAGATTGGATATAAATATGCAGCAATATGGATGTTTAAAAAAACCTACTCGTGACCCACAAGTGATAGTCGAAGATGAAATTCAGGATGAAGAGTTAGCAGTGGCATGTGTAGCGGCTAATCCGAGCATTTCAACTCGGGAAATAGAAGCCCAGGTACATGTATCTAAGACGAAAGCGTCAAGAATTCTTAAAAAAAAACATAAGTTTCGTCCCTTTAAATTACACGTTGCCCAGATTTTACGACCAAATGATCATGTCCGCAGATCAGTATTTTGCAGATGGTTTACTAACCAAATAAGAGAAAATATAGATTTTATTAATCACATTTTTTGGACTGACGAATCTCGCTTTTCTAACTGTGGCTTATTTAATCGTCATAACGAGCATTATAGGGCACCTGCACCTACGTCACAACATGGCGGATGATCAGCTGATCTCGGGCAACCAAGCTTCAGTTGAACATTGCGTCTTATGCAGCGAATGTGTTTTCTGTACAAGAAATTCAGTTTTTCCTAAATTTATACGTGCTATTTTAAAATGTAATTAGCCATAATTAAACATATGTGTATGAATTATTTACTAGTAAAACAAATAAAATAAATAAATAAATATATCATCACGGCATATTACCCATTTCTGGGTGTGCCAGTATCTACAACACATGTAGACATCGGTAATGATGACGATATATTTTACCGTGTGGGCGCTTACCAGGCGTCACCTCACGGGCACTCATAGCTGACGTGGAGAGTGCACCACAGGGGTCACTTTTGTGCCATTTAAAATTGGAAATATTTGGCGTCTGTCGGGATCGAACCCGGTTCCGCCAGATTCGCGACCAGACACTCAGGCACGCGGCCACGGGACCCCATAGTAAAACAAAGCAGTCGTATTTATAAATATATTTTAAAAAATATTAAATTGAAATAAGTAGCTTGTAGCATCAGGTTGTGTTATATTCATTTGAGTTTGTATAAGTTTTTTTTATGTTTATTTTAAATGAAAACATGAATATTGAAATTAAAATAAATTGAATTATTAGATTTTTTAATTTATAAAGAAAATTAAATTTGAGATATATATATATATATATATATATATATATATATATATATATATATATATATATATATATATATATATATACAGGGTGTATCAAGATAATGGAACAGTGCATTTAATTCGTGTATGTGAAAAGATACAGAAAAAAGTGATTAAGATATTTTGTAAGGCATAGAGGGGGACATATTTTGGCATAAACTTTAATATTTTAAATCCAGTGGTACTCAAACTATAGGGCAATATTATATTTTTTTAAATGGCATTATATATATTTTATTAACTCATTAAATAGAGAATTTTGTTCTGAATTCAACGATATAATAATATCATACCCTTACATTGCGAAAAAATTTATAAAAATTAATTCAAAGTTAGTATTTCATTTCTACTGTATCTAAGTAATCTGAGCAAACATTCAATCAATAAAACAAAAAATTTATTTTAAAAGTTGAATTTATTGCCAAAATCGTAGCTTACTTGAACTAAAATACATTTTATTTTGTTTTATTGATTGAATGTTTGCTTAGATTACTTAGATAAAGTAGAAATGAAATATTAACTTTGAATTAATTTTTATCAAATTTTTCGCAATATAAGGATATGATATTATTATATCGTTGAATTCAGAACAAAATTCTCTATTTAATGAGTTAATCAAATATATATAATGCCATTTAAAAATCATAATATTGCCCTGTAGTTTGAGTACCACTGGATTTAAAATATTAAAGTTTATGCTAAAATGTGTCCCCCTCTATGCCTTACAAAATATCTTAATCACTTTTTTCTGTATATTTTCACATACACGAATAAAATGCACTGTTCCATTATCTTGATACACCCTATATATATATTTATCTTCGAGTTCATTTTTCTTATTGTCATATTGTGTATTTTTATTGTATATAAATGAGCTTATTGAGTTTATTCGCGAAAAAATTCGAAGTAGCTGACCTCTACAGCGCCAATTGCGAACTAGAGAAAGAAGGAAAACTTTGGTTTTATCATTTGTGCATGTATGAAAAAGTTGCTCTAATTTTAATTGTTGTTATTAGAATATATTTTAAGAATTGTTTTTATTAGATCTAGTATTTTATTAACTTTGTAAATAATAGTGTACATGAGTTAATGGTTTTAGTGTAAAACGTTTTTAAATGAAGGTTAAGAGTGACAATGACAAGTAAATCTAAGCGGTATTGTTCGGTTCCCCAATGCAATAATTATAAATCAGATTCTATAAGTATTCATTTCTTTCCAAAAGATCCTAAATTATGTAAAAAGTGGGCTATTGCACTTAAAATCGGTAAGCCAGTTAGTAAATGTATGACAGTTTGCTCTGATCATTTTCTGCAGTCAGACTTTCATCCAGGTAAGAATAATAATACATTTGTTACAAAGAAGTAAATAAATATCATTTATTAAAATAAGCTATAAAAATATTGACTGCTCATAGTTACTCAAAATTTTAGTCACCCAGTCACCCTAACTAATTACCATGGCTACCATAAAAATACATTGGAATGATTAAAAAACAATTGAGTTTGTTATTTTAGTCATAGCTTAATCACCCCCGATACGGGCCACTTTTTCAATCTTCAGTTAAAATTTTAACTGGCAGTTAAATAAACAAAATCGAAACGAAATGAAATATCAAATGACAGATTTGTCATTGCAGTCGATAATCCGATTCAATATTGTTTATTTAACTGCCAGTTAAAATTTTAACCAGAGATTGAAGAACTGGTCCTAAGAGTAAAAACTACCAGTCATTGATATTAATATTTATTTCTTAATACAGCAACTATGTGTTTGCATTTTCCTCCTAACCCGGCCTTACAAGTACATTTGCCTTGTAAATTTGGCTTTAATAACACTTCAATAAAGTGTGGAGCTCCATTTAAATTGCTCGTTTGAAGGTAAAATCCAAAAACTGTGTTTAAATCAGTGTTCTTCAAACCGCACATGGTTACATGGCTTGCTTTATACACAGCTTCTCCTTCCTTTATTGGTCTTGAAGAACCAATGTAGTCAAAAATATCACTTAGATCAATATTCACTTTTTCTATTTTGCACTTTTTGCTGCACAGACACTGGATACTTCTCTGTTACAAATGTAAAATAACACTGTCAACTGACGTTACAGGTATACGCTTGCATCTGTTTTCCTTCTTTCGTCTCCATTTTGTCGCCGCTCGACCTGACATCTATAGCTAATTTTTTTCGCCTATACGTTAAAAATTTATCTTTGGAAGCCAAAGTACGTTAAATCGATAAATTTAAGTGGATACATAATGTGGATCCTTATACATTGACATTTTTTTGACGAGAATTATAAATGCCTTTTAAAAATCAATATGAATTCAATAATAACCTATCTAATTTTTAAACCTTTGTGAGAAACAGACACAAAGATATATATTTTTTCTGTTACTAAAAAAAACTTCTTTCAAAATTTGTATTTCTGTCATTTAAAAAATATTTTTTCATGTTTTTTATATATATTATTAAAGAAAATTACATATATTTAAACATTCATATAATATGTTCCTATCCGATTATGTTTAAATTATTTTATATGTAATAAAAGTGTACACAAAAAAATAGTATTGGGTTAGTTTAATTTAATAACCTGGAACTCATTAAATAGTAAGAATGTCCTGACTTATTTTTTACGGAAAACACTCCTCATATAGGTACTCACTTTTACACACTCTAATCAGTTTTTCCAAAATAAAACAATAAGTGCCATAAAAACACAATAAAAGCTTACGGCACGATATTTCTCCGTAAGACACAATGCAAACTGAAGGTTTGGTTGACCAAGATCAGCTGGTGGCCGCCATGTTGAAACGTCAGGTGCAGGTGCCCTATTGGGCACAAGAAAATCCACTCATAGTGATTTCACGGCGAATTCAAGATAGGTTCGGGTTTAATGTTTTTTGTGGCATATTGGGAAATAATTTAGTTGGCCTTATAATTTTTGATGGAAACCTAACTGCACAACGATATTTGGAAATTCTTCAGACATCCCTGGAAGATTTACTGTATGATTTACCTTTGGCACAAAATTACCGAATTTGGTATCGTCATCATTACCGATGTCTACATGTATTGTAGATA
Organism: Ophonus ardosiacus; assembly: GCA_943142095.1. NCBI lineage: Eukaryota > Metazoa > Arthropoda > Insecta > Coleoptera > Carabidae > Ophonus > Ophonus ardosiacus. The sequence continues at coordinate 28,601,567 of OW964838.1, forward strand.
CTGGCACACCCAGAAATGGGTAATATGGTATCAGCAAGATGGTGCTCCTGCTCATAATGCTAGAAATGTTATTAATTATTTAAACAATCGTTTTAATAATAGAATCATAGCGACTAACACACCCATTTCATGGACAGCTAGATCACCAGACTTAACGCCTCTCGATTTTTATTTATGGGGCACTTTAAAAGATAAAGTGTATGGCATAACATTATTTACAAGAATGTAGAGGAATTATGTGAAGCAGTAGTGAACTCTCTTAATAGTATTAATCGCAATACATTGCGGACAGTAACTGCCAGTGTTGTAAAACGTGTTCATTTATGTTTACTTAACAATGGCCAGAATTTTGAGCATTTGTTATAAATTATTGTTACATTAGTATTAAGTTGTTTTGTTTTTGATTTGTTTAAAAAAAAAATGTACTTGCATTTGTTTTTAAGCTTATTTGATTAGTTATCAAATTGAAATAATTAATATCTTTATTAAATTTTAATGTAAACATACTTTGTTATACATCGTTGAAAAGAGAAAAAAAAGTTCTATTTAATCATGTAAAAATCCAATATGGCGCCCATTTAAAATAAGAAAGTTGCTATTAATATCTTGAAAACCGCCATCTTGAATTTTATACGGACAACATTTTTAAGTTTGCCTTATTGAATAGTATAACTTTTATATGAAACCTTTTTTTTATATCTCTTATAATTACGGAGTTATTTGACATTTTTAAAAATCGCGATTTTCAGTTTTTTTTTTAAAAAATTTTCAGACTGTTCGGAATTTTGAATATGTCTTAACGGAATTTGAATCAACCCTCAAAAGTACACAACATTGCCCATTTAACCGACATCGTAGCTCTTATAGTTTCCGAGATCCCAATGGTAGCCTAATCAATTTGGGACAACCTGTATATGTCTAATGCAAACATCCCTATACAGTGTCCCACACTCTATGTTCAGTATAGAGTCTTATAGAGTACCATGTTGCCATATTTACCTGCTGTAAATCTGCAAGATAGAAAGAGCAAAATAGATGCCCAAAAAGAGATCAAATATTCTGGGTACTTCATTGAATTTATTTATGACTGGTATACTTTCAGTGTATCTAAACCGGTGGGTGAAAAGAAAAAAATTAAATTAAATAATGAACTGGTCAGTTTAATAATTTACAAAAAATATAAAATAATACAAATACAAAATGTAAGTAGGATATAAAATTATAACAAGCATAGGTAAATGAAATGAATTAACATACAAACTCTAGTCAATTTAAAGTAAATAATATAAAACATTTTTGTACTTAATTGGACATTTTACAATCGTCGTCAACAATATAAATTCCCTATGTTACATATTTCTATTCTACGAAAAAATATAAAATTAATACATATACGAGTACAACATATAGACGTAAAATAGCATAGGTGCGAAGAAAAAAATGAAATTGAATAACACACTGGTCAGTTTAATAATACATATTTTTTATTTAATTTATTTCTTCTTATTTGATAATTTACTTATATTTAAGCTTGATAGAAATACTGCATATATTTTACATAGTTCATAAGTCTTTATTCTTTCATTGTAATCTCCAATTTGAATTTATATTTTAAAATTCTAATTTCTAATGCATTTAATCAAGATTAGTATGCTAGGCGGTTTTAAAATATTGTATTGAAATATTACTTATTACAGGTACAAATAGCCCTGTATATAAAACTAATTAGACAAATATTGGGTGTACACAATAAGCCCTTGGGTAAGTAAGAGACCCTCATAAAACTTAAATTGTACAGTGTTAACTAATTTTGGTATAGCAATGAAAATTTATGAATGTTTCAATATTACATTATATTGAAAAATTGGCAACATGGTACAGAAAACCTCCGTAAGAATAATATTGGCTATCTCTGCCACACTGAAAATAGAGTGTGGGACACTGTATAGAAATAACTGTTTGAGAAGCATAACCAACTCGGGACTATGACGTCACAAATAATTTCAGAGGTTCATAAATTCATATCTCGCTTACTAATTCGAATTTTAACATTGAGTTTTTACCAATATAATCTTAGGTTTTTATATATTATCAGATTTTTTTTAATGGTACAATACCCCAATTTTACCTGGGATAATTAGGAAAGCAGGATATTACGAAAGTATAATTTTATTTTAAAATTCCATGTTTGGGTGTTCGAGTCACCACCACCACCAACAGTATATAAAAATCAATAAATAATTATTTAAATAAAAATTGCAATGCCCTCGAATCATATCAAAATTCAATAATATTTTGTACTAATATTTATTTACCCAACAGGAAAAAACCCAATGAGGTCATGCAAAAAAAAATAATTGTACCTTTTTTCTGTTTAAATCGAAAAAAGATAGTCTAATTCATCGATCAGTATGATTAAATTATTTTTTATTTATATTTTTTGTTATATAAAATCGTTTTAAATTATGATATTTTTAAAAAGTTGCAAAAACCAGCCATGTTTTGTCGTCACAACGTTACGAACCAAGTTCAGACTCATTTCAAACAGACATTTTATATGGACACATAATTTCTAAAAGAAAAATATATATAAACTATAAATTGAGGATTACATATCTGAATATGCTATAATATATTAATATAATATCGTTCTATTTATTTTTATAAATATAATTTTCATTTGGTGTGAAATTATCTACGTTACATCAGATGTTTCTTTCACTGTTGAATCTTTGAATTAGACGGTAAAAGGTTATAAACGCATGTGAGACATTGAATATATTGCAGAATATTATTTTATTCTTTATTTTGGCACGAAACACCGTTCCATCGACATGTTTACATTCATAAATTTTAGGTTATCTTTAAATGTCACTCTGACGTTTAAGACAATGTGAAAATCAAAATGGTCGTGCCTTTCACTCTGTGACGTCAATGGGCAAGGGACGAAACGAGGGTCTAGCAGCCTCATTTTAAAGAATGTCATTTTCAATTACAATTTTTTCATCATTAAAGATAGATTTGAGGAAAAATAAAAAATACGGGTCTATTATTTTTCACTACTCTATCGATTAAAATTATAAAAAAAGTCGTGCATGACCTCATTACAGAGTAACAAAAACAAGAATAAGTAATAAAGCATCAGTACATACATAAATATACAGTAAGACAAAAGAAAATGTATATAAGTAACAATGAAAAATATATGTGTAGGTTCTAAATTAATCTCTCAGGCAATAATCAACTGTATTAAGCCTATGGCACACTTATCGATAAGCATCAGAGAGCATCGATGAGTTCATTGATGAACAACAGTATGCATCCGTCATCGATAATTTTGTGTTTCATCAATGACAAATACATAAATTTTTTCACTGACGAAAAACAGAAAAGTTGGTAATATTACCAGTGAAATGTTCCTACACCGTCGATTTTTAAATTGATATTTCCCTAGTTTATTGTTGTTTGACACAAGTCAAAGTGACGTGAGGCACAAAAGATACGTGTGAAATGAGATACGTTCGTTTCATTGATGATCTTCGACGAAAATAGCAGCGCCGCTATTTTTCGTCGATGACGGGTGCGTTCTGTTGTTTCATCAATGAGCTCATCGATGCTCTCCGATGCTCATCGATGCTCTCCGATGCTCATCGATAAGTGTGCCATAGGCTTTAAAATATTTTAGAAGTGAATCACTAAAATCAAGTGCGTCGCAGTATTTATTAAACGATCGACACATAAGGCGATTTTTCGCGACAAGTAGTTAACTGTGGTTATGTGTGGTTATCTGTAGTTTGATATTCTCGCGATGAAAACGATGACGTCATATGCTAACGTCGTTAGCTGTAGTAAGCCAAACCATCTTACCATCCTCCAGAGGATGTTTTGAACGCGTTTTTATTTCTATCCTTGTCTTACAATTATAACTGTGTGTGTCAGAAGAGAAGTACGAAGCGCTGTCTGTTGTGACTGTGTATGTACTGTAAACAAAGAAATCAAAGAAAATGGAAGCCTATTTTTTGATAATAGTTATACAATTTATGGACAATAAGGAAAACATTGAACAAATTAAAGCGATCACTGGTTGATATCAAGGAATCGCCTTTACTTAAGTACCATAAAGTAACAAGAACACATTTCTCTAGAGGGACTTGTACATTTCCCCCTCGATATGGAGAATCCATCCAATATATTTTTATTTCAAATGTTATCTTCCAATCCAAGTTTTGTAGAAATCTGGTATTCTTACATGTTTATACCGATTAAATAATAATAATACGTTTCGGTTTATACTATCAGACCGATTTAATAATTTATATAGAGTCGGAACACTCTGATTTATAAAACTACTATCTATTTCGTCCAATAATGTATAATACATCAACTGTTTCTTTGAAATCTTCATCCTTGTCAAAGTTAACCAAACAAATTTTCGTGGTACCATTAACTACATTCAAACTATGACGTCATATACCCAAACCATAGTAAACGTGGTTATCTTAGGTATTTGTCGCGAAAAATCGCCTATAGTGTTAATGGGACTTGAGTAATGAATATTAGTGCGTGAGAGATCGCAGAGAAATACTAATGTAGAGCGAGTATTAACATTTGTTGATGTTAAAAAATAAATTATTCTTCAGAGACCATTGATAAACGTTTCTGAGATCTGATTGCAACTCGAGATAATCGTTGGTCGATGAAATTTTATGAAAAATTTTGAAGTCGTCTGCAAATAGTAAACATTTATAAAACTTCACAACATCAACAATGTCATTGACAAATAGAATAAATAACAAAGGGCCAAGGACAGAGCCCTGAGGTACCCCAGATGCAGGCGTGAAAGAATTGGAGCAATAACCTCTTACATTTACATAATGGATTCTTTCATTTATATAAGAATAAATTAAATTTAACAGATTCTGAATGAATCCGATTTTTTCATTAATATTTCATGTGACAAGGTGTCGAACGCTTTAGAGAAATCATGTGTCTATGGTTTCTTTCCATGGGCCGGAGATAGTAAGAAGAATAGATAGCTATATTAAAGGAAAATATAAATAAAAATTTTAATAGTAAAGAATGTCATCATTACATATTCATTGAATTTTGCTGAGCTGAAGGCTAACATGAACCTGAGGGTTAGTGAGGAAATTGTTTTCTTTACACTTGACCTTCCAGTCATACCAGTTATTATATACTGTGTCTGGTGTGTATGTCCGTGTGTTGCCTGCGCACTCCAACTGCACCTCGCAGCGATACAGGCGGAGCTGCTCGCAGGGCACAGGGATCCACACACGGAGAAAGAAGATTTGCCGAATGAATTTGCAGTCGCACACCACATGGCCCGCAGCGGTCTCCACCAGGAAGTTCTGCAAAGCGAAATGGGCACCAGTGCGCCTGACGAGGAACCTGGAGCCGGCCGGGATCACATTGAACATGTTGCAAGTCGTATAGTGCTGCAGCCATGGCGTGCCGGGCTGCAAGACCGCTTTACACTCATTGCAGCGGGTACGCCGCTGACAGAACAAGTCGATGTGCTTATTCATCTTCTCTAAGCCGATGTCCTGCAGACAGAGGAAATATTTACTTACACTCCACTCACACCCTCCATTACCAACTACATACATACAGTGTGAACACTGAAAACCGTGACATAGGCGTTTAACATGGGAAAACAGTTTTTGTCAAATATTATCTGCCCCGTAAGACTATAGTGGGAGTTTTTGATATGGTTAGAAAGATTATTTAATTTGGTATCGAAGAGTATTTAAATGCTCTTAATTTAATGCCTTATTATTGAAATATTTACGAAAGTATAATCCTACTTGACAGTTATTACTTATAATTTACTAAAAACAGTAATCATGGAAACGTGTTCGGTAGCTGACTTGGTTAAATCAAAGCTCCATAATAATTTTTCACTGGTTCAAATCCCTCCCGGTTCAAGTTAACATTTTTATTATTATATTTATTTTTGAATTATTAAATACATTCTTTCCGAAAACTTTGTAAATCCAATGGATTTTTCATTAGAAGAAAAAATTAGTATAATTAAATTTTACAATCAAGGTATGAGTTTACGAGAAATTCGAGACTTTTTTGCTAGGATATATTCTGATAGACAAATTGCATCCCATGAACGAACTAGACGAATCATTTTAAAATTTGAAAAAACCGGTTGCGTTAATGACGAACATAAAACTAAACTTAATTTGGCTTAAATTTACATATTTATTTCACTTCTTGTACATTTAGTCAATAAAATACTTGATGTACCAAAAAATTATTTGTTTTAATTTTGTAATTTATTTAATAATAAATTGTACAAAATAAATATAAAAATAATAAAAATATTAACTTGAACCGGGAGGGATTTGAACTAGTGAAAAATTATCATGGAGCCTTAATTTAACCAAGTCAGCTACCGAATACGTTTCCATGATTACTGTTTTTAGTAAATTATAAGTAATAACTGTCAAGTAGCATTATATTTTAGTAAATATTTCAATAATAAAGCATTAAATTAGGAGTATTTTGATACTCTTCGATGCCAAATTAAATAATTTTTCTAACCATATCAAAAACTCCCACTGTACTCATGCGGGCAGATAATATTTGAAAAAAACTGTTTTCCCATGTTAAACGCCTATGTCACGATTTTCAGGGTTCACACTGTATAGGCCATCCAGCGAATCAAGCGGTTTACGTCATAAATACAATATCACCACAGATTAGTATATTATAGTATAATTTGTGCTCTGTGATATCACTAAAAACAATGACGTCATATGTTAAAAAGTTTACATGAGCATGTAAAACGGATTAAAATAAATATGATCTGTGGGTTGCCTTCATCCAAATCTTTCTTAAAAAGGTAACACGTCTGGTATTATTTTTGTTCAGCGAAATCCAATTTTATTTAAAATATTCTGAACGATACTGCTTACGCCGTTATAAATACTTCATTCTTGTAGTATATGCAACAAACCATCTAGTATTATGTGGATCCTTAAACAAAAATACAGAATACTGCATACCATACAATTTCTAACTGTTTCTGTACATTGCGTATAGCTTTTGCCACACGCTGTACATATAGATTTAATTTTCAAATTATTACTAATAAAAGAACGAAATATTACCTCAATATTTCAATTCAGTGAAAGTAAGAGCCCACCAAACTATTTTTCATTTTCAAAATAAGTCAATAAATTAACTACAAGCTCTTGAATTTGACATGACAGAGCATTTGACATTTTGTCAATGAAGAACAACATAAAAAAGAAAATGAAATCACAATACAGGTTGAAAAGTATAATGTAGACATAGAATATTTAGTAATATACATGTTCAGAATTACCAATATTAAAAAAATATAATCAAACGTCATTTTGCAAAAAATAACAAAATTTTACTTAATAATAATATTTCCAAATATAATAATTTCTATTAAAGGTTTCAAATACATAATAATAATAATAATAATAATAATAATAAAAACCAATAAAATACCGTTAATAAAATATATTTAAAAATATAAAGAAAATTTCAAAAATCCCTAAACGATGACGTAAACCGCTTGATTCGCTGGATAGCCTTAAGTACATGTACAATAAAAATGTGTAAAACCGAAAGTAGTTTCTTTCTATAGGTACATCTTTTAATAATAATGTAAAATGAATTTTAGCCGTCAAAAAGTGTATGGCCTCATATAATTATTATTAAGATGAATAGTAGAGTTCATTACATATCGTATATAACATGAATAACATAAATAATGTACATTTACTCCATATTATTTGTTTATTTGTTACTAAAGTTGGCAACATTGATAATTTGTATGTTTATACTGTCAAAATTTGACAATTTGAAAAATATTTGCATCGTGTTTGAAACATTTTTATGCGTTGAAAAGACCTATTTATAATAAAGTAAAAAGTAACGTTAAACGCAACGCAACGTGACCGTTAACGCAAACATAAAATCTGTGATTTATAATAGCCAAGGATAGCACATCTAATCAATCCGAAGAATTCGGTATATTTCTTTGAAATTCGGCTCTTTTATTTATTGCCTTTATATGGCATACATAAGTATAAATAAGGTTAGTATTATAAAATAATTTAAAAAGAAATGGACAGTGACGAAAATATAGTATTTATTTTGTAGATGTGACAGTTCATGAACATGTCGATAATACAGATTACAATCTGTATAACTCTTTTCATAAAGATTCTAAAACCTATTTAAACTTACATGACGTCACACATTTAGTCGCCATACTTGCGGCACTGCCGCGCGGCGAGGCTACTGCAGCGTGACCGCGTCAAAAATTTTGCTCGTTCACACTTGGCGGCATAACCGCAAACTGATGTGTTTTTCTGACAAAAATTTCAGATAACAAAATGTCGATGAGTACGAAAGAGCTTGTATGCGTAATTTATGCCCTACATAAAAGAACTAAACGTAAAAAACGATACTGGGTTCACCCCTTAAATATGAGACGAATTAGTTTTGGGCAATTTAGTTTATTGTACGGAGAGTTACGAAAATACCCAGAAATTTTTTTCAATTACTTCCGAATGTCAATTAATTCGTTTGATGAGTTACATAACTGCGGAGGAAAGATTAACTGTAACATTAAGGTAAGAATATTTTATAATTATTTAAAAAAAAAAAAAAATAGTTTCCTAAATATACCCTTTGTGAGATTAATATATAGTTGACTGAGCTGACTGTCAATATGAAATAAAAAGAAAATAGACTAATGTATAGAACAAATTAACTTTTATATTTTTAGGTGTCAAACATGACGACGTGATGAATACAGAATGAAATGGAAACAGAGAATCTAGTGAAGTCGAGTAGCGGCCGCGCCGCAAGTGTGAACAGGTCCATAAGAAACAATGCAACACACTCTTTGCGGTGGAACCGCTGTACGCGGCGCGACCACTACATGTTGCGGTCAAAGAGCGGCGCGTCGCGGCCTAACCGCAAGTGTGTCATCTCTCATAAGAATACATTGATTGCACGTAGAGCGGCAGCGCCGAGCGGCTCTGCCGCAAGTGTGGCGCCGGCCTTATTCAATTTTTATTAATGACGTGCATCGGCTGCTTGCCCGATTTGGCTATATTAAAAAAATGATATAAGATAGATATACCCAAATCATTCAAGCAGCCAATGCACGTCATTAATAAAAAAATGAATAAAAGTAACTAGATGTGTGACGTCATGTACTGGTACCATGGAGGTAGGAATACAAAGGAGAGAGCATGAGGTTATATTGTGGGCCAGGGGAATGAAGCCTAGTGGGGACGGACGAACACAGCTGTTGGACCGTCCTAGAGAGGGGATAAGTGCAGCAATTTTTAAACAAAATTGCTTTATTCGTTCAAGTAAAATTTTATAAAACTTTAAATACTGAAAGAAATATGTTGTACATATATTATTTATTGAAATATGATATTAATGTGTTTTTATATACATTTTACTGATTGAATTTACTTAATTAAATTTTTTAAGATTCAAAAAGCACGTGTTTTAATCAAATATTTTTATTTAATTAATAAAACGTATTGAAATGCACTCTAAAACGATACATACAAACGTAAACAAGCTAAACAATATGGCTTTAAGGTTGACAGATAGGCCCGGCCTGGAGTGGGGGAAATGGCTTCACTTTTGCAGCCACTTGCTCCCTCCATATTTATTCCTACCTCCATGACTGGTACGTTTGCAGAAGTTTTAGAATCTTTATGAAAAGTTATACATGTTGCAATCTGTATTATCGACATGGTCATGAACTGTCACATCTACAAAATAAATACTATATTTTCGTCACTGTCCATTTCTATTTAAATTATTTTATAATACTAACCTTATTTATACTTATGTATGCCATATAAAGGCAATAAATAAAAGTGAGCCAAATTTCAAAGAAATATACCAAATTCTTCTGATTGATTAGAAGTGCTACCTTTGGCTGATTCACAGATTTTGTGTTCACCTTAACGGTCACGTTGCGTCGTTGCGTTGCGTTTAACATTACTTTATTATAAATAGGCTTTTACAACGCACAAAAATGTTTCTAACACAATGCAAATATTTTTCAAATAGTAACTTTGACAGTATGAACATACAAATTGTCAATGTTGCCAACTATAGCAACAATTAAACGAATAATATGACGTTGATGTACATTATTTATATAATATTCATGTCATATAGGCTAAGTAATGAACTTTACTATTCGTCTTAATAATTATTATATAAGGCTATACACTTTTTGACGGTTAAAAATGATTGAAATTTTATTTCATTTTTCACTATTAGTGATTTTAATGCATTAAGGTTTTTACACGAAGTGATGACGTGCATTGGCTGCTTGAATGATTTGGGTATATAATGAGTATGCTTATAACAATCGGTGACATTTTTCCTTGTTTAAAATTTCATTTGTTAATTCTGACAAATTTAATTTCAAATTCACACATACATAATTTTTTCAAGGCACACTTTGATGAATGTTTTATTGAGGAACAATATAAGTTTATTTTTCTATGAGAAAGAAAATGGATTACGGCTATGGTGTCCCTCATAAGCGACGCGCACTCTTGTCCCTCGATGGATGGAGAAGTGAACCTGGGATACAGGACCAAGGAAGTTCGGCTATGGGAAAATAGTAGAGCGCTTGGCGGAGGAGGAGAAGAGGAGGAAGAGAGAACGGCCCACGCGCAGGTGAAGGGACAAAGTGGCGGAGGACTTACGGAAGAGTGTGTGGAGTCCGGGGGACGCTATGGACCGGAAAGAATGGAGAAGGATGCTGGGAGAGAGGAATGCCGACCCTGTGTGAAACGGGAAAAGGCAAAGCGAAAGAAGAAGACAGTTTTGTTCAACTACTGCGTGGTATGCAAATACGCACCGGAAGTACGTGCGCACGCATCTCACAATTTTAGAGATTAGGAACCCAGTCTTGACGTGCTTTCACTAACTGCACTTACAAAATAATAATAATAATAATAATAATAATAATAATAATAATAATGCTTTATTTACTCAACAAAATCAAAAGATTTCAATTACAGAGTAAAAATATAAAAAATACAGAGAAATGTAAACACTTAAGTATTAGATTGTTACATATGAGAAATGATATTTTTGAAAGAACAAAAATTCATTCCAAAAATATCACAAACTGTATTAGCAGAAACAAAATTGTTGTAAGTTATACACATAGAAACAATAGGTGATTCAAAAAGTATATTAGTGTTTGGACTTATGTAAGTAAATGTTACATTAGATCGAGTATTCTTTATAGGAACATGAAAATTTATTGCTGATATCAAATATTGGTCATCTATTTCATTATTTATCAACTTATACAAAAACATAAGTTGGGCGTTATTTTTCCTAGTTACAAATGAATGAGTATTATAAAGATCTAACAATTTAAAGTAATTGACATTAGTAAATTCTCCAGTATTTTTATAATAGCAGTATCTAAGAAATTTGTAATTTATGCTATTTGTACAATAATTTAAATTAGAAAACCAAATTATAATACAATACTCAAATTTAGCTCTAATAAAGGCATCAAATAGTTTGAAAAGTGTACAGTTCTTCTTAAAATATGTTGAATTTCTAAAGATAAAGCCTAAAAGTTTATTACAATTGGAAATTATATAATCTAAATGGAATTTACATAACGGTGCATTGGGGTCCTATGCCATAGTCAAATTTTAACTATCTTAAATAAGAAGCCGAAAATATACAACATAAATTAATGAGTATTATCGAAAAAAAATTGTTTAAATATTGATTAGGTCACAAACTACAAGCGATTGAAGCTGATTACTAATTGGGTATGACGCGTTAGGTACTAAGAATTTGATTGGTCGCCTGATTTTAAAAAGGAGTTCGCGCGTCTGTTGCGGTCACCTTTAAAACATTATGAAATGTCACGTTGATGACCTAACCTAACAAAAAATATAACAATTTTGTGTTTGATGAATTTGTTTAATCATAACATCTATAAAACAATAATAATGTATTTATAATTAAATCAATTTGTAATATTAATTAAATTACTAATAATATTAATTAAATTAATATTGAACTTCAAAACAGACAAACACTAGCGCCAGCCGTCGTCATCCTTTGTGTCATAACATTGTCAAACTGTTTCAGTGTTCTATAATTTATTAGGAAAAAAATGCTTATTATTTATGTTATTTATACTTAATAATAATTTCTTCGTGAATATAATGTATAAGTTTTTATAAAAAAAAAAATTCAGCTATGCAAACATGAAAAAAATTGTTTCCAGTATAACTAACAGTTTGTCCCATTGTTTATCGATCACTTGTTAGTACCTGCTACGTCACGCACAAATTCTTAAACTTTAAAAATTCATATCTCGCTCATTACGTAAAATTTTTAAGTCGCGTTTGCATCCAGTTCTTACAGAAAAAAAAGGTATAGGATTCATTGGATAACTTTAAACAAACAAATTAAAATGGGAAGATGTACAGAATTCCCTGATATATATAAATGAACACTTTTAAACCAACACTATTTGTGAAAATGGTTTTTTTGACGAAGTATCTTTAGTAAAGAGATACATGAGATGGGCGATAATAAAATTAATAACTGGAATTCATCGAAAGTTCCGACAGATCAAAAATGAGTTGAAGTTTTTAATTATTTTAAATCGTCAGTTATTCCTTATAGAAACATAAAACAAGTTGTGGAGTATGCGTTATCGCTATCGGGTAAGAATGCTGCAACTGAACGGGTGTTTTCTACAATAAACAAGTTGTGAACAAATAAAAAAACTCAATTAATTGTAATTGGAATAATACTACCTTTTTAGTTTTTACCTCCCGCTACCCTTGGTAAGGGAGGTATAGGGATCGTGCTAAAAATCTCATATTGAGATTTGAGGTTTTAAGGTCCCTAGAATCCAATTTTAACATTTTCACGATGATGTCTGTATGTGTGTATGTGTATGTATGTGTGTGTGTGTGTGTGTGTGTGTGTGTGTGTATGTGTGTGTGTGTGTGTATGTGTAGAGATTTTGTCTTCGCTCTAACCCAAATACTATCATTCAGAAAATTCTGAAACCTTGTATTTCTATCCTATTCTAATATGAAAAGAAGCCATTAGATTTTGGTGTAAATCGGATAACCGGAAATGGCACTTTGCCTGAAGCTCATAATGGTTTTTCTTTAAAAAATACTATTAAATGCCATTTTTTCGCATTTTATGTCTTATGAAAATTAAAGATTATTGAATTTTTTACAGGAATACATTAATACTTTTTCTATATATTTTACAGATAAATTTAAAAATATTTTTTTTACCTCCCGCTACCCTTGGTAAGGGAGGTATAGGGATCGTGCTAAAAATCTCATATCGAGATTTTAGTAAATGACCACGTTTTAAGTTCCCTAGAATCCATTTTTAACATTTTCACGATGATGTCTGTATGTGTGTATGTGTGTATGTGTAATACTTTTTCTATATATTTTACACATAAATTTAAAAATAATTTTTTTTTATTAGTCGCGAAGCCTAAGATAAACACAATAATTCGTTTGTTACACAGTTCATATTTTAAATGAATGTAACTGACAGTTAATGTCACTGTCAAAAAACTAATCACTTCAAATTAATATGACATTTTAAAAAGAAAATAGTAAATAAAGCAATAGTTTTCTGCAATGGAATAGTTTGCAGCGGTAGTAAATACGTAAGTATGTGTTTAAATTAATAAAAATTCAATAGCGGGAGGTTTTGTGTTGGCCACATCAGATTTTTTTATTAGTCGCGAAGCCTAAGATAAACACAATTCCTTTGTAATTCATATTTCAAATGAATGTAACTGACAGTAAATGTCACTGTCAAAAAAATAATCACTTCAAATTAATAATAGTGACATTTTAAAAAGAAAATAGTAAATAAAGCAATAGTTTTGTGCAATGGAACAGTTTGCAGCGTTAGTAAATACGTAGATATGTATTTAAATTAATAAAAATTAAATAGCGGGAGGTTTTGTGTTGGCCACATCAGATTTTTTTCTTTATTTTTTATTAAACCCAACCTTTCGGCACGAAAATTGTCATAAAAATGTGAAAAAAAAAGCAGAAAACAAGTAACTTGTTTTTGGAACTAGAGTTTCTTCTTGACAGATATTGTGATTTTTCCCGGCCTTGTATTAATAACGCAATATATTGTAATTTTTGTGGGAACATGGAAGAAGAACACATTATTTTGGCGTGTAATCTCGACTGACTGTGCAACGTGTAACAGAAAAAAAAAGAAACACCTGCATTGAAATGTGCAATCAACGACAAAATATATTTCATTCTCTGGTGTTCTGTATGTAGAGATTATATTGCAATAGCGGTAATTTCAACAGTAATTTCGAACGACGAAAGAATATTATATTTAATTGGAGTAAAAAGTGCAAGTTAATTATTTTGAAAGTCATATGGCCGATTTCACCACCGATTCCTAAAATTTAAGTAATGCTTATGTACCCGATGTGCACCACGCACCACATAGGCATTACCTAGCAAAATATCGTTTTCACCAACCGCTAAGCATTGCCTATCTCGATTTAGGAATTACTTAGCTAGGTATCTGTTTTTCGATGCGCAAATCGCTAAGCATTTCCTAACGTTTGACAGCTGACACTTCAAAATGAAAATTGTACAATTTTATTGAATATTTTGATAGTTATAACGAAGAAATAGAAAGATATGCACAACATAAAAAAGAAAGAACAACTTGTTTTGAATTCTGTGATGAAAAATAGTTTTGGAAAAGATGTCCTTTTCATTAGAAAACAGAATTTTTATATACCTATACGAGTTTATATGATACAAAATTAATTAGTAAATACATAAATATATCGTTTTATTCTTTATTTTATATTTTGGGAAATTACATTGGGTATTCACATATATTTAAATTCATAATTTCTAAAAAATGCCTTAGACAAATATCATAAATATGCGTTCCGGTTGTCATATTTTAAATCTTTTCTTGAAATCATAGGATTCAGTTTCTGTTTTTGTATTATTTATTCTATATTTTGCCATTTATATTTTTTTCTTCTTGTTCATTTTCATCTTTGTTTCATTTATATTTTCCACTTCTGTAATACAAATTTCTTTAAAAATTTAATAATTTTGTATACCTCAACCTCAACGTAATATTAATAATATCTCCACATAATTTCCAAGATTTCCAATGTCAATGTTGACAAATACAAATGACAAATGTCATAAATTATAAAAATTATTCATTTATTTCCAGTGTGCAAATATAATATCACAAAAGTAACTAATAATCCGATGCCTACGTAAGTAATTCCTAGCTGGGCATTGCTTTGTTTGGTGAAATCCAAAATGGATAAGTATCAGTTTAGGCAGTTATTAAATTTAGGAAATTCCTTGCTAGGCAACAGTTTAGGAATCGGTGGTGAAATCGACCGATAGTTTTTTTTTTTTTTTTTTTACTTCTTAATTATTTACAACAACGCATGTTGCAAATATGTCATCATTATTACCGATATCTGTATACAAAGCAGATTGGCACACCCAGCAATGGGTAATATGCCGTGATTATTGTTAATAAAAATGTTGCAAAATTGAGTTATACAGTGTGTCCCATTTAGAGGTGCCACCATTGGGATCTCGAGAACTATAAGAGATACGATGTCAGTTAAATGGAACTTTTTATGCGCCTTTGGGAGGTCATCTCAGATGTGCTTTTATTTTTCCAAATATTCTCATGGGGCACTAGATAATGACGAAAAACTGAATATTGTTGATTTTTTCTTTTTCAAATTACTTCTAAACTATTAATAATTGACAAAAAAGTATTAACTAACCAGTGGCGTACGAAATAAATTTTTATATCGGTAAATTTTTGAGATATAACACAAACTTATATTTTTTTAAATGGAACCCATATCTGATTTTAGTCTCAAAAAAATAAATATTTTTTTCTCTTTTCAACGATGTCAGGGTTATTATGTTTTACATTTGTTTTGCCTTCAAAATTATTATTTTTTCCTTATTTTGTATTAAATTTACAATTATTTTGAAAATATTGGTAGATTTCTATTTGGAAATACTCCTTGTATTTAAATAATTTATTTCGTTAAAAAACTTTGCTCAAAATTCGTATCATATTAATTTTTATAATATTTTGTACCAGGTCGCGCTTGTCATATAGTGTAATTTGTAATTATGAGTCTAGAATGAAAATATTAAGTAATAAAGGCATAAAACAAATTATTTTGATCAAATACAATATAATTAATAAAAATAATATTTTTTTTTTGGGAATAATAAGAAAATTCAGGAAAATAAAGAGAAAAATTCAATTTTAGGAGCAAAGCAAATATAAAACATAATAACCCTTACATCATTGAAAAGAGAAAAAAATATTGATTTTTTTGAGACTAAAAAAAGATATGGGTTCCATTTAAAAAAATATAAGTTTGTGTTAAATCTCGAAAATTTACGGATATAAAAATTTATTTCGTACACCACTGGTTAGTTAATAAAAATATCTATCTTTTATATTTGAAACGTTTTTCTCAATTACTATTAGTTTAGAAGTTATTTGAGAAAGAAAAAATCAACAATATTCAATTTTTCGTCATTATTTAGTGCCCTATGAGAATTTTTGGAAAAACAAAAGCACATCTGAGATGGCCTCCCAAAGGCGCACAAAAAGTTCCATTTAACCGACATCGTATCTCTTATAGTTCTCGAGATCCAAATGGTGGCACCTCTAATTGGGACACACTGTATATAGTTATTTTTTATACAAGACGATAAAATTATATTTTATAATAATAATAATTTAATTTTATCATCGTGTATAAAATTCTATTTTTTTCTATAGCAGATGTTAAAGAAAAGAATAAAAAATACCATTTATATGTTATTATTAATTGAACACAATTTTAAAATCACAGTATGTACGAGGGGAGTTTTTTATGTTATCTACCTAGCTATGAAAACAACGAGTTAGAGAACAAATAAAATTTTATTTTTCAACGTAAGAACCGTTAACACTAACACACTTATTCAAACGTTTTTCTAATAAAGCTACGCCTGCAAAAAAAATCTTTTGGTAATTCTGCAAAATATGACTCCACTGCGTTTTCCAAGTCATCATTCAATAAAAAGCGACTCTCTCTCAAATGTTTTTTGAGTTTTGGAAAGAAATAATAGTCGGACGTGGTCAGGACTGTAAGGTGGATGTTGTAATTCGTCAAAGCCGCATTCATTGACTACTGCTTGAACAATTCGTGCTTTATGCACCATGCAGTTGTTGTGCAGAAACAGCATTTTCTGAGCATAATTGTGGGGTCTTTTTTTCGCGTATAGCCGCTTTCAAGTTCTTAATTGTGTCTTTGTAGATATGAAAATGTCACACTAACTTGACATACGAAAATTGTCGCGATAGCATATTGTTTTCATAGCTAGGTAGATAACATAAAAAACTCCCCTCGTATGTAGGTTGTTATGGATTTTGTACGTAAATAAATAAGAATTATAGTAATTAAGGTACCAAGGGTTGTTATAAGGACAATAATGCCTGAGATCAACAGTGTACTGTCGAGGGTCTCTGGCCCGAGGCGAGTACGTTGACCGAAGGCATTATTGTCGGTTACCACCCGTGGTGCCTTCAACGTTTTAGGTCTTACTAGAAATTCTTAATAAACATTTTGTCTGACTAGAATTTATCAAACAAAAATAATAAATTACAAAATTTTAATACAACTTACAAAGTAGCCTGTGAATGCGATTTCTAGGTAATATTTTGTTTCTGTAAACAAAGCATTTTTTCAAACAAAAAATATATATCTGTCAATATGGACGAGCAATGTTATTGCTAAGAATAAGAAGTATGCTGGTTTGTATTTGTGATGAAACAAATATGATTATAAACGACTACAATGGGGTATTCCACCGTAACAAAAATTTTTTAAAAAATTCAATTTAACATAAAGTATGGCTCAATAAATAATAGTTAAAACAATGAACACATTTTTTAAATAATTACTTTACGAGATATTTCACATTTGCTAAAAGAGAAAATTGACGTCATACAATTATTATCTTTCTCTCGCTGCGTACTTAGAGTAGTGTGTGTGTGAGAAAGACAAGTAAAGGGGAAATGTGACGTTACACTGATTTCTCGAAAGTAAAATACTGTTAATCTAGGAACAATTAAGATTCTTTAATACTATGAATTGATTCAAAACAGTAGTGTGTGTGAGAAAGACAAGTATAGGGGAAATGTGACGTTACACTGATTTCTCACAAATAAAATACTGTTAATCTCAGTGGCGGCTGGTGATATCTTTGTATGGTAGGGCACAAAAATTTAAAAAAAGTAAAAAGAGTATATTAAATTATTTAATCTTTAAGATACAGAAGCCATCTTCGTAATTAAATGAGTACTAGACGATTACAATTCAACAATAACAGATTACCTCGGAAAATGCCGGACATACTCGGACATCTTCGTTTAAATTGGGCTGTGCCCGGAACAGGCTTAATGCAGTCATATGCAGCTTCGCGCGCTTCGCTGCTATTGGTCAAAATTCGAGTAAAAATAGTGGGAGACCGGGGCAGAAACATTTGTGCCCTAGCTTCTAGCAGCATATCGGTACGTGCACACGTCAGTATATAGGCTATCTAGCTATCGGCGATGTAGTAAGAATTGCATAATAATGAAAGTAAATAAATAATAATTAATGGTATTTAAAATGTATATGTACTCACTTATTTCTTTTTTTCTTGTCTTTTTGTTTGGTAGGGCTGCGCCCTTATAAAACAATAACATACTAGTAAGACATAAAAGTATTTTATCTACCCTTGCTGTTAAAATGTTACTTTATCTAGCCTTGCGGTTAAAGTGCTACTTTATCTACTATTTTGAGTAGATAAAAGCACAGTTTAACATCTGCTATAGAAAAAAGTTCATTTTGCTTTCTTACCTTGAAGTCGCAGCCCACTTTAGTGCACGTCCCCTTGGGGACACAGCCCGCACACAGCCACCCCTGCTCGTTCCGGTATAAGCGAGGCGTACAGGTCCTACACTTGACACACTCCTCCCGCTCTTGCTCTGCCTGTCTGCTCTGTGCCTGCTTTTGTTCGGGCTCCGCCTGTGGCCCCCGGGCCTTCACCTCCACTGAGAGAGAGGCGCCGTCCCAGCCGCCCAGCATGCCCAGCAAACTGTTGATGCTTATATTCATAGCGGAATGTTCCTGCAGCACCAACAGTTCCTGCGGAAGAACATTCCGCGATAAACAGAACGCATTCTCACCGCGTTGGACTGAAACAGTGTAGGAGTAGTTCGGGGCCAGTTGCGAGTCACCAAACAGCCGCACTGCATAGTACAGCTTGGCTGTGCGCAAACAGACCCGAGTGTGGAGTAAGAAAAGAAAATGGAACGCAGATATAATATAGTCTTTGATTAGGGAATTGCGGATGTCAGGCGTTATTATGGTGGGGTTAGGAAGAACGCGGTCAGGATGTGCGTCCTGGCAGTGTTGGAGCAGCTGGTTTCGGCGGCCCGCCCAGTCGCAGTGGTTGGAGCCGAGCACCGGACAAACATGTTGCCGGTATTCGCAGGCGTCTTCGTGGTTAAAATCCTTGGAGTCAGTAGGCACGAAGGGGACGGTGGTCAGGCAGCCTTCCTCTTGGTAACGGCACGGGAACCGCAGCAGCTGCGCCGTGGTCTCGTACAAGAAGCAACGCGAAGCCGGTTGAGCTCCTTCGCTCGCTTGGCAGAGGCCGCACACCGCCGCCCCGTCGTGCTGCTGATACACGGGCCCCCTCTTCAACAGCAGGTCACACTTGCTGCACACAAGTGATGCAAGAATATCTGCAGGGACGTCCACCATGGCTGTAAATCAAAAACATTATCAACAAGTTTCTTTTCTGGCTCTACCTTTTAATATAAAAAATTATTAATTCCACAACATTGCTATACTAATAATAAATAATTAAACATGAAAATGACAGGTTTTCCAGTTGTTTCTATTGGTTACAATTTTTAGTAGTGTTGCTAAGATTTTGAAACAATAAAGAATTGGAGTAATTGTCTCGTTTTGTTAAAGGTAATGCAAATTATCTACCCTTCTGCTATAATAAAGTACATACAGAATCACAAATAAATGGCACTTTGTACAATCGCTAATCATCGCTAAAGTGAACTAAGACATAGCAATGGTTAGCAACAAAATACGAGATGTTGCTATTCTGAACACCCAGGAATTTGGATAGGGGGGTGCACCATAAAAAAAGACAAAAATTGAATTTATTAAAGTATTAATACAACAATGGGGTCCTATACCATTTTTCTTTTATTTTTTTTTTTCCTGTAAGAACAGGATAAAATAAGAACTTCAGTGCAAACGCGACTTAAAAATTTTACGTAATAAGCGAGATATGAATTTTTAAAGTTTAAGAATTTGTGCGTGATGTATCAGGTACTAATATGGAATGCCGTTTTAGCATTTATTCCCACATTTTAAAACAGTCATACAAATTAATGTATCGAAAAAATAAATTCTCATTAAAAAGAAAGATTTAAACTGATTGTTGAATTAAAATGTTTGTTGATAATATAATTACAAATTTTTCAAACAAACATTTTAAATCAATAGTCAACACACAACTTTCTTTTTAATATTAGTTTAATTTTATGTTTGTTCAATTTATATGATTGTAGTTAATCTCTAAACAAACGTAAAAATTCAAGTATCATAGAAATGAAGTAACATTTATATGAATGAATTAAATTGACTCTTTATTTTCACGACACATGAATTAAAACGACTGTTTATTTCTATGATACTTCAATTAAATTGTTTGTTTCATTCTATGATACGTGATTTAATATGATTGTTGATAATTTTATAACAATCAATTTAAAGGGCACTGTCATATAAATTCATGTATCATAAAAATAAACTCTTATTAAAATGAAAGATGTAAATTGATTGTTGTATTAAAATGTTTGTTGATAATATAATTACATAATTTTCTAACAAACATTTTATATCATCGGTCAATACAAAAAAATATTTTCAATAATTGTAAAAAGTAAAGTATAGCAGAAATGAAGTAAACATTTATAGGAATGAATTAAATTGACCCTTTATTTTCACTACACATGAATTAAAACGATTGTTTATTTCTGTGATACTTGAATTAAATTGTTTGTTTAATTCTACGATACATGCATTAAAATGATTGTCGATAAATTTAAATGTATCAATTTAATTAGCGCCGTGGTGTCTATTTCAAGAACTATTTGTAATTCGGTCATACTTTAACAGATGGCTTTACATATGAAATATATATATGCTTATTCGTACCGAGTGAAGTTATAAGCACTATAAGATAGCTATAGGCCATAGCCTTTTGGTCATTTTTTATAAAGTATATTTTACTGTGCTCGCAATCGAGCGTCACTAATAAATTACAGATATACACAAAGCTACAATATGTAGAGCCATCTGCGGAAGAATGACCGAATTGCAATTAGTTCTTGAAATAGTCATGACGGCGCTAATTAAATTGATACATTTAAATTTATCGACAATCATTTTCATGCATGTAACGTAGAATTAAACAAACAATTTAATTCAAGTATCACAGAAATAAACAATCATTTTAATTCATGTGTCGTGATAATAAGGGTCAATTTAATTCATTCCTATAAATGTTACTTCATTTTTACGATACTTGACTTTTTACAATTATTGAAAAGATAGTTTTGTATTGACTGATGATTTAAAATGTTTGTTAGAAAATTTTGTAATTATATTATCAACAAACATTTTAAAACAACAATCAATTTACATCTTTCATTTTAATAAGAGTTTATTTTTACGATACATGAATTATATGACAGTGCCTTTTAAATTGATTGTTATAAAAATATCAACAATCATATTAAATCATGTATCGTAGAATTAAACAAACAATTTAATTCAAGTATCACAGAAATAAACAATCGTTTTAATTCATGTGTCGTGTAAATAAAGGGTGAATTTAATTCATTCATATAAATGTTACTTCATTTCTATGACACTTGAACTTTTACATTTGTTTAAAAAATATCAACAATCATATAAAATGAACAAATATAAAATTAAACGAACATTAAAAAGAAAGTTTTGTGTTCACCGTTGATTTAAAATATTTGTTTGAAAAATTTGTAATTATATTATCAAAAAACATTTTAATTCAACAATCAGTTTAAATATTTCTTTTAATTTTAGTCTATTTATAAGATACTTCAAATTCATTGATTGTTGATATTTTTTAAAACAATCATATATTTTCATGTATCAGAAAAATATACTAAAATTAAAAAGAAATATTTAAACTGATTGTTTAATTAAAATGTTTGTTGATAATATAATTACAAGCTTTTCAAACAAACATTTTAAATCAACAGTCAACACAAAACTTTCTTTTTAATATTAGTTCAATTTTATGTTTGTTCAATTTATATGATTGCTGATAGTCCCTAAACCAACGTAAAAATTCAAGTATCATAGAAATGAAGTAACATTTATATGAATGAATTAAATTGACTCTGTATTTTCACGACACATGAATTAAAACGATTGTTTATTTCTGTGATACTTGAATTAAATTGTTTGTTTCATTCTACGATACGTGATTTAATATGATTGTTGATAATTTTATAACAATCAATTTAAAAGGCACTGTCATATAAATTCATGTATCATAAAAATAAACTCTTATTAAAATGAAAGATGTAAATTGATTGTTGTATTAAAATGTTTGTTGATAATATAATTACAAAATTATCTAGAATTTATTAGAAAAATTTGTTATTGTATTATCAACAAACATTTTAATATAACAATTAATTTACATCTTTCATTTTAATAAGAGTTTATTTTTATGATACATGAATTTATATGACAGTGCCTTTTAAATTGATTGTTATAAAATTATCAACAATCATATTAATTCACGTATCGTAGAATGAAACAAACAATTTAATTCAAGTATCACAGATATAAACAATCGTTTTAATTCATGTGTCGTGAAAATACAGAGTCAATTTAATTCATTCATATAAATGTTATTTCATTTCTATGATACTTGAATTTTTACGTTTGTTTAGGGACTAACAACAATCATATAAATTGAATAAACATAAAATTAAACTAATGTTAAAATGAAGGTTGTGTGTTGAGTATTGATTTAAAATGTTTGTTTAAAAAATTTGTAATTATATTATCAACAAACATTTTAATTCAACAGTCAGTTTAAATCTTTCTTTTTAATGAGAGTTTATTTTTTGGATATATTAATTTGTATGATTGTTTTAAAATGTGGGAATAAATGCTAAAACGGCATTCCATATACTAACGAGTGATCGACAAACAATGGGACAAACTGTTAGTTATACTGGAAACAATTTTTTTCATGTTTGCATAGCTGAAATGTTTTTATATAAAAACTTATACGTTATATTTACGAAGAAATTATTTTTAAGTATAAATAACATAAATAATAAGCATTTAACAAGGATTTCTTCCTAATAAATTACAGAACATTGAAACAGTTTAACAATATTATTACACAAAGTATGACGGCGGATGGCGCTAATGTTTGCTTGTTTTGAAGTTTCAATATTAATTTAATTAATATTATTATTAATTTAATTCATATTACAAATTGATTTATTTATAAATACATGATTATTGTTAATATTACTAGATGTTATCATTAAACAAATTCATCAAACACAAAATTGTTAAATGTTTTGTTAGGTTATAGAACATCATGACATTTCATATTCTTTCAAAGGTGACCGCTAGAGACGCGCGAATCTTCTTTTTAAAATCAGGCGACCAATCAAATTCTTAGTACCTAACACGTCATACCCAATTAGTAATCAGCTTCAATCGCTTGTAGTTTGTAACCTAGTTAATATTTAAAGAAAATTTTTTCACTAATGCTCATTAATTTATGTTTTTCGTCTTCTTATTTAAGATAGTTAAAATATGACTATGGTATAGGACCCTATTACAGAAGGCAATCTATTCTAGCACGAATTAGAAATTTGGACACGAGTGTTTTATACTATTTTCTCTGTTTTGGCTTTCATTTACATTGTTTATTTATAAAAATAATTGACAATTTTCATTACAGTATAGGCGTATATTTAATAATCTTTAACTTTTATTTATTTTCAAATTCACAATCATACAACACAACTTGACATAAATGTACATAATATACCCAAAGCATTCAAGCAGCCAATGCACGTCATAACTTAGTGTAAAAACCTTAATGCATTAAAATCACTAATAGTGAAAAATGAAATAAAATTTGAATCATTTTTAACCGTCAAAAAGTGTATAGCCTTATATAATTATTATTAAGATGAATAGTACAGTTCATTACTTATCGTACATGACATGAATAACATATAAATAATGTACATCAACGTCAAATTATTCGTTTAATTGTTGCTATAGTTGGCAACATTGATAATTTGTATGTTCATACTGTCAGTTATTATTTGAAAAATATTTGTATCGTGTTTGAAACATTTTTGTGCGCTGTAAAGGCCTATTTATAATAAAGTAATGTTAAACGCAACGCAACGACGCAACGTGACCGTTAAGGCGAACACAAAATCTGTGAATCTGCCAAAGATAGCACTTCTAATCAGTCAGAAGAATTCGGTATATTTCTTTGAAATTCGGATCATTTTTATTTATTGCCTTTATATGGCATACATAAGTATAAATAAGGTTAGTATTATAAAATAATTTAAATAGAAATGGACAGTGACGAAAATATAGTATTTATTTTGTAGATATGGCAGTTCATGACTATGTCGATAATACAGGTTACAATCTGTATAACTCCTTTCATAAAGATTCTAAAACCTCTGCAAACGTATCAGTACATGACGTCATACATCTAGTTCCTTTTATTCAATTTTTATGAATGACGTGCATTGGCTGCTTGAATGCTTTGGGTATAATTTACTTAATCAAAAACAATTATTTCTAAAGCTTCTAGTTTTTAAAAAATAAAAAAATAAATAACATGGCTACTTCGCAAATAAAGTAATTCTACAACAGAATATTTTATAGTAATGCACCGACTACAATTTTGGCTGGAGCAACCAAACATTGAATATTCGGCCTAATATTCAACATTCAAGTTTGAACATTACTAGTTGCACTGCCAGACTCGACGTCGCGCGTCGTATATAATTAGAGAACAGCATATTTGATTTAAAAACATTACCTGGTCATTTAAATGTTGCCCTGTTATTGGACCACCCATTATAATGATTTGTAAATAAATAAAACTACCTATATGACAAAACATTTCTTTTTGTGAATGAATTATTAATTCCAAAAATAAACAAGAAAATCCCGCACTTTCGGTACGTATAACTGAATAAATTGGCTATAACCGAATAAACAAAAAGTGGCCAAATTTGCCAAATACCAAATAATGACCGAATATCCGGCGCATATCTAATAATTTTGGTAGAATAGTTAGGTTGGCGACAGCGATTATTTTGTCTTTTGCTTACATATTTTGGGTATTTAATGCAGTCACACCAATCTCAATAAACAAAATGTCACCAAAAATCGATTAAAACTGAAGCTCATTCTCCCATCAATAAACATGGTAGAATATGTCATTCTCAGTCCGAAACAGGGAAAAACATTTTAATGTAGGTATAGGGTTGCCAACTTTACAAACTTACAGAAAAGGACATTTCTTTTTCGGTAATCTTTATCTGAATTATGTGCAAGATTTTAAAATTTGAGAAAAATGCGCGATTTTTTGTAAATTTTCAAGGTCAAACGTGTTTTAATGCAAAGTTAAATGTTAGTTTTTTTACAATGAAGCAAATTTAAAAATTCTTAGAACATTAAAATCAATACTTTATGACGAAAAAAAGTAAAACACAATAAGATATCTAACCTTAAAATAAACTATAATAAAATATTAACGAATAAAACCTGATCCGGATAGTCTTTCAATGAGGATGAATGCATTATCATAAGAGTAACAGTTAACAAATTTGAATTTGATAAGTCAACACTGATAATTTAACTCTGAAGCGAGCTCTGAAGATCTGAAGTTATCGCCACCTTTTAGAGAAGACTGTAAACTAAAGGTTAGGAGATAAATACATCAATAATTCAAAAATTGTATCGATATTTCATTACTTTGCGTAAAATGTGAATTAATTATTTCATTTTCATATTTATAATAATAAGAAAAATATGATTAATAATAAAAAATTACTATAAAAGGACAAATCGCGTCCTTTCCTGGTTTAAAAAAGGACAAGGACAAAATATGCTCAAAAAAGGACAGTCCTTTCCAAAAAAGGTCAGTTGGCAACCCTATGTAGGTAATATATGTATATCTTTGTTTTTTTACCTTCCGTCACCTTTAGGTAAGGAAGGTATTGTCTTTGGTCAAAAAAATCGTTGATGAGTTTTTAATGAATAAGCACGTTTTAGGGCCCCTAGAATACGAATTTACTATTTTTAAGATGATGTCTGTATGTGTGTGTGTGTGTATGTGTGTCCGTGTGTGACAAATTTTTCTCCGACGATAACTCCAATACTACAATTCTAAAAATTATAATTCTTTCGTATTCCTCTTCTTTACATCCATATGAAGAGCTGATTAGATTTTGGTTATAATTGATCCACCGGAAGTACCCTTATTTGAAGTTTTTAACAGTTTTTCTTGAAAAACCGCAGTTAAATATTATTTTTCGACATTTTGTGACTATCAATATGAAAGAATATCTTATTCTCTATACGGTTTGATTATACAGTTTCGTTCATATTCAATAGATATAGAGTTATAGAGACATTAATGCCCGGTTTTTCAGTCACGGTATAAACCAAAAATTTGGTTCAAGTTCAGGTTCAGGGTTTAAAGTGTTTTTCAGTCTGGCTTAAACCTTGAACTCAGCTCAAATTTGACATGAACGTGAACCGTCAACGTTTCTAGCTTAAGTATCGAATTTTTGGTTCAGTGGAATATTTTGACAGTAATTTGGTAATTCATTTATTAATTTGGACATATTTTTTTGACATATTGATATCTTGTCATATGTATTGGCGTTATAATAAGGTAGGTACCTATTATAAATAGAAAAATAATATGAAGAATGAAAATATTGTTAATTATATCGAATACCTGGACCGAGATACGATACCAAAAATGATACGACCTATACGGTTTGTTTCACGGGATGATTTTGATTCTTTTGTAAGATATCGATTAAAGAAATGACGTTATGCGAGTACCACAAGGAATTGTACCAAATACGTTCTCGTACTAATTGGCCAATAAAAATATATATAATACATTAATACATTAATGAATATTCAGGAATACAGCGGTGCCACTTTTAACATTTTATTTTTTGCTGTAATTCTTGAATTTTATCAATTAAAATGGTACGTAAAACTTGAATAAGAAGACTACCACTAGTGGATTAAAAAAAACTTTTTGTTTACAAATTTTTATTTTGAGCCTTTCATATTTCTTTTTAAATACAATAGAATTTCGATACCTATATTAATTAATTTGATTAGTAATTTCTTCCCAACAGTTTTCTTTGTCCTTATAAAATATCTTTCCCCCTTTTACTTCAAGAATAATACTTAAATATGTCAGCGTGGAGTGACGGAGTGTCAAAATGACATATTAATGATCAAAAAATTGAATAAAAGCGTAAATTACACAGCACATCTTCAATATTATGACATTTGTTTGAAGTTCAACTGAACTAGTTTAAATATTCACATTATAAACAAAAAATAGTTCAGGTTCAAGTTCAAGGTTCAACTGAGCTGAAGTTCAAACGGCCACTGAAAAACCGGGCATAAGAGAGATTAACTTTCAAAAATTAGTCAGCTTTGTTAAAATTATGGAAACAACAGATATATTCAGAAAAATTTAATTGACAGATGTTAGTGTCAAATGCAAAACCAAAGTTGAAAGTATAGGGTCAGAAAGTTATGTGTGAATGTGATAGAGTGTCCCTCCAAAGAGAAGAAGATGGAAGGACTGTGTAGCAGAAGATTTGAGAGAGGAAGAATTGTATGAAGAAGATGCGTTGGACAGGAATGATTAAAAGAGAAGAGTAAGAAACAGCGACCCCTAATAAAATAGGGAAAGGAACTTTCGGTATAGAATTTGTAAAAAATAGTATGTTCGTGTTACAATTTTATAGGATATACAGAATCTTGTTCAAGGAACTTTTGGTATGGGATATATACAAAATACATCGAATTGACGGAAGGTTTTGTGCTGGCCACAACAGATTTTTTTGCGCGTATCCAATTGTCTGATCCTCGATAGTAAAGTATTTTTAAAGTATTCTTAATATTAATTTTTATTTGTATAACAATAATGACAAATATAAATATTTAACCTAACATTTTAGATCTATATGGGTCGTTTGATGATATAACTTGGCCTGAACTTCAAAAAGTAATGTTTAACATTTTTAGATTAGAACAATAGCCTGAAATGTTATCAAATTCATTTACTGTCAGAAGCTCAAAAAAATTAAAACATATATTGGACATTTTTAACAGAACCACTCGATTCAATCTGATACGTCGGAAAAACTACTGAACAATAACAACAAATTACAAATAAAACAGCTGAAACTGGAAGACGTGTGGCGACAAACAAATATTTTTTTCTTCAAACGTCATACAAATTGCATCTTTTGTGACTTGATTCACAAGGTAGAAGTTTGATACGCCGCCAGAGTAGAAGTAGCTAATTTCTACGCCGCCGTAAACATATTTATGTCAATGTATCCCCTGAAGAAGGCAACAGTTTATGGTGCCGAAACGTTGGGTTTAAATAATAAATACAGAACTTAAACTAAAAAAAGGTAGTATTATTCCAATTAAATAAATATATGTTAGATATTTAATAAATATTTGTGTAATTTTTTCTCTTCTTGTATCAACATTTCATTTTATATATATATCCAGGGTGTCTCAGGACGAGCTTACGCTATCTATATTTTAAATACTATTTAATATAATTTAACGAAATTTGGTATCTAGGGGTTATCCAACATGCCCGTTTTAAGTAAAATATTTTCAAAGCAGTAGCACTTCCGGTTTGACCGGAAATTGACCTCAACTTACTTATTTTAAATGGAATACGCTATATTTTATTTTACCATTGAATGCAGCGGAAAATTTTACATATGAAGCAATAAAAACATTTTACTCATGATCAACTACTTCCGGCGTTATTCAACTTGTTTTGATTTTTTGTCTGAAATCCGGCACATTTTCAAAACTCTGTATCTCGGGAACGAGATCGAATTTTTATAATCTGAAAAAAGCCTTTTATAAAGGAGATTTTAAGCTACATTATCCATAGAAGAATCTTTGATTATTTATAAAAATGTAACGGGTACGTTACACCAAAATTACAGTTGACAAACTTCGAGAAAGACAATTTTTTTAAATGGAACCCTCCCTTTTTTATTACATAAATGTGTTCTACGGCAAAAAAATAAGGGTACTTTATGTAACATGTCCTTTGTTGAAAGTTGATAGAATTTCAGTAAATTAGAAAAACATGTAATCTGGGTATAATTATAAAAGTATTTATTCTATGGCTATTGTGGGGTGGAGCGCCATCATGCTGGTACCATATTAAATTCCTTTGATCCAACGGTAAATTATCTAAGAAATCAAGTAGATGAGTTTGTAAAAACATTGTTTTTCCATGGTTTACTTATCCGTATTAATAAAATAATTATACCCAGATTACATGTTTTTCTAATTTACTGAAATTCTATCAACTTTCAACAAAGGACATGTTACATAAAGTACCCTTATTTTTTTGCCGTAGAACACATTTATGTAATAAAAAAGGGAGGGTTCCATTTAAAAAAATTGTCTTTCTCGAAGTTTGTCAACTGTAATTTTGGTGTAACGTACCCGTTACATTTTTATAAATAATCAAAGATTCTTCTATAGATAATGTAGCTTAAAATCTCCTTTATAAAAGGCTTTTTTCAGATTATAAAAATTCGATCTCGTTCCCGAGATACAGAGTTTTGAAAATGTGCCGGATTTCAGACAAAAAATCAAAAAAAGTTGAATAACGCCGGAAGTAGTTGATCATGAGTAAAATGTTTTTATTGCTTCATACGTAAAATTTTCCGCTGCATTCAATGGTAAAATAAAATATAGCGTATTCCATTTAAAATAAGAAAGTTGAGGTCAATTTCCGGTCAAACCGGAAGTGCTACAGCCTTGAAAATATTTTAGTTAAAACAGGCATGTTGGATAACCCCTAGATACCAAATTTCGTTAAATTATATTAAATAGTATTTAAAATATAGATAGCGTAAGCTCGTCCTGAGACACCCTGTATATATATGTATTTATATTCTCCCTCTGTAATTGGGATTATTATTATCCTGTTGAGCGGAAATATATAAATAAATATCCATAGCAACTACGAGCCCTGCGCCAAAAGAATTCGCTTACATCCCATCTCTTTACAAGGTAGGTACACATTTATTAATTATCATAGCGCATTTTATGTAAGCAATTATTTAACTCTAATAACATAAAAGTAAGTTTAGGAATAAAAATGAAATACGCGTAAACAATTTCCTTTTATATGAAACAATATAAGAAATAGATGTGGGCGAATACTTTTGGCGCAGGGCTCGTATATAAAATGAGCGAATAAGAAGTACTTGTAAAATAGAAACCTGTCATATCACCCCAAGTTGCACTATACACTAGATAACTTAAAAATAAAGTTACTATACCCAAAGCATTCAAGCAGCCAATGCAGGTCATTAATAAAAATTGAATAAAAGGAACTAGATGTATGACGTCATGTACTGATACGTTTGCAGAGGTTTTAGAATCTTTATGAAACGAGTTATACAGATTGTAACCTGTATTATCGACATAGTCATGAACTGTCACATCTACAAAATAAATACTATATTTTCGTCACTGTCCATTTCTATTTAAATTATTTTATAATACTAACCTTATTTATACTTATGTATGCCATATAAAGGCAATAAATAAAAATGATCCGAACTTCAAAGAAATATACCGAATTCTTCTGACTGATTAGAAGTACTATCTTTGGCAGATTCACAGATTTTGTGTTCGCCTTAACGGTCACGTTGCGTCGTTGCGTTGCGTTTAACATTACTTTATTATAAATAGGCCTTTACAGCGCACAAAAATGTTTCAAACACGATACAAATATTTTTCAAATAATAACTTTGACAGTATGAACATACAAATTATCAATGTTGCCAACTATAGCAACAATTAAACGAATAATTTGACGTTGATGTACATTATTTATATGTTATTCATGTCATATACGATAAGTAATGAACTGTACTATTCATCTTAATAATAATTATATAAGGCTATACACTTTTTGACGGTTAAAAATGATTGAAATTTTATTTCATTTTTCACTATTAGTGATTTTAATGCATTAAGGTTTTTACACTAAGTAATGACGTGCATTGGCTGCTTGAATGCTTTGGGTATAAAAACATCCAACAGCTGTCGAATTTAAATTGATAACCTACAAATTGAAATATAAACAGTGTATATTTAACGAAATAACATATTATAAAATAGCAGACTTACATATTGGTAATGACGGTAAGAATAATTAGAATTAAAGTGATAAGAAAAGTTCATATTGTTTTTCAGCGATTCCACGACATATCACATCCTTGAACAATATTGTTGAACTTCCATTCAATTGAACAACTTCAAGGGCCGTACATGGCAATACTTCAAATTCTGATATAATTACAAATAAGGAGAATATAAAATTGCAGCAAACGCCCTTCACGTAAAATATTTATAATTATTGTAATTATTTTATTTAAATACGTATGTTTGAAGAAAAAATATAATGTGTCATTCGGAGTAAAAGTGTCATTGTGTGCCTCGCATGTAATTGTCCGACTCGCGTACCGCTCGTCGTGCAAACTTCCATGCTCGCCACACAAAGAATCACTTTTACCCCTAATAACACAATATCGAGCACAATATACTATACTTTTGTAGATAGTGATGGCAAAACTAATGAATTTGGTCTATATCAGTGTTTCCTATTACATACATGGCGAAAATAAATATTAAGTAAACTACAATAATCAATAATTCATAACGACTGGAAAATATTTGTAATTATGCTACGATTGTGAAAAATTATGCTACTTTAGCATAATAATGCTACGGTTGGCAACACTGAGAGATGCATGCGGAAACGAGTTGAGTTGACCTTGCACATTGATGCAATCGCAACCCAAAACCCAAAGCGTGCCTCACCTTGCCTATTATCAGAAACAATAAAGATAACAATTCTATTGAGAAAATAAATGTTCCATGATGCGATGCCTTTTTAATATTTTCAAATACCTACGTACGTATTCCGCCGAATCTATTGTCAATTTTACACTACATTTTATATTATTTAAACGTTTCATCTGTTGCGCATTTTGATGTACATACCTAGGTAGATGTATTTCGTGCACAAAATACGTGATGTTTGATAAAATAGAATTATTATTGATATATTTCAAATACTTTTACCTTTAATTATTTAAAAATTGATAAAATGTTACACTATATTGTAAAAATATTTTTTGTTTTCAACTTATTCGCGTTTTTTACCTTCCGTCACCTTTAGGTAAGGAAGGTATTGTCTTTGGTCAAAAAATTCGGTGGTGAGTTTTTAATGAATAAGCACGTTTTAGGGTCCCTACAATACGAATTTACTATTTTTAAGATGATGTCTGTATGTATGTGTGTGTGTGTGTGTGTGTGTGTGTGTGTATGTATGTCCGTGTGTGACAAATTTTTCTCCGACGATAACTCCAATACTACAATTCTAAAAATTATAATTCTTTCGTATTCCTCTTCTGTACATCCATATGAAGAGTTGATTAGATTTTGGTTATAATCAATCCACCGGAAGTACCCTTTTTTGAAGTTTTTAACAGTTTTTCTTAAAAAAACGCAGTTAAATATTACTTTTTGACATTTTGTTATTATATATATTAAAGAAAATACTCTTCTCTATACGGTTTAATTATACATTTTCCTTCATATTCAATAGATGTAAATTAAAAGCATTATAAAGAAATTAATTTTCAAAAATTAGTATGCTTTGCAATTTATTATGGAAACAGCTGACATAATTATTCAAAAAAAATT
Organism: Ophonus ardosiacus; assembly: GCA_943142095.1. Lineage (NCBI taxonomy): Eukaryota > Metazoa > Arthropoda > Insecta > Coleoptera > Carabidae > Ophonus > Ophonus ardosiacus. The sequence goes on from OW964838.1 coordinate 28,634,922, forward strand.
AATTGACAGATGTCAGTTGCAAGTGCAAAACCAAATATGAAAAGTATAGGATCTAAAATTGGTATGTCATATTGTTACTCGCAAGTGACATGCAGAGAAAGGCCAAAGAGAAGATGGAAGGACATTACTTAGTGTAGTTTATGTTATAATTTTATTGCATTTAAAGAACCTTTTCAAATGAACTTTTAGTATGGAATTTGTAAAAAAAGTATGTGTTCGTGTTCGATTTTACATGATATTATATAGAATTTGTTCCAAGGACCTTTTGGTATGGGATTTGTACAAAATACATCGAACTGACGGAAGGTCTTGTGCTGGCCACAACAGATTTTTTTTATATTATATATAAATAAATAAAACAAATATATCATCACGGCATATTACTCATTTCTGGGTGTGCCAATTTGCTTTATCGCAGATATTAAATAAAAACGCCTACATAGGTAACAGGTAACTGTTTATTTCAAGAAAAATTAGAGAATTATTCCATGTTAGTTATATAATTAACAGATCACACTCGACGGAGGATTTGTATTTCAAATACAAAAATAGTATTTCAATGTATTAAAATATAAAATACATTTGTAAAAGTATTTACTTAAAATACTTATGGCCGATTGCACCAACGTAAATTAAATATTAAACATGGTTTAAATCAAACAATTTTACATGGGAATTAAATGTCAAATGCATTATAATACATTGCTGTGAAAATTTCGATTTGCATTTTTTCGTTTAAACGTAAGATTAAAATTTGTCTTGTTGGTGCAACTGGGAATTAACCTATTACAAATACTTATTTCAAATAGGTCCTCTATACAGCACTGATTTCGTGCTATTCGCATTGATAATTATTTACACATTCAAATGTAGTGTTATTTGAATGAATACAATATTAAAAATGTATGTCTTACCCATTTTTGCGGCTTGAATGAATACAAACGATGATAAGTTGCAGAAAATGTAAACAAACCACACTACCACAGCACACTACCACAGTACGAGAGGAAATGAACAGTGTTGCCCTGTTGCCGCGAGGTACAGATTTATGGTACTAAAACTTTCCATCAAAAAATACTAACCAGGACAAAAAATCACTAAAACTTTACCGCCCATTTTTAAATTTATATTCTTGAAGTATATAATTCAAACACAACAAATTATGTTAAATTAATTTTAATTGAAAACTGAAAGAAACTATTAAGGGCCAATTTTACAATCTTCGGTTACAATTTTAAGTGGAAGTAAAATAAACAATATTGAATCAAATTGTTGACAGCAATGATCAATTGTCATCTGACAGTTCATTTAGTTTCAATTTTGTTTATTTAACTGACAGTTAAAATTTTAACCAGAGATTGTAATACTGGCCCTAAAACAATAAACAATCCAAAAAAGCTACTTTGATAACAATATTTTAAGACGTAGGTATAGCCATTTAATAAGTAATATTACTTATTAAATGGTATAGCTTAAAGCACAAAATGCCAGTGTGACAATGCTACCAACACTATCATCAAATGGAACCAGAACCAGAGACTAAAGTATCATTCACAACCAATTTCACTTTCAAAAATTTGAAGTTTGCATATATGATATATGTATAAGCATTCACAATCAATTTCAATTTGAAAAATTTGAAATTTGCAAGCTCCAAACTTGAAATTGAAATTACTATCTTCTGTCCTTGTTTAAGCTAGTTGATCATGGTTGTACGTTATTAGTTTATCTCGCGAGCCATGGTACTTGTCATTATTTATTTATGTAGTTGGTTTTTAGGTGATAGTTATTTACAATATTAAATTTGTACATTACCTGCTCGCCCATATCTATATTAGCTGGGTATTTGACATTCTATGGTTGACATGTAAACCAACTCATTACTATTATTCTTTAATTTTTTGGTTATGAAAGTGGTTGTGAATGCTATTAAAAATTATGGGGTAGGGTCAGAGTGTACGAAAATTCAAATATCACTTTATTCATATATCAACTTACAAAACATGGTAATGGATAAAAATCGAAAAATTTAACATTGCCTTATTCAAATAACTGCTTATGCATTTTTTGAATTGTCAAATCTCAAAATATATTACAATGGTCTTATACAATTCTCGACTTGTGCAAATCTCTACCACTATGAAGTCAGCGCGCATTGATCTATTCGTTCCTGGTTTGTTCACTACTGCTTTATATCGGCACTGTTTAGTGATATTTAATTTTATAATTATATTTAAATTTGAATTACAAATATATGAAAATGTAATGTATTTATTGTGACAATTCAAAAATAATCAAATACATTTATCTATTTGCAAATGATGTACATATATTATTTTTGATATAAATTTAGGACATGTTTTATTCTTTAATAATAATAGTCTAATTTCTAATATTAATGATACTGAAGATATAATATGAAAACAATAACCATTTTATAATAATTATAGAAAGAAGGCCATAAAAAGGTTGACTGTGAAACATACAAACCATACAAAAGATGAAATGTATGAGAAAAATAAAATTGCTTTTAGAATAAAATAAATATATTTGTTATTTTATACTTATAGTTATTGAATTGGTTTGTTTAAACATTTATCTACCGTACGTAGTAATACAGACAGATAATACGATTGTAATTAATATTCACACTATTTTACTGTTTTTACATTTTTCTTCAGGGTGTTAATAAATGTGTTACATATTTATAAGGTATGTAGGGGATGCAAAATAGACTAAATAAATATAAAATGGAATTGGCGACGTGTACTGACAACAGATTGAAAATTCTTTCCTATTTTTTCCACACCTGCTCTTTTCCTAAAATGCAAAATGGGGTTAACCGGGTTGACAAATGAAGACAAGTATTTATTGTAAAACTCAGGTCCGGTTTTATTAAGGTCCATTTAAAATTTAATTCCAAAGTAAATTTAATTAAATGTAACTCAATTTTTTGACATTGATGCGATGATTTTAATGACAACAATGTGAAAACTGATTCATTTTATTAAATTTACTATGAACCTAAAATTAAATCGATGCTTATAATACTGACCCAAAATTGATTACTTATGATGGATTGATTATAGTTTTATATTAATGATTTTAATTTAATACAAACGATATTTCTGACAACATAAGATAATCTACAGGTTAGTTTAACAAATCATTGTAAATTTTACCTTATTATAAGCTTTTGAATATAAATAAATAAAATAAATATCAAGTTAAGTTCTTCTGTGATGAGCTAAAAGAAAACTCAAACCTTATATATAAAAAAGAGGTAAATGGTAAATGAATCCATAGTTATTTACGATACAAGCACACAAGTACGCAAAATTGGTCTTTAGTTATGAATGGGTCAGATTTAAAAAAACGAGCGCAGCGAGGGTATAAGTTTTAAGACCCGTGAGAGACTAAATATGTTTTATGTATGTACGATCAAAAAAACCCAAAAAATAATATATATATATATATATATATATATATATATATATATATATATATATATATATATATAATAAGAATGATAATAATAATAATAATAATAATAATAATAATAATAATAATTCAAAATGAAATAAATTAGAAAATCAAACATTAATCTGTTAAACGTCAAAATTTGACAAATTATTTCTTATATTTGTTTCAATAAAAAAATTATTTTCTACATGGTTGCCGTATGTTTTCAAATTTAAAAAATCTTCCGTCAATTCGATGCATTTTGTACATATCCCATCCCAAAAGTTCCTTGAAAAAGATTCTTTATATCCTGTAAAATTGTAACACGAACACACTATTTTTTACAAATTCTATACCGAAAGTTCCTTTCCCTATTTTATTAGGAGTCGCCGTTTCTTACTCTTCTCTTTTACTTATTCCTGTCCAATGCATCTTCTTCACACAATTCTTCCTCTCTTAAATCTTCTGCTACACAGTCCTTCCATCTTCTCTTTGGTCTTTCTCGTACTTCCGGCATTGAAAATTCCAATCTTGAGGCGAGGCTGCAACTGCAAGTCACTTGCGAGGGACACTCTATCACATTCACATATAACTTTCTGACCTTATACCTTCAACTTTGGTTTGACATTTGACACTGACATCTGTCAATTAAAATTTTTTGAATATATCTGTTGTTTTCATAATTTTAGCAAAGCTGACTAATTTTTGGAAGTTAATCTCTCTTAATGTCTCTATAACTCTATATCTATTGAATATTAAGGAAAACGTATAATGAAACCGTATAGAGAATAAGATATTCTTTCATACTGATAATCACAAAATGTCGAAAAATGATATTTAACTGCGTTTTTTCATGAAAAACTGTTAAAAACTTCAAATAAGTGTACTTCCGGTGGATCAATTATAACCAAAATCTAATCAGCTCTTCATATGGATGTAAAGAAGAGGAGTACGAAAGAATTATAATTTTTAGAATTGTAGTATTGGAGTTATCGTCGGAGAAAATTTTGTCACACACGGACACACACACACACACATACAGACATCATCTTAAAAATAGTAAATTTGTATTCTACAGACCCTAAAACGCGCTTATTCATTAAAAACTCACGAACAAATTTTTTGACCAAAGACAATACCTTCCTTACCTAAAGGTGACGGAAGGTAAAAATGCTGCTTTAGAAGAATTAATAACTTAAAGTATTGATATTAAACGTTTAGCTACGTACATAAAATTTTACACAATTCTTCTTGAAAGTGAACAGTAATGATATTTCTTAAAAGATTTTTTAAAAAACACTTAGTTCTAGTTGCACATTTACAAGTTTGATGGCTTCGTGTGGCTTTACGAAGGACCGTACAAATTTTTTGCATTAGGATTATCGACCCAAAATTAATCAAAGAATCGTTCTACCTGAAGTTTTTCATCCAATTTCAGAACACACAGGTGGAACAAATTCGAGTTCCGTATATGAAAAACTTTCTTATTATGCATGCACCCTAAAGAAAATTGATGTAGGTCTTTATGGGCCAACTTTTTGAGACAACTTTAATAGGTCTTTTGTTTTTGAGCTACAGGCTACAATTTGTTTTTCGTTTATTTTGAAAATACCTCATATTTCGGTTATTATAAGAGATACAGAAAAATTGTTTAGATAATTTTTACATAGATTTTTACGTAGAATAACGTGGTGATTTTTTCAAAACTTAATAATTCTTGAGATATAACACAACATCGTTGAAAAGCTTATAAAATAAGTAAAAAGATGAGCTTATTTTCAACATTATGTTCCCATTTAAAAAATATTATGTTTGTGTTGTTATATCTCGAGAATTATGAAGTTTTGAAAAACTCTACTTACACCACGTTATTCTACGTAAAAAACTGTATAAAAATTATCTAAACAATTTTTCTGCATCTCTCATAATAAGCGAAATATGAGGTATTTTTAAAATAAGCGAAAAATAAGTTTTATTCTGTAGCTGAAAAACAAAAGATCATCAAAAATTGTCTTTTAAAATGGTCTTAAAAAGTTGGCCCATAAAGACCTACATCAATTTTCTGTAGGGTGCATAATAAGAAAGTTTTTCATATACGGAACTCGAATTTGTTCCACCCTGTACAGTGGTGGACAGAAAAGATAGGACAGTATTTTTTTCTAATGTAAACTGTCTCCACTTATTTAAAATGTTAACGGCATATTACAGCGCTGGGCAATTTGTCTGATCGGTATTCCTTCTTCCACTCTAACAATTACCGAACACTTCACAATATCGCAAATTGGTTGCTTTTTTATTTCGATTCGATACCTTAATTTTTGATAAATCAAAGTGACAAATGTCATAATTGAAAAGCCAAATTCAATCAACTAAATCTTACAGAAGAAAGTTTACTTGATTTTTCTACTTGTCCAATTTTTTCTGTCCACCACTGTACATATTTGGACTTGTAAGATAGTTTTGTCCATAATGCGACTATAAGTGTGCGTTATTTCAAGAATTGAGCGTAAATCAATCACCAGATATCTATTTATAAAATATTTCATTATTTGATTCGGACACCAAAAGTGTAAATTCATAATGGATTGGTACTGTCGAAACATCATTGAAGAACATGTTCTACCATATGTCGGCTTTATTGGGTATGATAGATTTGTATTAATGCAGGATAATGCTCGGGCACATGTAGCCGGAACAGTGCTCCAGTACCTTGAACAAGTCGGGATTGCGTCATTAGATTGGCGTCCATTAAGTCCCGATTTAAACCCGATTAAGCGCCTATGGAACATTCTCAAACGCCGTATACGAGCTCGAAATCCAGCCCCTAATTCAATTGAATCATTACGAATCGCAGCTCACGAAGAATTGAATAGAATTTCCCAAGAAATCGTTCAACATCTTCTGCGAAGCATGTCCAGAAGAATGCAAGCTGCAACTAGAGTTAGAGGAGGAAATACCAGTTACTAATTTATCTTCATGTTAGCTAAAAAAAATTGTTATGTTGTCGTTATTGTAGCTCTTTTCAATTAAATGTTCTAACTAAAATCACCCTCTTGTATTTAATCATCCACAAATCTGTTCTAACGTTATCATATGTAAGGAAAACGGTATTAATATACGTAGGATAATTCAAAATAATACAGTTAGCAATAAAAAGTGCATAAATGCTACAGAAAGATTAAAAAAAATATGCAATATTTTTGTCTGTGAATTTATATACAATAGGGGTTCCAATGAGAATTATTATTCGGCCCGCCATACCTTTTAAAATTTCGTATGCAGTCAGCATCTCAAAAAGAATCGTGGCCCCCTTCTCTGTACTTATACATATATAATAGTATATTATGTGGCAAGTGTGTGAAGCTGACATTTTTACATGAGGGTGGAGATTGCGACACGAGCTGAAGGCGAGTGTTGCAAACCACCCGAATGTAAAATAGGCTTCACACACGTGTGACATACTATACTTTTTCTACGACCTTGCAATAAAATATATTTTTTCTTCACATTGTCATTCTTTAAACTTAAAGCCTCTGTATTATCGACTTGTGTAACCATGGTTACCAACGTTACGGGTGTTTAACAGTTTTTTTTTATTAAAATACATTTCAGTTTGTAATATTTAAAATAATGAACGGTGCGTGAAATGTTACTTCACGCACACTGTGCGTGAAGTAGCACTTCACGCACCGTGTGCAAAAACTCAAACTTCACACATACAAATTGATACGTGAAGTACTCACTTCACGCATGGGAGTAGAAAAATTAATTTATAAAGTTTTACGGGCTAGATGGTATTTGAAAAAAACTGTTTTCACGGCTATGTCACGGTTTCGCGTGTTCACGCGGTAGTTGACGATTAACGTTTTTCCTCTTTATACTACTTGCTTCAAAAATAAGCTACTCTATTTTGTTAGGAAAATTAAAATAAATAAAACTTTCCATGAATTTATTAAATCACTTATTAATATTTACATTAACATTGATATTGAAGCAAAAGTACGAAATTTATTACCTATCATTTTGATTTTATATTCCGTCTGCTAGTGTTATTAGTAAAAAAATGTTAAATTTAACATTTAGATACAGAATACACCCCATAATCTCACTTCATCAAATTCAACTTCGCCAATTTTATTACACTCTGTTAAGATTCGCGCAAAAAAACTCTCCTTTGAATACTTTTTACAATATTTATTTTATTTAATATGGATTCATCAATATAGCCTTTCGTAACAGTGGACGATTTCCATCCACCGAACGAAGCGTTTGATGGTCTTAATGTTATCACCCGCATTTGCCGATAAAACTCGTTACCTACGTCGGCGAGCCACTCCAATTATTAGTATAACCTACAAAGATTCAAAATAAGTACCAAATCACATAAAACAAGGGAACTTATTACCTTCATTGAGTGCTTTCTTCAAAAATTGCTCTATATGTTCTGTTTTAAGGACTTGCCATTTTTCAGGTATAAAAATAACATTTGGAATGATAAAGAAGAAGAGAAGATAAAGAATTCCTGTGCTAAGTTTTTCAATAGGAAACTTGCAAGAACACGCGTTCTTCTGCAATAAATGAAGATATCCAATAGGATTCCACTGTAAACATAGTATCCCAATGTCACCTGTAATTTCCAACGTAATTTTTTTTGTGTATAATGACATTTAAACAGCTTTGTTCAACAAAGAATACTGACCTGAAACAAACAATAATTCTTTTCGTAATATTTATCTTTTAATCAAAGTAGATATTTTGATTTGATTGTAAAGTAAGGTTATAAAATGTAATTCATGTAATTTATCTTACCCTGCTTTGTTAATATGTTATAAATATAACACTTGTTTTCAACAATATCTCCCATTCTACTCTATAATAATTAATTTTACTTTCCTGTTATGAATTTATTCCTGTATATAAATTCTAAAATGAAACATCTTTATAATAACTACACACTTGTTTACCTAAACACACACCTAAACATTCATTTTCATACGTTTAGCACTTTCTTGTAACGTGAATGGTAGTTTTATTACATTACATCAATTGAATTGTAATACTGAACCTAAAATAATATGTATAACAAATATTCCTTACCAAAGCATTTTCATTCAAAGTACATACTACAATAATATTTTTTATAATGAAGAAAATATTATTTTTAATATTAATGTATTTAAAATAATTATTTTTATTTGTGTTATAATTATTCAAGATTTTTTGAAATGATATAAATAATTTAAATACCACATAAAACAAAAGTTACTAACAGCATTGGAATGGAGCAATGGTGAACGAATATTGTTCTACAACCGCGCCAGCTTCAGAGTGGAGAGATTTGCAAAAGTTGAGATTTGAATAAGACAGGACAATATTTGTCAAGATTTGAATAAGTCGAAATAAATATTTTTCGAGGTGTGCAGAGGTGAAAAATGCATAAGTCGTGAGACGAATAAGTCAATGTAAAATTATTCGAAATTTGACGATTCGTAGATTTGTAAAACGTGATTTGACAAAGTCAATATAAATGTATTCGAATGTTGTGTGCGCTCCCAAATTATGTATTGCGAATGATGTCAAATTTTTTAAATTCAAATTATTCAAAGTGGTTGTGAATGAAGCTTAAGAGAAATCAAATATTTTTATGAAGTGCCAATGAAAGAAATCAAGCAATTCAAGACAAGAATTGTTTTTTTTTTTTATCGAAAAGGATTATCAAAAAATAAATATTTTTTTATAGCAAAGGCAAAGGTGTTCTAAAAAAAGTACTGAATCTCCAATAGTCGTACAAAAAGTATTTTAAATTTTGGAAAGTATTAGATCTAGTACTAAATCACTAGAATGGCAACACTGGAAATGAAATAAACCAGGCAAGGAACAATAACAATGAAACATCGGGAATTTTCACTGGAATTGGCAACTGACTTTAAGCTCGCAGCGCCAAAGCGGAATTTACTTGAACTCACGCAGTTGAGATAACCATACGATAACTATAATCTTTTTAGATTTTGCGTTCATAATGAAGTCATTACGATACGCAATTGCGTATCGTAATGGCCTTCATTTCGATACTCATTTTTTTGTTTTAGAAGGTTGATACTAGATGACATTTACTTAACCCTTTTTTACGTAATTTATTTTTAGTTAATTGATAATTGACAAATAAATAATAATTGAATGTGGTCAGTTCAGTGATACCAACTACAACATTTCACTTGCAAATTTCCTTAAATTGACTCGGTTTAATATTAGCAGTTTTTTACAATATTTTAGTATGTAGAAGGCGCAAAATCTAAAAAATAGTATAAAGAACTCATATTATAAGACTTTTTTTTGCACTTGTCAATTAGAAAACTCGCCAAGGCTCGTTTTCTAAACTTTGACGCGTGCGAAAAAAACATGTCTTATAAAACTTGTTCTTTAATATACTATTGTAGGAGTGTTTTTGTATTTTCTTCGTGTAAATGTTAGTTTTATTTTTTCTATCATTTCTTGCTAATAAGCGAGAATTTCGGCTACTGCCAGTGGAAGGTTTGTCTTCATGCTTTAAAGTGGGCAAATTTTTGGAAGGTACAGCAGTTTTTTTTTATAAATATTTTCGTTTATTTATATTAACATCTAAAAAAGAACATATACTTATTGCAAATAAAACGTTTCCTGTTACAGTGTACATACGTCTGGTAAAGTAATCACTACCAGCGAAATGTAAAGAGCAGACCTTCATAAATTTAGAAATTGGTTTCCCTATTTTTAATTTTATTATTCAGGCTTTTCACCGGTCAATTTTCTCTTTATCTCCAAATTTGTTCTCGATGATAACATAATCTTTATTTTTTTGAGGGAAAGAATGGTAAATTACATATTCTGTTTTTTTAAATAACGTCTTGCATTGAGGTACAAAACAGTAAATATTGCTCATTTTTATATATGTATATAAAAAAAAAAAACAATTTTGCAAAAGTTAACGAAAACAAATATTCTTGTTTTAAAGGTTAGAATGCAATTATTTATATATAACAATTAATACAATAAGTTAAATATTATACATACAATACACTACCTGCAAAAAAGATCTACGATGGCAAATTCCACAAATTATTATAATAGAAAACAAGAAATAATTAAATATTATTAATTTTCTCAGATACGACAATGTTTTATATACAAAGCGCGTCAAATCTATCTCAACTCCTAGAGTTCGAATTTTCGCCACTAGTTAGCGTATCGCTTAAAGTCAGTTCCCAATATGCAGCGTTGGTATACCGCTAGCGACAACTGTCGGATGAGGTCTGAGGTCGCGACGACTACAAATGTTTTTATGCCTGGTAGATGGCACACTAGTCCAAATTTAAAAATTATATTTCTTCAAAGTAATTTATGTTGTGAAATATTGTGATAAAATAATTTTATTTCATGTCTGATTCTGCTTTAGTGAGTCTTAATACATTTTCAGTTTTTTTTTTTATTTTATTTTATTTTGCTTCTTATTTTGGACTTCAATTTGGTATATTTGACTTTGACGTTGGCATAAACAATTTTTGGCTAGATTTCTAATTCGATTTTGATTTCGATCTAATTTCTGTTTGGCTCCACGTAGTTATTTGGCTCTACTTTGGCATTTGGATTTGCGATTTTGATTGTTTTCCACATTTCATAAAGGTAAGTTGAACATTTTATTATTTATATGAAATAAGGGAAATGTGCAAAGCATTTATTTTAATGCAAATGTTAATCATTTATTATACTGTAAAATTAATAATAATTATTATAAAAATAATGGTATTTCTATAGATGCCGCAATGTTGCGGTTTCCAACTACCAAGAAACTGGGTATAATAGGCGCACTCATACTTTTTTGGATCCCATACAACAACCAGTATGTAGTATGGTTATTAATGTTTGTATTTTTACACATTCAATATGGTGAAATACCTATGAATGTTATGATAAAACAATGAGGTTCATCACATTAGGAAGAAAATAGTTATGAGAAATTCTAAATTCTTTGTTATCAAAATGGAACAGAATTGTGTAGGTCGCACATTTTTTTATCTTGTAAAATGAAATCAAGTTTATAGAAGCAGCCTAAAAACATATATCTGCATTTATTTGATTTATTATTATTAAAAATATTCTGCTTTGTATATATTGCAGTAAATAGTGATTAATAATTATTAACGACATTGCTGACGGACCGAAAGATTGCCTTAGACAACACTATATTAATCATTAAATTGCAAAATATGAATTGTACATTCATTTTTAGATTCATAAGAATATAAGCATTCATTCGATAATATTTGGAATTATTTTCTATATGAAAATTGAATATTGTATATGCAAAACATATGTTTTGTATTATTCCAATCACATAACTTAGTGAATGCATATTAATTACCAAATTGCTCATGGATAATTGAAATTTATATGAATTGTAAAATAAGGTTATTCTAAAAATTTTAATAACTAACTGATAACAATAACTGAATATTTTCGCTGTATTTCTGCAAAATTCATATACCTAGATTTATACCGTGAGTATTTTTTAACGTGAAACATTGGGTTTGTCATGTCCATGGTTACGATTTGACATTTGATTGACAGCAATGTATTTGTGTGTCCCATTTAAAATGAAACATAGGAAACGAATTTGACAGATGTATTATATTATGTAAGAAATTTAGCTAAGTCAGAAAACCACTCGAGAACACTAAACATATTTCGAGCACACAATATTTTTTTGCAACTAAATTTAATTTTTAGAAAACAGGTATAATTATTTAAACAAAATTAACCTCTAATGACGTCTTGCCAATATGACAGATAACCGCTGAATTTTCCTATAAGTTACGACGTTAAGACTTGACATTTGATTGATAGTAATATATTTGCCTGTCTCATTGGAAACATAGGGAATGAATTTGACAGAGTATTATATTTAAATATTGTAAGAAATTTGGCCAAGTTAGAAAATCACTTGAGCACAAGGTACACTAGAAAGCAGGTATAATTATTTAAACAAAATTAACCTCTATTGACGTCTTATCAAATGTCAAATTCGTTCCCTATGTTTCATTTTAAATGGGACACGCAAATACATTGCTGTCAATCAAATGTCGAATTGTAACCATGGATATGACAAACCCAATGTTTCACGTTAAAAAATACTCACGGTATATAGATATATTTTTTATTGTATTTAACATATCTTCTGCACACATACAATTCTAATTATATGTGTTTTTCATTATATGAGGAAGTTCCTAAATGTCAGAGATTCTTCCAATTCATTAACAAGATTGACGGTATTTCTAATGGATATTTGCATGTTACTATGTTACCTACCTATAATTTTAAATATTTAATTAGATAGATAGATAGATAGATAGATAGATACATTTTATTTGTTCCCAGGGCGAACCCTATACAAAAATCATTACAAAAAAGGAAAAGAGGTACTTATACATAAAGTTATATTTAATACAAAATTATTTCATTTCATTATGTCTAAAGATGGTTACTAGATGCTTAAACATGTTCAAATTGCAAGTGACGACAAATTTTACTAATTGTTATAATAATCCGTGAATAACCAAACTGCCAGATAGAGTAGGGTAAAATTAGACTGTAAGTAAATTTGTAAATAAGGGCTGACAAAAATACTATGCTGAGATTTTGAATGAAAAAGAAACTTCTTAATATAAAGGCTGAAATTGTAAAATTAAAAATATTTTTAATTTTTAGTTCATCAAGATCACTAAGGAACATATTAAATTTGTTAGGTTTTAGTGACGATATTATTTTCCAGAATTCTGCCGCGTTTTGTATTGCTGATAGTTTTGATTTTATATCTGAGTAATATAGTTTTTTAGAATCTCGTATTGCGTTTCTAAATTATTTTTTGCAAGTTAAGTAGTTTTGTAGATTTTCGTTTGATGAATTGTTATGGTAGTATTTAAGCTGTTGTTTTGCTAATTGTTTTAATCTAATACAATGATTATTGAACCAAGGTTTATTTACGGATTCAGTTTTTTTATTTGGTCTAGAGTGATACTTAATCTGTGACATTCCGGAGTAGCACGCTGCTTCCCTAATAGCATTAATGAGGTTATTATTTAATAGGTTTGCATTGTTACTATTAACATAAATTAAATTCGAAGAATTTAAAATATTTGAGTATCTATTGCTTAGTTCATTGGTAAATTTAAATTCTATGATGTATTTTGGTCCAATTATTTCTTCGCGGTTATTACTATTATTATTTGAGAACGAATCTATAAATGAAATCGAGCATAAACTGTGGCCCGAGCTTGTTAAGGTTGGATATATTTCAAAATTTAGTACATATTCTAAAAGAGCGATATTACACCATGCGAGATCGATTGTGCTACATCCATTATTATTTAAAAAAGTGAATTTACCTGGGCGGTCTCCGGTTGTTCTACCATTCATTACATAGAGACTATTCGCTTCCATGCATTCTACTAGTTTGTGTCCTCTACGATTAGTTGTGTTATGTAAAAATACTCTACCTCCCCAAATATGAGGTGAATGGAATGTTTCATTGTAAGTTTGGTTCAGCAGTCCAATATGTCCATTGAAGACACCAACGAGTATTATTCTATGATTTGGAAATGCGTTTATAATGGAATTTAGAGAGTCGTGCAGCATATCGATGCAATCATCTGAGAGGTTCGGGCGAAAGTAAAAGTTACCTAAAATATATTTAATATTATTACGAATAATTTCGATAAAAATCCACAGTTGCGTGATGTCTATGATATTTATTCTATCAAAACTATTATTTTTTACTAGAATAGCAAGACCGCCGCTTGCTCTACCCCTGGATTTTTCTTTAATAGCATTACTGTAAATAATATTCTTAGTATAAGCATTTAAAAATGTCGGGAGCTTTTTGATATTATTGTAAACCCAAGTCTCACATAAACATATGAAATCTCGACGTAGTATTTTGTCCCTTGACTGAATATCTAAATTTTGCAAATTACTAAGACCATTAACATTCCAGAAGACTATATGAAGATTATTCTCATGATTATTATTCGTATTTAAACTACTTATCTGACAGTTTGGCGACAGAAGAGGGGTACAGGGTGGACTCGAAGTGTGCTCCGATGTTGGACCCTGGATTATCCTTGGCGCTGTTCTGCAGGAGGCCCTTCTAAAAAAGGCCCGGCCTCGTTGAGAGCATCTACGAACACCTGGTCTTGTGCCTGGTCAATTATAGACCCACGTGATATCTTCCTTGTATGGTTCGCTAGTGTTGGGGTTTCATCTGATGGTTCACGGTCGCGTTTTATTTGCAGACGGTTACGAATTATTTTGACATTATATCCTTCAGCTTTTTTCTCGGCCATTAATTTTAATAATTCTTATCTTCGTATTCTATCTTCGGGTGATAAATCTTCGTTAATGAAGATATTTTTACCTTTGAGCATTGTTCTGCGTGACAAAATAGTATCTCTAATAATACTGGATACCAATTTTACAAATATCGGTCTATGATGTGCCTTGTCCGTGTTATCTGGTTTTCCAATTCGATACGATAAATCAATATCTGATACATTCAGGCTTATATTGAGACAGTCTTTAAATACGTTAATCAATGTTAATGATCGTTCAAACTTATTTTTTTCACTTTCACTGATACCAAAAATGATTAAATTGTGTTTTCTTTCTTGTTGTTGAGATTTATTTAACGTATTTTGCAAGTTATCATACTTGTTTGACAACCTTTTAATGTTATCTGTATTTATTTGGATTTGTTCACATGCCTTTTTGAAATGACGAACATCTGATCTGATTTCTTCTAAATCTTGGTCCATTTTATTTAGTGTCTTTAAAATTTGGTCTATTTTTCCCTCCAAAATAATTTTAAATATTTAATTAATAAAACAATAAGAAAGATTAAATGTACTTCCCAGAAAAAACTTTCAGAATGTAACTAAAACTTTTTAATTTTTAACACTGACATTTGTAATTTACAAATTATGTTATAAACATTTGAATATGTCAACTGGTTTCAGTGTAGTTTAGCCTACTCGACTTAATACATCCCGTCATTCTATATATTATCTCTAAATTTATAGAAGATATAATAAAATTTTTAAATGTATCAGATGTACAATTTTATGTTCTTCAATATTAGTAATCCCAAAAATTTTCAAAAAATAATATTTAGAAGAATTTTTTTTAGAAACTACTACTTCCGGTTGTCCAATTGTTACCAAAACCTTTTCAGCTCTTCACAGGAATGTCAGATTGAGGTATTCATATTTAAATTGGTTTTAAGTCTTATAGTTTTTGAGGAATCGTCCTTCCAACATCCACACGTACACTCCCACCCACACACACACACTCCCACCCACCCACACACACACCCATACACATATTCTTTAAATATAGAATATCAAAACAAGATATTTAATTGCAGTTTTTCAAGAAACACTGTTAAGAGCTTCAATTTAAGGTACTTCCGGTTACCAATTATAATCAATATTTATGGCCGTATTATGGTCAAAACTGTAACTTTAAATCTGTAGAAAAACTGACAAAAACACATTTGTTTTTGTTGATTAATATAAAATTATACACAAGAGTGGCAGTTTTCGTTGCGATTTTGTTCACTCTTTACAGATTTAAGACACAGTTTTGACCATAATACGGCCATTAATCAGCTTTCATAAGGATGTAATAACGAAGAATATGAAAAAATTGTAATTTTTCGAATAGGGCACCTGCACATGACGTTTCAACATGGCCACCAGCTGATCTTGGACAACCAAACCTTCAGTTTGCATTGTGTCTTACGGAGAAATATCGTGCCGTAAGCTTTTAGTGTGTTTTTACGGCACTTATTGTTTTATTTAGGAAAAACTGATTAGAGTGTGTAAAAGTGAGTATATGAGGAGTGTTTTCCGTAAAAAATAAGTCAGGACATTCTTATTATTTAATGAGTTCCAGGTTATTAAATTAAACTAACCCAATCCTATTTTTTTGTGTATACTTTTATTGCATATAAAATAATTTAAACATAATCGGATAGGTACATACATATTGTATGAATGTTTAAATATATGTAATTTTCTTTAATAATATATATATAAAAAATCTGTTGTGGCCAGCACAAAACCTTCCGTCAATTCGATGTATTTTGTACATATCATATACCAAAAGTTCCTTGAAAAAGATTCTATATATCCTGTATAATTGTAACAAGAACACACTATTTTTTACATATACATACTGAAAGTTCCTTTGAAAAGATTCTAAAATCTAATAAAATTTTAATACGAATACGAACGTACATTATGTACTGCACTTAACACTTCCTATTGCTTCAACTTTTCCCTATTTTATTAGAAGTCGCTATTTCTTACTCTTCTCTTCTACTCATTCCTGTCCAAAGCACCTTCGTGACACAGTTCTTCCTCTCTCAAATCTTCTGCTATACAGTCCTTCCATCTTCTCTTTTGCCTTTCTCGTACTTCTGGCATTATAAGTTCCTATCTTGAGGCGAGGCCGCAAATGCAAGTCACTGGCGAGGGACACTCTGTCACTTGTATCACTTTCAGATTATATACTTTCCACTTTGGTTTTGCACTTGCCACCGACATCTGTCAATTAGATTTTTTTGAATATATCTGTTGTTTTCATAATTTTTGCAAAGCTGACTGATTTTTGAAAGTTAATCTCTCTTAATATGAAGGAAAATGTATAATCGAACCGTATAGAGAATAAGATATTCTTTCTATTGATAATCACATAAAATGTCGAAAATAATATTTAACTGCGATTTTTCAAGAAAAACTGTTAAGAACTTCAAATAAGGGTACTTCCGGTTGATCAATTATAACCAAAATCTAATCAGCTCTTCATAGGGTTGTAAGGAAGAGGAATACGAAAGAATCATAATTTTTAGAATTGTAGTTTTGGAGTTATCGTCGGAGAAAAATTTGTCACACACACACACACACACACACACACACACACACACACACACACACACATACGGACACACACATTTATATACAATAAAAATACATAATATGACAATAAGAAAAATGAACTCGAAGGTAAATATATATATCTCAAATTTAATTTTCTTTATAAATTAAAAAAATCTAATAATTCAATTTATTTTAATTTCAACATTCATGTTTTCATTTAAAAATATACATAAAAAATACTTATACAAACTCAAATGAATATAATACAACCTGATGCTACAAGCTACTTATTTCAATTTAATATTTTTTAAAATATATTTATAAAAAGGACTGCTTCGTTGTACTAGTAAATAATTCATACACTTATCTGTAATTATGGCTAATTACATTTTAAAATAGCATGTATGTGGTCTTTGAACTGAAGCTTGGTTACCCGAGATCAGCTGATCATCCGCCATCTTGTGACGTAGGTGCAGGTGCCCTATTGTATTCTAGTAGGTACGCACACATTCAAGCATCATCTAAAAAATAATAAAATTGTATTCTACGGACCCTAAAACATGCTTATTTATTAAGAATTTGTAGTTTTTGAAATATCTCGTTGTACAATTAATTTAAATAACACGAGAGATTACCGCCTTCTCGAGGTGGGGAAAATGAAGAACATTTCTATTTCTCATAAAATCATATTCAATGTTTGGAACGTTTCGGAAGCTGGAAAACTTCCATCATCAGCCAAGGATCATTTTAAAAATTTTTTTTTTTTTAAATTTTACACATCACATCAGAGCATTCCCAGATAAGCACCAAAACCAAACAACAGGCGAAAGCAAAAAAATGTAAATGTAAATAACGTTATAAAGAATTAAATTGGCAGGGCAATTCGTATACTGCAACGGTTTTAAGTCTACTCTATTTTCTGTTCTATCTGGTGTGCCCCAAGGCTCACATCTTGGTCCTTTACTGTTTCTTTTATTTATTAATGATATATACAAATGTTTTAAATATTGTCATTTCCTTCTGTATGCAGATGATTTAAAAATTTATAAGTCTATAAGAAATATTGAAGACTGCAAGAAATTTGAAGAGGACTTAAACCGTTTGCATGACTATTGTATAGATAATTATTTATTACTTAATATAACCAAATGCTACATCATGAATTTTACGAGAAATCGTCATAAAATATATTATAATTATGCAATTGATAATGTCGCATTGGAAAATAAATCAGTAATTAGAGATCTTGGAATTAACTTTGAACCTACAATGGCTTTCGGATATCACTGCAACAAAATAGTAAAAGATTCCTATAAAGTTCTTGGATTCATCTTCCGTCACAGCAAACATTTTGAGAATCCAAAGTCTCTAATTTACTTATTTAATAGTATAGTAAGATCTAAGTTAGAATACCCAAGTAACACTGACCAACGGTCGACCAAAAAGTGACGTCGATATTAGGTCGAATTTACGTCATATACGGCCGTCTAAATAGACGTCTATACGACGTCACTGTGACGTTGATTTTTGGTCGAATATAGGTCTATTTAGACGTCTATTCAGACGTCTATACAACGTCACTGTGACGTTGATTTTTGGTCAAAAATTGGTCTATTTAGACGTCGAATTAGACGTCTATTCGACGTCACTGTGACGTTGATTTTTGGTCTGAAATAAGATTATTTAGACGTCTAATATGACGTCTATACGACGACATTATGCCTTCTGTTTTAGGACTTTTTAGACGTCAGATTTGTGGGCCATGTGTAGACTTTATTTGGTCGTAATTAAGTCTATTTAAACCTTTTTCAGACGTCTAATTTGACGTCTTTATAAAGACATACATTTCGTTTATTTTTACTTTATTTATAATATTAAAAATATAAAACAATATATTGTTTACTACAATTATTTTTAAAATTCGAATAAATATAATGTAAAACTTATTTTATACATATATGTATAATATATATTTTTATTTATTTATCATCATCACCAAAAACTACTAATAGAAGCAAATTTAGCACATCCAGAAATGGGTAATAAGCCTTGGTAATATTTATATTTTATTTATTTAAAATTGAAGCAAAAAAAATATGTTATATTTTTTCGTATAAATGGGCATTTTAATTTTCAACATTTTAAACAAAACCTAATAATGACAAGACAAACTTTTCAACTTCAATAGTGATCTAGCATCATTTGGAATGTTATTGTGATATCTAAGAATAAATAATAATTTATTTACTGAAGATTAAGTAATATTTTCTTCAACTGCCCATTTTCTTATACCGTATAATATATTCTTGTTCTCATTACTCTTTTTGTGCACAACCGAGGCAAAAAAGGAAAAAAGAAATATATTAATTAAGAATATAACTAACACATTTAGTAGGTATAATATAAGGACCCAGCTGTGCATGTTTCAATTCACTTGGAATGAAGGGTTTTTGTCATTTAATTTATCGGCATACAGTATTATATAAATACTGAGAAAAACTAATTGTTTAATGTACTAAAAACTATAAATACCATCCATTTGCCACAAAACGAAAATGTTATACGACTTTTGAATTTTCCGCCGTAATTTCCGATGTTTTTCGTTCCACGCCCTTCAGACATCACTCCATGTGTATAATATTAATTTCTTTTCTTTTTATGTAATATTATTTAGCTTTAAGCTAATAATAAATTAATTATAATATTTTCCCGGAATCACTTAAATTATTTAAAAATTATTCATAAATTCTCAATTTTATGACATTTTGACAATTGCATTAAAAATAAAAACAATAAAAAACGTCAGATTGTGTATCCATGGTGAAATTTTCCATTACAGTACTCAAAAGAGTCAGGTACATGACGTATAATACTGCAAATATGAACTTTTAAAACTCAAGATAGCCATGAAAATTTTTTGACGGTTAAGGGAAATATGTATGTTGTATAGACACACCCTCTGAAATTTTTAACATGTCAGACGCTTGTAGAAGCTATAATGGCTGCTCTGTATTCAAGTGAAAAATATATTAGAGAACTATATAGTAATTACCACAGGAGAATATTGAAAATAAAATTTCATAATATGAACATTGAAAATTTAGTATAGGTATTGTAAGTAGATCAAATTGTCGTTATATTACATATTACATTTATTTTTTTATAGCTATGGCAAGATATGAAAGCAAGAGGCTCTATGAGGACTATAAACAAGAAATGGTGAACTGTGAACTATGCACGACAATGAGCGAATAATTACAAAAATAATTTATTTTATAAATAAAACATGATGCATTATTTAATTAATTTATATTTTTCGTGAATATTTATCGTTTTCAAAAGTACTTTTTATGTTTAATATTTTATTGTAGGTTTATTGTTTTACTTTATTGAATATTTTCTATTTAATGTTTTATATTATAGAGTATAAATAAAACTTTAGAATTAAATTATTTATTTTTCGTAGTAATTTTTCCCGACCATCATTTATGTTTATATCATAAAAATGACGTCGAAATAACGTCTTAAAATGACGTCGAAACAACGTCTTAAAATGACGTCTAAACAACGTCTTGAAATGACGTCGACACAACGTCTTAAAATGACGTGGAAACAACGTCTAAAAATGACGTCGAAACAACGTCTAAAAATGACGTCGCACAGCTCCACGCTGAGACGTGGTCAGGACGTCTATATGACGGAATTTCAGACGTCGTAGTGACGTCGATTTTAGGTCATTTGTGTTACTTGGGTATGCTTCCATTGTATGGAATCCGAATTACAATAACACCATTAACTTATTAGAAAATATTCAAAAAAAATTTGTTAGACTGTTGTGTATTAAATTTAATATCAACATTCCAGGTTATTCTGAGAGATTGCAATATTTCGGTATTGTATCACTTAGAAACAGAAGATTAGTAAACGATATGGTCTTTTTATACAAAACTATAAATAACAAGTATGATACATTAAATATACTGCGCCTGATTAACTTCCATATTCCGAGTAGAAATACTAGACAACAATCTTTATTTCATATACAACAGTCTAACACAAATAGTTCAAAGCACTCTGGAATCAACAGAATTATTAATTCATATAATTCATTGTTTAGTCATATAGATATATTTCACCTTTCTTTTCCGCAATTTAAAACTGCCATTATAAATGAAATCTCATAAATATTACAAGCACACGTACAATATTTCCCTTTTTTAATTACTTTTTTTACGTTGTATCACCTTATTTTCCGTGTAATTGATATTTATATGTATATATGTATTTATTTGCAAAATTATATGTATTGTTCGTGAGAACCTGTTATTGGTCAATTGACTGTTGGTTCTCCTTGTACAGAAAATAAATAAATAAATAAATAAATAATTTCATCTGAAATATTAGGGCTGATTCCAGCCCCAAAAACTCCCAACATTGAAACAATTGGAAACAGAAAAGACGGATGCGAATAGTCCTCCCTCCAAACATGTTCCTGAGGGAATCTTACCAGCATCCAAAAAGAACCACAGAGACAATGAAAAAGGACACATTAAAATACGATGAATTTTGATAATTAAGATTTATTAATGATAAAACACATGGGTTACCGCCATTTTTCTGCCGACAACGCAACAGGTGTGAATGTGAACATGTCATGAATCAGCCCTGCCAATTTAATTCCTGTTGTTTGGTGCTTATCTGGAAATGCTCTGGAGGCCTATTCTATAACTTTTACCAATATTGATACGCGATCAATCTTGGTATATTTTCCAGCGGATATAGTCAAACACCGGCGGTCATAACCGATATGCGAGACATGACGTCACACTCAACGGAGAATTCGAAACGGGATTCCAAGACCGCATAGGATCTTGGAATATAGTTATCAAGATTGAAGCTGTCAGTTGTTTCAGCGCCATTATTGAATCGTTCGACTTTCAACTTTTTTGTATTGAATTTAAGTGGTTTTTAATTTTAATTTCTTAATGTGAGTTGTAGCTATACTACTATTATTTTATTTTAACATTTAACATGAATTTGTTTATACTTATAGAATATAAATACCTAATATTTGAAATTTATTACTGAAGAAATTATTAAATTCAATTAGCACATATGTATGTACAATTTTAATATATTTGAATCAGTTTTATAATCGTCTAAATTTAAAAAATATACAAATTCAATTCAAATAAATCTCCTTGTGCCAATGACATTCTGTTCAATTCTGGTAAAAAATCGCGTTGCATTCATTCATCATTAAATATACTATGATGGATGTTTAAAAATCCTACCTATATTATATTTTATTGTTGGAAATAATATTTACCGTTACTGTTTTTCAGATAAAATGGCATTACTATATGCTGGTTTAGAAATTTTAGAGGAGGAAGAGTTGGAGCTGGTGCTGGACGATGAGGAATTGGAAGAGCAAGATAGATTGTTTCGAAGGCACATTCGAGATATGCAGGATCCATTCAGCGTGTCCGATGTTTAATTTCTATCAAATTTTAGATTAAATAAGGATACCTGCTGCCATTCTCCACAGGCCAATTGCCACAGCTACATCATCTGCCATAGCCACAAAAGGTGGAGCTACACCCAGTACCAGTAGCAAGTACAAATTTTACGAGTCATTTTCGTTTGCAAATTCATTTTAAATCATCAAAGATATAAACATATGTATGTCAAGATAGATAAATACAAAGAGAATGTACATAAATATTAGGTATACATTAATTTTGTTTTGTGTGTTATAGGATGATCAAGAAATATGCTACGCCATGCAGTGGATTTCAAAGAAGTCGGGATGGGAACTGTGCAAGCTGCGCATGAATTGCGAGGTGAATTGGCGAAAACAAATGAATTTTTGGAATGTATAGCTGTCGCCATGGAAACTATTTCTAAAAAATAAAGAATACATTTATATAATTTGTTTTTCTTTTATTTTCTTACATTCTCTTTTCACTATTTCAAAGCAAACGATAAATACATACAATAGTTGTACATTATTATTATTATTTTTATTATTAATTATGCAAGAACGCAGTTATGTGTATAGCTGAATCATTAATTAGATTCATTAGAAATCAAATACAGTCATCACATTCTGATTGAAATTGAAAAAAAATTCACTTAATAAAAATCCTTTTTTATTCATATTGTACCCAATATATATATTTACTTTAAATGATATTATTTAATATGGATAATATATTACTGATACATTGAAATTTTTGTTTATTATCTCATCATAACAACTTATATAAAATTAATTTGTAAATGTCAGATTTGATTTAAATGTATTACCAATCCATTCTCAAAACACCGACAATATGGGGACACTAAAATTACTAGTATAACTCACAAATCTATCGTTAGAGAGGGGGAAAATCAAACGATGACGTATACCAAGATCAAGATCTTGGTAAAGTTGAAAAAGTTATAGAATAGGAACCCTGATGTGATAAGTAAAATTAAAAAAAAATTTTTTTTAAATGATCCTTGGCTGATGATTGAAGTTTTCCAGCTTCCGAAACGTTCCAAACATTGAATATGGTTTTATGAGAAATAGAAATGTTCTTCATTTTCCCCACCTCGAGAAGGCGGTATTCTTTCGTGTTATTTAAATATATTTATTAAAAACACAGCATTGAATTTTTTAACCAAAGACCTTACCTAAAGAGAACTAAAGGTAAAAAAAAAACATTATAATAGGCTCTTCAACCACATTAAAATTTAGCATATTTGGTACTAATTTTCAATAATACGCTTAAAAACAATGTCGAAAAATATAACACTTTATTTAAAAAATATGTATTACGCCTGTAATTAATTATTAAAAGTAGATTTTTTTACCTCCAATTCGACTGTGCCGTCATACCGACTTGTGACAGAGAGAGATTGCGCGCGCATAATATTGGCGTTTGCATTTAGTCATCTGTTCTGTCACTATTTCTTAATATTATATTAGAATATTTAAATACAACTTTACACATAAATACAAATATCAAACAATTCACAACGTAAAAACATCAGCTTTCATGTGTCAACTTGTTTAAATGTTTAAAAGTTTGACTGATGCCCGGTTTCACCATTGACGAATAAATAGTTTATTCATCAGTTAAGCTATTCGTCGAATAAAATAGCATATTTTTGTTCCACCAACGTCAGTTAGCAGTTATTCGACGAATAAATCGTCAGTTATATTATCTGGAGATTTTTGCCTAGTTAAATATTTATTCAACAAATAGTTTGACATTTGAGATTTTTATTGTGCGTGTTATAATATAATTGTTCAGTGGCGACCAGAAGAATATTTACAAAAGGTACCAATCTAAAACGGATAATAGATAAACATGAAAAATGAAGCTATCTTTAGAATCTCATCTTCATCATTGTTGACATCTTCTGATGAAGAAATTGTTATTCAGGCGAAAAAGAAATGATCCCTATAATAACATGATCATAATTTATAATCAATTTGACGAAGTAGATTTTCGGATGCGATTCTGATTATCAAAACAATGGCTGGTAGTGCGAGCTCGGTTTTAACTAAAACGCTGTTTTAAGAAATGTCATATTTCATTATTTAATAATAAAAATAAATAATATCAAATTTATCAAAATATGATTTTTAAGCAGAACATAGTTTGTATTGAAACAATTATTTTTAAAAAAATCGTTCTTTAAACATAAGGGTGAAATTAAATATTGAAATTTGAATTTGACATTTCTTAAAACAGCGTTGTAGTTAAAACCGAGCTCGCACTACCAGCCATGCGTTTAAGAAATTCTAAATATGATTCAGCATCATCTGGACTGGAGCCAATAAATGAAAGAAATATGCCAGTTCTTTTATGAAGAATATTTTTTTGTGCAAAAATATTCCATTCTTTAATTTTTTCTTGTGACAACACATCGTCAGTTTTCTTATTTTCTATAATGTACAAATGTACAAATATTCTTCCACTACAATTTTTAAACATTTTTTTTTTCTTCATGAAGGAATTTTTTGCGTCTTTCCCTCTTCTTATTTATATTTTCATTCATTTTCATTTGATTTCAATAACACAAATCAAAAAATTATTTTCGTTGACAGCGAACATGACAGTTTTTTCAGGGAGATGAACTTTTTAGCTGTATACTCAATGCAAAATAATAAAAAAAAAAATAATATGCCGTGAATAACTATCTATTCAACGATTTTGGTTGGTGAAACGAAACTTTGACTAATCGATGAATAAAATTTATTCGTCAGATAACTATTTGTAAATTTATTCGGCAATGGTGAAACCGGGCATCAATAGTTCCACAATTCTACACGGCGTTGTTCTGTCATCAGGCGGTATGACGTTACACCGGAAATTTAAATTTTGTATAGAATCTTTTCCAATTAATTACAGGCTTAATTATGTCACAATACAGATGAAAATATGAAAAATATTCATATATTAACGTCTATTTTCGAAAAACAAATTTAAAAAAAATTGGTTGAAGAGGCTATTTTATGGTAATGAATTAATTTTAATAAACAATCGAAACTTTTACATTAAATTTTGTTGGAAATTTACACAAACGAGAGATAGTAAGAAGAATAGGTAGCTATTGGGCTTCCAATATTACAATGCGCCACTGGTGGCAGATTTCTGAACTGAGTGAAGTGTACATGTACGAAGAATATTGTTTTATTCAGGGATTGTATTTACTTGTATACGAATTTTAATACGCTTTTATCTTAAGCTATTATTGTTTTATTCTTAGTAGGATCTAAATTACTGCTAATATAACAGGTAAGTTTTTGATTTTAAAAAAATTAATGAACAAATTAGGAGATATGCAATTTATAGGTTAAAGTTACGATGGAATTTTCTCCGAAAATATTTACCACATAATATTATGTGGCCACTATTTATTACTTGCTGGCCTTCCACCATATTTCTAGATGATACACTACAATTCCCAAATCTACAAATAGTATCTAAATCTAAGCAAAGAAAATTGTTCATTATGAAAGAAAAACAATGAAATAAAAGTAAAGCTATGTAGATAGAAATTAATATATGTACAACTACGGCAATGAAATACAATCTAAATAAAGGAAATCAAATGTTTTTTTATTAAAAAAACTAATATACTGTTAATTAAAATATGACTAAAATACTCTTAACCTACAAATACTAAAATTAACCCTATTAACTAAAATATTATTAAAACTATCACTAAATTGTTACTACAAGAAAGATCAAACACAATTCGACCGAAATTAACAAAAAAGCACTATACTAAATCCGAAATTAAATTAAAAACTACGAAAATTAGTCTCACACCAATTGTACTCTTATGGAAGCAGCGAAAAATGTACCATTCGTTTGAATTTTGACGTTTGACGTCAGCGCCATCTCTTGCTAACTTGGAAGCCCAATATTAAATTGGAAAATATAAATAAAATTTTTAATAGTAAAGGATGTCATTATTTCATGCTCATTCAATTTCGCTGAGTTGAAGGCTGACATGGACCTCAGGGTTTATGAGGAAATTGTCATCTTCAGACTCGATCTCCCAGTCACACCTATCATCATATAGTGTGTCAGGTGTGTATGTCCGTGTGTTGCCTGCGCACTCTAACTGCACCTCGCAGCGATACAGGTGGAGCTGCTCGCAGGACACAGGGACATACACCAGAAGAGTGAAGATATGCTGAGTGTAGTAGCCACAGATCATATAAAAACCTAAACCATTTTTGTTGTGTATAAAAAGTATTATTTACTGTAAAATATTAGTCATGGTAGCAATTAATATTAGTAGTATTAAGCAGTCATTTTGTTACTTTGTTCAGATTACAAAATCATTTTGCAACAATTAAAAATATTTTATCTGTTACTGGGACAAATTTTATTATTTTTTTCCTGTGACATTATATTTTGTAAAGATTACAAATTCCTCTTCCCACTATATACTTTGTACAGGTAACTAAAACTTTTGTGTAGACAGGGTATTCCCTGTTATACAACATAATTCACTGTTCGTGTTATACTATTGTACGTCGTGTCGCAATTGCTTGCGCTGTTAAGTTTTGCCTGTCGAAAATTGTGTTTTAAAAGTGCTTGTTTCTTGTGCCCGTCAATATAAATGGATGATTTTGTAAAAGATATTTTAAAACAATGACAATTAGAGTGTCTTATTGAGAAATTTGAAGGTATGTATCGATTACTGATAAATCTATATAATAGGGTTCTATACCATAGTCATATTTTAACTATCTTAAATAAGAAGACGAAAATATACATAAATTAATGAGTATTAGTGAAAAAAATTTCTTTAAATATTGACTAGGTCAGAAACTACAAGCGATTGAAGTTGATTACTAATTGGGTATGACGCGTTAGGTACTAAGAATTTGATTGGTCGCCTGATTTTAAAAAGGAGAATCGCGCGCCTGTGGCGGTCACCTTTGAAAGAATATGAAATGTCATGTTTTCCATATCCTAACAAAACATTTAACAAGTTTGTGTTTGATGCATTTGTTTAATTATAACATCTAGTAATATTAACAATAATCATGTATTTATAATTAAATCAATTTGTAATATGAATTAAATTAATAATAATATTAATTAAATTAATATTGAAACTGCAAAACAGGCAAACATTAGCGCCATCCGTCGTCATACTTTGTGTAATAATATTGTCAAACTGTTTCAATGTTCTGTAAATTATTAGGAAGAAACCCTTGTTAAATGCTTATTATTTATGTTATTTATACTTAATAATAATTTCTTCGTGAATATAACGTATAAGTTTTTATATAAAAACATTTCAGCTATGCAAACATGAAAAAAATTGTTTCCAGTATAACTAACAGTTTGTCCCATTGTTTGTCGATCACTTGTTAGTACCCGTTACGTCACGCACAAATTCTTAAACTTTAAAAATTCATATCTCGCTTATTACGTAAAATTTTTAAGTCGCGTTTGCACTGAAGTTCTTATTTTATCCTGTTCTTACAGGAAAAAAAAAATAAAAGAAAAATGGTATAGGACCCCATTTAAGTTACTGTTGTTTCATAAATTATTTTTTTATATAATATTTGTTACATGTATATAGATTATAATTATAAATAAATAAAATTATTATAATACGCATGTATTTAATTTTTACCTTACTACCTCATTAATGCATTTGTATATCTATCAAAATTAATTAGTTTCCAAAACAAATCCATAGTTATTAATGGTAACTTATTTTATTTGTTCGCATAACAAATTTATATTTCTTAACAGTAACTTAATATATTTGTTCGTATAACAAATTTATACTTCTTAATGGTAACTTATTTTATTTGTTCGCATAACAAATATCTTTTGTTATATATAACAAAACTGTATTTGTTGCCACAACAATTTTTTACCAGCAAATTTATCTAGGTAACTGTAACAAATATGTTTGCTGGTCCTATATTGACAAAAAAAATTTGCTGCTGTAACTCATTTTTGGTAATCACAACAAAGTTTTTATTTACCGTGTATCATTTAATAATAATGTAAAACTAAATTTATATTAAAATAACGTGTGATTCAAAGAAACTTTCTTCAAAGCGTGTCATGAAAAAAATTACTTGTTTGAAATTGAAATTACATGTCAGTATTAGAATTGATTCCATGTTTAAAAATAGCAATGTGCTTTAAGTAAAGTATTACTTCCGGTTGATCGTCTTGCTAACAAAATCTAATTTGTTGTTCCAATAAATAGAGGTCTGTAATACGAAATTTTGTATCATATTTACTTCCTTGTACGAAGTAAAGGAAGTATTGTAATCGCGAAAAATTTTGGTTTCCAGATTTCAACGGAAATATCCATTTTGAGCATCCCTGAATCCATTTTGACTAATTTCGGCGTGACGTCTGTACGTACGTACGTATCTCGCATAACTGAAAAACGGGAAGCCGTAGAAAGTTAAAATTTTGTATTTAGGACTGTTATAACATCTAGTTGTGCATCTCCCTTTTTGGTCATTACATAACTTTCGGAAGTGATACTTTACTTGAAGCCTATAATAGATTTTAACGAAAAACTATATTAAAATATAATCCAAAACTTTTCAAATTTGGTATATAAGACTCTTATATCAATGGGAATAATATATTAGATTTTAGTTAAAATGGTCTAACCGAAAGTGGTACTTTACTTGAAGCCTATAATAGATTTTAATGAAAAACTATTTTAAAATATAAACCAAAACTTCTCAAATTTGGTATTTTATACTTTTATATTAATGGAAATAACATAATAGATTTTGGTTAAAATAGTCTAACCGGAAGTGATACTTTACTTAAAGCTGTTATCAGTTTTTCTTTAAAAAAAATGGTGTTATTTTAAATTTAACAATAAATGCTTTTAGAAAATTGAATTCTCCGTCTAACACATCAAGTATGATTAAATTAGCTCTTTGTATAAGCGAGATATGTAAATTTAAAAATTATGTACTTTTTGGTTTCTGTAATTAAGTTTGCTATGAATTAGGACAAAAAATAACAAAAAAATAAAGAATTTAATGTCAATGTCAAATTATGTCCAATACATGCAATTTAATGATTGGGTCTGTAATAATACATATTTTAATTATTAACAAAATATGTATAGTGAAACGCCAGGCGTACAAGGAAGTCATGTGTTGTCCACATCAGATATTTTATTATGATTTTCCTCGAAGAGCTCCAAATTAAGTACCACTTCCAGTTTATCATGTATAGTCAAAATCTAATATGTTGTTTCAAATTATACTGGGTAGTGCGCTTAAGACGATCTACCCTTAATAACTTTGAAACGAATTGTGATAGACATACCCGGTTTACGCTAAATGTTTTAACATGTAGGAGACCACATTTTAATATATATTTTTTTTTTAATTCACTAATCTCACCCCCACCACTCTCAACTTTTAAATCTTAAATGGCAATATACCCCTTGTAACATATCAAATGAAAGCTCTTGAAAAATGCTGTACAGGCATGTCAATAAATTGATATTTGAATTAACCGTTTTAAAGTTAGAAACAATAATGTAATTTTAATTTAATTTAAAACCTTATAACAAATGCTCAAATTGAGCGCCATTTACACCTAAACAATATTACAACCTATCAGTAAATGCTATTTGTACCCGCCGAAATGTTTCTTCTGGAAATGCTTGACATTCTCTTTTAATTCTATTTTCTAAAATCTTGGAGATTAACAGATGGAGTTTTATAAATAATTGATTTTAAATATCCCCAAAAAAAAAAAAAAAACGTACCTAGCGGGCCAATCAATTGACTCCCTTCGACACAATCCAATTATTTTTTTTTTACCTCCCGCTACCCTAGGTAAGGGAGGTATAGGGAACGTGCTAAAAATCACATATAGAGTTTTTAGTGAATAAGCACGTTTTGATGTCCCTAGAATCCGATTTTATCATTTTTACAATGATGTCTGTAAGTATGTGTGTGTGTGTGTGTGTGTGTGTGTGTATGTGTGTGTGTCTGTGTGTGTGGATCGTGTGGACACGATTACTCAAATACTATCAATCAGAAAATTTTGAAATTTTGTATACTCATTCTATACTAATGTGGGAAGAACTCATTAGTTTTTAGTGTATATCGGATAACCGGAAGTATCATTTATACAAGCTTTTAACAGTTTTTCTTGTAAAAAAATCATTGAATATAATTTTTTAGCAACTTTTACCAATACAATGGGGGATTACACCATTTTTTTTTATAATTTCATCTGAAAATATTAGAAAAACTAAGACTATTGATGAAAATCTGGTGAAAAAATTCCTATTAATAAGCGAGTTATGGTCTCCCGAATTTTGAAAAGATTGACGTGACGTCACATTTATGTGTTTTTATATCAAACTGTTTTCATCATGGACCTAAATGTTCTTGAAATATATGCTATTTTAAGTTATATTTACATAAAAATAAATGAATATTATAACACTGTATAAGTCTACATACTTTATAATTACAGGTGTATTTAAATTATTAAGTTTAATGCAAGAAATTTATGTTAAAATAAAAACTGTTTGAGAACTGCTGTACAGGAATGTTAGCCCCTCCTTTCGAATTTAAATTTCTTAACTTCCATTGGTAGTAATCCCCACCTCCTAACATGCTATTTGTAATGCATGTATAGGTGGTCTCTCGGTCGCCAATCAAAATATTTTCATATTAGTGTCGAAGCGCTATAACAAAAAACCCTTTATTTCCGAAATATCTCAATTATACCATTTCATTTTTTTATTAATATTCGTTATTCAGCATATACATTCGTATTTTTTTACTATTTTCCTTCAATTCGATTGGGCCGTAATCTCCCATTCTACGATAAGCATTTAGTAAATAACTTGAAATAACTTTAAATATTAAATTATAAAATAATTTATTTTTTGTACATCACTT
The DNA here is from genome assembly GCA_943142095.1 of Ophonus ardosiacus. Classification (NCBI taxonomy): domain Eukaryota; kingdom Metazoa; phylum Arthropoda; class Insecta; order Coleoptera; family Carabidae; genus Ophonus; species Ophonus ardosiacus. The sequence goes on from OW964838.1 coordinate 28,666,797, forward strand.
TGCCTCTGCGTCAAACAAAAAC